>OX451736.1:1143358797-1144090098 GCA_948472305.1 Vicia faba | reverse complement strand
GCTGAGAGAAAACTTGCAAAAACTCAAGAAAAGTGGTTAATCAAATTCCAATTTCCAGGCTTCTTCAAGCCATTTCAAGCCCACCATTCGCTTGCTAGACATCTAAGGACTCTATCACAATCATTAGCAAGCGGTTTCGTGCCCATATACGCACTGTAAGAACCTCACGACATCCCTACTTTTTTGAAATCGCAATTCATAATTCTGGCATTGTTAGCATATGTTATGGATATATTCTGAATCTTTGAGACATTTGCAAGCTAATGATAGTAATTAATTGCATTTTTGTTAACCATACAGAGATTTGCCATGATTAGGGTTTAGGTTTCGTTTTTAGGGGTTTTGCTTGCAGGTACAATTATCCATGAAGAATGGCACCATGATGCTCGTGAGGTTGCCACGAGTTGATAGGTACCACTAGAATTGATTTACCATGCTTGCAAAGGATTTTGGAAGATCACAGGGTTGTACCTATGCCCTTTGGTCCGTAGGTAAAAGTTTCCAAACTTTTAGCAATGGAAGGAGGTAGAAGATGATGGCGTGGCACCCCCTGACTGGCCCATTCAAAAATTCGTGCGTTTTCATTATATCAATTGGCTTTTCCAATATAATGTTTGTTTCCTGTCCTTTGTACAACACAATGCGTTAGCTCAGTTGGTCAGTGGGCGAGGGAAATTTCCAAAGGCCCTGGGTTCGATCCCCAGGTCCCCCATATTATTTCATGATTTTGTTTCTTGCATTATCAGGTACACATGCGTGCAAAGGGACCACCCTATGCCATCATCCTTCAACCAACAGATCTCCAATCAGCTAGATCCAAGGGCTATCCTTAGGAGGTCCATGATGCACTCTAGTCAAGCCAATGCACAGGATGTGGGAATTCAACGTGGGCTAGACGTTTTGGGCTCAGAAAATTGCAATTCAGACCCCCCTCCATTGCTACTAACACCAGGCCCATTTCTTTATTTTTTCTTTTCTATTTCTTTATTTAATTTATTTTGAATAATTATTTTCTAACATAAAATTAATTCTTTTTTTACAAAAACTCATAAAATCAATTTTCATCAAATTAGATTTAGATTTTATTTTTATCAAAGTTAATTTAATAATTAGTTTAATTTAATTTTAGGGTAATTTTAACCTTTTGTAAATAATTTAAAACAAATTAGAAATTAGGGTTTGTTTGATTTAATTTTTACTTTCTTTTTTTTTAAAATAACCAAAATTCAAAAATAGGTCAAATCAATTATTTTTCTTAATTTAAATTAATTAGTAACTAGGTTTGTATTTATTTGATTAAAACCTTATTTTTCTCAAAGACAATCAAAAACAACAAAAAATGACTTTTCTTTTAATTATATTTAGACGGGGTCAAAACCCTAATTTTTTTTCTCGTTCTCGATTCATCGCGCACTTATTATTTCTTTTATGATATTAATGTAACTGCTCATGGGATGTAATAGTTTAATTAGGATTTTTCTTTTATTTATCGTTTTACGGGTTTTTGGCTATGTAATTAATCCCCCTCCCCGAAGCCTTGTAATAGCGTAGTTTTATTTTCCGCATTTTAATTTTCGCAAATATTAACTGTTAGATGTATGATAATAGGATTGCATGACAAGAATGTATGTTAATTTTAAAATGGTTAGCACGCCCTAAATGTGCAAAGATAATAACTGAAATCAAATCACTCGCACATGCGCACTCCTAGGGTATATTCTCACTTCAGTTGCCTTCGGTAAACGATCATTAAGTATAGGGTGTCTTAGTGGTTGCACTCTTGTCTAAACAAAGATCAAATGTCCTGTTCAGAAATGTTGCCTCGGAAAGGTTGCCTCGGAAATGTTGCCTCGAATATGATCTTAAGACATTAGGGTTATTACTAAGACGTCCTAACACTGCTTTAGTGACCGTATGTCCCTTTCGAATTGACCCTTACAACTCCAACGATGGTGCTACCTACTCATTAATAGTGGGATAACATTGTCTAAAGGAAGCAAGAACATAAACATTCTTTTTTTCGAGTAGGTAGATGCTAGTAGGTACTTGCTCAAAATAAACTTTTTTCACACTTATACTCTTTTCAAACAAAGTTTTCAAAAACACTCTGTAACACTCTTGAGGACTGATACAAGGTTTAAAACGAAGTAAAACAAAAAAAATTCAAAACAAACACACACAAGCAATTTTTTTTAAAATGATGAGCAAGTACCTAAGAGCCCGTGGAAAACCACAGATAGAAAGGGTGCTAATACCTTCCCTTTCTATAATCTATCCCCGTACCCAAAATCTCGAAAAAAGGAATTTTTCTGTGCTTTTTTCCTTTCCAGTTGGATAAAATAAAATCCGGTGGCGACTCTTGCTTACCGCGACATTTTGCAAACAAAAAACGCAAAACACAAACCAGTATTAACAGTCGGTTTTGCCACAGTATCACAGAACTGGCGACTCTGCTAGGGATTAAATAAGTGTGGTATACCTTAGGATCTAGTTCATCATATTTGCTTCTCTTGTTTGTCTTGATTGCTTTACTTTTAAGGGTTTTTGTATTGGGAGTTACTATAGATCCTAACCTGGATCTGGGGACACCTTTTAGGTAAGTAGCAATAAACTGTGAGGGAACTGTACGGCGTAGACCGATACGGTTGAAGCAGTAGCTACATTGATGTGGCACATTGGTTGGCACCGGTATCCCTTGTGGAGAAACGAGGAGAATACGGGGCTGCTATGTGTGTCGTTAAGCATCAACTGACCTTAGAACCTTTAATCGACCAACTTGGCCATTAGAAAGTAGTGAGATAGCTGGCCTCGGTGTAAAGCTGAGAACTAGTTGATACTCGATGCTACACTCATTGAGACCATACTCTCGAGATAGTTCCGGCCACAAGAAAATATTGTGTGAGTTGAAACCATGACCGATGGAGGATGGTCAGTGATATTGAGAACCTCTAGAACCCGGATACTTTTTCTAGGACAAGTTGAAACCAACTGAACTTCAAGAGGGTAATACCTTTGACTCCATGCAAGCCTTGAACTTAAGGGCTCTTGTGTGACTTGTTTACCTTTACCATGTCTGTTATCTGCTATACCTATTGTGTGTTTTATCACGACATCATGCATCATAACATAGCATGCATACTTCATTATAATAACCATTTCAAAGACCGAGGGGATTTATCTTTGTTCTGTTTTGCAGATTATGGCTTTCGTACGTAGAAACACCATTCGAGTTAACTTTGTGCAAATACGTGCTCAACTCAAAGATTTAGCCTCGAGAGTTTCTGATATCTCTTCATTCATTAGGAGACATGGTCAGCTTCTTAGCTTGGTTACCTCAAAGTTGGATGAGCAGATGATGAGTGTGCTTTTCCAGTTTTTCGATCTGGTGCATCATTGCTTCACTTTCCCAGATTATCAGCTAGTTCCCACTATGGAAGAGTTTTCTCACTTATTGGGTATATCCATCCTTGAGCAGATGCCCTTCACAGGTTTGGAAGAGACTCTTAGGCCAGAAGACATTACTTCAACTCTGCATCTAAAACGGGTTGATGTAGTATCCAACTGGGAGACACGAAGCAGGGTTGAAGGTTTCTTAGCTAAGTTTCTGATAGATCAAGCTCAACTATTAACTTGGATTTTCAGGCTTTTGAAGACATCTTAGCTCTCCTTATCTACGGTTTGGTTCTTTTCCCGAGTCTAGATTCCTTCATATATGTGAATGCGGTTAAGATCTTACTGTCTCACAATCCTGTACCTACTCTTCTGGGTGATATTTTGCATGCCCTCTACACTCGTACTATGCATAGAAGAGGGACCCTCATGTGTTGCATGCCTTTGTTGGTGAGGTGGTTTATTTCGCACCTCCCCAAGTCCGTGTTGAAGAATGAGGAAGGTTTAGGATGGTCCTACAGAATAATGTCCCTTGCCCATACAGACATTCTTTGGAGTTCTAAGGCTATGGAAAGCATTATTGTCATTGATCGATGTTGGGGATACCCTAATGTCTCGTTGCTTGGAATTAGAGAGGGAATAACCTACAGTCCTTGTTTAGCTTTGTGACAATTTGGTCGTGCCCGAAGAGACGGTCCTCATGAGCTACTTCTTACAGATATTGCATTTGACTATAAGGAGGACGTTGACGAGCATCGTTGAAGGTTCATACGAGCTTGGGGCATGGTGAACAGGTATGACCCTCAAGAGCTAGGACCAAGGACTTCTCTCCTTATGCAGCCTTATCTCCAGTGGGTCCGAGCTAGTGCCCAGAAACTTGGAATGCCTTATGAAGTTGTGTTGCCAGTGATAGTGGATCCCACCAATGAAGAGGGCATTCCTTATACAATTCTTTATCCTTACATGCCCACTGATCTTGGGACATTGAAGAGATCATGGATTCAGCTGAAATAGGAAAGGGATACCTACCGGGAGAAGTACCATGAGCAAGAAAGGAAGATTTTTAAGCTCACCAGGCAGCTCGAGAACGAAAGAACGATTAATGACTATGTCAGCACGAAGGGGAAGCGTCCGTGGGATTTTTGATTTTTGCTTTTCTAGTTTTAGATTTGTTTTTTCATTTACTTCTTTGTAACGCCTCAAAGGCTTTGTTGATCCTTTTACAAGTTATTCTAATAAAGTTTGTTTAATTTTTGGTTTGCAAATTTAAATCTCCCAAAGTCTTTGAAATTATTACATATGCATCCCATTATCATGCACATCATTACAGGTATCATTACAGGTTTCTCATCTCCCTCGCTGTTTATTTCAGCAGAAATGTCTTCTGAAACGTCTTCTGATCAAGCCATCAAAGCTCTTCATGCACAGAATGCCCAATTCCAAGAGATGTTCTTGAGCTTGGCTAAAGGGCAAGAGGATTTGAAGACTCTCATTCTGAATGAGAAGAAGAAAAAGAAGAAGAAGGTGGTTCTTTTGAGCATGGGTAAAAGATTTGGGAATAGGTTGCGACAGGAAGTTGATCTGATCTCTTTGTCCAAGGACGGGGAAAACCAAGAAGAAGAAAAGGGCTCCAGCCCTGTAGTCTCTGACAATGATACTGACTTTGATGATGAGCAATATCCTCCCGCTGAGGATAGGTACAAGCAACTAGAAGATTGGCTGAGTGCTATGGAGGTTCAGAAGATCCCTGGCTTGGATTTCAGAGATCTTGGACTGGTATCAGGAGTGGTGATCCCTCATAAGTTCAAAGCTCCAGTTTTCGCCAAGTACGATGGAGTATCCTGTCCAAAACTCCATCTCCGCTCGTACGTCAGAAAAATCCAACCTTACACTGCTGATAGAAATTTGTGGGTGCATTTCTTTCAAGATAGTCTGTCAGGGACTCAACTTGAATGGTTTTATCAGTTGGAAGGAGCCAACGTCCGAAACTGGGAAGACCTTGCTGCTGCTTTTTACAGACAATACCAGTATAATGCCAAAATTGGAAAATATGACTTTTCTTTTAATTATGTTTAGACGGGGTCAAAACCCTAATTTTTTTCTCGTTCTCGATTCATCGCGCACTTATTATTTCTTTTACGATATTAATGTAATTGTTCATGGGATGTAATAGTTTAATTAGGATTTTTCTTTTATTTATCATTTTATGGGTTTTTGGCTATGTAATTAATCCCCCTCCTCGAAGCCTTGTAATAGCGTAGTTTTATTTTCCGCATTTTAATTTTCGTAAATATTAACTGTTAGATGTATGATAATAGGATTGCATGACAAGAATGTATGTTAATTTTAAAATGGTTAGCACACCCTAAATATGCAAAGATAATAACTGAAATCAAATCACTCGCACATGCGCACTCCTAGGGTATATTCTCACTTCGGTTGCCTTCGGTAAATGATCATTAAGTATAGGGTGTCTTAGTGATTTCCCTCTTGTCTAAACAAAGATCAAATGTCCCGTTCGAAAATGTTGCCTCGGAAAGGTTGCCTCGGAAATGTTGCCTCGAATATGATCTTAAGACATTAGGGTTATTACTAAGACGTCCTAACATTGCTTTAGGGACTGTATGTCCCTTTCGAATTGACCCTTACAACTCCAATGACGGTGCTACCTACTCATTAATAGTGGGATAGCATTGTCTAAAGGAAGCAAGAACATAAACATTCTTTTTTTTGAGTAGGTGGATTCTAGTAGGTACTTGCTCAAAATAAACTTTTTTTCACACTTACACTCTTTTCAAACAAAGTTTTCAAAAACACTTCGTAACACTCTTGAGGACTGATACAAGGGTTAAAACGAAGTAAAACAAAAAACTTTTAAAACCAAACACACACAAGCAAATTTTTTTTAAATGATGAGCAAGTACCTAAGAGTCCGTGGAAAACCACATATAGAAAGGGTGCTAATACCTTCCCTTTCTATAATCTACCCCCATACTCAAAATCTCAAAAAAAGGAATTTTTCTGTGCGTTTTTCCTTTCCAGTTGGATAAAATAAAAGTCGGTGGCGACTCTTGCTTACCGCGACATTTTGCGAAAATAAAACACAAACCAGTATTAACAGTCGGTTATGCCACCGTATCACAGGATAACTGTAAACAAATGGGGAAAACACCTAGGATTGGGGATCAAATCATCGTTCAGCCTCCCATGAGACAAGGAACCAATAGTGTACCTTTCCAATTTGCTTCCGCGTCACGAGCCCAACAACAATCTCGCCAACAACAACAGGGTAATCGGCGTAGGCGAAATACATCTGAAAGATGCTTCATCGAAATCAACATGTCATTGTCTCAAGCACTGCAACACATATTGGAAGCCAAGCTGGTTGTATTAATAGACCCTCCTCAGAATCCCAACATATCCTCCCCAAGGTACAATCCAAATACAAGATGTGTGTACCACTCCAACAGCCCTGGACATGACACCAATAGCTGCTGGACGTTGAGAAATAAAATTCAAAGGCTCACCACCTAAAGTGACAAGTCCAGACAAAGAGGCTTTTGTTCATTTGAATTTTTAGTTTTAATTTCTTTTGTTTTTTCAAACAATTATCTATTAATGTCAAACTTTGTTTCATTGATGCATTGCATATGTTTGTTTTGATTTGATCCACTCATTTTCATTACATTTAAAATATGATTTTTACTCACTTTATGACATTTAACTCTTGCAAAAGTTACAAGCCTTTAGAGGGAGGATGACGAAAACAATGCCATAATCTCATACAATATGCTTTTAAACAGACCTTGCTGACGATGTACAGGCATTTTTTTCAAATCCTAAACACTGGAGTTATAAGGAAGATAATCCCTAGTCAACCCCTTCGAGCCAAAGAAGTAGAAGTTTTCTGTTTTAACACAAATTGAAACCTTTAATCAAAAACTGGGGCAGGGTAGTCTCTCAGTTAATTCAAATGCACGTTCAGCCGCAAGATTTCACTTCAACAAGTGACATCAAAAACGATCCTCTGAAATCAAAAGACAGTGATGGTTCCCTACCAAATAGGCAGTCATTATCCCTCAAAAAGAAAAATCCACTAAGTCAAAACCTACAAAGGAGACTTAAGAAAACTGGGGCATCCCGCTGACTGTAATATCAAAACAAGCAGGCAAATATTAGGGATAACAAACCAAATAAAAAAGAGGTCACTACAAATCCTCAACAAACATGAAAAAAATGTTGCAAGAAATGACTGATTTCCGACAAACCTAATCTATCAGAACCATCACCAAACGTCATTCCAGACTCAATTGGAGTTCAAACGTACAATTAGTTGAGCTTAGGAATGAAGAACATCACGAAGAACGGGTGGATACAAATACACTTTGAGCCTTTATCCTTTTTTTCTTAAACCGTGAACCAAGCCACGTTACAACCCTTCAAAAGTCCTAATTGAAGCATGGGTTAGTTCGAAAGCATACTGTTACAAAAGGTATCCTGACTCCTGTAAGGCTTTACTCAAAAATCCGGAGTTGAATTACAAACTTCTTTACTTACTAAAAACGCATTTTTCAAAACTTCAAGACAAGCATAAACTTTGCATTACTTTAATATCACTGTTTGCATTTGGCTATTTGTTTGACAGCGGAGAAATTCACACAACGAATATCCAGTGGACGAAAGTTGTCTCAATGAACAAAATCAATTCAAGAAGGATGATGCTTCCATTGTCAAAACTCCTATCAACGAGGGGACATGACATGTCACTATCCGACACACCTAGGGCAGTCCAGTCAAGATTCCAAGAAATCTCTCAAAGTGCAGAGCAACTAGGGGCGGGTCTCCATCTCCGTCACTTGGGGAATTGAATGTCAATCTCAGCAAAGGATTACGTACAATCAAACATCTTTTGGAAATTCCACAAATATTTGCTGCTAGGGGCAGTGACAAGTCTCCCCAAAGTCCTTCTCATAGGATGATTCCCCAGCTGAGATAACTTCTAGAATCCTCGAGGACTTCCCCCAACGAAGTCGTCACCTCTCAAGCAGACCAGCGACATGGTTTATTTCCCCAACAAACTACAAATTCCCCAGTTTGAGTTTGCCTCTCCGACTACTACAAATCAAAGGACCACAACTCTTCTTCCCCAGTAGACTACTCTACAGTCCCCAGCAAGTTACTGTGAAACTTGGACCCAACCAGATATCAGTTCAACTTCGACTCCCCAGTAGAGAACGGATAATCGAGACTCCTGAACTCTTTTCCCAAGCAGGAATAAGCATTCTCCCCACAAAGTTTCCAATATTCCCCAGCGGAGACCTCCTAAAAACAACAAAACAGGAATCCCTAGTGGAAACATTCTAAGAAAAGTTTGAAGACACACCAACTCTTCAACAGCAGTCCAGGATTTAACGACTCCCCGGCATTTGTCAAGGATTTATTTTCCCAGACAAAAATAAATTCATTAAACATTTCACATTTCATACATCATGACATTGCATACAACTAACATTCTACCTTTTTCAAGAAAAAATCGATCAACAGACAGTTACCTTCAACCATTTTCAAATTCCAGATTAATACCTGTAACAAGCCAGGAAAACTATATGTGGACAACTGATTGTAGATTAATACCTGAAACCAGACAGGACAACTATCTACTTGACCAGATGAAGCAACCCTACACCGGTTCCTTCTTTCCAAGATGAAGTTTTACACGGACTCATCATTAGGCAACCCTACACAGGTTCTTTCTTTCCAAGATGAAGTTTTACATGGACTCATCATGAAGTAACCCTACCCAGGTTCCTTCTCACCTTCCAGGATGTAGTTTTACACGGACTCATCATGAAGTAACCCTACCTAGGTTCCTCCTCACCTTCCAGGATGTAGTTTTACACAGACTCATCATGAAGCAACCCTACACCAGTTCCTTCATTCCAAGACGCAGTTTTACACTGACTCATCATCAGGAAACCCTACACCGATTCCTCCCTTCCAGGATGCAGTTTTATACGGACTCATCATGAAGAAACCCTACACAGGTTCCTTCTCAGGAAATTCCAAAGATGAAGTTTTACACGGACTCATCATCAAGCAATCCTACACAGGTTCCTTTTCTCCAAAGATCCAGTTTCACACGGACTCATCATCAAACAACCCAACCTTTTGATATAGTTCATATACGCACCAGATACGGATACCATTGTGATACTCATTCAAAGACAACTCCTGATACAGTTTAGATACGCACCAGATACGGATTCCATTCTGATACTCATTCAGACTCTACTTTTGATACAGTTCAGATATACACCAGATACGGATGCCATTCTGATACTCATTCAGACTCTACTTTTGATACAGTTCAGATATGCACCAGATACAGATCCCATTCTGATACTCATTCAAAGAAAACTCTTGATACAGTTCAGATACGCACCAGATACGGATTCCATTCCTATACTCATTCAGACTCTACTTTTGATATGGTTCAGATATGCACCAGATACGGATGCCATTCTGATACTCATTCAAACTCAACTCTTGATACAATTCAGATACGCACCAGACACGGATGCCATTTTGATACTCATTCAAAGACAACTCTTGATACAGTTCAGATACGCACCAGATACGGATTCCATTCTGATACTCATTCAGACTCTACTCCTGATACAGTTCAGATACACACCAGATACGGATGCCATTCTGATAATCATTCAGACTCTACTTTTGACAGTTCAGATACGCACCATATACAGATGCCATTCTGATACTCATTCAGACTCTACTCTTGATACATTTCAGATACGCACCAGATACGAATGCCATTCTGATACTCATTCAAACTCAACTCTTGATACAGTTCAGATACGCACCAGACACGGATGCCATTTTGATACTCATTCAAAGATAACTCCTAATACAGTTCAGATACGCACCAGATACAGATTCCATTCTAATACTCGTTCAGACTTTACTCCTGATACAGTTCAGATACGCACCAGATACGGATGCCATTCTGATACTCATTCAGACTCTACTCTTGATATAGTTTAGATACGCACTAGATACAGATGTCATTCTGATACTCATTCAAACTTAACTCTTGATACAGTTCAGATACGCACCATATACGGATGCCATTCTGATACTCATTTAAACTCAACTCTTGATACAGTTCAGATACGCACCAGATACGGATTCCATTCTGATAATCATTCAAAGACAACTCCTAATACAGTTCAAATACGCACCAGATACGGATTCCATTCTGATACTCATTCAGACTCTACTCTTGATACAGTTCAGATACGACAAGATACGAATGCCATTATGATACTCATTCAAACTCAACTCTTGATACAGTTCAGATACACACCAGATACGGATGCCATTCTGATACTCATTCAAACTCAACTCTTGATACAGTTCAGATACGCACCAGATACGGATGCCATTCTGATACTCATTCAAAGACAACTCCTGATACAATTCAGATACGCACCAGACGCGAATGCCATTCTGATACTCATTAAGACTCTACTTTTGACATAGTTTAGATACGCACCAGATACGGATGTCATTCTGATACTCATTCAAACTCAACTCTTGATACAATTCAGATACGCACCAGATACGGATGCCATTCTAATACTCATTCAAAATATAATTTTTGATAAAATACAGATACGCTCCAGACACGGACGCCATTCTGATGTTCAACTTACAAATTACATCTCAACAAGAATTCTTGGATGGCATCTACAAGCCCATCTCCGACAATATTCTATCACCTCTCCGAATGACATCTTTAAGCCCATTCCTTCTATCATCGCCGAGTGCAAATTTCTGGGCACTCTAGTGTCCAATCATCTTCCACCTTCGAGTCACGAATGGCAAGAAATCGCTAATCTAACTCTTCAGGTTTAAGAAGATTGAACAGGGGCAGCTGTTGTACCCCAAAATTTGCTCTCTCATTTCTCAAGGAATCACCCTGGATCCTCAGTTTCGCTTCCATCCAATTCTAAGCCTTGAAATTATCAATTTTTCCAAGCAAACCATTCACAAGGGCAAAATGGTCATTTACACACCGAGAAGTCAAACTTTGACTTTTGAATCAAAATCAAATCTTAAAAATCATATTTCATCAAGACATGTTGGAATATGAATTTTGTTGCATCAAGAAATTCAAAAGCCAGATTTTACTTTGGATAAGCCAAATTCTAAATACTTAGAATTTTCCTAAGTGTTATGAATAACTCAGAACTTCTGACCATATTATCACCATAACACTCAGCAAATTCTAGACACTTTCAAGGCAGAGTATGGTCGGAACTTCTGGGCAAGTTTTCACAAAGGTTCAATCAGAGCTTGCAAGGGTAAATCAAAGAAGATTACAAAGCATGCTGCAAGCTTACTGGAAAATCTGAAAGATCCTTCAGAACATGTTGGATCCAGAAGATACAAAGATCAGAGGTTGGATGCTACGTTGAAGCAGAACTTCTGATCCAGAACTAAGCCTTGGTGTGGGATCTCACGTGCAGGATTTCTGGTTGTGATAAGTCTCATCATCATTCAATGCTCATTAAATGCTCACAACCACCTTCTGAGTCTTTATCCAAAGGATTTCCACCACGTGTACCTCTACTGTCTTGGGACGGAAAACTATGGTACTAAGCCCATGCTTTACTTTTTTCTTTTCCTTGATTCCTGCTGACAACCACCATGCTTGCTGCAAAAACAAGACAACACTTCAGCATATGAAGGCTATATACAACGCTCTGTTCAGAACTTGACCAAATCCCAAAACCTTGTTTATGCAACTTGCTGCAGACCTATAACCAATATCTAGTTCAGCCTACGCCTGTATCCCATGGTTGCACCAAACTAACATACGAAAACTGTGATGAAAGAGAAAAGGAACAGGATGCCAAAATGGGTTCAAATCCCATTTGTTTTTCCCCCAAAAAATCACAACAAATTCATCTATAAATACTTGGCTCCATCATACGTTCAAAAGGGGGCTGAAGGCTAGAGGCTGGCTTTTGAAGAGAGAGATTGGCCAAAAGAGAGAAAAGGAAGTTGTGAAACCTTCATAAAAATCCATAAATCCCAAACAGAAAACAAACCTTTGTTCTTCCTTTTGAATCAAAGAACTTGGCGTTTCCTCTTCCATTACTCTTGCTGATTCCAGAACATCCAAAGGCAGCCACTCAAAGCTCTAAGCACGCTCCAGGTAAGTCTCTCTGACTTTGCTTGTTTTTCATTATGAACATCATTAACATGTAAATATCATAGTATTAATGTTGTACATATCATTGCATGAATAGAAAAACTATGGATAAGAACTTCTAGAATAATGCTAGGCTCAGACTTAGGATTAGAACTTCTATAGACTGTTGTGATGTGATCATTCTGACTTGCTGTTTGTTAAGAACTGAATAAATTGCTTATGTGTTGATTAAGAGTTTAAAATGTAACATAGAACTTCTGATTTTCACCTGCTGATAACACACAAAACTTCTATGATTTTTCCTCACTGTTAACACGCAATGAATTTTTGATGTTCACCCACTGGTTCAGCACAACACAGAACTTATGATGTTCACTTACAGTCTTAGCACAACACCAAAATCCTGAGTTCTCTTTACATGACAAATACACTGAACTGCTGACGTTTGCTCACTGTTTTAGTGTAATACAGAACTTCTGACTTTTGGTTCACTGGATGAACACCACCCAAAACCTCTGTTTTTTCCCTCTAACGTTTTTTGCAGGACTTCAGAAGGCACCAATCCAGAACCTCTATTCCCTTTCCCTCTGACGTTTCTTGCAGGGCCTTAGAGCGTATCAAGCCAGAACTTCTGATCCCTCGGACGCTTCCCTCTGAGTCATCATGCGCCTGGCTTCAAAACTTCTGATCCTTGTTATTTTTCTTACAGCAGCACGCTGTTTTCTATCTTTCATTTATTTCCCTTTTCATCATTTTTAATATTAACTCTCTTTTAATATTAACATAAAAAACATAAAAATATTTTCCTTTTAATTTATTTCCTTAAGACAAAAACATTTTCTAAATAATTCTTTTTATTTCTTATATTGTACATTTCAATATGGTTGTAATAGTAACTTAGGACTTATTTCCACTTGCAATCCCCATTTGTAAATACGTATCCCCATCCCCTAAATATTGTAATAGCGTAGGACTTTACATTTCTGCAATTTATCGCTTTCAATATGTAAATGCTAGTAATTAGGCGTGTATGGCAAGATAAAACCAACGAGTAGATCACCAAAAAAATCAAAGACAAATGCATGCAATCAAACACGCTCTCACACTTACACCCTTAGGGTAATTCCACTTGTTTCCTTACGAAAATTGCCATTTTATGCATGTGGGGTGTCTTAGCACAAACAAAACGAAAAATACAAGATCATAGTCCCTCGATTACGCTATCAAAGTTGCCTTTCAAAATGATCTTAGTCCCTAAAGAAAAGTGCTAAGTCATCTTGCAACATTGCTATCATGGTCATACGATGACCCAATGCTCGTCCTTTCACATCCAACGATGGGGCTTCTTACCAAATCAATGGTAAGATAGCCACATCTAAAGGAGGAGGAAAAGCACGCCTAAGACCTTTTGAGTAGGTAGGTTCGCTCTCAGTTACTCGCTTGCTTACAACAAAACATCTTATACACCCACACTCTCATATTTGAACTATTTTCAAAACAAACACTTTGTATGCGTTCTTATAGAAACGAGAATCATTACAAAGTTACATTTTCAAAATACTTTCAAAAACACATCTCACAAACACATCTTTGAACTATTTTTCGAAACAAAAACTTTGTATGCGTTCTTATAGAAACGAGAATCATTACAAAGTTACATTTTCAAAAATACTTTCAAAACCACACCACAAGCACATTCAAACAAAAGCAAGTGATCTAGCGAGTAACTAAGAGCCCATGGAAAACCATGGATGAAAAGGCTGCTAATACCTTCCCTTTTCATAATCTACCCCTTGAACTCAAAAACATCTCTAAAGGTCTTTCCTGTGCTTTTTCACCTTTACTTTTTGGATAAAAGAAAAGTCGGTGGCGACTCTTGCTAAACCGCAACATTGCGAACACAAACACAAACCTTAAGTCAGTTCTCCCACCGTATCACATTTATTATATGACTTCTTTCTGATTTTTTTATGTATAAGTTTTGATTAAAAAAGTTAACTAATAATAAAATAACTAATAAAAACGGTAAATGAAGAAAGTAAAGCAAAAAGGGTTTTGGCATCGCTGGGATTCGAACTCCCTCCCATCTCTTCACACGCTTGGTTCCAACTTGTTCAATGTTTCTTGTTTAATTCATTTGGACATATGAAACTTATTAATAACACAAGGATTAAGAAATTTGAAATTAGAAAATCCTTACCACCGATGTGATTGAGGGGAGGCATTCTGGGCACAATTGAGCATGGTTATGGACTTGAGGAGGTTCTTGGGGATGTCAGGATTATGATCGGGGCTTCGTTTCAATTGAGAATGGCTAGAAAACTGGGATATGGTTTACACCTATTCTTTGAAAATTTTGTGTTTGAGAACTTATTTCTATAACAGCCAAACTATGTCCTTGTCTTATGGAGTGTGTCCTCTATTTATAATGGATGGTTTTTTAAGTTAACATTCTTGGAAGGAAACATGTGCAATCAAAGTCATTATTTGTTTCCAAAACAATTGCAAAACTTTCCAAAACATGAAGATCTCTTTCCTTCTTTATCCCTCACGGTTTTTTTATGTCTGATATATGATCTTGGGCTTCAAAATGATCCAAAACAAAAACCCACGTGCCTTGTACATTTATTTAATATTTATTTAATTTAATTTTGAATTTAAATGAATAAAATCAAAATAAGTGAAATAAAAAATTAAAATAATGCATGAGTGGACTTAGGGGTCTTTAAACATCTCATAAACAGGTTTTAACTTCAAAAGTTAGGCTCATTAACCTAAAAGTCCAAAATTGCTCAATTGTGGTTTCATGCATTTTCTCGAAATTGCTCAACTTGCACAAATCATAATTCTCTCAAACTTTGTCATATGAAGGTAATCTTGGACTTTTTGGAAAGCTCAATATGTCCCCTACAACTGTCATGTTGGTCACTTTTTCATTTTAAGTCCTTAACTTGATGTAAATTTCTTTGACAAAAGATGTCTTTTTGTTGACTTTTAAAATGACATGTAATGTTTTGGCCTATATCTCTCAAACGAAGCATTTTAGGCCTTGAGCTTAGAGAGACAAAGTTGTAGAGAATTGAATTTCCTTCAAGATAGGATTTATTTGAGGAATTTATGATAAAGCATGTGAAAGTTATGTTTGGTCAAAGTTCATTTGATTTCTCCTTAAGAAAATCCTAATTTGGTAACTTTTGACTTTTGATGAATCTTGAGTTTTCTTGATGAATCATGATCAAACCTTGATCAAATGATGAATGTGACTTCAAAATATTTATGTTGATAAAAAATCTTGAGTTTTGACTGTATGTTGACCATAATTGACTTTTTATCTAATATAGTTGATTTTCAATCATTTGAGCAATTGACTGAGCAAACTTATGATGCAAGGCTTGAAATTGGTCATGAGGGTACCTTGAAGCATATGAGGGATCATGTAATCCACTTAAGGCATTATGATCTCAATTGTCTTTGAGAAATACAAAACTCTAGTTGTAGGTCAATTGCTTAGGAGAGGGGCTTGTATGCTCAAACCCTTGAGTATTCTTGAGCAATTGAGAACTCTAGGAGTATCAGGAGGTGTCTTGAATCAATTGTCTTCAAAAATGGGAGGGGAAAATTTGGGGTACAACAGCTTCCCCTATTCAATCTTCTTAAACTTGAAGAGTTAGATTGACATGTCTGCCATTCGTGATCTGAAGGTGGAAGATGATTGAACACTTAAGTGCCCAGAAATTTGCACTCGCCGGTGCACGAAGTAATGTTGTTGGTTGACAGTATTTCTTGAATGGGCTTTAAAGATGTCATTAGGAAAGTTGACAGAGTGTCATCGGAGATGGGCTTACAGATGTCATCCAAAGTAACTGTTGATAGGAGTATCATAATGAGTATATGCCTGACTGTATCTGAAGAATGTTTTTCGGAAAATCTCTGAGGGAAAATGCTTTTTAGAATGAAGCCATGAAGGAGAATGTTTTTCAGAATTCAGTCTATGAAGGGGAACGCTTTTTAGAATTCATTCTCTAAAGGAGAATGCTTTTCAGAATTCAGTCTCTGAAGGGAGATGCTTTTCAGAATTCAGTCTCTGAAGGAAATCATTTGGTCATGCAGATAGTCACCCCATCATGTTTCTGGATTTGATCTACAATCTGTTTTTCATTGGTAAACACGTCCTGTTTCGGGAATTCATACCGCCTGGTAACATAGATAGTTTCCCCGTCATGTTTCGGGAATTAATCTGCAACCTGTTTTTCGTTGGTAAACTTATCCTATTTAGGGAATTCATATCGCCTGGTCATATAGATAGTTGCCCCGTCATGTTTTGGGAATTCATCTGTGACCTATTTTTTGTTGGTAAAATCGTCCTGTTTCGGGAATTCATACCACCTGGTCATATAGATAGTTGCCAGTTCTGTTTCGGGAATTAATCTCTGACCTATTTGGAAATTAGCTGATGATATTCGTCTGTTTGTGACTTTACCTGAAAAGACAAAATTAGCTTTATGTAATGTCATGATATATGTAATGCATTGCGTAATGATGCTCTCAAAATGAATGACAATTTTATATGTATTTCGATATTGTGATACGGTGGGAGAACTGACTTGGTTGTTTTGCGTTTGATCGCAAATGTTGTGGTTAGCAAGAGTCACCACCGACTTTTCTTTTATCCAAAAGGAAAGGTGAAAAAGCACAGGAAAGACCTTTGAGATTATTTCTTGAGTTCGGGGGGTAGATTATGAAAAGGGAAGGTATTAGCACCCTTTTCATCCATGGTTTTCCATGGGCTCTTAGTTACTTGCTAGATCAATTGCTTTTGTTTGAAAATGTGCTTTGTGTGGTTTTTGAAAGTATTTTGTAAAGATACCATTCTTTTAGGCAAACTTTGTAATGATTCTCGTTTGTAAGAATGTATACAAAGATGTTGATATTTTGAAAATGTTTTCAAGTTTGTTTTTGAAATGGAGCAAGTATGTTTTTGAAAATAGCAAGGATGTTTTTGTTTTGAAATGGAGCAAGTAACTAGGAACAATCTACATACTCAAAAGTCTTTCACGTTCATTTCCTTTCTCCTTTGATATTGTTATCTTACCATTGATTTTGTAATTAACCTTATATTTAGATGTAAAAGGGACGGGCGTGGGTCATCATATAACCATGATTAGCCATGTTGCAAGGTATCTTAGCATATTTCTTTAGGGACTAAGATCATTTTGAAAGGCAACTTTTGATAGCGTCATCGAGGGACTATGATCTTGTATTTTGCTTTTCTTTGCTAAGATACCTCACATGCGTAATATGGCCATTTTGTAAGGCAAACAAGTGGATTTACCCTAGGGGTGTTTTTGTGTGCAAGTGTATTGGTTTTCATGCTTTGTTTTTATCTTGATTAGGGTTTGCTATTTGTTGGTTTTAGACTTTCCATACAAAACCCTAATTATTAGCATTTGTATATAAAGCAATAAATTGCGGAATTTAAAATTACTATGCTATTACATCATTTAGGGGAGGGGGTATACAAATTACAAATGGGGAATATTGCAAGAATTTAAATCTAATTATCTATTACAACCATATTGAACATGTACAAATAATTGAATAAATGGTAATATATAAATACAAGAATATAAAAAAGAGAGATGATTTTTGTTTGATTTTCATAAAAAGGGTTTAACCTAAACCTAATTAAGAAAAATGATTAGTTAAAATTAAAATAAAATTAACTTAAACTAATTGAGAAAAGAAATTAAATTAAAATAGATTTTTAGGGTTTTATGAAGAAGAAGGGTTTTAAGTTAAATAAAAATAAAAAAGAAAATTAAATAATTAATAGAAACCTAAATTCTAAATTAATTTTAATTAATAAAATAATTATTAAAACTAAGTCTGAATATTTAATTATTTAAAAGAGAAATTAATTTGTTAAAAGAAAATGTTTTTAATATTTTTGTTTCTTAAGAAAATAAAATAATTAAGTGTAAATAATAAATAAAATATTTTTGGATTTTTCATGATTAATGAAAATAATAATAATAATAATAATAGTAATAATAATAAATAAAATAGGAAAAGAAAAAAATAAAATAAATCAAAATAAGTCAGGGAGGTGGATTAATGAAACAGGGGGTCAGAAGTTAGTAAAAACAACAAAGCCCAAAGAAGGGGAGGCCCAGCGCTGTAAAAAACACAAAAATGTCAAAAAAAGAAGTGGAAAAAAGGTCACACTGGGGCTTGAACCCAGGACCTCATAGTGACAGGCGCGCGCTTTAACCACTGGGATGGTGATACATCCATTAACGTGTACTTCATCTTCAACCCCCAGCCAAAGGATCTGTAACTTGCTCATTTCTCAACCATTTGCAAAAATGTAAACATGAAAATTTCTCCATTTTTTTACACGAATCCAACCATATAACTATCATAAGCTATAAATCAAAGATGAATGAGAATTTTTGAAAGTACAAAATTCTGACCTCAATGTTTCAGCAAGTTTAAACTCAAAATTCTCCATGCTCAAGCAAGATAAATGAAATTTATGGACATGTATAGTTTCAGGGCAATGATATCTAGATTCTATCTTCACAAATGCAAACCTAACAATTCCTAAATAATGAGATAGAAGTTCAAGAAAAATACCTCCAAACTGGAAATCGTGAAATGAGTTTGAGCTTGTTTCAAGTGATGGTGATGATCAGGTAGGCTTCCTTGAACCTCTAGGAAGCTAATGCAATGGCTGGCTTGAGTTGAAGGTGGCTGGAATGGTCTGGAGAAGTCCAACTGTGATGCTCTGTTTTTGAACTTGGAAATGGATGAAGATGGTGTTACAGTCGTGTAACAGGGATAGGGATGGCTTATGTATGATGTTTGGAAGCTTTTGAAAGCAAAAGGCCAAGAAACGCACGAGTGAAATGGAAGTTTGAAGTTCTTGGTCAGAATATGCAACAATGGTGGTTCGTGATGTAGTTATGAATTTGGGGAAGTTTTGGAGCTTGTGTATTTGTCGGTTCTCTTGCAAATAGTATCTCTATTTATAGAGGAATGGTTTTGAGGTTTGAAATGATCAGAAACAAAGAATCACATGTTATGAGTTCTTGACTTATTTTTGAAGTTATCTTGACAAACATGGTTTCAATGCAAGGTACATGTCTTGTAGGGTGGCTAGCAACTTTAAACATGTTTTTTCTGAGTTTATAGAGTATGCTTGTGCAGAAAGAACAAGTGTAAAGCTCCATACAAGTTGACTTTGTGATTAAAGTCACTTTTCAAGAATAGCAATGGTGCCTTTCTTCCAAAAATGGAAATGCAACTTGGATAATGATTCAAATGCTTGGACAATGGCTCCATATGTTGTGTAAACATTTCATTAAGGAGTGAATTGCAAGTTTGAGGCCTGCAAAGTGAAGATTATGCAGCATGGCTATGGATTTGGTTCATTGTGCATCACAAATTTTGCCTTGCAAAACAACTTGAAACCCCAACTTCTGACCTTCGATTCTCCTTGCTCACAAGTGATCTCAAGGAGTTATTGGACATTTTTGAAAGCTTCTAATGTGCTATACAACCCCTCTTTGAATCACTTTTGAAAATTCTCCTTGGAACTAGGTGAAACTTGGGTCAGAAGTTAGGTCAAAATCCTGACCAAAAATAGGGCAAAATTTCACTAAGTGTTTAATTTCAAGACCATGACTTTATGAATTAATAACTTGAGATCTAAGCACTTTTATAAGAAGTTATGTAAAGAAATGTTATAGATATCATGGATATCTACAACTTTCATGTTGAAAGTTTCTTCTGAATCATCTTGCATCATGGTGAAAAATTTGCTCAAAGTTGTGAAAAAACATGAAGTTTTAAACACTTAGAAAAATTTCAGTTAGAAAACTTTGACTTTTCAAAATGAAATCCTGAATTATTGATTTCTTGACGAACAAGTTTCATATTTTGACATGTTTTGATAAATTGTGATCTTTGACATTGGATTTTGACCAAAAAGTTAAAGTTTGACTTTTTAGTGTACAGTTGACTTTTGATCAGTTGACTGAAAATTCACTATCAATCCAATTGATCTTGAGCAATGTTTTGGGTCATGTCATTAGGTCAAAATTATGCAATTGAATTCTTGAGATCACGCCTCAAACCACTTAACCATTTGCTAGGTCAAAAATCAGAAATTGCCTTTCCTAAATCAAAACCTTAATTTTGACCATTTTGCCCTTTTGACGATTTGATCAGATTTCTTGTGGATTATGGTCCAAACTTGATCAAATGATACATATGAGTTTATAATGTTGCTATGGATCAAAAATTATGAAGTTTGACTGTAAATTGGCCACAGTTGACTTTTTCCCCAATACAGCTGATTTTTAGGTTAACTGCTCAATTGACTGAGCAAACATGTCATCCAAGGCTTGAAACTTGACATGAGTAATATTGGGGGTCCATAATGATCCATTAAAGTCATATGAGGCATTTAAAGTTCAATTATCCTTGTGCAATCACAAACCCTAATTTCAGTCATCAGTGCTTAAGGAGGTGTCTTGAGCTGATCAATCCTTGTGCAGTCTTGAGCCAAGAGAGATCTTTGTGAGAAAATATTTGATAAGTGAGAGGGAAAATTTTGGGGTACAACGGCTTCCCCTGTTTAATCTACTTAAACCTGAAGAGTTAGATTGGCGGATTTGCCATTCGTGACTTGAAGGTGGAAGATGATTGGACACTAGAGTGCCCAGAAATTTGCACTCGAGGATGTGGTGGTTGATGGTATAAGGAATGGACTTAAAGATGCCATTTGGAGAGGGAACGAGATGTTGTTGGAGATGGGCTTGTAGATGCCATCCAAAATAATTGTTGGTAGGAATAGAAGAAGTGTCAGAATAAATCTCTGGTTGATTTACACTGGTTGAGCATCATAAATGGACTGTATCTGACTTGTTTATGAAAGTTGAATTTGGATGAGTATCAGAATGATGTCCGTGTCTGGAGTGTGTCTGAACTGTATCTGAAAGCTGAATCTGAATGAGTATCCGAATGGCATCCGTGTTTGGAGCGTATCTGAACTGTATCTGAGAGTTGAATCTGAATGAGTATCAGAATGGCATCTGTGTCTGGAGTATATCTGAATTGTATCTGAGAGCTGAATCTGAATGAGTATCAGAATGGCATCCATGTCTAGAGCGTATATGAACTGTATCTGAGAGTTGAATCTAAATGAGTATCAGAATGGCATTCGTGTCTGGAGTATATCTGAATTGTATCTGAAAGCTGAATGCAAATGAGTATCAAAATGGTATCCGTATCTGGAGCGTATTTGAACTGTATCTGAAGGTGAATCTGAATGAGTATCAGAATGGCATCTGTGTCTGGAGCATATCTAAATTGTATCTGAGAGTTCAGCTGGTCGTGTAGATAATCGTCCTGACTTGTCTCAGGTATCAATTTATGACCTTTGTAAATTGTTGATGATAGCTATCTGCTGACTGATCTTTCCTTGAGAGATGAAAGATTAGTTGTATGCAATGTCATGATGTATGAAATACATTGTATAATGGTGTTCTCAATAAAATGAATGAGATTATATTGTATGTGTTCGTGTTGTTAATATTATGACGTATGGGTGCGATGTATGGGCATGTAAGCTATGTTGATGTAACACTGTTGGATTAGGGAAAATAAATCCCTGACTGTTGTTGGGGACGTGGAGTGTAGGTACTCACGTTCTGAAGTGATGATAAGTTGATGAGCTCCTATTTGTTAGAGAAATGAACTTTGTTGTAAGGGAAACTCCGTGTATGGCTTGTGAAATCTGTTGGGGAATCTTGAGAAATTGGACGACTTCTAATGGGGAGTGATAACTGGAAGTTTTGTTCCGCTGGGGATTAAGTTGCACACTATGGGGAATTTTATGGAATAGTCTAAAGATATTATCCTATTTCTTAAAGCCATTAGCGATTGTCTTCCTATTTTTTTCCTTTTTGTCCATTTGTAAACAGTAGTTACGTTCAAATGCATATGTTCAAAAATAGATAATTGGACGTTTTTGTAAACAAAACACAGGAATAAAGAAAAATAGATAGTTTTGCACTTTCAAAGGAAATCTTTGTATTAACTTGAACAAGTATTTTGTACAATGAGACGAACATCCTAGTAATAGAATGTTGTCGTAAACAAAATGGAAATTTGATCCAAAGAAAAGATAGCTATGTGCAATAATCCCATGGGGTTCCCATTTTTCTATAGCCTTCGCGTCTCTGAGCGTCTTGTCCACTTGCTGCCTTATCCGAAGTTGATTGAATTGATTAGACCCATTGAGTTTGTCAGTCGAAGCCAAAGGTTGTCTATAAGGTGATCCAATGAGACATAGTCATACGCTTTAGTTCCCTAACTTTTGCCTGGACCGCCCTTTCCGGTTTTTAGTCCACTGGGATACCCTTTTTTGACCAAGTCGCCCTTTCGGGTTTTCAACTTGCCGGGTGTACATATTTTTTTTGTTTTATCCCTAATTTTTTCCCGAATCTTTTTGGTTCATCGGGATGCCATTGTTTTGCCTAGGTGTGTCAACCTAGCGGGTCTCTTATGCGTAGTATCTTTTGACTATGTTCGCGTTCATAGGGTGCGGCAGGTTGTTGCCATCCATAGTGGTTAAGATCATTTCTCCACCAAAGAATATGCATTTGATCATAAACGGTAGGAGTCCATTTTCCCCTGGGTTCACCTTGCAGCAGTATGATGCGCTTGATCACCAAATCCCTGACTTGATACACTTGGCGTCTGACCGTTTTGTTGAAAGCCTTGATCATCAGTTTTTGATACATTTGACCATGACAGACAGCAGTAATCCTTTTCTCATCAATCAAGTTCAATTTATTAAGTCGAGTTTGGATCTAATCTTCTTCACTCAACCCTGCATCCTTCATGATTCTCAGAGAAGGGACCTGGACCTCAATAGGCAAGACAGCTTCCATGCCGTATACCAGAGAGTAAGGTGTTACCTCGGTCGATGTGCATGTTGTGGTACGATAACCGTGAAGGGAGAATGGTAGCATCTCATGTCAGTCTTTGTACGTGACTGTCATTTTCTGTATGATCTTTTTTATGTTCTTATTTGCGGCTTCGACAACACCATTCATCTTTGGCTGGTAAGGGGAAGAATTATGGTGTTGGATCTTGAATTGCGCACACAGTGCGGTGATCATAGTGTTGTTGAGATTCGTACCATTTTCTATGATGATCCTCTCCGGGATACCGTATCGACATATGAGATTCTCTTTGATGAAGCGGGCTACAACATTCTTGGTAACGGAAGCGAAAGAAGCCGCCTCAACCCACTTTGTGAAATAGTCAATGGCCACCAAGATGAAGCGGTGTTCATTAGAGGTTATTGGCTTGATTTCCTAAATCATATCAATGCCCCACATAACAAAGGGCCAAGGAGATGTCAAGACATTCAAAGGAACCGGAGGTACATGCACCTTGTCAGCATAGATCTGACACTTATGACAAGTTCGAGAGTGCTGATAGAAATCTGCTTCCATGGTAGACCAGTAATAACCTGCCCGTAGGATCTTCTTTGCCATCGTATGCCCATTGGAGTGGGTACCAAAAGTGCCTTCATGTAGATCAGCCATGATCTTCTCTGCCTCAACCTTGTCTATGCAACGGAGCAAAACAGAGTCATGGTTGCGTTTGTAGAGAATTCCATTACTAAGGAAAAACTTAGCCGAGAATCTCCTTAAGAACTTCTTGTCGTTGACTAAAGCTCCTTCTGGATATTCTTGAGCCTCGAGATACCTCTTGACTTCGTGGAACCAAGGCCGTTCCACTACTTCTTCAGTATTGATCTCGTGACAGTGAGCTGGTTCATCCATTCGTTCAATGGTGATTTAGGGAGCCTCGTCATCCCATTTGAGTTTAAACATGGATGACATTGTGGCTAGCGCGTCTGCTAGTTGATTTTCTTCTCGCGCGAAATGCTCGAAGGTAATCTTCTCAAAGTGTGGGATTAATGTCAACACATGTTCTTTATAGGGGATGAGGTTAGGGTGCCTCGTGTCCCATTCTCCTTTGATCTGACTAATGACCAAAGCTGAATCTCCGAATACACTTAAGGACTTGATCCCCAAATCTATGGCAGCTTTGAGACCAAAAATACACGCTTCGTATTCTGCCATGTTATTTGTACAGTTGAAGCAGAGTCTCACTGTGAAGGGAGTGTGACATCCTTCAGGGGATATGAGTACAGCACCAATGCCATTGTCGAGTGCGTTGGACGCCCCATCAAAAACCAGGGTCCATCGGGATCCTTGTTCAGGTACGTCATGTGGTCTGAGTTCCTCACAGTTGTTTACAATCATGATGTCTTCATCTGGGAATTCGAACTTGATGGACTGGTAGTCATCTACAGCTTGATGAGCAAGGTGATCAGCTAGTACACTGCCCTTTATTGGTTTTTAGGTAGTATACTGAATGTCATATTCCGTCAGGATCATCTGCCATCTTGTTATTCTCCCAGAGAGGGCAGGCTTCTCGAAGATGTATTTTATTGGATCCATTTTGGATATCAATAAGGTAGTATGGGTCAGCATATACTGTCTTAGCTGGTGAGCAGCCCATGCCAGAGTGCAGCAAGTTTTCTTGAGCAGTGAATATCTTGTTTTATAGTCGGTAAAATATTTGCTCAGGTAATAAATAGCATGCTCTTTTCAGCCAGACTCGTCATGTTTCCCAACACACACCCCGTTAAATTTTCCAAAACAGTTAGATACATGATCAATGGTCTTCCCTCGACTGGCGGCATCAAAGCAGGAGGCTCTTGCAGGTACTCTTTGATCTTGTCGAAGGCAGTTTGGCATTCATCATTCCATTTGACTACTTGATCTTTCTTCAGTAATTTGAAGATTGGTTCACAAGTAGCTGTTAAGTGAGAAATGAATCTGGAAATGTAGTTTATCCGTCCTAAGAATCCTATGACTTCCTTCTCAGTACGTGGAGCAGGAATTTCTTGTATTTCTTTCACCTTGGCAGGGTCCACTTCGATACCTTTAACGCTGACGACAAATCTTAGGAGTTTACCGGACCTCACCCCAAATGTGCATTTATTCGGGTTCAACCTCAGCTTGTATTTCTTCAGTCTCTAAAACAGTTTCTGTAAATGGTCAAGATGTTCCTCTTCAGTTTGGATCTGGCTATCATATCATCCACATAGACCTCTATTTCGTGATGTATCATGTCGTGAAATAAGGCTACCATGGCACGCTGATAGGTTGCCCCAGCATTCTTAAACCCGAATGGCATAACCTTGTAATAGAAAGTGCCCCACTGTGTGACAAAGGTCGTTTTCTCCATGTCCTCAGGCACCATTTTGATTTGGTTGTAGCCTGAGAAACCATCCATGAAGGAAAACACTTTATGTTGTGTTGTATTGTCAACCAAAATATCAATGTGGGGAAGTGCGAAATCATCCTTAGGGCTTGCCCTATTAAAATCTCTATAGTCCACACACATTTGTACCTTGCAGTCCTTTTTAGGCACGGGAACAACATTGGCAACCCATTGTGGATAAGAGGTGACGGCCAAGAATCCGGCATTGAATTATTTCATAACTTCAGCCTTTATCTTCTCTGACATGTCTGGTCGCATGCGACGGACCTTTTGTTTTGCCGAAGGGCAGTCTTCTTTTGTTGGTAGACGATGTACCACGATATCTGCATCAAGTCCTCGCATGTCCCCATACGATCAGGCAAAGACCTCAACATGATCATGTAGCAATTGAATCAGACGCTTCTTGACACTGGGTTCCAGATTGGCACCCACCCTGACTTCTTTCTTGTCCTCTTCGGTACCTAGGTTAATTGTGTCCACTAGTTCTTCGTGGGGCTAAATGGTCCTCTCTTCTTGTTGTATTAACCTGGATAGTTCCCCTGGAACTTCACAATCTTCCCCACCTTTGTCTTCGGCTTGGTAGATTAAATTTTCAGAGTCACAAAAGGCCATAGAAGAATCGTTACACATGGGATCCTGAGTGGATGTAGACCTGCATTGTGAGTGTGTGTAAGAGTATAGCTATCTTTGAAAGAAAGTAAAAATGTAGAAAAGAAAGATAGAGAGCACAACGTTTGTATGCAAAAACGTCCATGATTCATTGATGACATATGAAAATGAGGTAACAACCCTTACAAATGGATCGTTGTGCCTCGGGTAAGACACACGGTTTAAAAAGTCTGAATTGTTTAATTATTACAAGTCCAACAAAATTTAAAGACAATTATTGTTGGATAAAAGTAATTGGGACAAAATCTTTAGCTTCCTAGTTGCTGAGTCCTCCATTGGCAGTTGGAAAAATCCATTCCTCCAGGTCGTAGTTGTCCTCATCATCCTCCACTATGTTGACTTCGTGGTTGCTGATCTTCAAGGGTGGTTCCCTAGCACGAGCACGGCGTACAGCTTTCTGGGCTCCTGAAGTGAAACCCAAACCGAATTTGTCAGATTTGTATGGGATATCTGGGAGTTGGCCCCAAATAGTGCACCCACCTTCTTCTATCACTACCTTGGCATATTTCAGAGAAGACATCTTTAGTGGAGGTCTTGTAATCTTCGGGATTTAGGAAACAGCCTTGGTTACTGCCACGGTTGGTGGAACTTCCTCGAAATGTTGAAACGGAGTTTCAATGAATTCACCATCCAACTCCACGTATCTGAAGGAGTTTAAGTGACTGACCATATATTCCTATTCTCCATGGACAATAATGATTTTCCCCTTGGTTGGGTATTTCAGCATTTGATGTAATGTAGAGGTGACAGCACCAGCATTGTGAATCCATGGTCGGCCCAATAAGCAGGAATAGGAAGGGAGAATGTCCATCACGTAAAAAGTTGAATCAAAGGTTTGAGTTCCAACTTTTATGGGGATGTCTACCTCTCCATGCACCATTCTCTTTGAACCGTCGAAGGCCCTTACCACTATGTTGTTGGGTTTTAAGATCATACCTTCATAGTCAAGTCTATCAAGAGCCTTCTTAGGCAGCACATTCAAAGACGAACCAGTATCCACCAAGACATGGGCCAAAGTTGTGCCCCAGCATTCAACAGAGACATGCAATGCCTCGTTGTGCTTCCTCCCTCTAGGTGTCAAGTCAGCATCATAAAAGCCTAAGCCATTGTTAGTGGTTAAACTGGCCACGCAGTCTTGGAACTGATCTGCAAATGTTTCTTGTGTTACATGGGCAGTTTTAAGGAATTTCACCAAGGCCTTCGCACGAGCCTCGGCGCACAACAATAAATCTAACATGGAAATCTTTGACGGAGTCTGCCCTAGCTGTTCGACTATGTTGTAGTCGCTTTTCTTTATAATTTTCATAATTTCTTCCATCTCCTTTTGGGAGCCCTCGGGGATAGATACTATTTTCGCCTTCATCCGGACAGGCTCAACCAGAATGCCTTTGCCCCGAGTCTCGATTGTCTTGGTGGAAAGAGTGTCATCAGGGGTAACCATAGGGATTGTAGTAGTAGTAGTGTCAACAGGAACAGGAACATGGATGATCACAGGACCGGTAACAGTCTTCGGAGGAGCAATCTCTGGAGAGAAAATTCTTCCATTTTGAGTTACCTTGTTGGTTCCCGCAATATTACTTATGTCGGGGTCAGCCTTCTCAAGAATTGAGTCTTCATCAGCCATCCAATCTTGTTTGACACTGTGATACTAGACGTCGCCCCCATAGTTCCATGGGACAGTTTTGTCTGATGAGTACGGGATTGGACCTGGCATAGTAATTATCAATGGAGCTACTTTAGGAATAGATGTAATCCTAATGGGTCTTTTGGTGGAGTCCCTGGAAGGATTGGCAGAAATGGTTACTATTGAAACATCTTTGTAAGAAAAAGTTGGAACGGGAGTCTTTCCAAACAAAATCTCTTTGTCATCCATTAGGCGCTGAACACCTGGTTTCAATAAATGACAACTAGTTGGTCGGGATAAACAGAAGTGGCATCCTTCATCACATCCCGGAAATAAACCGGCCTTCAATAGGTTCTTCTTGACGATCAGGAGAGGCGTAACAAGTTTATCAATAGTAGAAACAAACATACCATCTTCGACAGCGTTAACACCGCGGCCATGCTTGGGCATAGGAGCGGTGATAACATTCGGGATTTCAGGAGCATCAAACTCAATTTATTTTGCTTCAATAAGGTCTTGCACCTTATTTTTCAAAGCCCAACAGTTGTTGGTATCATGGCCCGGACTTTCTGAATGGTATGCGTATGGAGCATTAGGATGGTAATGAGGCGAGGTTGTGTTAGGATTCTTCGGAGCTTCTTTCAAAGTTACCAGATTAGATCTCAACAAATGTGGCAGGACTTGAGATAGTGTCATATTAATCCGGGTAAATTGTCTTACTGGTCTTTCTGTTCTAGGTTGGTCATTCCTTTGTTGAGTAGGTGCAGGCTTAAGGATCATGACAGCCCCTACCATTGGTCGGCGTTCAGTTCTATCTTGATTTCTTTGAGGATACACAGCACCAACTTCTTTCTTCCCATTAAATGGTTTTCTTACAGCGGCGGAGGATGCGTCTTTTTGGATCTTCCCACTCTTAATCCCAGCTTCCACTCTTTCTCTTGTCAATATTAATTCAGTGAAGCCTGCTGAGGAGCTTCCAATTAAATGATTAAAGAAAGGACCAGACAGGGTACCCAAAAACATGTCTACTAGTTCTCTTTCAGAAAGGGGAGGCTGGACTCTTCCTGCTAAGTCCCTCCATTTCTGAGCATAGTCTTTGAAACCTTCACTTGAAACCATAGCCATACTCTAGAGTTGAGTATGGGTAGGAGCAAGGTCTGTGTTGTACTGATATTATTTATAGAAAGCCGCATCAAGGTCTTCCCAATTATGGATATTGGCCCTTTCTAGTTGATAGAACCAATCAAGTTGAATTCCGGATAGACTGTCTTGGAAGAAGTGGACCCATAAATCGCTGTCAGTAGTGTGAGGCTGTATCTTCCTCACATAGGATCGGAGATGCATTTTGGGGCACGAAACTCCGTCGTATTTAGCAAATATTGGTGCCTTGAATTTTGGTGGAATGACAATCCCAGACACCAAACCTAGCTCCTCAAAGTGTAGCTCGGACACTTTCTGGATTTCCATTGCGCTTAGTCGTTCTTCCAGATTCTTGTATTTGTCGTCGGCCGGGGGATACTGCTCTTCAGAGTAATCCTCTTCTTCTTCCTCTTCAGACTCTTTTTGGACAACCGCTTCCTTGCCTTTCCCATCTTGATTATCTATTTCACCAGATGATGTTGCAAAGTCCAGGGTCCGTCTTGCTTGTCCTTGGAACCTTCTTCCCATATTCAGAACTCTGGTTACTTTCTTTGCCTTCTTCTTCTTTTCTTCAATCAGCAAGGTTTTCAGATCTTCTTGTCCTTTCTCTAGAGTTAAGAACAACTGCTGAAACTGAGCATTCTGTGCTTGGAGGTCTTTTACCGTCTGCTCGAGATCCATCTTACTGAAATAAACATTAGAAAGATGAGGAGACTTGTCGTAAGAAAACTGCTTATGTTATGATGAATGGTAAATGCATATGCAATGATTTCAAGGAAATTAGGGATTTAAAATTGCTTTAGACCAAAAAGGAACACATGTTAAATTAATAAATCAAAGCTTGAGTACATCATGCCTCTTTTGGTCTTACAAAGAAGTACAAAAACTCTAAGATAAAAAAGTTGTACGCATCCTCTTTAGTGTGATGTAGGTATTCAGGCTCCACTCCTCATGAAGTTTCTTAGTGAGTTCCAAAACCTTCTTCTCGCTGGCATAGAATTGGGCCTCAAAAGTGTCTCGCTCCCCCTTAAGCTGTAACTAATCCCTTTGTAAGCCTTCAAGAGAGGTGGGCATGTCAGGATGCAGGATAGTATACGGAACATCTCCTTCCACAACAGGCTCTATGATTACTGAGAGAATGGAGGGGTAAGGCATCATAAGACTTTGAGCACGAGCTCGTACCCATTTGAGGAAAGGCTCAAGAGGGATGGAATTCTTATGCCCCAATGTATTGCTATCTACCTTGTTCAACATCCTCCAAGCTCGGATAAATCTCTGGCGATGACCTTGATCGTCGTTCTCGTAGTCAAATACCAAACCTTGAATAAGCATCTCATGTGGGCCATCCCTTCGGGCGTAACCAAACTGTCTTAAGGCTAAGCAGGGGTTGTAGGTGATACCTCCTCTAATTCCAAGTAAAGGGAAATTAGGGAATTCTCCACAACGGTCGACAATAGTAACATTCTCTATGGATCGGGAACACCAATGAATGTTTTAATGTTTGAGCGTCATCAACCTATGTGACCACCTTGAACCTTGCTCGTTCTTCAATACAGATCGGGGAAGATGCAAAATAAACCATCTTACCAAGATGGGAGTACAACACACAAGGTTGACTTGAATAGTTTTCCTGTGAATAAAATCCATGTCCTACAAAACAGAATAAAGATAAATCCCAAGATCCTTGAAATGGTTAGTGAGTATGAGTATGATGTTATGATGTTTATGATGTTATGTACAAGTAAATATAAGCAAACAAGTCCTTAGGTTTAGGCTTGCATGGATTCTTATAGGTAAGTACCCTCTTGAAGTTTAGTTGGCTCAAACATGTCCTAGTAATAGTAACCGGGTTCTAAGGAGCTCAATATCACTGGTTTGTTTCGTTGGCCATTGTTTCAACGCAAGCCTCTTTAATGGCGACCGAAATATCCCAAAAAACCAAACCTCAATGAGTGTAGTATCGAGTATCTACCAACTTCGGATTGCACCAAATTCGGTTATCTCACTGCGTCCTAATGGCCAAGTTGGTCAAGTAAAGGTTCTAAAGGTTCATTAGTGCTTCATGACATCACTCAACGGCCCCGTATTCTCCTTGACTACTCAAGGGCTATCGGTACCCACAAATATGTCGCACTAACATAGTTATTGCTTAGACCATGTCGGTATACCCCGCACAGTTTCCACAATGTATTGCTACTTACCTATAAGGTATCTCAAACCCGGGTAGAGGATTCAAACCCAAACAAAGGACCATAATGTAAAGCATACAAGTCAAACAAAGAAAGCAAGTAAATGTGATCTAACCCTAAGGTAACCCCACTTTTATAATTCTCCCCAGCAGAGTCTCCAGTTCTGTGATACGGTGGGAGAACTAACTTGGGTGTTTTGGGTTTGATCGCAAATGATGAGGTTAGCAAGAGTCGCCACCGACTTTTCTTTTATCCAAAAGGAAAGGTGAAAAAGCACAGGAAAGACCTTTGAGATTATTTCTTGAGTTCGGGGGATAGATTATGAAAAGGGAAGGTATTAGCACCCTTTTCATCCATGGTTTTCCATGGGCTCTTAGTTACTTGCTAGATCACTTTCTTTTGTTTGAAAATGTGCTTTGTGTGGTTTTTGAAAGTATTTTGTAAAGATGCCATTATTTTAGGCAAACTTTGTAATGATTCTCGTTCGTAATAATGTATACAAAGGTGTTGATCTTTTGAAAATGTTTTCAAGTTTGAAATATGTTTTTTGAAAGTGTTGGTGTTTGTTTTTGAAAATAGCAAGGATGTTTTTGTTTTAAAATAGAGCAAGTAACTAGGAACAATCTACATACTCAATAGTCTTTCACATTCATTTCCTTTATCCTTTGATATTGTTATCTTACCATTGATTTGGTAAGTAACCCTATCTTTGAATGTAAAAGGGACGGGTGTGGGTCATCGTACAACCATGATTAGCAATGTTGCAAGGTATCTTAGCATTTTTCTTTATGGACTAAGATCATTTTGAAAGGCAACTTTTGATAGCGTCATCGAGGGACTATGATCTTGTATTTTGCTTGTCTTTGCTAAGATACCTCACATGCGTAATATGGCCATTTTGTAAGGAAACCAAGTGGATTTACCCTAGGGGTGTTTTTGTGTGCAAGTGTATTGGTTTTCATGCTTTGTTTTTGTCTTGATTAGGGTTTGCTATTTGTTGGTTTTAATCTTTCCATACAAAACCATAATTACTAGCATTTATATATAAAGCGATAAATTGCGGAATTTAAAATTACTACGCTATTACATCATTTAAGGGAGGGGGTATACAAATTACAAATGGGGAATATTGCAATAATTTAAATCTAATTAGCTATTACAACCATATTGAACATGTACAACTATTTGAATAAATGGTAATATATAAATACAAGAATATAAAAAAGAGAGATGACTTTTGTTTGATTTTCATAAAAAGGGTTTAACCTAAACCTAATTAAGAAAAATGATTAGTTAAAATTAAAATAAAATTAACTTAAACTAATTTAGAAAAGAAATTAAATTAAAATAGATTTTTAGGGTTTTTATGAAGAAGAAGGGTTTTAAGTTAAATAAAAATGAAAATGAAAATTAAATAATTAAAAGAAACCTAAATTCTAAATTAATTTTAATTAATAAAATAATTATTAAAACTTAGTCTAAATATATAATTATTTAAAAGAGAAATTAATTTGTTAAAAGAAAATGTTTTTAATATTTTTGTTTCATAAGAAAATAAAATGAATAAGTGTAACTAATAAATAAAATATTTTTGGATTTTTCATGATTAATGAAAATAATAATAATAATAATAATAATAATAATAATAATAATAATAGTAATAATAATAAATAAAAGATGAAAAAGTAAAAAATAAAATAAATCAAAATAAGTCAGGGAGGTGGATTAATGAAACAGGGGTCAGAAGTTAGTAAAAACAACAAAGCTCAAAGAAGGGGAGGCCCAGCGCTGCAAAAAACACAAAAATATCAACAACAAAAAAGTGGAAAAATGGAAGAAGAAGAAAAAAAGGTCACGCTGGGGCTTGAACCCAGGACCTCATAGTGAGAGACGCGCGCTTTAACCACTAGGGTGGTGATACATCCATTAACTTGTATGAAATAATAAATATATAACCTAAAATGTGCCCTGACTGTACTTCATCTTCAACCTCCAGCTAAAGGATCTGTAACTTGCTCATTTCTCAACCATTTGCAAAAATGTAAACATGAAAATTGCTCCATTTTTTCACACGAATCCAACCATATAAATATCATAAGCTATAAATCAAAGATGAATTAGAATTTTTTAAAGTACCAAATTCTGACCTAAATATTTCAGCAAGTTTAAACTCAAAATTCTCCATGCTCAAGCAACATAAATGAAATCTTTGGACATGTATAGTTTCAGGTCAATGATATCTACATTCTATCTTCACAAATGCAAACCTAACAATGCCTAAATAATGAGATAGAAGTTCAAGAAAAATACCTCCAAACTGGAAATCGTGAAATGAGTTTGAGATTGTTTCAAGTGATGGTGATGATCAGGTTAGCTTCCTTGGACCTCTAGGAAGCTAATGCAATGGTTGGCTTGAGCTTAAGGTGGTTGGAATGGTCTAGAGAAGTCCAACTATGATGCTCTGTTTTTGAACTTGGAAATGGATGAAGATTGTGTTACAGTCGTGTAACAGGGATAGGGATGGCTTATGTATGATGTTTGGAAGCTTTTGGAAGCAAAAGGCCAAGAAATTCACGAGTGAAATGGAAGTTTGAAGTTCTTGGTCAGAATATGCAACAATGGTGGTTCGTGATGCAGTTATGAGTTTGGGGAAGTTTTGGAGCTTGTGTATTCGTCAGTTCTCTTGCAAATAGTATCTCTATTTATAGAGGAAAGGTTTTGAGGTTTGAAATGATCAGAAACATGTTTTTTCCGAGTTTATAGAGTATGCTTGTGCATAAAGAACAAGTGCAAAGCCCCATACAAGTTAACTTTGTGATTAAAGTCACTTTTCAATAATAGCAATGGTGCCTTTCTTCCAAATATGGAAATGCAACTTGGATAATAATTCAAATGCTTGGAGAATGGCTCCATATGTTGTGTAAACATTTGATTAAGGAGTGAATTGCAAGTTTGAGGCCTGAAAAGTGAAGATTATGCAGCATGGCTATGGATTTGGTTCATTGTGCATCACAAATTTTGCCTTGCAAAAGAACTTGAAACCCCAACTTCTGACCTTCGATTCTCCTTGCTCACAAGTGATCTCAAGGATTTCTTGGACATTTTGGAAATCTTATAATGTGCTACACAAACCATATTTGAATCACTTTTTAAAATTCCCCTTGGAACTAGATGAAACCTGGGTCAGAATTTAGGTCAAAATCCTTACCAAAACTAGGGCAAAATTTCACTAAGTGTTTAATTTCAAGACCATGACTTTATGAACTAATAACTTGAGATTTAAGCAACTTTAGAAGAAGTTGTGTAAATAAATGTTGTAGATATCATGGAGATCTACAACTTTCATGTCGAAAGTTTCTTCTGAATCATCTTGCATCATGGTGAAAATTTTGCTCAAAGTTGTGAAAAAACATGAAGTTAAACACTTAGAAAAATTTCTAAGTTAGAAAACTTAGACTTTTCAAAATGAAATCTTGAATTTTTGAATTCTTGATGAATAAGTTTCATATTTTTACATGTTTTGATGAATTGTGATCTTTGACATTGGATTTTGACCAAAAAGTCAAAGTTTGACTTTTCAGTATACAGTTGACTTTTGAGTAGTTGCCTGAAAATTCACCATCAATCTAATTGATCTTGAGCAATGTTTTAGGTCATGAAATTAGGTAAAAATGATGCAATTGAATTCTTTATATCATGCCTCAAACCACTTAACCATTTGCTAGGTCAAAAATCAGAAATTGCCTTTCCTCAGTCAAAACCCTAATTTTGACCATTTTGCCCTTTTGATGATTTGATCAGATTTCTTGAGGAATTATGGTCCAAACTTGATCAAATGATACATGTGAGTTTATAATGTTGATATGGATCAAAAATTATGAAGTTTGACTATAAATTGGTCACAGTTGACTTTTTCCCCAATACGATTGATTTTTAGGTCAACTGCTCAATTGACTGAGCAAAAATGTGATCCAAGGCTTGAAACTTGACATGAGTAATCTTGGGGTCAATAATGATCCATGAAATTCATATGAGGCATTGAAAGTTCAATTATCCTTGTGCAATCTCAAACCCTAATTTCAGTCATCAGTGCTTAAGGAGGAGTCTTGAGCTGATCAATCCTTGTGTAGTCTTGAGCCAAGAGAGATCTTTATGAGAAAATATTTGATAAGTGAGAGGGAAAATTTTGGGGTACAACATGTATGCTATGATGTTTTGTGAAATGATGTAAGAATGCAATATGTCGTCGAAGCGTATTGGTAGCTCCTTGTAACAATGTCTAGCTGGGGAAAATAAATCTCGAACTGTTGTTGGAGATGAAGAAAGTGATTCTTCAATTTCTGATGGGAATAATTTTACTGGGGATTCCCTCTTTCTGTTTGAGGATACTTTGATGGTGATTTTTGACTTCTTCTTGAGGATAGAGGTATTCAAGGAGCGGCATTTTTCATTCTTTTTGTTGAAGGATTTGACTCTTACGTACCTTAACTAGGGATAAAAGATATGGATATTCCTCCTGTGTGTTATATGTCCAGGTTTCAGATACCGTAGCAACTCTTCTGGAGATAACGACTTTTATCAAACCATATTGGAGAAGAGAATTTTGTTAGGTATTTACGATGTTGGAGTAATAAACTCCGTTGGGGAATTAAATTCCTATAAATTATGTCGAGGAAATAAACTCTGATGGGGATTGGAATTTTATAGGATGCGCTGAGGAAGTCTGCACTGTATGCTGGGGAAACGATCAAACTTCCTTATCCTCTAGGGGACCTATTGGGGATGATGATTAGGTCAAGCTATCCATTAGGGATCTGGAGGTGAACTGCTGGAAAATGACCCAATTTATGCCTGAGAGCATATTAGACTTGTCGGGGAATATATCTCTGTTGGGATGAACTTGTGAAGACAGTTTTATAGAGATAGTTTCATGGAGATTGCTCTATGGGGATTTATGAATGACTTAAACATTATCCCAACTCCTAGAGTCTTTGATAAATGCTAATACTGTTTTTTATGCAAATATTTGTAAATGGTGATCATATTTAAATGCATATGTTCATTCAAAGTAACCATTGGACGTATTCGCAAACAAAACAGAGGGAGTAAAAACAAATAGTTTTGAATTTTGAAATAGACTGAATTATATTGATTTTGAAATTTTGCCTATGAACAGGAAGTTTTATACAAGGAGACAAAAATCTAGTAAGAGGAAGTTGTGAAATTGAAAAAATACAAAGTGATAAACAAGAAAAACAAATATATGGAAATGATCCCATCAGTTTTAACTCTGCCATTGCCTCTATGTCTTCAAGCATCTTATCACTTGTCGTCGGAAGAAGATGACTGGATTGATCTATACTGTTTGATCTTTACATTGATAAAAAATCTTGTTGTAAGTAGATGATCGATAGGGCATAGTCATACGCTTTAATCCCTAACTTTTTCCTAGATCGCCCTTTCGGGTTTTTAGTCCAGTGGGATACCCTTTTTTGCCCAAGCCACCTTTTCAGGTTTTCAACTTACCAGGTGTATAATTTATATATATATATATATATATATATATATATATATATATATATATATATATATATATATATATATATATATATATATATATATATCCCTAATTTTTTCCTGAACCCTTTTGGTTCGCCGGGATGCCCTTATGTTTGCCTAGTCCTGTCAACCTAGCGACTCTCTTTTATGAGTAGTATTTTTTGACTATGTCCGTGTTCACAGGGTGTGAAAGATCTTCACCGTCCATGGTGGTAAGTATGATAGCCCCACCAAAAAATATCTTCTTGATCACAAATGGCCCTTCGTATGTGGGAGTCCATTTGCCCCTGGGATCACCTTGTGGTAGGATGATGCACTTTATTACCAGATCACCAGCCTGATACACCTAATGTTTGACTTTCTTGTTAAAGGCCTTGATGATGCGCTTATGATACAACTGACCATGACAAATAGCCGCAAGCCTTTTTTCATCAATCAAATTTATCTGGTCGAGTCTAGTCTGAAACTATTCATCTTCGTCTAAACTTGCATCTTTCATAATCCTTAAGGAGGGAATCTGGACTTCGATAGGTAAAACAACCTCCATACCGTAGACTAGAGAAAATGGGGTTGCCCTAGTTTATGTACGTACTAAACTGCGATAACCATGAAGAGAAATGGTAACATCTCATGCCAGTCTTTGTATGTCATCGTCATCTTCTACAAAATCTTCTTGAGATTTTGTTGGCGACTTCCATTGTGCCATTCATCTTTGGTAGATACAGAGAAGAGTTGTGGTGCTTAATCTTGAACTGCATGCAGAGTTCTGTGATCATAGTGTCATTGAGATTGGTACCATTATCTGTGATGATCCTTTCAGGTATGCCATACCAACATATGAGGTTATACTTAACGAACCGGGCAACAACATTTTTGGTAACGGAGGAAAATGAGGCTTCTTTTACCCACTTTGTGAAGTAGTCAATAGCGACCAGGATGAAACAATGTCCATTATAAAGGGTGGTCTTAATCTCTCCAATCATATCAATGCCCCACATTGCAAACGGCCAAGGAGCAGTCAAGACATTCAAGGGAACCATATGCGCATGTACTTTGTCAGCATAAATCTGGCATTTGTGACAAGTTCTGGAATGACGATGGCAATTAGTTTCCATAATCGACCAATAATAACCTGCTCTCACAATTTTCTTAGCCATCGTATTCCCACTGGAGTGAGTACCAAAGACTCCTTCGTGCATATCTTCCATAATTTTCTCAGCTTCCTTCTTGTCTACACAGCGAAGCAAAGTCGAATCATGATTGTGCTTATATAAGATTCTATTACTCAAAGAACTCAAAAGAGAACCTCCTTAGAAATTTCTTATCAATGATAGATGCTCCTTTATAATACTCTTAAGTCTCGAGGTATATTTTTACTTTTTGGTACCAGGGTTTTTCCTCTACTCCATCAGTATCAACTTCGTAGCATTGTGTCGGTTTGTCTAGTCTCTCAATAGTAATTCAAGGAACTTCATTGTCCGATCTGACTCTAAACATTGATGACATGGTAGCTAGTGTGTCTGCCAATTGATTCTATTTGCATGGAATATGTTCAAAAGTGATTTCTTTGAAGTACGAAATTAATTCCAACACATTCTCTCGATAAGGAATGAGATTTGGATGTTTCGTATCCCACTCTCCCTTAATCTGACTGATCATTAGGTCTGAGTCCCCGTATTCATCCAAGAACTTGATTCTCATATAAATAGTAACCTTGATACCCATGATGCACGCTTTATATTTGGCCATGTTGTTGGTACAACCAAAACATAATTTGGCGGTGAAGGGCGTATGGTAACCCTTGAGAGAGGTAATCACAACACCAATCGCTTTACCAAGCGCGTTGGAAGCTCCATCAAAAACCGTAGTCCATTGGGATCTGGACTCAGGTCCTTCATACGGTCAAAGTTCTTCATAATCTGTAACTAGCATAATATTCTCATCCGGGAACTCAAAATTCATAGACTGATAGTCATCTAAAGCTTGAAGAGCCAAATGATCCGCTAGTACACTTCCTTTGATTGCTTTCTGAGTAATGTACTTAATGTCCTATTTTGTCAAGACCATTTTCCATCTTGATATTCTTCCGGAGAGAGCAGGCTTCTCGAATATGTATTTTATTGGATCCATTTTAGAGAACAACAAAGTAGTATGAGTCAACATATATTGTCTCAGTCAGTGAGCAGCCCATGCCAAAGCGCAACAAGTTTTCTCAAGTAGTGAGTATCTTGTTTCATAGTCGGTAAACTTTTTGATAATGTAGTATATTGCTTTCTCTTTTCTACCATACTCGTCATGTTTCCCCAATACACACCCCCATTGAGTTCTCTAACACAGTTAGGTACACGATCAGAGGTCTTCCTTCAATCGGTAGCATCAGAATTGGAGTTTCTTGAAGATATTCTTTGATTTTGTCGAAGGCTATTTGACAATCATCATTCCACTTCACTACTTGATCATTCTTTAGTAACTTGAAGATCGACTCACAAGTAGCAGTCAAATGGGAAATAAGTCTGGAAATGTAGTTCAATCGTCCCAGGAAACCTCTGACTTCCTTCTCAATACAAGGAGTTATCATTTCCTGAATAGCATTAACCTTGGAGGGATCAACTTCAATACCTTTACCACTAACGACGTAACCTATGAGTTTATCAGATCTTACCCTAAAGGTGCAGTTGTTTGGATTCAACCTCAACTTGTATTTCTTGAATCTCTAAAACAGCTTGTGCAGATGGTCAAGGTTTTCTTCTTCAGTATAATACCTGGCTATCATGTCATCAGTGTAAACCTCTATCTCGTGATGGATCATATCATATAACAAAGCTACCATAGCGTGCTGATATGTTACATCGGCGTTCTTCAAACTCAAAGGCGTCACTTTGTAACAGAAAGTCCCCTATTATGTGACAAAAGTAGTCTTCTCCATGTCTTCAGGTGCCATCTTGATTTGATTATAACCAGAAAAACCATCCATGAAGGAAAATACTTTGTGTTGAGTGGTGTTGTCAACCAGGAAATCAATGTGTGAAAGTGGAAAATCATCTTTGGGGATTGCCCTATTCAAATCCTTGTAGTCTATACACATACGCACCTTACCATCTTTCTTAGGTACTGGTACCACATTTGTAACCCACTGAGGATAGGAAGTAACAATTAAGAAACTTGCATTGAATTGTTTCATAACCTCAGCCTTGATCTTTTCAGACATCTCGGGATGCGTACAACGAACCTTCTGCTTTATAGGGGGACAACCTTCCTTTATCGGTAGACGGTAAACCACAATATCAGTATCAAGCCCCGACATGTCTTCGTACGACCAAGCAAAGATCTAAACATAGTCACGCAACATCTGAATTAACCTATTTTTGACACTGTCTTATAGGTCGACACCTATCTTAATTTCTTTTCTGTCCTCTTTAGTACCCAAGTTCACAACTTCGACTGGCTCTTCATGCGGTTGTATAGCTCTTTCTTCTTGTTCTAATATTCTATCAAGTTCTCCAGGCACTTCACAATCTTCATCACCTTCGTCCTCGACTTGGTAGATCAGATTTTCGAAGTCATATTTGGCAATAGAAGAATTTCATCAATGGGATCCAGGGTGGATATGGGCCTGCAATTTGTTATGTGGGTGTGTATAAGAACACATAGCTATTTTGAAAGCAATAAAGTAAAATAAAGACAAAGAGCGCAAAATTTGAATGCAAAACTTCCAATGATTGTATTAAATGAAGATATGCGAATGAAACATGATAACCCTAACAAATGGTCCGTTGTGCCCCGGGTAAGGCACAAGGCTTAAAATTATTGTTCAAATTACATAACCAAAAATTTGGAAATAGAAAATAGAAAATGGAATTTACTCCTGACTAAAGGAGATTGGTACAAAGTTTTCAGCTGTCCAGTTGGTGAGACCTTTGTCAGCAATCGGGAAGATCCAATTATCCAGGTCATTGCCGCTATTAGCATCTTCTATAGCATTTACCCCTTTGTCATGGTTCAGCATGGGAGCAGTGATCACATTAGCAGTCTCACGAGGATCAAATTCAATCTCCTTAGATTCAATCATATCTTGGATTTTATTTTTCAGAGCCCAACAACCATTTGTGTCATGTCTGGGACTATTGGAATGATAGGCGCATCTTACATTGGGATTGTACCAGGGAGAGGAAGTGTTTGGATTTTGAGGAGGATCTCTCAATGTAATCAGCTCTGCCTTCAACAAGTGTTGTAATGCTTGAGACAACGGCATATTGATTTTGGTGAATTGTCTCCTAGGTGCATCTGGCCTATGTTGATTGCCTTGTTGTTGATGTTGCGTTAGTGCGGGATTGGAAATCATTACTTACCCCACAGATTGATAGTGTTCACCTTTACTACGACCTTCTGGTCGTACATATCATTAGCTTCTTTCTTCCCGTTGAATGACTTCTTTGCAGTACTTGAAAATGCAGCCACCTGAATATTTCCGCTTCTGATTCCAACTTTAACACTTTGAAACAATGGGATAACTGACTTGGGTGTTTTGTGTTTGATCGCAATTGTTGCGGATAGCAAGAGTTTCCATCGACTTTTCTTTTATCCAATAAAGGAAAGGGTGAAAAGAACAGGAAAGACCTTTGAGATATTTTCTTGAGTTCGGGGGGTAGGTTATGAAAGGGGAAGGTGTTAGCACCCTTTTCATCCATAGTTATCTACGGGCTCTTAGTTGCTTTCTAGATCATTTTTGCTTTGTTTGAAATGTGCTTTGTGGTGTAAGTTTGAAAGTATTTTGAAAATGCCTTTATTTCGGCAAACTTTGTAATGATTCTCGTTTCTATAAGAATGCATACAAAATGTTGGTTTTGAAAATAGTTCAAAGAGATGTTTGTTTTTGAAGATGTTTTGGAAGTGTAAGTGTGGAAATGGTTTTAGTTTGTGAGCAAGCAACTACGAGCGTCCTACCTACTCAAAAGGTCTTTGTTTTTTTCCTCCTCCTTTAGATGTTTCCATCTTACCATTAATTTGGTAAGAAGTCCCATCGTTGGATGCGAAGGGACGGGTGTGGGTCATCGTATAGTCATAGAAGGCAACTTATGAGACGTTTTAGCAATTTTCGTGAGGGACTAGATCATTTACCGAAGGCGACATCGAGGGACATCAAGGGACTGTGATCTTTTTTCATCGAGGGTCTTTGCTAAAACGCCCATATTCGAGGGACATGACTATTTTCTGAGGCAACAAGTGAGATTACCCTAGAGGTGCACGTGTGTGAATAGTGTGTTTGATTTCATGCTTAGTTTAGTCTTGAATTAGGGTTGTCTACTTGTTGATTTTAAATCTTGTCATACACACCCTAATTACTAGCATTTTATATAAAAAGTAGTAAATTGCGGAAAATAAATGTCCTAGGCTATTACATATTTTGGGGATGGGGTATACACATTTATAAATGGGGGTTGGAAAGCAATAAAAGTCCTAATTATTACAACCATATTGAATAGCAAGAAAATGTAAAAACAAAAACAACACAAAAGAGAGAAAACCAAGTCTTTTGATTCATGCAGTATGTTCGAAGCATATGTCCTTCTATTTGCACACCCCTTTTGATTTCTTTTGTTTGGGCCTGCAAATAAGTGTTATCGAAACATACACCCTTTGATTCACACCTTTTTCTGTTTTCTTTCATTTGGGATTGTGAAGCAGTGTGTTCAAAGCCTAAGGCTTTATGTCGAACCATGTTGTTATTTTTTACTCCAACATTGTTTTATGGTCTGTACAGGTTAGTTCTTAACATATAATTGACAAGGAAGACAAACGAAAGGTTAGCTTCGAAGGCAATGGTTATTTACATGTTATGCTTGAAATGAAGGGTTTAAAGTCAGGAAGACTTACCTTGAATCTGGAGTTGGTGTTTTGAACTTTGAGTTGCTGCACTGAATATTCTTGAATTCAAAGGAAGGAAGAAACCTGAGTTCGAAGGATAGGAAAACTTGGATTCGAAAGAGAGAACAAACAGAGATGTTATATTTTTTGGTTCTGGGTTTAAGATTGTTCCAAGGCTTCAACCTTAGGTTCTATCCTCTCTCTTTTTTCTTCTTCTCCTTTTTCCTTGTCCAAAAGCCTCTCTTTGTTTGTCAATAAGCCCTCTCCCTAAAACCCCCTTAGATGTGTTATGAAACAGCTTATTTATAGAAGAGTCTTGTTGGGGTTTTGGGGGGGGGGAACAAATGAAATTTGAACAATTTGGGTATGTTCTTTTCATAGCTTTCGAGGTGCAGCTCTTATGTGCTAGTTTGGTGCAAATTAGGAGCAGCATAACAGAACTGTTTTGCAGCAGTTTTGGAGTGTTGTGGTAGCTTGGTGCAGGACTGTTTCATAGCAGTGTAACAAACTACTTTTGACATGGTTTTAGGTTGTTATGTGGACTTTGTTCAGCAAGCATCTTGAATACTTCACCCTTTCATTTTGCTCACGTGGATCTCTAACCTTTGACCAGACTCAACAACATACGAAACAATATTTGTTTCCAACAAATGTGTGTCCTTCGAATGGACCAAACAACCTTCGACCAGACTCAAACAAACAGACGAAACAATATTTGTTTCCACCAATTGTGTGTCCTTCATATGGACCACCAAATGTATGTTCTTCGAATGGAACACCACATGCATGTTCTTCGAATGGGCCACCAAATGTATGTTCTTCGAATAGGCCACCAAACATAGGTTCTTCGAATCCACCAATTGGATGTTCTTTGAATTGACCACCAAATGTAGGTTATTCTAATCCACCAATTGTATGTTCTTCGAATGGACCACCAAATGTAGGTTCTTCGAATCCACCAATTGTATGTTTCTTTGAATGGACCACCAAATGTATGTTCTTCGAATGGGCCATCAAATGTATGTTCTTCGAATGGACCACCAGATGCATGTTCTTCGAATGGGCCGCCAAATGTATGTTCTTCGAATGGGCCATCAAATGTATGTTCTTTGAATCCACCAATTGCAATTCATAGTGTAGAAATTATGTGTGTTGAAGGGTTTAGAGGTGGAATCGAAGAAAGCATGAGGAAATCCATTTCCTTATGGATCGAAGCAAGTATGAAGGAATCCATTGCCTTGTGGATCGAAGCAAGCATGAAGGAAGCCATTGCCTTGTGGATCGAAGCAAGCATGAAGAAAGCCATTGCACAGTGGATCGAAGCAAGCATAAAGGAAGCCACTGCTCAGTCAAAGCTTGCATGAAGGAAGCCACTGCTCAGTCAAAGCTTATGGATCAAAGCTTCTTCTTTGATTTGTCCTAATCTTCCAACCACTCCTTTCGATCAGTCATGTAGCCTAAACCAGATTTTAAATTCAATATAGTTACCTGCATCTACACACCCTTATTTCCTGCTTTGTACTTGTGCAAACTTGAGCATTTGAAAATCTTTGTGAGAAATGTCTTGAGAAAAGATAGGGAAAATTTTGGGGTACAACAGCTGCCCCTATTCAATCTTCTTAAACCTGAGGAGTTATATTGGCGAGTCCGCCATTCGTGACTTGAAGGTGGAAGATGATTGAACACTAGAGTGCCTAAAAATTTGCACTCGATGATGTATTAGTTGATTGTGTAGGGAATGGGCTTAAAGATGCCATTTAGAGAGGTGATGAAGAGTTGTCAGAGATGGGCTTACAGATGCCATCCATAATGATTGTTGGTAGAAATTGGAAGAAATATAAGAATAAATCTTTGGTCGATTTATACTGAAATAATAGATGTAGTGGGATGAGTATCAGAATAATATCCATAACTGGATCGTATCTGACTCGTATCTGAAAAATGTACTGAATGAGTGTCAGAATGACATCCGTATATGGATCGTATCTGAACCTCTTTTGAAAGATGTATTTAATGAGTGTCAGGATGACATCTGTCTCTAGACCTCATCTGAACTGTATTTGAAAGATATATTGAATGAGTGTCAGAATGGCATCCGTATCTGGATCGTATTTGAACTGCATTTGAAAGTTGTGAAGGGGTGAAAAACACAAGAAGGGGGGGTTGAATTGTAAAACTGAAATCTAAAGCAATTGACAAGATATTTTTATCCTGGTTCGTTTGATCTCAAACTACTCCAGTCCACCCGTCAAGGTGATTTCGCCTCTCTCCAACGAGGTCTTAATTCACTATATTCAACTGAATATTACAGACTGCTTTAACAACTGCTAAAGCCTTCTTGATTCAAACCACAACCCGGTTTGTCAAGGTAACACTTTCTTACAAAGAGATATTACAATGTGTTTGGATGTTTTCTACAAAACTTTATCACAACTGTGATGTATACACAAATTGAAGCTTAGAATCTAGATTGCTAAACAGTAATGGAGTATCAGAGTATGTGGTTTAGCAAAACTGGTAGAACGAAGATTATGGTTCAGCTTTGTGCGTGTAGAGATTTGGAGAGCATTAGCCATTATAATCTTCGAAGCCTTGTTTATATAGCACTTGAGAAGATGAACGTTGAATGCAATATTCTTGATTCAATGCTAATAACAAGCTTTCCTTTTTGAGCAGATCTTGTCTAGAATGAGGCCGTTGGAATTAATTAGCTTTCAATGTACAGTACCGTTGCTTCTTTAATGCAAGTTCTGGCTTGGCTCATTCTGATTCTGCTTCGCTGCTGATGAACTATTGTGTTTCTGTATCAGAGTGTTTGAGCGCAGTCTTGTTCATCAAGCTTTAGCATGTACGTGAGTTGATCATCTGATCTTGACATTCTGATGTAGCAACTTCTGATGCTGGTGTATGAAATCAAATTCTGATGCTGAATAAACGTGATCTTGCTTATTTCAATCAGAGTATCTGCAAGTCAGAACATAATAATTTTAGGCAGCAGATAGTTCATTCATGAAACATATAAATACTATATCTTTTCACTTTGTTATCATCAAAACTTAAATATAGGGTAGTAGATTCAAACATTGTTCTAACAATCTCCCCCTTTTTGATGATGACAAAAACTAGATATTTTAAATGAAAAATAACGTGAAAAGGTATCAGAGTTAAGAAGTACGGAGAAGTCAGAGTTAAGAGATACTCCCCCTGAGTTGATTACTTCCCTTTGATTATACGTGTTCTTCAGGATCATATCTCTTTCTTTCTTTGAACATCAGATTATCAGAGTCTTTGACTTATCAGAGAGCAGAGCTTCAGATCTTTTCTTGTCAGAGCTTTGCTTTGGATCAGAGTATTAGGACGATCAGAACTTCATATTGATCAGAGTAACATTGATCAGAGTTTCTAGTCTTCAGAGTGTCCAGGAGCTTCCTTGTGCCTGTAGACTTTAAACAAAACAGAAAAAAACATTTCAAGTAATAAAGTTAGAATGTTTGAGAATTTCTGTCTAGTTAGCCGTTATTGATTTAAATATCATTCTTGTTCTCCCCCTTTTTGTCCGCAATCAAAAAGTGTTGGTGATGTGCTAAAACAATTAAGATCAGAAAAACAAATTATATTAAGATAGTTCAGAATCAGAGCAAGAAAATATTACAGAACCTTAATCAAAACAGTACATCAGAAAATGAAGAAAACATGAAAATGTCATGCATGAAAAAAGATTTAAGGTTGAGGAGGCAAGCGTGTGAACAGGCGCTCCAGCATCGCTTGAATCTTTTCAGAAGTTTCATTTTGCTTATGAACCATGCTGACAACAGTGTCAATCTTGCTGTCTTGCACATCCATTCTTGCTTTCATCTTCTGATCGTTGTCATCCATCCGCTGTTGTAGACGCAAGTCATTCAGCCTTAGTTCTTCCAGAGTCTGCCTGTCCAAGGCAGCTTGAGAAGCATCAGAAGGAGGAAGCTTCTCAGAACTTTCAGCGACATCCTCTGCTTGATTTTCTTCAGCCTGAATGGTCTTGTCTTCTTCTGATGGTTGCACCATTGCAGCTTGTTGTTTCTCAGACCAAGGTTCACTGTCCAGAGGGAACACAACTTCCTGAGGCAGCTGACTTTCAACTTCCTTCAGCAGCTTGCTGAAGTTCTGTTGTGCCTGCTCATAGTTGATATCCTGCAACTTGAGGGCTTCAGCACGTACCCATAGTCTGAACTGTGACCAGAGCTGATCAGAAGCAGCTGGGTCAATCATCCCAGGACAGACTTGCTTCAAAGAAGCAATCCATTGCAACATACCTGTTTCAAAATTCAAAATACCAGAGCCAACATCTGGTTGCTTTGGTTTTGGGATGGCAATTTTGTGTCTTAGATCAGCAAGACGTTCAAGACTGGTTAAGTCAATGAAAGTCCTGCTGGGGTTTTCAGCGGTTTTCTGAGAGGCTGTTTGTTTTGGAGGAGGGGTATCAGAGTCAGATATTTCGATTGGAGTGGGTGGTGTTTTGGGAGTTTTTGGAGGTGTCGATTCTAATGAGGATGGTAACTGGGGCATGAAAACAGTGGTTCCACATGGCAACTACATTGCCAACGGTGATGGTTGAGGTGAGTGAGGGTCAGAATGATGAGGAGAAGGGGTTTCAGAGTGGTGAAACTCTGTTTGAGGTGAAGGTGGATTAATTTCTGGTTGGGGAGAGGGAGGTGGAATCTCTGATTGCTCAGGGATCAGAGGTTCTTCTGAGAGTGGTTGTTGTTGTGGTTCTGGTTCTGGTTGTTGTTGATGTTCTGGTTTTGGAGGAGGAACATTTAGTGGTTCAGAGTTTGGTTTAGCAGAGGCATGTTCACGCTCAATGTCAGCCAGCACTTGGTCAAGTGCTGTTGTTGTTGAAATTGTTGGTTGTTTAGGGAGTTTGGTTCTGGGTCTTCTGAGTAGTAAGGCCTCAGAAGGGTCTTCTGGTATGGTTTCATCAATGGTAGGGATTGGGATTGATATTCTATGGGAGGTTTGAGGAGCAGCAGATGCTGGAATAGTAGATGAAATTAAAACAGGGGCAGCAGATGAAATACCTCTTTTCTTTGGAGTCTGATGAGATGATCCTTCTGATGGTGCTTTCCTCTTCTTTGTCTTCTTCAAAGTCACTTCTGGTTGGGGTTGACTCAGATCTTTGATCTTCAGCTTTGAACCTGTATCTTCTGCCTTGTACGCATCTGGGTACCTGAGAAACATCTCTGGTTTGGATTCCATTTCAGAAAATACCGGAAAATCACTCAGAGGCACTCTTCTGCTGGAGATATCAGCAGTTGAAGTAGCTCTGGGTTCCTTCTGAATATTTTCTATCAGCTTCATCTTTTTCAGATTCTTTGCGTTCAGAGGTTTCCCAATTGTTGGTTCAATAGTGCTCAGCTCCTGAGCTTCTATCAGATGTTCAATCAGCCTATTCTCTGTCAGAATATCTGATATAAGCCTTCCAAACGGTATCCAGTCTCTCTTGGTTCTTTCTTCTTCTCTAGTTTCTTTCACACTGGTTTTGAGATGGTTGAACAGGAAGTGAGCCAGATTTATCTTTATCTTCTGATCAATAAAGTAGATCAGAAATTGCTGATCCACATTTATATAATCAGGAGAACTTGTTGGTTTCCTGTGGTTGAAGCATCCCAGAACAATCTTAGCCCATACTCTGCAGTGATCCTTCAGATCCTTAATCTTGCTGCTGGGCATTCCAAGAGTGAAAATCCTGTTGGCTACCACACCTACATCAGCGCATCTTTCGGCCATGTCCACACAACGGACGCCACCACCACTTTGACCGATTATCCTTGCAATGAGATCTTCAGAAATTACAATCTTCTTCCCCATGACAGAGGAGATGACTAGATGTTTTGAAACCTTGGCGTGAATCCAAAATTCCTTGACCAGCGCTGGGAATGTTGGTCCAACCAACCTATCGAAATACCTTTCCCACTTTTGAGCCCTAATTTCTTCAGTTAGGTCAAAACCATTTTCCTTCAAGCTTTCAAAGTCAATGATTAACTCAGAGAGCACTTCAAGGTTCTTCACCGGAGTGAGGAGAGTTCTGAGTGGCACCTGATATTGCTCAGAAGTTGCTTTCTTCTGATTGCCTGCAGAAATGCTGGAGGATGCCATTGTTCACACTAAAAAAAAGCTTTGAGAATGAATTGAGAAAGAAAGGTTTGCAAGGGATGAACTCAGAAATATGCAGAAAATGCTTGAGTGATTGTGAGAAAGCGTAAAGAATAAATGAGAGATTAATGTGCTTAAATAGAGTTTTCAAAATTGTTTTGAAAAGTTAAACGTTTTTAAGAGAGAGAAAAATCATGATTGCCATTTAAAAGAATGATTACTTTTCATTAAATGCTTGCTGATTTTGGGGGATTTGAGAAAGATACTTAAAAACGGTTACCAGACATGTGTCTCAATGCACCCAATCAGCGCTTTGCCTTCTCAGAAGCGTGCACGCGTTCTGCTTCAGAGATATGCTGATGATTGGATGACACTTGTTTGATGTAGTGATCAGCACGTCTGTCTTTGAGATTAAACTCTCAGATCTTTAGACTTGCATCTAATACAATCTGCATGTTCTATCTTTCTGAAAGGAGATTGATCAGAAGTTCACAGTAAAATAATTACATTCTGAAGATAAATATATGGAATTAAAACATTTTCATTCTGGGCATACTTTCATGCTGAGATGTTTCAGAATGAAATTAAACCTATCTTCTAAAAGGGGTTTAGTAAAGATATCAGCCCATTGATGGTCTGTATCTATAAATTTTAAGTTCAAAATACCTTTCTGAATATAGTCCCTAATGAAGTGATGTTTTATTTCTATATGCTTAGCTCTAGAATGTAAAATGGGATTCTTACTTAAGCAAATTGCAGAAGTATTATCACAAAGTATAGGAATGTTACTCTCAAAAATCTGGAAGTCTTCAAGCTGACTTTTCATCCAGAGCATTTGTGTGCTACATCCTGCTGCTGCTATGTACTCAGCTTCTGCTGTTGACAGAGCAATTGTTGATTGCCTTTTGCTAGACCAAGAGATCAGATTTTCTCCCAGAAACTGGCAGCTTCCAGAAGTACTTTTACGTTCCACTCTGTCTCCAGCAAAATCAGCATCATAGTAGCCTACTAAGCTGTAATCACTAGATTTTCTATAAAACAAACCCAGATTAGTAGTACCATTCAGATACTTGAAAATTCGCTTAACAGCTGTTAAGTGAGATTCTCTAGGATCTGATTGGAATCTAGCACAGATGCAAACACTGAATAATATGTCAGGTCTTGAAGCAGTCAGATAGAGGAGAGAACCAATCATACCTCTGTAGACTTTCTGTTCTACACTTTTGCTTACCTCTTCTCTTTCCAGAATGCACGTGGGATGCATTGGAATCTTTGATGGCTTACATTCTGAGAGGTCAAATTTCTTCAGAAGATCTCTGATGTATTTGCTCTGATGAATGTAAGTTCCTTCTGGAGTTTGATTGATCTGAATTCCTAGAAAGAATTTCAGTTCCCCCATGAGGCTCATCTCAAATTCTGCCTGCATACACTTAGCAAATTTTCTTCCAAGAGAAGGATTAGTAGAACCAAAAATGATATCATCAACATAAATTTGACAGACTAAGATGTCACTCTTAACTGTTTTACAGAATAGAGTAGTGTCCACTTTCCCTCTGGTGAATTCATTTTCAAGCAGAAAGTTACTTAGCCTTTCATACCAAGCTCTGGGAGCTTGTTTCAGACCATACAGTGACTTCTTTAGTTTGAAAACATGTTCTGGATGTTTTGTATTTTCAAAACCTGGGGGTTGGTGAACATAAACTTCTTCTTCTATATAACCATTTAAGAATGCACTTTTGACATCCATCTGATACAGAGTGATGCCTCTATTAACAGCAAATGAAATTAAAAGTCTGATAGATTCTAACCTGGCGACTGGGGCAAAGGTTTCTGTATAGTCTATCCCATCTTGTTGACTATAACCTTGTGCAACCAGTCGTGCCTTGTTTCTGATGACTTCACCTTGTTCATTTAGCTTGTTTTTGAACACCCATCTTGTTCCAATGACGTTGAATCCTTTTGGTCTGGGAACGAGATCCCATACGTTGTTTCTGGTGAATTGATTCAGCTCTTCTTGCATTGCCAGAATCCAGTCATTGTCCAGAAGTGCTTCATCAATAGAAGAAGGTTCAATCAGAGACACAAGTCCCATAAGGGTTTCTTCAGAGTTTCTGAAGCTTGCTCTTGTTCTGATTGGATCTTCCTTTCTTCCTAGAATAGTCTCTTCTGGGTGATCTAAGCTGCTTCTGGGTAATCTCTTCTGAGGTTGATCAGCAGCTGTTGAAGGATTTCTAGCAGTGCTCCTTTCAGACGTTGAAGGAATGTGTGTGTTGAGAGCTTCTGATGACTTGTCTTCAGAACCTGCAAATTCAATTTCTATACCTGCAAAAATTTCATTCTGCTTTGACTTTTCAGAGTCAAGCTTATCATCAAAACGAACACTGATTGATTCTTCCACAATCTGTGTTTCTGTATTGTATACTCTGTACCCTCTTGAGCGTTCAGAGTATCCTAACATAATACACTTCTGTGCCTTAGAGTCAAACTTGTTCAAATAATTCTTAGTATTTAAAATAAAGCAAGTACATCCAAATGGATGAAAATATGAAATGTTGGGCTTTCTGTTCTTCCACAATTCATATGGAGTCTTTTCCAGAATAGGTCTTATTGAGATTCTATTCTGAATGTAACACGCTGTGTTTATTGCCTCTGCCCAGAAAATCTTAGCAACGTTTGTCTCATTGATCATGGTTCTGGCCATTTCTTGCAATGCTCTGTTCTTTCGTTCTACAACTCCATTTTGTTGGGGAGTTCTAGGACAAGAGAAATCATGCAGAATGCCTTTGTCATTAAAGAATGACTCAAAATCTTTATTTTCAAATTCTCCACCATGATCACTTCTGACTTTAACGATTCTAAGATCTTTTTCATTCTGAACTTGGTTACAGAAGGTAACAAACACAGAGTGTGACTCGTCCTTGTGTCTTAAGAACTTTACCCATGTCCATCTGCTATAGTCATCTACGATTACTAACCCATACTTCTTACCACTGACTGAAGCAGTTTTAACTGGTCCAAATAAGTCAATGTGCAGAAGTTCTAATGGTTTAGAGGTAGAAACAACATTTTTGGATTTAAAAGAGGGTTTTGCAAATTTGCCTTTCTGACATGCTTCACACAGAGCATCTGAATTGAACTTCAAATTTGGAAGTCCTCTGACCAGATTGAGTTTGTTAATCTGAGATATTCTTCTCATACTAACATGCCCCAATCTTCTGTGCCAGATCCACTGCTCATTGTTAACAGACAGAAGACATTTTACATTCTGACTCTTTAGTTCAGAAAGTTTGATTTTGTAAATGTTGTTTTTCCTCTTACCATTAAACAGGATAGTCCCATCTTTCTGACTAACAGCTTTACATGATTTTTGATTAAAGATTATATCATAACCGTTATCACTTAATTGACTTATGGATAACAGATTATGCATCAATCCATCTACTAGCAGAACATTATTAATAGAGGGAAGATTTCCATTACCTACAGTTCCAGAGCCAATGATCTTTCCCCTCTGATTGCCTCCAAAGCCAACGTGGCCTCCAGGCTTAAGTTCCAGGCTTTGGAACATATGCCTTCTTCCCGTCATGTGTCGTGAGCAGCCAGAGTCCAGGTACCATGACTGGTGTTTCTGACTTGCTGCTAAAGATATCTGCAACATGTATTATTTTATCCTTAGGTACCCAGATTTTCTTGGGTCCTGACTTGTTAGTTTTACCAAAACTCTGGTTGAATTTTGGTTTCACAGAGTGCTTACTGCTAGTATATTTGATGTCGTGTGTGTGACCATACACAAAGTGTGAATTTAGAGGAGTGTGTTTAATGGTTAAGTCCATGACATTCTTTGGTGTAGGAACCTTACCTTGGTATCCTATTCCTTTCCTGCCGTTTCTGCTAACTCCATAGATCATTGAAGCCATTCTGCTTCTATCTATGCTTTTAGCTAGGAACTTCTGGAAACTGTGATCATACTCCTTGATGATCTCATCAGCGTTGCTGGGAGTTTCAGAAATTGGTTCCTTCTGAGAGTTTTGTAAAGTGTTTTCTAATTTTGAAATTTTATCTCTCAGCTCAGAATTTTCCAATTTGAGACTCTCAGACTTATTAGAGTCAGATTCAAGATTCCTTTTCAGGTCTCTGAATTTAGCTCTAATCTGCTGATAACGTTCCAGAATTTCATTGAGGCTTTCAGCAAGTTCAGCCTTTGTAAAGTTAACAGCGAAGTTAGGAAATACCTCTTCCGTGTCTGATTCTGAGTCTGATTCACAAGCTTCACTATCTTCTGAAATGTTTGCCATGAGAGCTATGTTTGCCCTTTCATCATCTGATTCTGAGTCAGCTTCAGACGAGTCAGAGTCATCCCATGTGGCCATGAGACTTTTCTTCTTCTCTCTTCCAAACTTCTTTTTGGGCTTTTCCCTCTGAAGCTTTGGGCAGTCACTCTTGTAGTGTCCTTGCTCATTGCACTCGTAGCAGATGATGTCTTTGGTGTTTGGCTTCTTGCTACTGGAGGAGCCTTCAGATCTTCTGTATCCAGAGGAAGAATTTGTCCTTCTGTATCTGGAAGAAGACTCGTTCTGATCAGATCTTCTGGGATTCCTGAACTTCCTTTGTCTTTGCTTCCACAGTTGATTTACTCTTCTGGAGAGAAGGGAAAGTTCGTCTTCTTCTGATGAGGATCCATCAGATGTTTCTTCAACTGCCTGCAAAACTTTAGACTCAAATTTTTTGTTAGATTTTAATGCTAAAGGCTTACCTTGCTTCTGAGGCTCATCAGCTTCTAGCTCTATCTCATGACTTCTGAGGGAGCTTATAAGTTCCTCCGGAGTGATTTTGTTGAGATCTTTAGCTAGCTTCAGAGCAGTAACCATAGGCCTCCACTGCTTGGGTAAACTTCTGATTATTTTCTTGACATGGTCAGCAGTAGAGTATCCTTTGTCCAGAACTTTGAGACCAGCTACCAGAATCTGGAATCTAGAGAACATAGTTTCAATGGATTCAGATTCTTCCATTTTGAACGCCTCATACTTCTGAATGAGTGCCAGAGCTTTTGTTTCTTTGACTTGAACGTTGCCCTCATGCGTCATTCTGAGAGAATCAAAGATGTTCTTCGTTGTGTCTCTGTTGGAGATCTTTTCATACTCAGTATAGGAGATGGCACTGAGGAGGATGGTTCTGGCCTTGTGGTGATTCTTGAAGTCACGCTTTTGTTGATCAGTCATTGATTTTCTATCAATCTTCTGACCACTTGCATTCACAGGGTGCGTGTATCCATCTGTCACCATATCCCACAGATCAGCATCATGTGCTAGAAAGAAGCTTTCAATTCTGTCTTTCCAGTAATCAAAGTTTTCTCCATCAAAAACTGGAGGTTTGCCACTGAATCTGTCTCTGTCCTCATTGTTGTCATTGCTGATGTGAGAATTGTTTCCTGCCATTGTGTTTTTCTGACGCTGGATCTTGCACTGACACGGTTAAGTGTTTTAGCTCAGAACCAGGCGCTCTGATGCCAATTGAAGGGGTGAAAAACACAAGAAGGGGGGGTTGAATTGTAAAACTGAAATCTAAAGCAATTGACAAGATATTTTTATCCTGGTTCGTTTGATCTCAAACTACTCCAGTCCACCCGTCAAGGTGATTTCGCCTCTCTCCAACGAGGTCTTAATTCACTATATTCAACTGAATATTACAGACTGCTTTAACAACTGCTAAAGCCTTCTTGATTCAAACCACAACCCGGTTTGTCAAGGTAACACTTTCTTACAAAGAGATATTACAATGTGTTTGGATGTTTTCTACAAAACTTTATCACAACTGTGATGTATACACAAATTGAAACTTAGAATCTAGATTGCTAAACAGTAATGGAGTATCAGAGTATGTGGTTTAGCAAAACTGGTAGAACGAAGATTATGGTTCAGCTTTGTGCGTGTAGAGATTTGGAGAGCATTAGCCATTATAATCTTCGAAGCCTTGTTTATATAGCACTTGAGAAGATGAACGTTGAATGCAATATTCTTGATTCAATGCTAATAACAAGCTTTCCTTTTTGAGCAGATCTTGTCTAGAATGAGGCCGTTGGAATTAATTAGCTTTCAATGCACAGTACCGTTGCTTCTTTAACGCAAGTTCTGGCTTGGCTCATTCTGATTCTGCTTCGCTGCTGATGAACTATTGTGTTTCTGTATCAGAGTGTTTGAGCGCAGTCTTGTTCATCAAGCTTTAGCATGTATGTGAGTTGATCATCTGATCTTGACGTTCTGATGTAGCAACTTCTGATGCTGGTGTATGAAATCAAATTCTGATGCTGAATAAACGTGATCTTGCTTATTTCAATCAGAGTATCTGCAAGTCAGAACATAATAATTTTAGGCAGCAGATAGTTCATTCATGAAACATATAAATACTATATCTTTTCACTTTGTTATCATCAAAACTTAAATATAGGGTAGTAGATTCAAACATTGTTCTAACAAGTTGTATTGAATGAGTGTCACAATGACATCTTTCTCTGGATCGTATCTGAACTGTATTTGAAAGATATATTGAATTAGTGTCAGAATGACATCCATCTCTGGAACGTATTTGAACTATAATTGAAAGATGTATTGAATGAGTGTTAGAATGACATCCATCTTTGGATCGTATCTGAACTGTATTTAAAAGATGTACTGAATGAGTGTCAGAATTACATATGTCTCTGGATTGTATATGAACTGTATTTGAAAGATATACTGAATGAGTGTCAGAATGACATCCATCTCTGGATTGTATCTGAACTGTATTTGAAAGATATATTGAATGAGTGTTAGAATGAAATCTGTCTCTGGATCGTATCTGAACTGTATTTGAAAGTTGTATTGAATGAGTGTCAGAATAACATCTGTCTCTGGATCGTATCTGAATTGTATTTGAAATATATACTGAATGAGTGTCAGAATGACATCCGTCTCTGGATCGTATCTGAACTGTATTTGAAAGATATATTGAATGAGAGTCAGAATGACATCTGTCTCTGGATCGTATCTGAACTGTATTTGAAAGATGTATTGAATGAGTGTCAGAATGACATCCATCTCTGGAACGTATCTGAACTATAATTGAAAGATGTACTGAATGAGTGTTAGAATGACATCCATCTTTGGATCGTATCTGAACTGTATTTAAAAGATGTACTGAATGAGTGTCAGAATTACATATGTGTCTGGATTGTATATGAACTGTATTTGAAAGATATACTGAATGAGTGTCAGAATGACATCCATCTCTGGATTGTATCTGAACTGTATTTGAAAGATATATTGAATGAGTGTTAGAATGAAATCTGTCTCTGGATCGTATCTGAACTGTATTTGAAAGTTGTATTGAATGAGTGTCAGAATAACATCTGTCTCTGGATCGTATCTGAATTGTATTTGAAATATATACTGAATGAGTGTCAGAATGACATCCGTCTCTGGATCGTATCTGAACTGTATTTGAAAGATATATTGAATGAGAGTCAGAATGACATCTGTCTCTGGATCGTATCTGAACTGTATTTGAAAGATGTATTGAATGAGTGTCAGAATGACATCCATCTCTGGAACGTATCTGAACTATAATTGAAAGATGTACTGAATGAGTGTTAGAATGACATCCATCTTTGGATCGTATCTGAACTGTATTTAAAAGATGTACTGAATGAGTGTCAGAATTACATATGTCTCTGGATTGTATATGAACTGTATTTGAAAGATATACTGAATGAGTGTCAGAATGACATCCATCTCTGGATTGTATCTGAACTGTATTTGAAAGATATATTGAATGAGTGTTAGAATGAAATCTGTCTCTGGATCGTATCTGAACTGTATTTGAAAGTTGTATTGAATGAGTGTCAGAATAACATCTGTCTCTGGATCGTATCTGAATTGTATTTGAAATATATACTGAATGAGTGTCAGAATGACATCCGTCTCTGGATCGTATCTGAACTGTATTTGAAAGATATATTGAATGAGAGTCAGAATGACATCTGTCTCTGGATCGTATCTGAACTGTATTTGAAAGATGTACTGAATGAGTGTCAGAATGACATCCGTCTCTGGATCGTATTTGAATTGCATTTGAAAGATGTACTGAATGAGTGTTAGAATTACATCCATCTCTGGATCGTATCTGAACTGTATTTGAAAGATATATTGAATGAGTGTCAGAATGGTATCCGTATCTGGATCGTATTTGAACTGCATTTGAAAGTTGTATTGAATGAGTGTCACAATGACATCTTTCTCTGGATCGTATCTGAACTGTATTTGAAAGATATATTGAATTAGTGTCAGAATGACATCCATCTCTGGAACGTATCTGAACTATAATTGAAAGATGTACTGAATGAGTGTTAGAATGACATCCATCTTTGGATCGTATCTGAACTGTATTTAAAAGATGTACTGAATGAGTGTCAGAATGACATATGTCTCTGGATTGTATATGAACTGTATTTGAAAGATATACTGAATGAGTGTCAGAATGACATCCATCTCTGGATTGTATCTGAACTGTATTTGAAAGATATATTGAATGAGTGTTAGAATGAAATCTGTCTCTGGATCGTATCTGAACTGTATTTGAAAGTTGTATTGAATGAGTGTTAGAATAACATCTGTCTCTGGATCGTATCTGAATTGTATTTGAAATATATACTGAATGAGTGTCAGAATGACATCCGTCTCTGGATCGTATCTGAACTGTATTTGAAAGATATATTGAATGAGAGTCAGAATGACATCTGTCTCTGGATCGTATCTGAACTGTATTTGAAAGATGTACTGAATGAGTGTCAGAATGACATCCGTCTCTGGATCGTATTTGAATTGCATTTGAAAGATGTACTGAATGAGTGTTAGAATTACATCCATCTCTGGATCGTATCTGAACTGTATTTGAAAGATATATTGAATAAGTGTCAGAATGGAATTTGTCTCTGGATCGTATTTGAATTGTATTTGAAAGATATATTAAATAAGTGTCAGAATGACATCCGTCTCTGGATCGTATCTGAACTGTATTTGAAAGTTGTATTGAATGAGTGTCAGAATGGCATCCGTCTCTGGATCGTATCTGAACTATATTTGAAAGATGTACTGAATGAGTTTCATAATGACATTCGTCTCTGGATCGTATCTGAACTGTATTTGAGAAATGTATCTAGGAGAAAATTTGGAATAAGTGTCAAAATGACATCTGTCTCTGGATCATATCTGAACCGTTTCAGGAATAAGCATCATAATTTCACCTGTATCTAGATCGTATCTGAACCGTTTCTGGAATAAGTATCATAATATCATCCGTATCTGGATCATATCTGAACCGTTTCTGGAATAGAATCTGAAATAAGTGTCAGAATGTCATCCCTCTATGGATCGTATCTGAATTGTTTCTAGAAGAGTGTGTGAGAAGGAACCCGTGTAGGATTTATTCAAGATGAACGTATAGATATTTGCCCTGGCTTGTTTCAAGAATTAATCTACAATCAGTCGTTCACAGATAGTTGTCCTGTCTTGTTTCGGGAATTGATCTCTGACCTTTTGAGAAATGGTTGTGATATTTATCAAAAGAGGATTTTTTGTTGATTGACTTTTCCTGGAAGGAAGAAGGTTAGTTGCATGCAGATGTATGCATGGCTTGATGATGTTCTCAAAATAAATGATATTATGCATTTATCATGTATGTAATATGATGTATGAATGTGAAATATTTGTTGAAATGCATCTTTGCTTCGGAAAATAAATCCTTGACAAGTGTTGGGGAGCTTTGGGAAGTTAAATCCCGGAATGTTATTGGGGATGAAGAGTATGCACATCTTCAAACCTTGTTTAGAATGTTTCCACTAGGGATTCCCATTTTGTTGTTTGAGGAGAAATCCGCTGGGGAAGATTGGCTTTGGCTTGAGAAACCATTATAGAGAGTGTTGATTTCTGCTTCGGGAAAGGAGTTTAGGAGTTTTAGTTGTTCATTGCTCTACTGGGGAGTTATACTCTTGATTGGAGAGAATTGAAGTTAACAACTTGTTGGGGATAAAGAATTTAACTGTTATTTGATCGGCTTCCAGACTTTGCAGCAACTCACTGGGGATAATGGCAAACTTTACTGGGGAAGAGGAGTTTTGTTAGTGATTTGAAGTTAAACTACTATCTGGTCGGGTCCAGGTTTTAGTAAATTTTGGGGATATCAATGACTCCACCGGGTATTAAAGGGTTTTGTCTGTTGATTTGTATTGTTCTGGATGATTGGTAGTTTGTTGGGGAAATAAACCCATTTGCCAATCTGCTGTGGAAGTGTTTTCTTCTGGTAGAAATCCTCAAGGCTTCTTCTTAAGACCAATTCAGCTGGGGAGAGGTTTTCTAGAGGTTGAGACTCTGGCTGGTAATTGCATATGTTGTACCCCAAAATTTTCCCTCTCATTTATCAAGTATTTTCTCACAAGATCTCCTTTGGTTCAAAACTGCACTAGGGTTGATTAGCTCAAGACACCTCCTTAAGCTCTGATGACTAAAAATTAGGGTTTGAGATAGCACAAGGATAATTTAACTTTTAATGCCTCATATGACTTTCATAGATCATTATGGACCCTCACGATTGCTCATGACAAGTTTCAAGTCTTGGATCATATTTTTGCCCAGTCAATTGATCAGTTGACCTAAAAATCAACTGTATTTGGGGAAAAAGTCAACTATGGCCAATTTACAGTCAAACTTCATAATTTTTTATCCATATCAACATTATGAACTCATATATGTTATTTGATCAAGTTTGGACCATAATTCCTCAAGAAATTTGATCAGATCATCAAAAGGGCAAAATGGTCAAAATTAGGGTTTTGATTGAGAAAGGGCAATTTCTGATTTTTGACCTAGCAAATGGTTGATTGGTTGGAAACATGATCTCAAGGATTCAATTGCATCATTTTTACTTAATTGCATGACTCAAAACATTGCTCAAGGTCATTTGATTGATAGTTAATTTCCAGTCAACTGATCAAAAGTCAATTGTACACTGAAAAGTCAAACTTTGACTTTTTGGTCAAAATCAAGTGTCAAAGATCACAATTCATCAAAACATGTCAAAATATGAAATTTTTCATCAAGAAATCAAAAATTCAAGATTTCATTTTGAAAAGTCAAAGTTTCCAAACCTAGAAATTTTTCTAAGTGTTGAAAACTTCATATTTTTTCACAACTTTGAGCCAATTTTTCACCATGATGCAAGATGATTCAAAGGAAACTTTCAACATGAAAGTTGTAGATCTCAATGAGATATAAAAAAATTATTTACATAACTCCTCCTATAAATACTTGTATTTCAAGTTATTAATCCATGAAATCGTGGTCATGAAACTAAAATACTTAGTGAAATTTTGAGCATTTTGGTCAGGATTTTGACCTAACTTCTGGGCCAAGTTTCACATAGTTCCATTTTGATTTTGCAAAAGTGATTCAAAGAGGGGTTGTAGAGCACATTAAAATCTTCCCAAAATGTCCAATAACTCCTTGAGATAATTCTTGAGAAAGGAGAATCGAAGGTAAGAAGTTAGGGTTTCAAGTTGTTTTGCAAGGCAAAATTTGTGATGCAACATGATCCAAATCCATAGCCATGCTGCATAATCTTCACTTTGCAGGCCTCAAACTTGTTTTTCACTCCTTAATTTAATGTTTACAAAACTGATTGATCAATTGTCCAATTGATTCAAGCATTGTCCAAAGCATTTTTCCATTTTAGGGAGAAAGTCACCATTTCCATTCTTATAAAGCAAGCTTTATGCACAAAGTCAGCTTCTTGAGCTCCTAACTTGTTCTCTTTAAGTACACTCCATCCACAAAGTCAGAAGGAAGCTTGTTAAAAGTCCAACCACTCTACAATAGCAAGTACAAAGGCATGGAAACTTGTTTTGTCAAGAAAATCACATGTTGAGCTTAAACATGTAAATTCAAATTCTGACTTGTGGTAACACACAAAACCTTTTGCTTATAAATAGAGATACTATTTTCAAGAGAAATGACGCATGCTTAAGCCCTCAAACTCCCTATAACTCAGAATCACACACAAAAACTCCATTGTTGCATAATCTGACCAAAAACTTGAAACTCACATCTCCCTCGTGCGTTTCCAGACCTTTTGGTTCCTAAAGCTTCTAAACATCAAATACAAACCATCCAAAGTCCTTTTGCCTAAGGGGTCTGCAAGTAACACCTCCATCATCAAGTTCCATTTTCAAAAACAGGGGTCTGCAAGTGGACTTCTCCAGAACTCCTCAGTCACTTTCAGCTCAAGCCAAGCATCACATTAGCTTCCTGGGAACTTGAGGAAGCTAACCCAATCACTAGGACTCGTTGAAAGCTGCAAAAACTCAAAACACGATACCCTCTTGCAAGGTGAGTTTTCTGACTTTTGAACTATTCATATAGGCATTGTTAGGCTTCCATTTTCAAAGATAAAATGTAGATACCATTGCCACGAAACTGTACATATCCATAGTTTGCATTTATATGGCCTGAGCTTAGAGAATTTTGGAGTTGAAGTTTCTGAAAAAAATTAGGTTTCAGTTTAAGGCCAATAAAATTCTCAATCATCTTTAACTGTTAGCTTAAATTAGTTACATGGTTAGATTCTTGTTGGAGAAATGTACAAGTTTCTTGTTTACATTTTTGAAAATGGTTAAGGAATAAGCAAGTTTGAAATCCTTTGGCTAGAGGTTGAAGATGAAGTACAGTCAAGGCAAAGTATGTGTTATGTATTTATTGTTGTGCCAATATTAACAGATGTATCACCATCCCAGTGGTTAAAGCGCGCGCATGTCACCCCTTGGACTTGGGTTCAAGCCCCAGCGTTCATTTTACCATTTTTTTTTACATTTTTCTGTTTTCTTTTTTTTTTTTGAACAGGTGGGGCCTCCAACTTGGGCCTGATTATTTTTTACTAACCCCTGACTTATTTCAGCAACCCTTGGCCCAATTTTCATTATTATTTTCTTTTTCTTATTTTATTTTATTTCTTTTTCCTTTATTATTATTATTATTGTTATTAATAAAAATCCAAAAAATATTTTATTTATTATTTTTACACTTATTTAGTTTATTTGTTTTATAAAACTAAAAGAACAAAAACATTTTCTTAATAATTAATATTTTGGTTTAGGTTTAACTATTATATCATTTTCTTGCAAAATTAAAATTAATTTAGAACTTAGGTTTATTTTAATTAATTAATATCCATATTATTTTTATTAATTTAAAACCTTTTCATAAAAAACCCTAAAAACATTCTTTTACTTAATTTTTTTTCTTAATTAATTTAGGTTTAAATCTTGTTATTTTTTTAATTAATCATTTTCTTTAATTAGGCCAAGATTAAAACTTTTCATGAAAACCAAACAAAAATCATTTCTTTTTTTCCTTTGCATTTTGTACATTACTATCTATTCAATTTTTGTACAATATTCAATATGGTTGTAATAATTATTTAGATTTAATTTTCTTGCAATTTCCCCATTTGTAAATTTGTACACCCCCTCCCCTAATGATGTAATAGCTTAGTATTTTTATTTTCCGCAATTTAATACTTTATATATAAATGCTAGTAATTAGGGTTTGTATGGGAAGATAAAATCAATGCTTAGAAAACCCTAATACAAGACAAAACAATGCATATAAATCAACACACTTGTACACTTACACCTTTAGGGTAAATCCACTTTATTGCCTTATGAAAATGGCCATATTATGCATGTGGGATATCTTAGCAAAAGCAATCAAAAAATACAAGATCATAGTCCCTCGATGACGCTATCAAAGTTGTCTTTCAAAAATGATCTTAGTCCCTTAAAGAAAATGCTAAGGTATCTTACAACATTGCTAATCATGGCTATACAATGACCCATGCCCGTCCCTTTTACATCCAAAGATAGGATTTCTTACCAAATTAATGGTAAGATAACAATGTCAAAGGAAAGAGGAAATAAACAAGAAAGACTTTTGAGTAGGTAGAATGTTCCTAATTGCTTGCTCATTTTCAAACCAAAACATCCTTGTTATTTTCAAAACAAACACCAACACTTTCAAAACATCTTTCAAACTTGAAACATTTTCAAAAGATCAACACTTTGTATACATTCTTATGAGCAAGAATCATTACAAAGTTTGCCTAAACGATGGCCCCTTTTCAAAATGCTTTCAAAAACCACACAAAACACATTTTCAAACAAAAGCAAGTGATCTAGAAAGCAACTAAGAGCCCATAGATAACTATGGATAAAAAAGGGTGTTAATACCTTCCCTTTTATAATCTACCCCCTGAACTCAAGAAAACATCTCAAAGGTCTTTCCTGTTCTTTTCAACATTTCCTTTTGGATAAAAGAAAAGTCGGTGGCGACTCTTGCTAACCGTAATATTTGCGATCAATAGCAAAACAAACAAGTCAATTCTCCCACCGCGTTACAGAACTGACGACTCTGCTGGGGGAAAATTTTAAAAGTGGGGTTACCTTAGGGCTAGATCACATTTACTTTCTTTCATTGTTTGATTTGTTTGCTTTATATTTTGGTTCTTTGTTTAGGTTTAAATCCTCTACCCGGATTTGGGATACCTTATAGGTAAGTAGAAATACGTTGTGGAAACTGTGTGGGGTATACCGATACGGTCTAAGCAATAGCTGCATTAGTGTGACATATTTATCGATACCGGTAGCCCTTGAGTAGTCAAGGAGAATACGGGGCCGCTGAGTAATGTCATGAAGCACTAACTAACTTCTAGAACCTTTACTTGACCAACTTGGCCATTAGGACGTAGTGAGATGACCGACTTTGGTGCAGTCCGAAGTTGGTAGATACTCGATACTACACTCATTGAGGTTTGGTTTTTTGGGATATTTCGGTCTCCATTAAAGAGGCTTACGCTGAAACAATGTACGAGAAGACAAACCAGTGATATTGAGCTCCCTTAGAACCCGGTTACTATTGTTAGGACAGGTTTGAGCCAACAAACTTCAAGAGGGTACTTACGTATGAGACTACATGCAAGCCTAAACCTAAGGACTTGTTTTATTTTGTTTGTATATATTTACTTGTAAATAACATCATAACATCATACTCATACTATTGTACCCCAAAATTTGCCCTCCCATATTTCTCAAACATTTCAAGGAAGATCTCCAAGTTGCTCAAAGGAAGTCCAAGAATTGGTCAGACAAGCTCTCCCTTAAGGCAGTCTACCCCAAATTAGGGTTTTGTGTTGCATTAAGATCCTTGAGTCCAAATGACCTCAAATGATCACCATTGTCCTAATATGTTCTCAAGGTCATCCATGTCAAGTTTCAAGCCTTGCAGAGGAAGTTTGCTCAGTCAATTGCTCAAAGGTCCAAAAATCGATTGTGCTAGGGCAAAAGTCAAATGTGACCTACATACAGTTAAACTTCAATATTTTTTGTCAACATTCTCATTTTGAAGTTTATTTCATCATTTGATCAAGGGTTGATCATGATTCATCAAGGATTGCTCAAAATTCATCAAGATTCAAAAGTTGCTAAATTAGGGTTTTGTAGGAAAAGTAAACCCAACTTTGACCAAGCATAACTTTCTCATACTTTATGAGAAATGACCCATCCAAAGCTCATTGTGAATAGGATGCAATTCCCTACAATACATATTCATATCCAAAAATCAAAATATGCACTCACAAGAAGTTATGAATTTGGACATTATAGGTTATTTTTTAAAGTCAACAAAAACACCTTTTTTGTCAAAGCTTCTAACTTGAGCATGGAATACCAAAATGATACGAGACCAAAAGGGTTGATTAGAGGACATCTCAAGATTTCTAAAAAGTCACAGAACACCTCTAAAGAGTCAAAATTGAAGAAGTTATGCATTGTTGAAGTTGGACTTTTTTGCAAAATTGTCAAAAGTCAACTATCCCCAAAACTTCAAATTTTGCCAAATGCCCCATTCTAGCCTTGGCCATGTGTTCATATTATATTTGTATTATTTAATTTGATTTTTATTTGAATTAATTCATTTTAAACCAAATTAAATCAAATAAAATAAAAAATATTGATAACCAAAGATCTTTTGATGATTATAGGTTTCAATGGACAGCTTGCATCACATCAAACTCGTATCAAAGCAATTGTACACAAAAAGATTGAAATCAAGCCAATTTTGGAAGGTTGTTCAAAGCAAATCAAATCCATATAAAGAGCATTGATAGAGGAAGATTTGGACAAAGAATTCAGACCTAATGTATTGTGCATTACATAAGGAAGCGAGGCATTCAAAAATAAGGGTTAGAGAGCAGTTCTAGAGGCAGAACATAATTGGCAAAAATCAAGAAAAATTGTGACTTCGAAATCAATCATAGAGGCATCCTCAAATCTTGGAAAGTATCTCAATCGTTTCCTGGCAACCTCCACAAGCGAAACCAATCAAAATCACGCATTTTCAGACCCTTCCAAGCATTGTAAGTCCCTCACGAATCCGCCATATTCTTGAATTCGATTTACATTATTCTTGCATCCATTGTATAAAATAATTGCATATTTGTGATCACCATGCCATTTGCAAGCTTTTTACATTAACCAATTTCATTTATCTGACCAATATCAAGATCCACCATTTCTAGGGTTTCGTCCTTGTTTTTAGGGCTTTTTGTTTCAGGAAAAATTAGCCTCAGTAATGGCCATGGTTATGATCAGAAGAGGATGACGAGTTCAACCATGGTCTTGGAAATCATTTTCATGGCCTATAGAAGATTTTGGAATGAGGCAGGCTTGTAGCGACGGACCTTCGTCCGTAGGTATAGCCTCTGTGTTTTTAGCAACGGTCCAGGGACAGGGATGATGAGTTATCATCCATCCATAGGACCATTCAAATAACACGCGCTCTTTTTTTTATTTCTGGCCATTGATTTTGTTTTATATATTATTATTACATTGTATTATTATAACAAACAAAGACAAGCGCTCCAGTGGCAGCCACGTTGGCCTTAAGGACCCAAAGGCTGGAGGTCAGGGGTTCGATCCCTGCCTCCAGCAATTTGCATTTTCACATTTGTTTTCAGGAAATCTGGTGTGCATTCAAGCATACTATTCACCATGCGCCTTCCTCATCAAGCGTGCCAAATGGCCAGATGGCCAGATCTGGTGGTCAGCATCAAAGGTCCACCAAAAGGCTAGTCAACGCATGCGCACAGGATCACAAAAAGTCCCAATGGACCAGCATCAATTGGGCCAACAAACTACTTTCAACACCTCCCAATATCAGGCCCAATTTCTCTTTCTCTCATACTTTGTTTATTTTCATTTATTATTTTGTTATTTAAAATTAATTTCTAACCAATAAACAAATTTTCTTTTTTTATCAAAAATCACCAAAAAATATTTTTACCCCAATTAAAATTCAAAAAAACTTTATTTTTGTTAATAAATTAGGTTTTCAATTCTAGAATAACTTTAATTTATTTTGTAAATATTTAAAATTAATTAGAAATCATTAGGTTTTAATTCATTTAATTATTTTTATTTTCTTTCTTTAATTAACAAAACTCCAAAAAACATGTCATTAATTATTTTTTTTCCATTTAATTAATTTAATAATTAATTTAGTATTTAATTTAGGACTTAATTTCTTTTCTTAAATAAAAACAACAAAAAAAACATTTTCTTTAACCAAAAGGGTCAAAACCCTAATTCGCATTCGATTTAATTTCCCTCGCGCTTTATTCTTCTTTAACCGATTGATGTATCTGCTTCCGGTATGTAATAATTAATTAGGACGTTTACTTTTCATCGCTTTATTTTATTTTCAAAGGGTTGCTTTTGGCGATGTAAAAACCCGACGCCTTGTAATTTAATTTCCGCATTTTAATTCTGTAAATTATACAACTGCTAGATGTTTGAAAATAGGGTTCGCATGACAAGAATGAATGCTTAATCTTAAAATCAAATTAGATCACTCTTAACATGTGCAAATATAAACATAACTGAAATCAACACACTCGCGCATGCGCACTCCTAGGGTACACCCCACTTGGTTGCCTTTGTAAACGGTCATTGAGTATAGGTCGTTTTAGAGGTCATCCTCTTGTCTAAAAGATTATAGTTGCCTCAAAACGGTTGCCTCAGATATAATTGCCTCAAACAAATGATCTAAGACATTAGGGTTACCGCTAAGGCGTCCTAACATTGCTTTAGTGACCGTATGTCCCTATTCGAATTGACCCTCAAACTCCAACAACGGTGCTACCTACTCACTAATAGTGGGATAGCATTGTCTAAAGGAAATTAGCATAGAATGAGTCCTTTTTCGAGTAGGTAGATTAGCTCTTAGATACTTGCTCATTCAAAACAAAACTCTTTCACACTTACACTTTTACAAACAAGTTTTCAAAAACACTTCATTACACTCTTGAGGACAGAAGCAAGAGTTAAATCGAAGTTAAAATAAAAACTTTTTCAAACCCACCATCACAAAGAAAACAATTTTGAAAACAATGAGCAAGTACCTAAGAGCCCGTAGATAACTACGGATAAAAAGGGTGCTAATACCTTCCCTGTCTATAAATCTAACCCCCGTACTCAGAAATATCTCGAAAAAGGAATTTTTCTGTGCTTTTTTCCTTTCCTTGTTGGATAAAATAAAATTCGATGGTGACTCTTGCTTATCGCGACATTTTGCAAACATAAACGCAAAACGTAAACCAGTATTCCAAAAAACAGTCAGTTCTTCCCACCGTATCACAAAACTGGAGACTTTGCTGGGGATGCATTTAATAAGTGGGGTGTACCTTAGTATTATTTCATATTGTTTTCAATTGCTTGATTTGTTTGCTTTATCTTTGTGGGCTTTGTATCGGAGTTACTATAGATCCTAACCCGGATCTGGGGGTACCTTTTAGGTAAGTAGAAATAGACTGTGAGGGAACTGTACGGCATAGACCGATACGGTTGAAGCAGTAGCTACATTGGTGTGGCACTTTAGTTTGTACCGATATCCCTTGTGGCGCAACGAGGAGAATATGGGTCTGCTAAGGGGTCATTAAGCACCAACTGACCTTAGAACCTATAATTAACCAACTTGGCCATAGAAAAGTAGCAGTATGCTACACTCATTGAGACCAAACTCTCGCGATGATTCTGGCCGCAAGAAAAGGTTGCTAAACTGGAATTATGACTGATCGAGGGTTGTTAGTGATATTGAGATCCTCTAGAACCCGGTTACTATTTCTAGGACAGGTTGAACCAACTGAACTGAAAGAGGGAAGTGCCTAAACTCCTTGCCAGCCTGAAATCTAAGGGCTACTGTGTGACTTGTTTGCCTTTTCCCATGTTTGATATCTGTGAATACTTGTGGTGTGTTTCTATCATGACATCATGCATCATGACATTGCATGCATATTGCATTGGACTAACCATTTCAAAGACCAATAGGATTCATCTTTGTTCTGTTTTGCAGATCATGGCATCTATGCATAGAAACACTGTTTGGATCAACTTTGTACAGATCCCTACTCAGCTTAAGGATTTGGTTTCCAAGGTTCCCGACACTTCCTCTTTTGACAAAAGACATGGGCACCTCCTCAGTCTAGTCACCTCCAAGCTGGATGAACAGATGATGAGTGTCTTATTCCAATTCTTTGATCCATTGTACCACTGCTTCACTTTTCCGGACTACCAGTTGGTCCCCACCTTGGAAGAGTTCTCTGGTCTACTTGGTATCTCCATTCTAGAGCAGACCCCATTTACAGGTTGGGAGGTATCCCTTAGGCGGGAATAGATTGCTTCAGCCCTCCATCTGACAAAGGCTGAGGTAATGTCTAATTGGGAAACTCTGAGTGGGACAAAAGGCTTCTTGACTAAGTTCTTGGTTGATCGGGCTAATCAGTTCTGGGACAGTTTAGACTTTCAGGCGTTCGAGGACATCCTGGCTCTTCTCATTTATGGTCTGGTTTTGTTTCCAAACTCAGATTTCTTTGTTGACGTGAATGCGGTGAAGATTTTCATGTCCCATAATCCAGTGCCCACTCTCTTGGGTGATATTCTGCACACTCTCTATGCCCGTACTGCTCGGAAACGGGGAACCCTTATGTGTTGTGCACCATTGCTGACAAGGTGGTTTATTTCTCACCTCCCCAAATCTGTTTTGAAGAACAAGGAAGGCATTGGTTAGGCCTACAGGATTATGTCCCTTGCTCACACAGACATCATTTGGACTACTAAAGACATGGAAGACGTAGCTATTATTGATCGTTGTGGGAAATACCCCAATGTTCCACTACTAGGAATCAATGGAGGGATCACCTATAATCCTTGTTTGGCCTTACGCCAGTTTGGGCGAGCTAGGAGGGACGGGCCTCATGAGTTGCTACTTCCGAGCATTGTCTTTGACTTCCAATGGGATAGTGAGGAGCATCGCCGCAGGTTCATACGAGCTTGGAACAGGGTACACAGGTCTGATCCGCATGAGCTAGGTGTGAAGACTTCTCTTCTAATGGAACCATATCTCCGGTGGGTTTGTACACGTGCTCAGAAGCTAGGGATGCCCTACGAAGCTGTCTTGCCTGTAATTGTTGAGAGTGCTGATGAAGAAGGGTTTCCTCCTACCATCCTCCACCCATACATGCCTACTAACATTGGGGCCCTAAAGAGGTCCTGGATCCAACTAAGGGAAGAGCGGGATACTTACAGAGAAAAGTATCACGAGCAAGAGCGGAAGATACTGAAGTTGACAAGGCAACTGGAGAACAAGCAGATCCTCAATGACTATGTCAGCACCAACGAAAAACGACCATGGGAGCGCTGATGTCTTTTGCTTTTTCTAGTTTTGATTTACTTTTCAGTATTTCTTTTTGTAACGCCTTAAAGGCATCTGTTAAACATTGTTTCAAGTTTTTACTCTAATAAAAGTGTGTTTCATTTTGGTTTACGAATTTGAATCCCTAAAGTCTTTGAAATCATATCATACGTATTCCATTCCCATGCACCTCATTACAGGTACCAGTACAGGTCTCTCATATTCTCGCTATTTATTTCAGCAATGGCTTTCAAACCAGACAACCAAGATCTTCAAACTCAAGAAGCTCAGTTCAGGGACGTATTCCTAAACTTATCCAAGGGGCGGGAAGAGTTGAAAACACTCCTCATCGGGAACTTGGTCAAGAAAAGTCCCGAAGACAATAAGGATGAACGGCTGGAATAATTGCAAGCTGAGTTAGGTGCCATGAAAACCCAAATGCTAGGGCAGATGGCTCTTATCCAAGGCTTAGCTTGGGAACAAGAAGAGCTGAGAACCATTATCAACCAGCTTCATCAAGACCGACACAACAATATGAAGCAAACAGTCGGGGTCGGGGACCAAGTCATTGGTTAGCCTCCAAGAAGACAAGGGTCTGGTATGGTGAAGAATGGACCTCTCCAAGTTGCTACTACCTCACGGGTCCAACAACAACCGTGCCATAAACAACGGGTTAATCAGAGGCCGTTTACCAAGCTCAACATGTCGTTGTCCCAAGCTTTGTAACACCTGTTGAGATTGAATATGGTGATGTTGGTAAGACCTCATCTGAATCCTAAGACTTCTTCACCCAACTACAATCCTGATGCAAGGTGTGCATACCATTCTAACAGCCCGGGGCATGATACTGACGACTGTTGGAAGTTGAAGTACAAAATTTAAAACCTGGTTGATGAAGAAGCATTGGAATTCACACATGATGGTCAGGTTGAGTTCTTTTACCATCCCTCCAAGGCACGTCCTCTGAAGTGACAAGTCCTGAGACGAGAAGACCTTTTGTTCATTAGAATTTTCAATTTGTAATTTTCTTTTGATTGTTCAAACATTTACTCATGTCACTTTTTTACTTTATCAATGCATCGCATATGTCTGTTTTGAATCAATCCTCGTATTCACTATATTCAAATTGCTTTCATTTTTGTGATGATCAACTCTCGATTAAAAATTCTAAGCCTTTAGAGGGAGGATGACGAAAATGATACCAAAATCTCTACAGTATTCTTTTGGACAAACTTCGCTGACGATGTACGGGCATTGTTTCAAATCCTAAACAGTGGAGTTATAAGGAAGATAATCCCTCGTCAACCCCTTTGAGCCAAAGAAGTAGGAGTTTTTCTTTTCACACAAATTAAAACCCTTAATTACAACCTGGGGCAGTGCAGTTTTCTCAGTTAATCCAGGTGCACAATGAATGGCATCAAAAAGGTCCTTCTGAAACAAAAGACGGTGATGGTTTCATATAATCGTAAGGACAGGCAGTCATCATCTCTCAAAAATAAAAGCCCATTAAGTCAAAACCTGTGAAGGAGACTTAAGAAAAAAACTGGGGCATCCCGCTGACTGTAATCACAAAAGAAACAGTTCAGGAAAAAAGACAGGGATGACGAAATCAAAAAGAAAGAGGTCCTACAAACTCTCAACAAAATGACTGTCTGTTCAAAATAAACTGTCAGTATCCGAACTATCACTGGAATATCAGAGCAAAGACTCAAACGGGATCTAAATGCATAATTAACTGAGTATAGGATAGAAGAACATCACGAAGAGCGGGTGGGTACAAATACATCTTGAGCCTTTATCCTTTGTTTCTTGAACCGTGAACCAGACCACGTTATAACCCTTAAAAGTCCTAGCTGAAGCATGGGTTAGTTCGAAAGAATACTGTTATGAAAGGTATCCTGACTCCTGTAGGACTTGTTGTACATCATGAGTTGACATCACATTTTACAAAAATTCGCTTGTTTTATCAAAAAATGCATTTTCAAAAAAATTCAAGACATGCATAAGCTTTGCATTCTTAAAATAAAATTGTTTGCATATGACTATTTGTTCAACAGCAGAGAAATTTGCACGTCGAATATCTAGTGAACAAAAACGTTTTCAATAAAAAGGGTCACCTCAAGTGGAAAAAAGCACTTCCAACCAAGGGGCATACATGATCATTATCCATCATCTGGGGCAGTCAAGTCAAGATTCAAGGAATCTCTCAAAGATGCCAAATAGCCAGGGGAAAATCTCCATCTGAGTCACTTGGGGCATTGGACATGAATTCCAGCAATGAACCTTGCACGATCAGACAAACATCTTCTGGTATCGTGGCAACACAACACTACTGACAACTTCTTACACCTTAAGAGCGTGGACATAGTCAGAAAATACTGCGCATGAATAAAGACCCGCTAGGTTGACAGGCCTAGGCAAGAATAAGGGAATCCCGACGAACCAAAAAGGTTCGGGCAAAAATTAGGGATAAAAATAAAAAAATTGTACACCCGGCAAGTCGAAAACTTGAAAAGGCGGCTTGGGCAAAAAAGGGTATCCCGGTGGACTGAAAACCCGAAAGGGCGGTCCAGGAAAAAATTAGGGATCAAAGCGTATGACTATGTCCCATCATCTCGTCACTTTCCTACCAGAAGAAGACTTGTCATTTCGATCGAAAGATACCAAGCACCTCATAGGTTGGGATAATACTCGACCCACAAGGCCACTGCAAGCACCTTCTCCCGCAGATACAGGGGCAGAAAAGTCTCGATGCAAAGCCATAGTCATATCCTCAGCATGCGTCCCAGTAACATTCACTCCCCGCAGAGTAAGAAAAGATAGTGGTGTTAAGCTCTCCCCAATTGAGACTCACAACCGTGAATGAATCGGTAATATTCTCCCCAAGCAGAGTTTATCTACCATCAGCACTAAAAAGTCTTATCATCCTCGGAGGAGTATAAAATATCCCAGTGGAATTTGAAGACTTTCCCCAGCGCAGTCTGAAAAAGCTTCCCCAGTGGAGCGCGGAGAATCATCCCCAGTAGACTTTGGAAGATTGTCCCCAGTAGAGTCTAAAAGGTTATCCCCAGTGAAGCCGCAACTGAAAGATCATCCCCAGCAGAGTTCTTTCCTTTCACCAACAGAAACTCAAATCCCCAACAGGATTCAGTATCGCCAACAACGGTAATTCATCCCTAGCAGAATTTATCAGCGGAATCCTCAGCAAAACATCTCTTCCCCCACAGAGTAATCTCCTCATCAGTCTATTCCCCAAAGGAGTTATCCTCTCCTGCAGGTTTATTTCCACAGTCATCTTCGTTCGCTATCCCCAGCGGAAACGAAGAATTTAACTCTTTTCCCCAGCAGCTATCCGGGATTTATTTTCCCCAGCTAAAAACATTACATTTCCATACATCATGACACATGCATATACGCATCATACGGAACGATCTCATTTATTTTGAGAACATCATTGCTTGATACATATCATGCATTACATACAGCTAACCTTTACCTTTCAGGAAGGATGCGGTTAAATTCTCATAAAATTCAAAGCTATGAAGCTTTTACCTCAGTCGAAGTACGGACGAGTTCTTAAATCTCAGCAGATATGTTTTCTCAGTTGAAGTACAGGCAAGTTCCTAAATCTCGACAAAAGATGTTCCTCCGTTGAATTACATACAAGTTCCTAAATCTCAGCAGAGAAGTTTTCTCAGTTGAATTACGGGCGAGTTCTTAAATCTCGATGAAGATGTTTCCCCCCAGTTGAATTACGGACAAGTTCTTAAATCTCAACAGAGATGTTTTCTCAGTTGAAGTACAGGCGAGTTCCTAAATCTCAACAAAAGTGTTCCTCCGTTGAATTACAGACGAGTTCCTAAATCTCAGCAGAGAAGTTTTCTCAGTTAAATTACGGGCGAGTTCTTAAATCTCGACGAAGATGTTTCCCCTAGTTGAATTACGGACAAGTTCCTAAATCTCAACACCTCAGTTGAATTACGGACGAGTTCCTTTCTCTCAACAAAGATTAGACTTCCCCAGCGGAATCTTCCACAGCAACAGGTATACAAGCTCTCGCTAAGGAATCTATTATGCGATCGACACTCCTTCAGATGGCATCTTTAAGCCCATCCCCTCGTCAGCAATCTCCAATTATCCTCTGTAAGCCCATTCCCGACATCACAAGGCAGATACCACTTCATGCGAGTGCAAATTTCTGGGTACTCTTGTGTTCAATCATCTTTCACCTTCGGATCACGAAAGGCACGAAAGCCAATCTACATCCTCAGGTTTAAGAATATTGAACAGGGGCAGCTATTGTACCCCAAAATTTTCCCTCCCATATTTCTCAAACATTTCAAGAAAGATCTCCAAGTTGCTCAAAGGAAGTCCAAGAATTGGTCAGACAAGCTCTCCCCTAAGGCAGTCTACTCTAAATTAGGTTTTTGTGTTGCATCAAGATCCTTGAGTCCAAATGACCTCAAATCATCACCATTGTCCTAATATGTTCTCAATGTCATCCATGTCAAGTTTCAAGCCTTGCAGAGGAAGTTTGCTCAGTCAATTGCTCAAAGGTCCAAAAATCGAATGTGATAGGGCAAAAGTCAACTGTGACCTACATACAGTCAAACTTCAAGATTTTTTGTCAACATTCTAATTTTGAAGTGTATTTAATCATTTGATCAAGGGTTGATCATGATTCATCAAGGATTGCTCAAAATTCATCAAGATTCAAAAGTTGCTAAATTAGGGTTTTGTAGGAAAAGTCAACCCAACTTTAACCAAGCATAACTTTCTCATAATTTATGAGAAATGATCCATCCAAAGCTCATTTTGAAGAGGATGAAATTACATACAATCCATCTTCATATCCCAAAATTAAAATATTCACTCACAAGAAGTTATGAATTTGGACATTATAGGTCATTTTTGAAAGTCAACAAAAACACCTTTTTTGTCAAAGCTTCTAACTTGAGAATGGAATAACAAAATGAGATGAGACCAAAAGGGTTGATTAGAGTACATCTAAAGATTTCTAAAAAGTCCAATAACACCTCCAAAGAGTCAAAATTGAAGAAGTTATGCATTGTTGAAGTTGGACTTTTTTGCAAAATTGCCAAAATTCAACTATCCCCTAAACTTCAAATTTTGCCAAATGGGCCCATTCTTTTTCACTTGTTTTGAGTTTGCATTATTTCCCACATGCTCTAGCCTTGGCCATGTGTTCATATTATATTTTTATTATTTAATTTGATTTTTATTTGAATTAATTCATTTTAAACCAAATTAAATCAAATAAAATCAAAAATATTGATAACCAAAGATCTTTTGATGATTATATGTTTCAATGGACAGCTTGCATCACATCAAACTCGTATCAAAGCAATTGTACAAAAAAAGATTGAAATCAAGCCAATTTTGGAAGGTTGTTCAAAGCAAATCAAATGCACATCAAGAGCATTGATTGGGGAAGATTTGGACAAAGAATTCAGACCTAATGTATTGTGCATTACATAAGGAAGCGAGGCATACAAAAATAAGGGTTGGAGAGCAGTTCTATAGGCAGAACAGAATTGGAAAAAATCAAGAAAAATTGTGACTTCAAAATCAATCATAGGGGCATCCTTAAGGCTTGGCAAGTATCTCAATCGTTTCCTGGCAACCTCCACAAGCGAAACCAATCAAAATCACGCATTTTCAGACCCTTCCAAGCACTGTAAGTCCCTCACGAATTCGCCATATTCTTGAACTCGATTTACATTATTCTTGCATCCATTATATAAAATAATTGCATATTTGTGATCACCATGCCATTTGCAAGCTTTTTACATTAACCAATTTCATTTATCTGACCAATATCAAGATTCATCATTGTTAGGGTTTCGTCCTTATTTTTAGGGCTTTTTGTTTCAGAAAAAATTAGCCTCGGTAATGGCCATGGTTATGATCAGAAGAGGATGATGAGTTTAACCATGGTCTTGGAAATCATTTTCATGGCCTATAGAAGATTTTGGAATGAGGCAGGCTTGTAGCGACGGACCTTCGTCTGTAGGTATAGCCTCTGTGTTTTTAGCAACGGTCTAGGGACAGGGATGATGAGTTGTCATCCATCCATAGGACCATTCTTATAACGCGCGCTCTTTTTTTTATTTTTGGCCATTCATTTTGTTTTATATATTATTATAACAAACAAAGACAAGCGCTCCAGTGGCATCCACGTTGGCCTTAAGGACCCAAAGGCTGGAGGTCAGGGGTTCGATCCCTGCCTCCAGCAATTTGCATTTTCACATTTGTTTTCAGGAAATCTGGTGTGCATTCAAGCCTACTATCCACCATGTGTCTTCCTCATCAAGCGTGTCAGATGGCCAGATGGCCAGATCTGGTGGTCAGCATCAAAGGTCCACCAAAAGGCTAGTCAACGCATACACACAGGATCACAAAAAGTCCCAATGGACCATCATAAATTGGGCCAACAAACTGCTTTCAACACCTCCCAATATCAGGCCTAATTTCTCTTTCTCTCATACTTTGTTTATTTTCATTTATTATTTTATTATTTTTAATTAATTTCTAACCAATAAACAAATTTTCTTTTTTTATCAAAAATCACCAAAAAATATTTTTACCCCAATTAAAATTCAAAAAAACTTTATTTTTGTTAATAAATATTAACTAATCAATTAGGTTTTTAATTCTAGAATAACTTTAATTTATTTTGTAAATATTTAAAATTAATTAGAAATCATTAGGTTTTAATTCATTTAATTATTTTTATTTTCTTTCTTTAATTAACAAAACTCCAAAAAACATGTCATTAATTATTATTTTTCCATTTAATTAATTTAATAATTAATTTAGTATTTCATTCAGGACTTAATTTCTTTTCTTAAATAAAAACAATAAATAAAAACATTTTCTTTAACCAAAAGGGTCAAAACCCTAATTCGCATTCGATTTAATTTCCCTCGCGCTTTATTCTTCTTTATCCGATTGATGTATCTGCTTCCGGTATGTAATAATTAATTAGGACATTTACTTTTCATCGCTTTATTTTATTTTCAAAGGGTTGCTTTTGGCGATGTAAAAACCCGACGCCTTGTAATTTAATTTCCGCATTTTAATTCTGTAAATTATACAACTGCTAGATGTTTGATAATAGGGTTCGCATGACACGAATGAATGCTTAATCTTAAAATCAAATTAGATCACCCTTAACATGTGCAAAGATAAACATAACTGAAATCAACACACTCGCACATGCGCACTCCTAGGGTACACCCCACTTGGTTACCTTCATAAACGGTCATTGAGTATAGGTCGTTTTAGAGGTCATCCTCTTGTCTAAAAGATCATAGTTGCCTCGAAACGGTTGCCTCGGATATAACTGCCTCAAACAAATGATCTAAGACATTAGGGTTATCGCTAAGGCGTCCTAACATTGCTTTAGTGACCGTATGTCCCTATTCGAATTGACCCTCAAACTCCAACGACGGTGCTACCTACTCACTAATAGTGGGATAGCATTGTCTAAAGGAAATTAGCATAGAATGATTCCTTTTTCGAGTAGGTAGATTAGCTCTTAGATACTTGCTCATTCAAAACAAAACTCTTTCACACTTACACTTTTACAAACAAGTTTTCAAAAACACTTCATTACACTCTTGAGGACAGAAGCAAGAGTTAAATCGAAGTTAAAATAAAAACTTTTTCAAACCCACAATCACAAAGAAAACAATTTTGAAAACAATGAGCAAGTACCTAAGAGCCCGTAGATAAATACGGGTAGAAAGGGTGCTAATACCTTCCCTTTCTATAAATCTACCCCCCGTACTCAGAAATATCTCGAAAAAGGAATTTTTTTGTGCTTTTTTCCTTTCCTTGTTGGATAAAATAAAATTCAGTGGTGACTCTTGCTTACTGCGACATTTTGCAAACATAAACGCAAAACGCAAACCAGCATTCCAAAAAAAGTCAGTTCTTCCCACCGTATCACACATACTCACTAACCATTTCACGGATTTTGGGATTTATCTTTGCTATATTTTGTAGGACATGGATTGTATTCGCAGGAAAACCATTCAAGTCAATCTCGTAAGGATCCCTCCTTAACTTAAAGAGTTAGCATCAAGATTTCCTGAGAATTCTCCATTTACTGAAAGATACGGTTTCCTCCTAAACTTGGTTACCTCCAACACTGATGAAGACATGATGAAGGTGCTCTTCCAATTCTTTGATCCTTTACACCATTGCTTCACATTTCCCGATTATCAACTTGTGCCAACTTTGGAAGAATTCTCCCAACTCTTGAGGATTCTCATCCTCGATCAACTACCCTTCAACAGTACGGAAAGAGATCCAAAATTAGAAGAGATTGCTCAAGCCCTACACTTGCAACAATCTGATGTCAGAACTAATTGGGAAACAAGGAGTGGTGTCAAAGGTTTCTTAGCCAAGTTCTTGTTTGAGAAATCTCAAGACTGTTGTAACTCCTAGGACTTGCAATATTTTGAGGAAATTATGGCCCTTCTCATCTATGGGATGGTTTTGTTTCCAAATCCTAACCAACTCATAGATATAAACACCGTCAAAATCTTCATGTCTCGTAACCTGGTCCCTACTTTATTAGGAGACATCCTACATTCGTTTTACTCTCACACTATGAGTAAAAGAGGTATCCTTATGTGTTACACTCCTCTCTTGGCAAGATGGTTTATTTCGCATCTTCCCCAATCTGTATTGAAGAACGAGCAAGGTTCAAGGTGGTCTCATAGGTTGATGACGCTCAGACATTCAGATATTCCTTGGTGTTCCCGGTCTTTGGAGAATGTTACTATCATCGACCGTTGTGAATAATTCCCTAATGTCCCCCTACTTGGCATTATAGGAGGTATCACTTACAACCCCTGCTTAGCCTTCCGACAGTTTGGTTACGCCCGAAGGGATGGTCCACATGAGATGCTCATTCGAGGGTTGGTATTTGATTACGAGAATGACGATCAAGGTTACCCCCATAGGTTTATCCGAGCTTGGAGGATGTTGAACAAGGTGGATAGCAAGACACTAGGGCACAAGAATTCCATCCCTCTTGAGCCTTATCTCAAATGGGTACGAGCTTGTGCTCAAAGTCTTTTGATGCTTTACCCCTCCATTCTCCTAGTTATCATAGAGCCTATTATGGAAGGAGATGTCCCATACACTATCCTTCATCCTGACATGCCCACCTCTCTCGAAGACTTGCAAAGGGATTGGATACATCTTAAGGGGGAGCGAGACACTTTCGAGGCCCAATTCTACGCCAGCAAGAAGAAAGTTCTGGAACTCACCAAGCAGCTTCATGAGGAGCAGAGTCTGAACGCCTACATCGCACCAAAGAGGATGCGTTCAACATTTTTGTCTTAAAGTGTTGTTTTGTATTTCTTTGTAAGCCCAAAGATGCATTATGTACTCAAACTTTGATTTATTAATATAACGTGTGCTCCTTTTTGTCTAAAGAAAATTTAAATCTCTAATTTCCTTAAAATCATTTGCATATGCATCTTCATTCATCATAACATAAACAGGTTTCTTACAACAGGTCTCCTTATCTTTCTACTGTTTATTTCAGTGAGATGGATACTGAATAGACAATAAAAGATCTCCAGGCGCAGAACGCCCAGTTTCAACAAATGTTCTTGACTCTGGCAAAAGGACAAGAGGATTTGAAAACTTTACTGATCAAAGAAAAGAAGAAGAAGAAAGCAAAGAAATCAACCGGTGTTTTGAATCTGGGAAGAAGGTTCCAAGGGCCAGCCAGATGGACTCTAGACTTCGCAACATCGTCAGGTGAAAAGGATAATCAAGAGGGGAAAAACAAGGAAGTGACTGACCATCCAGAATCTGAAGAGGAAGAAGAGGATGATTACTCTAAAGAGCAATATCCTCCAGCTGATGAGAAGTACAAACATCTGAAAGACCGTCTAAGTGCAATGGAGATTCAGAAAGTGCCCGGGCTGGACTTTGAAGAGCTGGGTTTGGTGTCTGGGATTGTTATTCCACCAAAGTTCAAGGCACCGGTGTTTGCTAAATACGACGGGGTTTCGTGTCCCAGGATGCACCTCCGATCTTATGTGAGGAAGATACAGCCTCACACTGCTGACAGAGATTTGTGGGTCCACTTCTTTCAGGATAGTCTATCCGGAACTCAGCTAGAATGGTTCTATCAACTGGAGAGGGACAATATCCATAATTGGGAAGACCTGGCCGCTGCTTTTTATAAGCAGTATAAGTACAACACGGACCTTGCTCCCACACATACTTAACTCCAGAGTCTGGCTATGGGTTCGAGCGAGGGTTTCAAAGACTACGCTCAGAAGTGGAGGGACTTAGCAAGAAGAGTCCAGCCTCCCCTGTCTTACAGGGAGCTAGTGGACATGTTTTTGGGTACCCTGTCTGGTCCTTTCTTTAATCATCTAATTGGAAGCTCCTCAGTCGGCTTCACTGAATTAATCTTGACCGGGGAGAGAGTGGAAGCTGGGATTAAGAGTGGGAAGATCCAAAAGGACGCATCCTCCAGTGCTGTCAGAAAACCATTCACCGGGAAGAAAGAGGTTAGTGTTGTGTACCATCAAAGGAATCAGGACAGAACTGAACACCTTCTAGTGGTAGGAGTTGTCATGATCCCTAAGCCTGCACCTATTCAACAAAGAAACAACCAGCCTAGAACGAAAAGACCGGTAAGACAATTTACCCAGATAAATATGACGTTGTCTCAAGTCTTGCCACATTTGTTGAGATCTAATCTGGTAACCTTGTGGGAAGCTCTGAAGAATCCCAACATTTCCTCTCCCCGTTACAACCCAAATGCTCGTTGTGCTTATCATTCGAAAAGTCCAGGTCATGATACAAACGACTGCTGGGTTTTGAAAAATAAGGTGAAAGACCTTCTTGAGGCAAAATAAATTTAATTTGACGCTCCCGAGATCCCAAATGTCATCATTGCTCCTATGCCCAAGCACGACCGTAGTATTAATGTTTTTGAAGATGATGTGTTTATTGTTGTTTTTCATGAACTTGTTACTCTTCTCCTAACTGTCAAAAGGAACCTGTTGAAGGCTGGTTTATTTCTGGGCTGTGGCAAAGGCTGTCACCTCTGTTTATCCTTACCGAATGGTTGTCATTTATTGAAAGCAGGTGTCCAGCGCCTGATGGATGACAAAGAGATTTTGTTTGAAAAGACTCCCATTCCAACCATTACTTACAAGGATGTTTCAATAGTAACCATTTCCGCCAATCCTCCTAGGGTCTCCACCAAAAGACCCGTTAGGATTACATCTGTTCCGAAAGTGACTCCACTAATAATTACTATGCCAGGGCCAATCCCATAATCCTCAGATAAAACTGTCCCTTGAAACTATGAGGGTGACGTCTACTACCACGACATCAAGCCAGATTGGCTGGCTGATGAAGACTCAATTTTTGAGATGCCTGACCCCGACATTGGCAACATTGTGGGAACCAGCAAAGTAAGTAGAAGTGGAAGAGTGTTCTCCCCTGATATTTCTCCTCCAAAAATTGTTACCAGTCTTGTGATCATCCCTGCTTTTTTTCCTGTTAATACTACTACTACCGTTCATGTGGTTACCCCTGCTGACACACTTATCATTGAGTCGACTGAGACTCGGGGCAACGTCATTTTGGTTGAACCTGTCCGGATGAAGGCATAATCAGTATCTATTCCAGAGACTTCTGTTGTACCCCAAAATTTTATCTCTCATTTATCAAGTATTTTTCCCACAAAGATATTCTTTGGTTCAAGACTACACTAGGGATGATCAGCATAAGACACCTTCTTAAGAACTAATGACTGAAATTAGGGTTTGAGATTGCACCAGGATAATTGAACTTTCAATGCCTCATATGACTTTCATGGATCATTATGGACCCCCAATATTACTCATGTCAAGTTTCAAGTCTTGGATCACATTTTTGCTCAGTCATTAGATCAGTTGACCTAAAAGCAGTTGTATTTGGAAAAAGTCAACTATACCCTGAAAAGTCAAACTTTGAACTTTTGGTCAAAACTATATTCCAAGGATCCAAATTAATCAAGATATTCAAGAATATCAAGCTTGATCATCAAGAAGTCAAGAAAGTCAAAAAGTCAACTTGAAAAGTCAAGATTTCCAAGACTTAGAAATTTCCTAAGTGTTTTTACACATGATAAATTCATTACTTCATGCCATTTTTTCACCAAGATGCAAGATGATTCAATGGAAACTTCCAACATGAAAGTTATAGATATCAATGAGATTTAAAACAATGTAGAGTGGGACTTTTTCTAGAAATGCTTGGATTTTAAGTTATAAATTCATGAAGTCATGACATTTTTGAATAAACACTTAGAGAAATTTTCAGCAGTTTTGGTCAGGTTTTATCCCAACTTCTTGGACAATTTTCATCAAGTTCCAGTTTGATTTAACAAAAGTGGTCAACATGAAAGTTGTAGAGGGTGTTTCCAGCTTTCCAAAACATCCAAGAGCATGAATTTATCATATTTGAGCTAGAATATTCAAGGGCTTGAAGTTGGACATCCATCCTTGAATTGCAAGCCATTTTGTTAAAGAACACAAAACAAAACTCTCTTGATTTGCTGCATAATCTTGTGTTGCAGGTCTCCTTGCTTACAAATATCACTATAATTTAATGCTTACAACCACTCTTAAGCTATTACCCAAGTGTTTAAACCGTTGTCCAAAAGATCTTTCCATTTATGGCATAAATGCACCATTGCTATTCTTGAAAAGAAAGCTTTTTGTACAAAGTTTGTCTTGAGACCATACCTTGCTTGTTGCTGATTATACTCCACCATAAATCATGGGAAGTAGCTCCTCTATACCAGCAACTTTGGTACTTCATCTTGGGACTACGGAGTACTTGAAATAGTTTGATCTTTGTAATCCAACCAAACCATAACATGCTGTCTTGCAAACCTAGTCAGCTCATATGCACAAACCTCCTGCCTATAAATAGAAGAAGCATTTGCAAGACAAAGAGGTTAGAAAAAATAGATAGAAAAGCCATAAGTTTTATTGGTTAACCCTCAAAATCTCATATTCACAAAAGCCATAACAGTCCATAAAACTTCCACTCTTGAGTTTTAAAATCCAAATATCCAGAACTCTCACACTTTGCAAATTCTGTCCAACCATATAAACACTCCACATACATCACCTAGAAATTGTCCAAACTCAAGAACAAGCTTCTACAACACCTCTGCTTTCTTTTCCAAAGTTCAAGAAAAGTCAAAACAACAAATCAAACTCAAAATATAAGATCTAGCTCCAAGGTAAGTTTCTTGACTTTATTTCTTCATTTCAAGCATCATTAGTAATTCATTTTTTGGAGACAAAGTGTAGTAACCATTGTCCTTGAAGCTAACCTTTTGTTTATCTTCCATTCTTTTCATTATGTGTTGAGAACTAACCCATGTATGCAACAAAACAATTTTGAAATTGGAAAAATGATAGTATGAGTCGACACATAGCTGTATGAGTCAATACATACTGCTTTACAGGCCCAAAACAGAAGGAAAAACAGTGTATGAGTAGACACAAAGCACGTATGAGTCGACACATGCAGTGTATGAGTCTACACATACCATTATGTATCGACTCATATTAATTTGATTTGGCAATACAGGGGCAAGGAAAGTTATGTGTCGATGCATATGAGCTTGTGTCGACACATAATAGTTCAAAATGCATTTTTTTCCTTCTTTTTACATTGTTTTTACATTTCCTTCATTATTATTCGATATGGTTGTAATATTTAAGTTCCTATTTCATCCCCATTTGTAAATTGTACCCTCACCCCCTAAATGATGTAATAGCGTAGGACTTTACATTGCCGCAATTTAACGCTTTCAAATACAAATGCTAGTAATTAGAAGTTGTGTATGGCAAGATAAAATTAACAAGTAGAAAACCCTAATACAAGACAAAACAAGCATTAAAATCAATACAATTGCATACAATCACCCCTAGGGTAAAATCCACTTGGTTTCCTTATAAATGACCATATTACGCATGTGAGGTATCTTAGCAAAAACAAGCAAAAATACAAGATCGTAGTCCCTCGATGACGCTATCTAAGTTGCCTTACAAATGATCTTAGTCCCTCAAAAAGAATGCTAAGATACCTTGCAACATTGTTAATCATGGCTATACGATGACCCACACCCGTCCCATTTACATCCAAAGATAGGGTTACTTACCAAATCGATGGTAAGATAACAATGTCAAAGGACAAAGTAAATGAACATGGAAGACTTTTGAGTTGGTAGAATGTTCCTAGTTACTTGCTAAATTCAAAACAAAAACACCCTTGCTATTTTCAAAACAAACACCAACACTTTCAAAACATCTTTCAAAACTTGAAAACATTTTCAAAAGATCAAACACTTTGTATACATTCTTACGAACGAGAATCATTATAAAGTTTGCCTAAACGATGGCATCTTTACAAAATACTTTCAAAAACCACACAAAGCACATTTTGAAACAAAAGCAAGTGATCTAGCAAGTAACTAAGAGCCCATGGAAAACCATGGATGAAAAAGGTGCTAATACCTTCCCTTTTCATAATCTACCCCCCGAACTCAAGAAACAATCTCAAAGGTCTCTCCTGTACTTTTTCACCTTTCCTTTTGGATAAAATTTGGATAAAAGAAAAGTCGGTGGCGACTCTTGCTAACCGTAACATTGCAATCAAATGCAAAACACCAAAGTCAATTCTCCCACCGTATCACAGAACTGGCGACTCTGCTGGGGAGAATTTTAAAGTGGGGTTACCTTAGGGTTAGATCACATTTACTTTCTTTCTTTGTTTAACTTGTGTGCTTTACATTTTGGTTCTTTGTTTGGGTTTGAATCCTCTACCTGGATTTGGGATACCTTATAGGTAAGTAGCAATACATTGTGGAAACTGTGCGGGGTATACTGACACGGTCTAAGCAATAGCTACATTAGTGTGACATATTTATGGGTACCGGTAGCCCTTGAGTAGTCAAGTAGAATAAGGGGCCGCTGAGTGATGTCATGAAGCACTAATGAACTTTTAGAACCTTTACTTGACCAACTTGGCCTTTAGGACGTAGTGAGATAACCGGCTTTGGTGCAGTCCGAAGTTGGTAGATACTCGATACTACACTCATTGAGGTTTGGTTTTTTGGGATATTTTGGTCGCCATTAAAGAGGCTTGAGCTGAAACAATGATCAAGGAAACAATCCAGTGATATTGAGCTCCTTAGAACCCGGTTACTATTACTAGGATAGGTTTAAGCCAACTAAACTTCAAGAGGGTACTTACCTATGAGACTCCATGCAAGCCTAAACCTAAGGACTTTTTTTCTTTGTTTGTATGAATTTACTTGTACATAACATCATAAACATCATGACATCATACTCATACTCATTAACCATTTCAAGGATTTTTGTTATTTATCTTTGTTCTGTTTTGTAGGACATGGATTCCATTCGCAGGAAAACCCTTCAAGTCAATCTCGTAAGGATACCTCCTCAACTCAAAGAGTTAGCATCAAGGATTCCTGAAAATTCTTCATTTACCGAAAGACATGGTCGCCTACTAAACTTGGTCACTTCTAACACTGATGAAGACATGATGAAGGTTCTCTTTCAGTTCTTTGATCCCCTACATCATTGCTTCACATTTCCTGATATCAACTTGTGCCAACTTTGGAAGAATTCTCTCGACCCTTGAGGATTCCCATTCTCAATCAACTACCTTTAAACAGTACGGAAAGAGATCCAAAGCCATAATAGATTGCTCAAGCTCTACACTTGCAACCATCTGATATCATAACTAATTGGGAAACAAGGAGCGGTGTCAAAGGTTTCCTAGCAAAGTTCTTGTTTGAGAAAGCCCAAAATTGTTGGAACTCTTTGGATTTGCAAGCCTTTGAGGAAATTGTGGCTCTCCTCATCTATGGGATGTTTTTTTTCCAAATCCTGACCAACTCATAGATGTGAACGCCGTCAAAATCTTCATGTCTCGTAACCCAGTGCCTACTTTGCTAGGGGATATCCTCCATTCCTTTCACACTCGTACCATGAGGAAAAAAGGTATCTTCATGTGTTGCACTCCTCTCTTGGAAAGATGGTTTATTTCGCATCTCCCCCAATCTGTGTTGAAGAATGAGCAAGGTTCAAGGTGGTCACATAGGTTGATGACGCTGAAACATTCAGATATTCATTGGTGTTCCCGCTCTTTGGAGAATGTTACTATCGTCAACCATTGTGGAGAGTTCCCTAATGTCTTGTTTCTTGGCATTAGAGGAGGTATTACTTACAACCCCTGATTAGCCTTACAACAATTCGGTTACGCACGGAGGAATGCCCCCTATGAGATGCTTATCCAAGGATTGGTATTCGACTACGAGAATGACAATCAAGGTCACCGCCAGAGATTTATCCGAGCATGGAAGATGTTGAACAAGATGGATAGCAAGACACTAGGACACAAGAATTCCATTCCCCTAGAGCCTTACCTTAATTGGGTGTGAGCTCGTGCTCAGAAACTTGTGATGCCTTATCCTTCCATCTTACCGGTCATCGTGGAGCCTATGGTCGAAGGAGATATTCCCTACACTATCCTCCATCCCGACATGCCTACCTCTTTCGAAGACTTACAAAAAGGTTGGATCCAGCTGAAGAAAGAACGAGATACTTTCAAGGCTCAGCTCTATGCTAGTGAGAAGAGGGTCTTGGAGCTTACGAAACAGCTACAAGAAGAGAAAAATGTGAACGCTTATCTCGCGCTAAAGAGGATGCATTCGGTCTTTTTATCTTAGAAAGCTATTTTGTAAGCCCAAGGGGAATAATGTAATATTTCTTGTTTTGACTAATGAAAGTTAACGTTTGTTCATTCTTTTGTCTATACAAATTTAAATTTCATTAATCCTTGAAATCATTTGCATATTCATGCATCATAACATGACAGGTTTTCGCATAACAGGTTTCCTTATCTTTCTACTATTTATTTCAGCAAGATGGATCTAGAGCAAACGGTGAAGGATCTCCAAGCCCAAAATTCTCAGTTTCAGGAAACTCTACTAGCCCTAGCTAAGGGGCAGCAAGATATGATGGCTTTGCTGGCCGTTAAGAAGAAGCCAAAGAAAAAAGCTCTACTCAACATGGGTAACAGGTTCGAAGAGACAATCCGTCAAATCCCAGTAGAAGAAGATTCATCTGAAGAGGACGAGAACCGGATTGGTGAGGTCAAGAGTACTCATGTTGACTGTATCAATGATCAAGTATCCGATGATGATTATTTCAACGAGCAGTACCCACCCGCTGATATCAAATACAAGCAGTTAGAAGACAGGTGGAAAGCTGTTGAAATCCAAGTTGTCCCCGACTTAAATTTTGATGATTTGGGTTTGATCTCTAGGGTAGTCATTCCCCATAAATTAAAAATACCAACCTTTTCAAAGTACGATGGGGTTTCTTGTCTAAAACTCCATTTGAAGTCTTATGTGCGCATGATGCATATGCACACTGCCGATAAGAAGCTATGGTTTCACTTCTTCCAAGAAAGCTTGGCTGGAACACAACTTGAATGATTTTATCAGTTAAATGGTTCTCGTATCAACACTTGGGAGGATTTAGCTACTGCCTTCTACCATCAGTATCAGTACAATGTCGACTTGGCGCCAACGTGGATTCAATTGCAAGATATGACCATGGGGAAGAATGAAGGATTTAAGTAATATGCACAAAAGTGGAGAGACCTTGCTAGTAGGTTCCAACCTCCCTTGACTGATAGGGAGCACATCGACATGTTCATGGGCACTTTATCTGGTCCTTTCTTTAATCTGTTGGTTGGTTGCTCTTCTTCTGGTTTCACCGAATTAATCTTAATCGATGAAAGAGTTGAAAGTGGCATCAAAAGTGGGAAGATCTCTATGGCATCTACCTCCACCACCAATCCTATCAAGAAACCTTTTGCTGCAAAGAAGGAAGTTAATGTTGTGTATGGGACAAGGGCCCATACCAAGAAGAATAATCATCCGTCTGTCAATGTTATCTGAATCTCCAATCCAACTCCTACTCCAAGACCATCTGCAAATCATCAATGTTTTGAAACTCCAAGAAGACAAATTATGAGGTTAGGCATGTCACTATCTCAATCCCTTCAACATTTTCTCAAGGCTAATTTAGTGACGTTGCACGATCCTCCCGCCAACCCTGATACCTCGTCACCAAAGTATAATCCGAACGCTAAGTGTGCTTACCATTCAAGCAGACCCGGGCACGATACTGACCAGTGCTGGGCCTTGAAGAACAAGATTCAGGATTTAATTGACAACAAGACTATTGATTTTGATCTTCCTCCAACGCTGAATGTAATTACCTCTCTGATGCCGAAGCATGACAAAGGTTTTAATGTTGTTGAAGATACAATTTTTATTGCCTCTGTTGAAGAATTGACTACTCCACTGAATGTAATCAAGAAAAAATTGTTAAAAGCCGGGATCTTCCCTGGCTGTGGAAAAGACTATGTGTGTTGTACGAGGCAATACATTGGTTGTGAAAGGCTGAAGAAAGGCATACAACGCCTGATGGATAGCCACGAAATTTTGTTTAAAAAGACTCCACTTGCCAAAAGATTGATTAACAAATATGAAGATATCTCCATCATTACCATCTCGAATAAACCTATTAGGGTCACCTCCAAAGGCCCTATTAGGATTTCAAATGAACCTATTAGTGCTCCCTTAATCATTACCAATCTCGGACCGATTCCCTACTCTTCAAATAAAGCGGTACCATGGAATTACGGTGCTGACGTGTTCTATCATGGGATTCAACAAGATGCCTGGATTGAAGAAGAAAAAGATGACAATGTTGGCAACATAGCTGGCTCAAGCAAAGTAACTAGAACTGGGAGAATATTCTCACCCAATATCTCACCTCCAGTAGTCACAAAGACGCCCATCCGCATTATTGCTGCCAAGCCAAATACCGATACCAGAGGGAAAGGGAAGGTTGTTGAGCCTGATGTGATTAAGGTACCCTCCAAGGACATAACTAATGAAGAACCCTCCGCTCGTGAGATGGACGAGATTTTACAAATCATAAAAAGAAGCGACTTCAAAATTGTAGAACAGTTGGGGCAAACCCCTTCTAAGATTTCAATGTTGTCATTGCTGCTTTGCTCTGATGCCCATGCTCGGACATTAATCAAGTTCCTGAAAAAAACTCATGTCCCCCACGAGACAACAACAGAATAATTTGAGAATTGCATGGCTAGCCTGACAGCTGATAATGGCTTAGGATTTTCAGATGTTGACTTAACACCTCTCAGGAAGAATCACAACAAAGCTTTACATGTTTCTATAGAGTGCAAAGGGACCACCTTAGCACATGTGCTAGTCGACACTGGTTCTTCTCTGAATGTATTACCCAAGGGGGCATTAGACCGTCTTGACTGTGAAGATTTAATCTTAAATCCAAGTGATATCATCGTAAGGGCGTTTGATGAATCAAAGAGGACTGTTCACAGGGAAGTAGATCTTCCAATCAAAGTGGGCTCCAAAATCTTCAACTCCACCTTCTATATTATGGATATTCTCCCTGCCTATTCTTATCTGTTAGGTCACCCGTGGATTCATAAGGCTAGGGCAGTGACCTCAACCCTCCATCAGAAACTCAAATACCCAGTCAAAGGCAGGATAGTCACCGTCTGTGGGGAAGAAGAGTTTATGGTGAGCCACCTTAACTCTTTCAAGTACGTAGAGATGGACGGAGAATTCATTAAAACCCCGTGTCAAGCCTTTGAGGTTGTACCGCCAATTATTGTTGCTACTAAATGTTCTTCTGATGAGTCTAAAGTTGTTAAGGCCACGCCAAAGATGATTTCAGTTAAGGATGCCCGTGCGGAAATTGAAGAAGGAAACTTTGATACTTGGGGGCAACTCCTCGATATCCCTTTTAAAGCAGACAAATTTGGTTTGGGCTTCACCGTCAAAGCTCAGAAGGAAGTGAGGCATGCTCGTGCTAGAAAGCCACGTCTCCGCAGTGGAAGCCATGAAGTCAACACCGTGGGTGATTATGAAGAAGAAGCTGCATTTGAGGAGTGGGTGTATCCAACCACCATGGAGCTGAAGAATTGGCATACAAAGGACTTTGTGCCCATATTCTTCATTGAGGAGTAATCTACTTGTTATTGCTTTTCCATCAATTCAAGAACTTGTTGTCTGTAATATTTTAATAATGACTTTTAAGTCATGTGCCTAGCCCGGGGCACTTTGGTCCATTTGTCAAGGGTTTTATTTATGTTCATCTAATCATATGATCATTTAGTACATTGGACTCTTTTGCATTCAAATATTTGTGTTCATTGTCTTTCCTTTATTTCAAATACATTTTCAAAAAATAGCCATGCATCTTACATGCACACACACACACACTCTTGCAGGTCTACATCCACTCTGGATTCTATTGCCAATGACTCTACTATTGCCGACTATGACTTTGAATGTCCTATCAACCAAGATGAAGACGAAGGTGAGGAAGATTGGGACATACCAGGAGAACTAGCCAGACTTTTATTACAAGAGGAAATAGCTATTCAACCACATGAAGAGTCAGTTGAAGTTATCAACCTGGGTACTGAGTCAGATAAGAAAGAAATCAGGATCGGTGTTAATTTGGAAAGTAGTGTTAAGAGCAGGTTGGTTCAGATGTTTCATGATTATATGGAAGTATTTTCTTGGTCTTATTAAGATATGCCTGGGTTGGATACCGACATCGTAGTTCACCGTCTGCCGACAAAAGAAGACTGTCTGCTTGTCAAGCAAAAGGTTCGTCGCATGAGGCCTGATATATCCGAAAAGATCAAAGTTGAAGTGATGAAACAGTTCGATGCAGGGTTCCTAGTTGTGACATCCTATCGTAAATGGGTTTCCAATGTGGTGCCAGTGCCAAAGAAAGACGGGAAAGTTCGCATGTGCGTAGACTATAGGGATCTGAATAGGGAAAGCCCCAAGGATGACTACCCTCTACCACACATTGACGTCTTAGTTGATAATACTGCTCATCATAAACTCTTCTCATTCATGGATGGTTTCTCATGCTATAATCAAATAAGGATGGCTCCCGAAGATATGGAAAAGACTATTTTTGTTACGCAATGGGGCACCTTCTGCTACAAGGTCATCCCGCTCGGATTAAAGAATGCAGCGGCAACATATCAAAGGACTATGGTAGCTTTATTTCATGACATGATTCATCATAAGATAGAGGTATATGTGGATGATATGACTACCAGATCACAAATCGAAGAAGAACATCTCGATCACCTGCACAAACTATTCAAAAGGCTGAAAAAGTACAAGCTGAGGTTAAACCCTAACAAGTGCACGTTTGGAGTACGCTCTGGAAAGCTTCTAGGTTTTGTTGTCAGCAATAAATGCATTGAAGTTGATCCTGCCAAGGTAAAGGCCATTCAAGAAATGTCAGTCCCTCATTCTTAAAAAGAAGTCAGAGGATTCTTGGGTCGTCTCAGTTACATTGCCCGTTTCATATCACACTTAACTGCTACTTGTGAGCCACTCTTCAAACTCTTGAAGAAAGATCAGGTAGTCAGGTGGAACGATGAATGCCAGATTGCCTTTGACAAAATCAAATAATACCTACAAGAACCTCCTATTCTCGTGCCTCCAGTTGAAGGAAGACCCTTGATCATGTACTTGACAGTACTAGAGAATTCTATGGGGTGTGTTTTGGGATAACATGACGAGTCTGACTGAAAAGAGCATGCTATTTATTACCTGAGCAAAAAGTTTACCGACTGTGAAACCAGATATTCACTACTCGAGAAAACTTGTTGCGCTCTGGCATGGGCTACTCACCGGCTAAGACAGTATATGTTGACTCATACCACTCTTTTGATTTCTAAGATGGACCCAATCAAGTACATCTTCGAGAAACCTTCCCTTTCCCGACGGATAGCCAGATGGCAAATGATCTTGACTGAGTACAAAATTCAATACATGAATCAAAAAGCCATATGAACTTTCAATGCCTCATATGACTTTCATGGATCATTATGGACCCCCAAGATTACTCATGTCAAGTTTCAAGTCTTGGATCACATTTTTGCTCAGTCATTTGATCAGTTGACCTAAAAGCAGTTGTATTTGGAAAAAGTCAACTATACCCTGAAAAGTCAAACTTTGAACTTTTGGTCAAAACTATATTCCAAGGATCCAAATTAATCAAGATATTCAAGAATATCAAGCTTGATCATCAAGAAGTCAAGAAAGTCAAAAAGTCAACTTGAAAAGTCAAGATTTCCAAGACTTAGAAATTTCCGAAGTGTTTTTACACATGATAAATTCATTACTTCATGCCATTTTTTCACCAAGATGCAAGATGATTCAATGGAAACTTCCTCATGAAAGTTATAGATCTCAATGAGATTTAAAACAAAGTAGAGCATGACTTTTTCTAGAAATGCTTGGATTTTAAGTTATAAATTCATGAAGTCATGACATTTTTGAATAAACACTTAGAGAAATTTTCAACAGTTTTGGTCAGGTTTTATCCCAACTTCTTGGCCAATTTTCATCAAGTTCCAGTTTGATTTAACAAAAGTGGTCAATGTGAAAGTTGTAGAGGGTGTTTCCAGCTTTCCAAAACATCTAAGAGCATGAATTCATCATATTTGAGCTAGGATATTCAAGGGCTTGAAGTTGGGCATCCATCCTTGAATTGCAAACCATTTTTGTTAAAGAACACATAACAAAACTCTCTTGATTTGCTGCATAATCTTGTGTTGCAGGCCTCCTTGCTTATAAATCTCACTATAATTTAATGATTACACCCACTCTTGAGCTATTACCCAAGTGTTTAAACCATTGTCCAAAAGATCTTTCCATTTATGGCATAAATGCACCATTGCTATTCTTGAAAAGCAAGCTTTTTGTACAAAGTTTGTCTTAAGCACATACCTTGCTTGTTGTTGATTATACTCCACCATAAATCATGGGAATTAGCTTCCATATACCAGCAACTTTGTTACTTCATCTTGGGACTATGGAGTACTTGACATAGTTTGATCTTTGTAATCCAACCAAACCATAACATGTTGTCTTGCAAACCTAGTCAGCTCATATGCACAAACCTCCTGCCTATAAATAGAAGAAGCATTTGCAAGACAAAGAGGTTTGAAAAAATAGAGAGAAAAGCCAGAAGTTTTATTGGTTAACCCTCAAAATCTCATATTCACAAAATCCATAAGAGTCCATAAAACTTCCAGTCTTGAGTTTTAAAATCCAAATATCCAGAACTCTCACACTTTGCAAATTCTGTCCAACCATATAAACACTCCACATACATCACCTAGAAATTGTCCAAACTCAAGAACAAGCTTCTACAACACCTCTGCTTTCTTTTCCAAAGTTCAAGAACAGTCAAAACAACAAATCAAACACAAAATATAAGATCTAGCTCCAAGGTAAGTTTATTGACTTTGGTTCTTCATTTCAAGCATCATTAGTAATTCATTTTTTGGAGACAAAGTGTAGTAACCATTGTCCTTGAAGCTAACCTTTTATTTATCTTTCATTCTTTTCATTATGTGTTGAGAACTAACCCATGTATGCAGCAAAACAATGTTGAAATAGGAAAAATGACAGTATGAGTCGACACATAGCTGTATGAGTCGATACATACTGCTTTACAGGCCCAAAACAGAAGGAAAAATAGTGTATGAGTCAACACAGAGCACGTATGAGTCGACACGTGCAGTGTATGAGTCGACACATACCATTATGTATCGACTCATACTGAGTTGATTTGGCAATATAGGGGCAAGGAAAGTTATGTGTCGATGCATATGAGCTTGTGTCGACACATAATAGTTCAAAATGCATTTTTTCCTTCTTTTTACACTGTTTTTACATTTCCTTCATTATTATTCGATATGGTTGTAATATTTAAGTTCCTATTTCATCCCCATTTGTAAATTGTATCCTCACCCCCTAAATGATGTAATAGCGTAGGACTTTACATTACCGCAATTTGACGCTTTCGAATATAAATGCTAGTAATTAGAAGTTATGTATGGCAAGATAAAATCAACAAGTAGAAAACCCTAATACAAGAAAAAACAAGCATGAAAATCAATACACTTTCACACAATCACCCCTAGGGTAAAATCCACTTGGTTTCCTTATAAATGACCATATTACGCATGTGAGGTATCTTAGCAAAAACAAGCAAAAATACAAGATAATAGTCCCTCGATGCCGCTATCTAAGTTTCCTTACAAATGATCTTAGTCCCTCAAAAAGAATGCTAAGATACCTTGCAACTTTGCTAATCATGGTTATACGATGACCCACACCCATCCCGTTTACATCCAAAGATAGGGTTACTTACCAAATCGATGGTAAGATAACAATGTTAAAGGAAAAAGGAAAAAGGAAATGAACATGAAAGACTTTTGAGTAGGTAGAATGTTCCTAGTTACTTTCTAAATTAAAAACAAAAACATCCTTGATATTTTCAAAACAAACACTAACACTTTCAAAACATCTTTCAAAACTTGAAAACATTTTCAAAAGATCAAGCACTTTGTATACATTCTTATGAACGAGAATCATTACAAAGTTTGCCTAAACGATGGCATCTTTACAAAATACTTTCAAAAACCACACAAAGCACATTTTCAAACAAAAGCAATTGATCTAGCAAGTAACTAAGAGCCCATGGAAAACCATGGATGAAAAAGGTGCTAATACCTTCCCTTTTCATAATCTACCCCCCGAACTCAAGAAACAATCTCAAAGGTCTTTCTTGTGCTTTTTCACCTTTCCTTTTGGATAAAAGAAAAGTCGGTGGCGACTCTTGCTAACCGCAACATTGCGATCAAATGCAACCTTGTGTCTTACTATCCACTTTGTTGGGCATCCTCCAAGCTCTGATAAACCTTTGTCGAAGTCCTTGAGCGTCGTTGTCGAAGTTAAAAACCAAGTCAGGGATCTGCATATCATGAGGACCATCTCTTCGGGCATATCCAAACTGCCTTAGAGATAAACAGGGGTTGTAGGTGATGCCTCCCCTAATGCCAAGTAGTGGGACATTAGGTAATTCCCCGCAACAATCAATGATGATGACATTTTCTCTGGACCGAGAACACCAATGAACATAAGAATATGTGAGTGTCATCAACCGTTGTGACCACCTTAAACCCTGCTCATTCTTCAAAACTGATTGGGGTAGGTGAGAAATAAACCACCTTTCTAGAAGAGGAGTACAGCACATGAGAACACCTCTTTTCCTCATTGTTCGTGTGTGAAATGAGTGTAGGATTTCCCCAAGCAATGTAGGTACAGGATTCCGAGATATGAAAATCTTGACGGCATTCACATCTATAAGCTAATCAGGGTTTGGGAACAAGACCAACCCATAGATGAGTAGTGCTACAATCTCCTCAAAGGCTTGTAGATCTAGAATATTCCAGCAGTCTTGTGCCTTCTCAAACAGAAACTTTACCAAGAAACCCTTGACACCACTTCTGGTTTCCCAATGACCTTTGATATCAGATGGTTGCAAGTGTAAGGCTTGAGCAACATCTTCAGGCTTTGGTTCTCTTTCTGTACCGTTGTAGGGTAGTTTATGGAGAATAGGAATCCTCAGGAGTTGATCAAATTCCTCCAAAGTAGGTACTAGTTGGTAATCAGGGAATGTGTAACAGTGGTGTAGGGGGTCAAAGAACTGGAAGAGAACTTTCACCATGTCTTCTTCAATGTTGGAGTTGACCAAGTTGAGAAGTCTACCATGTTTTTCACTGAAGAGAGAATTCTCTGGAATCTTGGAAGTAAGCTCCTTGAGTTGAGGAGGGATTCTCACAAGGTTGACTTGAATTGTTTTCCTGCGAAGAGATTCCATGACCTACAAAACAAGAACAAAGATGAAGATCCAAACCCTTGAAATGGTTAGTGGATGCATATGATGCTTTATGATGTTCATGATGTATGCACAAACATATGTACAAACAAGTCATACAAGATCCTAGTTTCAGGCTTGCATGAGGTTTCATAGGTAAGTACCCTCTTGAAGCTAGTTGGCTCAACCTGTCCTATAGTAACTGGGTTCTAAGGAGCTTAATATCACCGGATTATTTTCTGTGTTCATTGTTTCAGTTTGGCCACTTAACTGGCGACCGAAATATTCCAAGAAAATAACCCTCAATGAGTGTAGTATCGAGTATCTACCAACTTCGGACTGCACCAAAGCCGGTCATCTCACTACCCCTAAAAAAGGCCAAGATGGTCAAGTAAGGTTCTAAGATTTCATTAGTGCTTCATGACATCACTCAGCGGCCCCGTATTCTCTTTGATTGACTCAAAGGCTATCGGTACTCATAAATATGTCGCACTAATATAGCTATTGCTTCAACCATATCGGTATACCCCGTACAGTTTCCACAACGTATTGTTATTTACCAATGAATGTTTCCCCAAAATCCGGGTGGAGGATTCAAACCCAAACAAGAGAACCAAATGTAAAGCAATCAAAGCAATCAAGTTAATCATGCAAAGGTGATCTAAACCCTAAGGTTACTCCACTTTTAAAGTTCTCCCCAGCAGAGTCTCCAGTTCTGTGATACGGTGGGAGAACTGACTTGAGGTTTCGCGTTTGTGTTCGCAAATGTTTCAGTTTAGCAAGAGTCGCCACCGACTTTTTATTTTATCCTAAGGAAAGGTCAAAAAGCACAGGAAAGACCTTTGAGATGTTTTCTTGGGTTCGGGGAGTAGATTATGAAAAGGGAAGGTGCAAGCACCCTTTTCATCCATGGTTATCCATGGGCTCTTAGTTACTTGTTTAGATCACTTGCTTTGATTTTCCAATTGTTTGAAATGGTGCTTTGTGTGTGGTTTTGAAAGATGTTTTGAAAAGAGGCCATCGTTGTGGCAACCTTTGTAATGATTCTTGTTTGAATGTATACAAAGGTGTTTTTGTCTTTTGAAAAGATTTCAATGTTTGAAAGTTTGATTTGGGAAAATATTTTGAAATTGTGTGTTTTGAAATTAGCAAGGATGTTTTTGCAAGCTTTTTGATCAAGTAACTAAGAGCTATCTACCCTATTTTACTCAAAGATATTTCCTAATGTTTTTAACCCTTTTGACAGTGTTGTTTCACCATTGCATTTGGTGAACAACCTTGTATTAGGATGTTAAACGGGATAGGCGCGGGTCATCGTATAAACCATGATAGCAATTGTGTCAAGTATCTTTGGCAATTTTTTGAGGGACTTGATCATTTTGTTTAGGCAACCAAGATAGCATCATCGAGAGACTATGATCTTTTGTTTTGTTTTTGTTTTTCCAAAGTACCCAACATGCATAACATGGCTCATTTTTAAAGGCAACAAGTAGATTGTAACCCTATGGGTGCAAGTGTGCATTGTGTTTGATTTTCATGCATTTTTTGTCTTTGATTAGGTCAAACTATTTGTTGATTTGGATTTTTGCATACAAACCCTAATTCTCTAATCATGGCATAATTAAAAGCGTAAAGTGCGAGAATTAAAATCTAGACTATTACAACATGATTATGGGGATGGGGGTACAATTTTTGAATGGGGGTATTTGACAAGAAATATAAACCCTAGTTTACTATTACATCCAAATTGAATTTAATTGCATGAATAATAAATGGATAATATTTAAATAAACAAAATAAATAAATATATCAAAGGAAATGAAATATGCAAAAAAAAGGTTTTTGTTTGTTTATGTATGTAAAAATATTTAATGTAAAAAAAATAAAGAAATAAATAAAAGATTTATTTTATTTGTTTAAGGGTAAAACCCTAATTTATTTAAGAAAATAAAATGTTATATTATTTATATACAATAAAATATATTAATATATACAAAATGAAATATATTTAGAAAAAAGTAGTTTTTTAGTATAAATAATAATAAAAGTAAAAATGTAGTATTTTATATTTTTATTCTAAAGTATTTAATAAAATAAAAATATATATGTATATATATATATATGTGTATTAAATATATTAAATATGTATAATATAAAATAAAATATGTACAAAAATAAATTATATTTATAATAATATTTTCAGTGTGAATAAAAATAAGAAATAAAAATAAAAGTATAATTTACATATTATTTTCAAGTTTAAATAAATAATATAAAAGTATTTAAATGCTTTTTATGTTAGAAAAATTAAAATAAAATGCCAAATAAATGTAAAAAAATTATGAAAATATTTTTGAGCATTTCTTATATTTGGAAATAAATAAACAAAATCAGAAATGAAAACAAAAATGCAAAAATATAAAAATACAAGAAAATGGGCTAGGGGGTACAAAAATGAAAAGAGGGGGTGTCAAGAGTGAGCCAGGCCAAGCCCAGCCCACCACTTCATCTTCAACCTCCAGATTTGAAAAAACGTGCGCGCCTGTACAAACTTGGGACATCCTGCATATGAGCTCTATTGCAAAAACTCACAACATCAAACTTGTAGAGAATTTCAAGACGATTCCAACCATATAAAAAACTAATCCTAACTCTCAAAGACCAGAGAGAATTTCTCTGGCCCTAAAATCTGACCTAATTTTTTCAGCATGTTCATGGATGAAATTCTCCTAGCACACTTAATATAAATGAAAACCGAGCATATGTACAGCTTCATGGCAATGAACACTACATTTTTTATTCACAAACCTAAGGCTAAATGTTCCTAAATAGAGAGATAGAAAGTGGAGAAAAACCTGTTTCAGTTGGATTCGTGTAGGGCAATGTAGTGTCTTTCAGCAAGGCTTGAGATGTCTGGTAGCTTGCCTGAACTTCACTTGACCTTCTCCAATAGCTAGCTTGCCTTGAATGTCCTTGAATCAGCCTATAGAACTCAACCTGCACAAGCTCAAAATGAAAATGGTGAACACTGTAAATGGAGTTACAGTTGGTATTTGAGGTTTGGGATAGCTTGAGTGAGTTGAATGGAAGGTGTTTGAAGCAACTTGGGGCAAAACGCACGATCCAAATGAGCTATGGCACTCAAGTTACAGAACCTGCCCTGTTTTGCCAAAGGAATGTGATTTCTGGATATGGGGTGTTTAGAGGCTCAAGCAATCGTGTTTCTAGCTCAAAGGGGTGTGAGAAATATGTTCAAACTGTTTGTGTAAGTTAACATTGGCTGGTTTTCAAGTTCTTTTGTTTTGGACAAATTTCTTATTTTTGAAGTAAGAAAGTGGAAGTTGGTATTACAGGCCTGTATAGGCTATCAAATATACTTGCATACATTTCTCTTGGCCCCTCTGATTTGTGGATTTGTTTTACTGCAAGAGATCTTGGACCAATGCTCAAGGATTGTTGGTTTGACATAAAGCATACTTAAGCAAAAATGGAAATTTGCCTTTTTCTACTTAGGGCTTAGTTTTGTGTACAATGTCCAAATGATCAAAACAAAAGCTTAGACTGATGGATTTGCATTTAATTATGGAGTGTGAAGTGGTTTAGAGGCCTGCAAACTAGTGTAAGGCATGCTGATTTGAAAATGCAACTTGTATGAACATGAATATGCCATGGATGCAAAGTGAGTTTTAGCCAACTTAAAGCCTTCGATTCTCCCTAACCACAAATGTGTTTGAGGAGTTCTTGGACAATTTGGAAAGCTTGCAACATGCTATATAATCCATCTTTGAAATGCAACTTGAGACTCCAAGTGGAACTATGTAAAAAATGGCCAAGAAGATAGGTCAAAATTCTGCCTAAACTAGGGCAAAATTTCACTAAGTTAAAAGTTTTAGGGACCCTTGTTCCAAAAATTATAACTTGAGATCCAAGCTTCTTTTGAGAAAACTTTGTGAATCAAAGTTGTAGACTTTGTGGAGGACTAAAACTTTCATGTTGGAGGTTTTGTTTGAATCCATTTGCATCATGGTGAAAATGTGGGGCAAAGTTAGGAAAAATTAAGAAAATTTCATAACTTAGAAAAATTCTAAGTTATGAATTTTTTTTCAATTTCAAACCCTAATTTTCAATTTTGGGTTTCTTGATGAACAAGTTTCATAATTTGACACATATTGATGAAAAATTACCCTTGGCACTTGATTTTGACCAAAAAGTCAAAGTTTGACTTTTCAGTGTACAGTCAAATTTTGATCAGTTGACTGAAAAATTCATCGATAAATCCCATGCATTTGAGATCTTTTGAACTTGTTGAATAAGTCAAGATGATGTCATTGAGTCCTTGAGTCCATGGTTGAACCTAATTTGCCATTGGCTAGGTCAAAAAGTCAGAAATTGCCCAGTCAAAACCCTAAAAATGACCATTTTGCCCTTTTGATGATTTGATCAAATTTCTTGTGGAGTTGCGGTCCAAACTTGATCCAATGGTTCATATGAGTTCACAATGTTGATGTGGGTCAAAATTCATGAGGTTTGACTGTAAATTGGCCACAGTTGACGTTTTCCCTAATACAGTTGATTTCTAGGTCAACTATCCAATTGACTGGGCAAAAATTTGATTCAAGGCTTGAAACTTGGTATGGACAAGCTCATGAGTTCAACATGAAGCATGAAAGTCAATTTGAGCATTGAAGGTCCAAAATCCCTATGCAAACTCAAACCCTAATTTAGGTCATCAGTTCAAGGAGATGTCTTGAGCAGTGCAAACCCTAACTTAGTCTTGAATTCAAAGATCCTTGTGAGGGGAAATGTTGATAAAATGAGAGGGCAAATTTTGGGGTACAACAGTTGCCCCTGTTCAATCTTCTTGAACCTGAAGAGTTAGATTGGCAAGTTTGCCTTTCGTGACTCGAAGGTAAAAGAGGATTGGACACTAGAGTGCCTGTAAATTTGCACTCGTCAAAATGTAGGTTGAGGGAATGGGCTTAAAGATGCCATTTGGAAATGGTAGAATATTGATGGAGATGGGCTTAGAGATGCCATCCAAAACTTGTTTGTTGAAAATCAATAGAATGAACATCAGAATGGTATCCGTATTTGGACCGTATCTGAGTTGTATCTGGAGACTGGGTTCGTATGAGCAAGGGAATGGCGTCCGTGTCTAGAGCGTATCCGAGCTGTAACTATATTTGATTATTGAATGAATATCAGAACGACTGTTGTGTCTGGAATGTATCTGTATTCTGAATGGGTAACAGAGAAATATCTGTGTATGGAGCATCTTTGTGCTGGGGATAAATTCTGAATGAGGGACAGAAAGGCAACCGTGTCTGGAGCGTATCTGGACTGTATCTGAAGTTGAGATCTGTATGAGTAGCAGAATGACTTCCGTGTCTGGAGTGTATCTGTACTGTAACTGGGATCTGGATAAGTGACAGAATGACTCCCGTGTCTGGAGTGTATTTGAATTTGAATTTGATAACTGAATTTGAATGAGAAATAGAATGGCTTCCATGTCTGGAGTGTATCTAGTTTGTATCTGATTGCTGAAGTCTGAATGAGTAATAGAATGAGCGATGTGTCTGGGGTGTATCCATCTTGTATCTTGACTTGATATTATGAATGAGTAATAGAATGACATCCGTGTCTGGGGGTGTATCTATACTGTATCTGAAATCTCTGAAAAGTTGTTAACGATAGCTTTTTAATCTTATCCTGAAAAGGGTAGAATATTAGCTAAAGCACAAAGTTATGTTGCATGATATGTATGACGCAATAAAATGTGTTCCATCAATGTTTATGATATATGAATGTAATGGATGTGCATGTAAGCTGATTAGCTATCTTGCTGAGGAAAATAGATCATTGATAGCTGGAGATAATGAAATCTTTGACTGCTGTCGGGGAAAGTAAATCCTTGACCAACGTTGGGGATTCCAAAAATCTTTGATTTGTTGTAGATGAGAAAACCTTTCTGATTACTGTTGGGGATATAAAATCCTTGGCAACCTGCGGGGATGTGAGAATCCTTCATGACTTTCCTGGGGAAATAAGGAAAAATCTGACGACCTCTATTGGGGAATTAAAACCTGGGAGGCTTCAAATGGAGAAAAGGGAACTAGAATCTTCGTTCTGTCGGGAGATAACTTTGTGGGGAGAGTGTTCATTCTGTCGGGGAAATCAGGAGCTTGGGTTGTATGCCAATCTACTAGGGATTCCTTGTTTTGTGGAGAACTCTGCTGGTGATGAAAGTTTAGAGTATTCTGGCTCCGCTGGGGATCGGGAGTTTTTTAGAAACTTAACTCTGATGGGAATTTTGAAATTTAACTCCGCTGGGGATTTGTACTTCAAGGTTTTAGCTCTGTTGAGGATCTGAATGACATACTGTAGGGGATTTCTCCTGGAATAGCCTAAAGACGTTTTCCTATACTTTCGACCTATCAGTAATTATCCTTTCTTATTTTGTTTTATCTGTAAGCAGTGATTATATTCAAATGCATATGCCTATTTAACAAACAATTGGACGTTTTCAAATAAAACATAAGTGTAAAAAAGAAAGGAAAGGCAAGCAAATTTCTGCACTTTGAAGTATTTTTGTATTAACTTTTGTAAGTATCTTTGTACAAAGGAGACATACATCCTAGTAAGAGAATGTTGTCGAAAAATTGAGAAAAATTTTACACAAAAAGAAAGATGGCTATGTGTAACAATTCCATGGGGTTCCCATTCTGCTATAGCCTTCACAACTCTGAGTATCTTTGTTCATTCGTTGCTTCGTCTGCAGATGATTAGATTGATCAGAAGCTTGGAGCTTGTCCGTGAAGAGATTGTTCTTAAACTGATCCGACGAGACATAGTCATACGCTTTAATTCCCTAACTTTTGCCTGAATCTCCCTTTCGGGTTTTCGATCCACCGGGAAACCCTTTTTTGCCCAAATCGCCCTTTCGGGTTTTCAACTGCCGGGTGTACAGATTTTTTTTATTTAGCCCTAATTTTTGCCTGAACCGTCCTTTCGGGTTTTCGATTCATCGGGATGCCCATTTTTGCCCAAGTCGCCCTTTCGGGTTTTCAACTTGTCGGGTCCTTTTATGCGTAGTATCTTTTGACTATATCTATGTTCGCAGGGTGCAGCAAGTCGTCGCCGTCCATGGTGGTCAGAATCATTGCCCCACCAGAAAAGATGTTCTTGATCACAAATGGTCCTTCGTAAGTAGGAGTCCACTTGCCCCTGGGATCACTTTGCGGCAAGATGATCCGCTTGATCACAATATCTCTGACTTGATATACCTGACACCTGACTTTCTTGTTGAAAGCCTTGATCATCCGTTTTTGATACGTCTGCCCATGACAAACAGCAGTAAGTCGCTTCTCGTCGATCAAGTTAAGTTGATCAAGCCGGGTCTGAATCCAATCGTCTTCACTTAAACCAACATCCTTCATAATCCTTAAGGAAGGAATCTGAACCTCCATAGGTAAAACAGCCTCCATGCCATACAAATTTTACGCTCCTTGTTTTTCCTTTCTATCTTGCACTTTATAAAACAGCTATTTGTCTTACACACACTCACATATCAAAATACAGGTCCACATCCACTCTGGATCTCATTGGTAACGACTCTGCTACTGCCAATTATGACTTCAAAAATCCGATCAACCAAGCCGAGGACGAAGGTGAGGATGATTGTGAAGTGCCTGGGGAACTTGCTAGACTGCTACTATAGGAAGAGAGGGCCATACAGCCTCATGAAGAGCCGGTTGAATCAGTAAACTCTGGCACGGAGGAAGACAAGAAAGAGGTCAAGATAGGTACAAATCTGGAGCCTAGTGTCAAGCAGCGGTTGATACAGATGCTACGCGACTATGTTGAGATTTTCGCTTGGTCTTATGAAGATATGCCTGGTTTAGACACAAACATTGTGGTTCACCGCCTTCCAACCAAAGAAGACTGTCCTCTAGTAAAGCAAAAAGTTCGTCGTATGCACCCCGAGATATCTGAGAAAATCAAAGCTGAGGTCATGAAACAGTTTGACGTCGGGTTTCTAGCTGTTACTTCTTATCCGCAGTGGGTTACCAACGTGGTTTCGGTACCGAAGAAGGATGGTAAGGTACGTATCTGTGTAGACTATAGAGATCTGAGCAGGGAGAGCCCCAAGGATGATTTCCCTCTGCCTCATATCGATGTTCTGGTTGACAACACCGCGCAGCATAAGGTCTTCTCCTTTATGGATGGTTTTTCTAGCTACAATCAGATTAAGATGGCTCCTGAAGACATGGAGAAGACAACTTTCGTTACGCAGTGGGGCACTTTCTGTTACAAGGTCATGCCTTTCGGGTTGAAGAATGTTGGGGCAACATATCAGCGTGCCATGGTCACTTTGTTCCACGACATGATTCACCATGAGATTGAGGTTTATGTTGATGATATCATTGCAAGGTCCCAGACTGAGGAAGAACACCTTGACCATCTTTAGAAGCTATTTGACAGGTTGAAGATGTACAAGCTGAGGTTGAACCCGAACAAGTGCACCTTCAGAGTAAGGTCTGGTAAGCTGTTGGGTTTCGTCGTTAGTGATAAAGGTATTCAAGTGGATCCTGCAAAGGTGGAGGCTATACAGGAGATACCAGATCCCCGAACGGAAAAGGAAGTTAAAGGCTTTTTGGGACGGTTGAATTACATTGCCCGATTCATCTCACACCTGACTGCTACTTGTGAGCCAATCTTCAAGTTGTTGAAGAAAGATCAAGTGGTAAAACAGAATGATGAATGTCAGGCCGCTTTCGAAAGGATCAAAGAATATCTCCAAGAGCCACCTATCCTGATGCCTCCAGTTGAAGGAAGACCTTTGATCTTATACTTGACAGTATTGGATAATTCAATGGGGTGCGTGTTGGGGCAGCATGACGATTCTGGCCGAAAAGGGCATTTTATTTACTACCTTAGCAAAAAGTTTACCGACTGCGAGACCCGATACTCGTTGCTTGAGAAAACTTTCTACGCTTTGGCATGGGCTGCTCGCCGACTGAGACAGTATATGCTGACTTACACTACCCTACTGATATCAAAGATGGACCCAATCAAGTATATCTTCGAAATGCCCGCCTTGTCCGGAAGAATAGCAAGATGGAAGATGATCTTAACTGAGTATGATATCCAATACACAACTTAAAAAGCAATCAAGGGGAGTGTGTTGGCAGATCATTTGGCACATCAAGCCATGGATGATTACCAGTCTATGAACTTCGAATTCCCGGATGAGAACATCTTGTTGGTGACCGACTGTGAAGAACCTGGACCGGATGAAAGACCTGAGGAAGGATCCCGATGGTCTATGTACTTTGATGGAGATTTAAACGCTTTGGGTAATGGCATTGGCGTCGTGATCATATCTCCTGAAGGCTGTCATACTCCGTTTATCGCTCGATTATGTTTTAATTGCACCAACAATATGGCGGAGTATGAAGCGTGTATCATGGGCCTTCGAGCAGCTATTGACCTAAGGATTAAGTTCTTGAGTTTATTCGGAGATTCCGCTCTCGTGATCAGTCAGATCAAAGGTAAGTGGGATATGAAGCATCCAAATCTTATTCCTTACAAAGAGTATGTATTGACATTGCTCCCACACTTCGAGGAGATGACCTTTGAACATTTCCCCAGAGAGGAGAACCAGTTAGCGGACGCGCTAGCTACCATGTCTTCTATGATCAAGGTCAGGTGGGACAATGAAGCTCCCCGAATTACCATTGAGAGGTTGGACGAACCTGCACATTGTTGTGACATCGAGACTGAAGAGGTAGCAGATAAACCCTGGTTTCACTAGGTAAAAAGGTATCTTGAGGCTCAAGAATACCCTGAGGGTGCATCTGTTAATGATAAGAAGGTTCGCAGCGAAGTTCTTCATCAGTAATGGTATCCTTTACAAGCGTAACCATGACTCAACCTTATTGCGATGTGTGGACAAGAGCGAGGCAGAAAAGATCATGGCAGAGTTACATGAAGGTACCTTCGGAACTCACTCCAGTGGACATACCATGACGAAGAAAATCCTACGGGCTGGATATTATTGGTCTACTATGGAAGCCGATTGTTATCAGCATTCTCGGACCTGTCATAAGTGCTAAGTTTATGTTGATAAGGTGCATGTACCTCCAGTTCCTTTGAATGTTTTGACAGCTCCTTGGCCTTTCGCAATGTAGGGCATCGATATGATTGGCAAGATCAGACCTACTGTGTCCAACGGGCATCGTTTCGTCCTGGTAGCTATTGATTACTTCACAAAGTGGGTTGAAGCAGCTTCTTTTGCTACAATGACCAAGAACTTCGTGGTGCGGTTCATTCGACATAATCTGATCTATCGATACAGTGTACTAGAGAGGATCATTACGGACAATGGTACAAATCTCAACAATATGATAATCACTGAGCTCTGCAAACAGTTCAAGATACAACATCACAACTCTTCTCCTTACCGGCCGAAGATGAATGGGGTTGTTGAAGCGGCTAACAAAAACATCAAGAAGATTTTGCAGAAGATGACAGTGACATATAAAGACTGGCATGAGATGTTACCATTCGCTCTTCATGGGTACCGCACCTCAGCACGGACGTCAACAGGGGCAACACCCTATTCCTTGGTATATGGTATGGAGGCAGTCTTGCCCATTGAAGTTCAGATACCCTCGCTTAGGATTATGAAGGATGCAGGTTTGAGTGAGGACGATTGGATTCAGACCCAGCTTGATCAGCTGAACTTAATCGACGAAAAAAGACTTACTTCTATTTGTCATGGTCAGACGTATCAAAAGCGAATGATCAAGGCATTTAACAAGAAGGTTAGATGACAGGAATATCATGTTGGGGATCTGGTGATCAAACGCATCATACTACCACAAGGTGATCCCAGGGGCAAATGGACCCCTACGTACGAAGGGCCATTTGTGGTTAAAAACATTTTCTCAGGAGGAGCTATGATTCTAACCACCATGGATGGTGACGACCTTCCTCACCCCGTTAATGCAGACATAGTGAAAAAATACTATGCATAATCAAAAACCCACTAGGTCGATTGGCCTATGCAAAAATAAGGGCTTCCCGGCGAACCAAAAGGGTTCGGGAAAAAATAAGGGATGAAAATGAAAAAACTGTACACCCGGCAAGTCGAAAACCTGAAAAGGCGGCTTGGGCAAAAAAGGGTATCCCGGTGGACTAAAAACCCGAAAGGGCAGTCCAGGCAAAAATTAGGGATCAAAGCGTAACACTATGTCTCATTGGATCATCTTACAACCAGACTTCGGTATCGACTATCAAGCTCGGACGGCGCCAATCAATCTGATCTACCTTCAACCAAGCAGCAAAGTGATAAGATGCTCGAAGATATAAAGGCAATAGCAGAGTTGGAACCCAGTGGGATTGTTCACATAGCTGTTTTTCTTTGTTTTTCACAAATTGTATAATTCATCTTTCGGCGGTGTTCTCTTACTAGGACGTCATCCTCTTGTACAAAAAATGCTTATTTACAGGCCAACTTCAAAATCAATACAACTCATGTTCACAAAGAAATTTCAATTTATTTTCCTTTTTCTGTTTTGTTTTGCAAGAACGTCCAATGGTTCATTTTGATATATGCATTTGACAATAATTGCTGCTCATAAATATTTAACATGCGAAACAAAAGATGATTACTCGTAATTTCAGAAACAGGGGCAAACAAGAAATGTCTGAGCCTTACAGTTGCTCTATTCACTAGGTGCAGGGATAGACCTAGCTGAAGAACATGACTAAAAATATGTACACTCCCCGCAGAGTAAGAAAAAGACAGTGATGTTGGCTTTCCCGAACAGGACACAACTCGCCCCAGCTGAGGTTCGCAATCACGAATGAGTCGGTAAAATTCTCCCCAAGCAGAGTCCATTTATCACCAACAAGGGAAGACCGTCCCTAGTGGATTCTATTTCTTCCACAAACAGAAACTTTATCCCCGACATAGTTATCATCGCCAACAACGGTAATTCATCCATAGCCGAGGTTATTTCTCCAAGTCAGCAGATCTCCTGACAGAGTATCTCTTCCCCAGAGTCATTCTTTCACCAGTTTATTCTCCTGCATAATTATTCTCTCACCAATGTATTCTCCAGCAGGATTATTCTCCCAATCATCTTCGGTCGTTATCCCCAGCAGCAGCAGTCCGGGATTTATTTTCCCCAACTAGAGAACATCATAAAAACATTACACATTCATACATGATGGCACATGCATATGCATCGTAGAACATAATCTCATTTATTTTGAGAATATCTTTACTCAATACATGTCATGCATCATGGCATTACGTACAACTAATTCTTTACATTTTAGGAAAATATATAATCAAATTCTCACAAAGTTCAAGCTATGAAGCTCGGGTACGACCGGATAGTATCTTGATTACTCCATCATATTATGAAGCCCGGAGAACGACCGGATAACAGTATCAGAATATCGTGAAGCCTGGATTACGACTAGATAGTGGTATATCTTAAAAAACAAGCTATGAAGCCCAGATTCAACCGGATAATAGTTTAATCCCCAGCAAGCCGTGAAGCCTAGATTACGACCGGATAACAGCTCAGCAAGTTATTGTGAAGCCTGGATTACGACCAGATAGCAATACAAAGACACCATGAAGCCTGGATTCAACCAGATAGTGGTATATCATAAACACATGACGTGAAGCCCGGAGTCAATCAGATAACAGCTTAACAAGTTATTGTGAAGCCTGGATTACGACCAGATAGCAATACAAAGGATACCATGAAGCCTAGACTCGACCAGATAATGGTAGAAGACATTGTGAAGCCTGGATTACGACTGGATAGCAGCCAAGAATACTACGAAGCCTGGGTTCGACTAGATAGTGGTATATCTTTAATGCAAGTTATGAAGCCCGGATTCGACCGGATAATATCTTGATTTCCCTGAACACCATGAAGCCTGGATTCGACCGGATAATGGTATAAGACATCGTGAAGCCTGGATTACGACCAGATAGCGGTATGATACATCGTGAAGCCTGGATTACGACCAGATAGAGGTAAAGAACACTGAAGCCTGGGATTACAACCAGATAACAGTGAGGGACACTGTGAAGCTTGGATTTCGACCAAATAGTAGTTCACCCGGCCAATTACTATGAAGCCCGGAGTCGACCGGATATTAGTAGGCCTTAAAATCAAATGGAATCCCAGATGCGACTGGATAACCACTTGATTTCTTCTGAAGCCTGGATTTCGACCAGATAAGAAGTGAGGTATTGTGAAGCCTGGATTCAACCAGATAACAGTACAAGACACCATGAAGACTGGATTCGACCATATAATGGTATGAAACATCGTGAAGCCTGGATTACGACCAGATAGCGGTACAAGACATTGTGAAGCTTGGATTTCGACCAAATAGCAATTTACCTGGACAAATACTAAGAATCCTGGAGTCGACCGGATATTAGTGTGCCCTAAGTTCAAGTTAAATCCCGGATGCGGCCGGATAACAACCGAATTCCTTCTGAAGCCTGGATTACGACCTGATAAGAATTGAGAAATTGCAAAGCCTGGATTACAACCGGATAGCAAGTTTAATCTCATCTCCCCAGTAAGTCACTGTAAAGCCTGGATTACGACCAGATAGCAATCGATCTTATCACTATGAAGCCTGGATCACGACCAGATAGTAGTTACATTTTCACCTCTTCGACCAAGAGACTATTCCCCAATAGAATAACGGACAACCGAAGCTCCTAAAATTCAACTTTCTCTCAAGACAGAGACCAGCATTCCCCAGTGGAATCTTCCTCAACAACAGGTATACAAGCTCTCTCTAAGGAATCTCTTATGCGATCGACACTTCTCCAAATGGCATCTTTAAGCCCATTCCCGACATCACGAGATAAGTGCCACTTCATGCGAGTGCAAATTTCTGGGCACTCTAGTGTTCAATCATCTTCCACCCTCAGATCACGAAAGGCAGACAAGCCAATCTAAATCTTCAGGTTTAATAAGATTGAACAGGGGCAGATGTTGTACCCCAAAATTTTCCCTCCCATATTTCTCAATACATTTCAAGTGAGATCCTCAAATTGCTCAAGGAAGTCCAAGGGTTGACCAGACAAGCTCTCTCCTAAGGCAGTCTACCTCAAATTAGGGTTTCATGTTGCATCAAGATACTTTAGTCCAAGGGATCCCAAATGTTCACCATTGTCCTAATATGTTCTCAAGATCATCCATGTCAAGTTTCAAGCCTTGCAGAGAAAATTTGCTCAGTCAATTGCTCAAAGGACTGAAAATCGACTATGCTAGGGCAAAAGTCAATTGTGGCCCACATACAGTCAAACTTCAAGATTTTTGGTCAACATCCTCATTTTTAAGTATTACTCATCATTTTATCAAGGGTCGATCATGATTCATCAAGGATTACTCACAATTCATCAAAACCCAAAAGTTGCTAAATTAGGGTTTTGCAGGAAAAGTCAACTCAACTTTGACCAAGCATAACTTTCTCATAATTTATGATAAATGACCCATACAAAGCTCATTTTGAAGAGGATTCCATTCCCTACAATCCATATTCATCTCCCAAGTTCAAAATATGCACTCACAAGAGGTTATGAATTTTGACATTATAGGTCATTTTGAAAAGTCAACAAAAATACCTTTTTTGTCAAAGCTTCATACATGAACATGGAAGACCAAATTGATATGAGAAAAAAAGGGTTGCTTATAGGACATCTCAAGCTTTCTAAAAAGTCCAAGAACACCTTCAAAGAGTCAAAATTGAGGAAGTTATACATTGGTGAAGTTGACCCTTTTTGCAAAATTGTCAATAGTCAACTATGCCTAAAAATGCAATTTTTGCTAAATGGGCCCAATCTTTTGCACTTGTTTTGAGTTGGTAGCATGGTCCAAGAGCCATATCTCTTTCCACTTGTCTTTATCTTATTTTTATTATTTATTTTTACTTTTATTTCAATTAAATCAATTTAAATCAAAACAAATCATGAAAAATTCAAAACATTGAAACCTCGAGATATTATGCATGTTTCAGGTCCTATATCCAGCTGGCAAGTGATTGAATTCGTGAGAGGTCTTTGTGTGCATAAAAAGATTGGTTTTAGCCTATTTTTGGAAGGATTTTTAAGTGAATCAAATCAAGATCAAAATCAATAATTGGCAAAGATTGAGATCATGTTTGCAACCCTAATCCATTCCTCGGTATATAGGGAACATTTGCAGACAAAAATTGGAGGGTTTTGGAGGCGCACAAGGCAGAACAAAACTTGAAAAAAACAAAGAAAACTGGTGATTCGAGTTTGTATTTCCAGGAACTTTCAAGGTTCCCTAGCCATCTCATTCGATTCCTGGGATCACAAGCAAGCTATACCAATCAAGAACAAGCCTTTTTCAGCGCTAAAAACCACTGTAAGTCAGTCACGACCTTGAGCTTTTTTTGAATTCAAGTTGCATGATTCTGGCATCTATAGCATGAAATAATTATATATTCTTGCTCCTTGAAACATTTCCAAACTATCTATAACATTTAATTTCGTTTTTGTGGACTGTATCAAGATTTGCCATTGTTAGGGTTCTTGGTCTCGTTTTAGGGTTTTTGTGTGCAGGCAAAATTGGCCCCCATGAAGGGTATCATGATGCTCAGAATGTTAAGGCGATTCGATTCATGGAATTAGATGTCATTTATCATGCCCATGGAAGATTTTGAAACGAGCCAGGGTTTGTAGCGACGGACGTTGTCCGTAGGTAAAGGTCTTCAAACCTTTTAGCCACGGAGAGAGGACAGGGATGATGGCGTGGCATCACCCTACTCGTCCATTTGAATTTCCGCGCGAATTTATTTTTATTTCGTTTGTTTATAGTATAATAATTATTGTTTATGTTATATACAACAAGCGTGTGTAGCTCAGCTGGCATTGGTGCAGGTGGAAAATGCTTCAGAACCTGGGTTCGAATCCCAGGTCCCCCCATATTTCATGTTATTTTGTTTTAATTGATCAGGCGTGCACACAAGGCAAGGGATCACCATGTGCCCTCAGAAACCAACCATTGGATCTCCAGATGGCCAGATCTGAAGGCCATCAGATGAAGGAGCGTCATAGGCTTTGGTCAATGCATCACAGGAGATCTGGGTAAGTCAACGTGAATCACTTGTTTCGGGCCCAGAATTTGATATTCACACCCTCCAAAATTGCTATTTCAGACCCAGTTTTTATTTTCGTTTCTTTTTATATTTCCCTTATTTAATTTATTTATTTACTTTACTAACATAAAAATTATTTCTTTTTATCAAAAAATCACAAAAATAATATTTTCATCCAATTAGATTTAGGTTTATTTTTTATCAAAAAAAATTAATTAATTTAATTAGTTTATTCAATTTTAGGGTAACTTAAATTCTTTTGTAAATTAATTTAAAAAAAAAACAATTAGAACAATTAGGGTTTTTGTTTCTAACTTAATTCTATTTTCTTTTTCTTAAAATAACCAAAAACACAAAAATAGGTTAAATTTAGTCATCTTCTTTAATTAATTTAATTTCTAATTAATTTTGTATTTAATTTTAAAAACTTTATCTTTCTTCTTAAATAATTAAAAACAACAAAAATAATTTTTTCTTTCGATTAGGTTAGACGGGGTCAAAACCCTAGTTCTCTCTCGTTCTCGATTCATCGCGCTTTATTTTATTTTTACCATATTGATGCAACTGCTCACAAGTTGTAATAGATTAGTTAGGATTTTTCTCCTTTTCATTTATCGTTTTGTTTTACGGGTTGTTTTTGACTATGTAATTAATACCTGAAGCCTTCTAATAGCATAGATTCACTTTCCGCACTTTAAATTTCCGTAAATATTAACTGTTAGATGTATGGTAATAGGGATGCATGACAAGAATGTATGAAAACTTTAAAACGGTTAGCAAAACCCTAAATGTGCAAAGATAATAACTTGAAATTGAAACACTTGCACATGCGCACTCCTAGGGTATACTCCCACTTTGGTTGCCTACAGAAAATGGTCATTAAGTATGGGGTATTTTAGTGGTCACTCTTTTGTCTCAAAGATCAAAGTTGCCTCGGAAAGGTTGCCTCGGAATTGTTGCCTCGGATATTGATCTTGAGACATTAGGGTTATTACTAAGACGTCCTAACATTGCTTTAATGATTGTACGTCCCTCTTCGAATTGACCCTTAAAACTCCAACAATGGTGCTACCTACTCACTAATAGTAGGATAGCGCTGTCTAAAGGAAACGAACATAGAACAATTCTTTTTTCGAGTAGGTAGATGCTAGTAGGTACTCGCTCAATACAAACAAACTTTTTCACACTTACACTATTTTCAAACAAAGTTTCAAAACGAATTCGTAACACTCTTGAAGACAGAAGCAAGGGTTAAATCGAAGTAAAACAAAAAAACTTTTCAAATCACACAAACACGGAAGCAATTTTAAAAATGATGAGAAAGTACCTAAGAGCCCGTAGATAACTACGGATAGAAAGGTTGATAATACCTTCCCTTTCTATAATCTACCCCCCGTACTCAGAAAATCTCAAAAAAGGAATTTTTCTGTGCTTTTTTCCTTTCCTTGTTGGATAAAATAAAAGTCGGTGGCAACTCTTGCTTACCGTAACATTTTGCAAACACAAACGCAAAATGCAAACCAGCATCCAAAACAGTTCTGATTCTGCCACCGTATCACACCGTCGCATGCGGCCAGACATGTCAGAGAAGATCAAGACTGAAGTCATGAAACAATTCAACACCAGATTCTTAGTCGTCACCTCCTACCCATAATGGGTCACCAATGTTGTTCTAGTGCCTAAAAAGGACGGTAAAGTATGCATGTGTGTGGATTACAGAGATTTGAATAGGGCAAGCCCTAAGGATGAATACTCGCTTCCCCATATCGATATTCTGGTTGACAATACCACACAGCATAAAGTGTTCTCATTTATGGAGGGTTTCTCAAGCTATAATCAAATCAAGATGGCACCTGAGGAGATGGAGAAAATGACCTTTGTCACACAGTGGGGCACGTTATGTTACAAAGTTATGCCATTTGGGTTGAAAAATGTTGGGACAACCTATCAGCGCGCCATGGTAGCTCTGTTTCACGATATGATCCATAACGAAATAGAGGTCTACGTAGATGACATGATAGCCATATCTCAAACTGAAGAGGAACATCTTGACCATTTGCAGAAACTGTTTGAAAGGATAAAGAAATACAAGCTAAGGTTGAACCCGAGTAAATGCACATTTGGAGTGAGGTCCGGTAAACTCCTAGGCTTCATCGTCAACAGTAAAGGTATCGAAGTGGACCCTGCAAAGGTAAAAGCAATACAAGAAATGCCTGTTCCTCGCACCGAGAAGGAAGTCATAGGATTCTTAGGACGGCTAAACTACATCGCCATATTCATTTCTCACCTAACCGCTACTTGTGAACCAATCTTCAAATTACTGAAGAAAGATCAAGTAGTCAGATGGAATGATGAATGCCAAGCTGCTTTCGACAAGATCAAAGAGTACCTTCAAGAGCCTCTTGTTTTGATGTCGCTTGTCGAGGGAAGACCTCTGATCATGTATCTAACTGTCTTGGAAAATTCAATGGGGTGTGTGCTGGGGCAGCATGACGAGTCTGGCCGAAAAGAGCATGCTATTTATTACCTGAGCAAAAAGTTTATCGACTGTGAAACCAGATATTCACTGCTCGAGAAAACTTGCTATGCTCTGGCATGGGCTACTCGCTAGTTAAGACAGTATATGTTGACCCATACTACCTTATTGATATCCAAGATGGATCCAATTAAATACATATTCGAGAAGCCCGCCCTCTCTGGAAGAATAGAAAGATGGCAAATGATCCTGACTAAATACGACATTCAGTACACTACCCAAAAAGCAATAAAGTGAAGTGTGTTAGCCGATCACCTTTCTCATCCGGCTGTGGATGACTACCAGTCCATGAAATTCGAGTTCCCAGATGAAGATATCATGTTGGTAAACAATTGTGAAGAATTCAGACCATATGAAGGACCTGAACAAGGATCCCGATGGACCTTGGTTTTTGACGGAGCCTCCAACACACTCGGCAATGGCATAGGTGTTGTAATCATATCCCCTGAAGGATGTCATACTCCATTCACTGCAAGACTTTGTTTCAACTGTACCAATAATATGGCAGAATATGAAGCATGTATTTTTGGTCTCAAAGCTGCCATAGATTTGCGAATCAAATCCTTAAGTGTATTTGGAGATTCAGCCTTAGTCATCAGTCAAATCAAAGGAGAATAGGACACAAAGCACCCTAATCTCATCCCCTACAAAGAACATGTGTTGACATTAATCCCACATTTCGAGGAAATTACCTTTGAGAATTTTCCATGGGAGGAAAATCAACTAGAAGACACACTAGCCACTATGTCATCCATGTTTAAACTAAAGTGGGGTAACGAGGCTCCCCAAATCGCCATTGAGCGGATGGATGAACCAGCTTACTGTCACGAGGTCGATACTGAAGAAGTAGTGTACAAGCCTTGGTTCCATGAAGTTAAGAGGTATCTCGAGGCCCAAGAGTATCCGGAGGGAGATTCAGTCAATGATAAGAAGTTCTTGAGAAGATTCTCTACTAAGTTCTTCCTCAGTAATGGCATTCTCTATAAGCGCAACCACAACTCTACTTTGCTTCGTTGCATAGACAAGGTTGTGGCAGACAAGATCATGGCTGATCTATATGAAGGCACTTTTGGCACTCATTCTAGTGGGCATACGATGGCTAAAAAGATTCTACTGGCAGGGTACTACTGGTCTACCATGGAAGCAGATTGCCATCAGCATTCACGAACTTGTCACAAATGTCACACATCTATGCTGACAAAGTACATGTGCCTCCAGTTCCTCTAAATGTCCTGACTTCTCCCTGACCATTCGCGATGTGGGGCAGCGACATGATTGGAGAAGTTAAACCTACAACTTCTAATGGACACCGCTTCATCTTGGTGGACATTGACTACTTCACGAAGTGGGTTGAGGCAGCTTCTTTCGCTTCTGTTACCAAGAACGTTATGGCCCGATTCATCAAATAGAATCTCATTTGTAGGTACGGTATCCCAGAGAGAATCATCACACACAATGGTACGAATATCAACAATACTATGATCACTGCACTATGTGCGCAATTCAAGATCCAGCATCATAACTCTTCCCCTTACCGGCCAAAGATGAATGGTGTTGTCGAAGCTGCAAATAAGAACATCAAGAAGATCATATAAAAATGATAGTGACCTACAAGGACTGGCATGAGATGTTACCATTTGCTCTTCATGGTTACCGTACCACGAAACGAACGTCAACCGGGGCAACTCATTTCTCTTTGGTATAGTTGTTCTACCAATTGAAGTCCAAATACCTTCTCTGAGAATCATAAAGGATGCAGGGCTGAATGAAGATGAATGGATTCAAACTCGACTTGACCATTTGAATTTGATTGATGAGAAGAGGCTTACGGCTGTCTGTCACGGTCAGATGTACCAAAAATGTATGATCAAAGCTTTTAACAAGAAGGTCAGACGTCAGGTATATCAGGTTAGTGACTTGGTAAGCAAGCGTATCATATAACCACAAGGTGATCCCAAGGGCAAATGGACTCCTACATACGAAGGACCATTTGTGATCAAAAGCATATTCTCTGGTGGGGCAATAATCTTAATCACTATAGATGGCGATGACCTTCCGCACCCTGTGAATACGGACATAGTCAAAAGATATTACGCATGAATAAAGACCCGCTAGGTCGACTGGCCTAGGCAAAAATTAGGCCATCCCGGCGAACCAAAAAGATTCGGGCAAAAATTAGGGATAAAACAAAAAAAAATATGTACACCCGGCAAGCTGAAAACCCTAAAGGGAGGCTTGGGCAAAAAAGGGTATCCTAGTGGACTGAAAATCCGAAAGGGCGGTTATTGTACCCCAAAATTTGCCCTCCCTTTTTCACAAGAAAATCACAACCCTAGGGTTTTTTCTTTGATTTTTAAGATTGGCTCAAGAATCGGTCAAACAGACTTTTCTTTATCAGTCGATCCAGAATTAGGGTTTTCTTTGATTTTTTGAGATTGGCTCAGGAATTGATCAAGTAGACTTTTCTTTGGCAACAAATCCAGAATTAGGGTTTTCGCTCGCATTTCTCAGAAGAAACTGAACCCTCAGAAATTCAGTTAACTGTTACATTGTTTTCACGCTTGTTCAAATTTACTGGTTGTTTCTCGAGGCCTGATTGTCTGGGATAAAAGCTGAGACTTTTGTTTGGAACATTAAGGTATCTGCTTGATTAGTGGAGTGGAAGGTTTACCATTTAAATGGAATGCTTTGTTTGTTTAACTGTATAATGCGTGTGTTAAGTGGAATACCATGCATATTGTGAGTAATGCAAGGTTACGAGACTGCAAAGTTTGTTGATTATTTATTTTATCTGGATTAAAATTATTGGGATACAGTTCCAATTATTTTGATTTGAGAGTCTTAAATAATTAAATAAACAATGCAAGGAAAGATTGGAAGATATTTGACAGTGGAATTTTCTTTTGGATAAAGAATGTTTATTCATTTCAAATGTTGTTACAAAATTTATTTGAATATTGTAAATTTACAACTTACAGTATTTACAATAATATTGGTTTACAACAAATGAAAAAAAACTATATAAATCTAAGCCTAATCTCCTGAGATCTTTGACTTCTACTGCTTCCTCTATCATCTAACTGGTACTTACCTGCAAAAGACAGAAGAAAAAGAAATCAGCACAATTAACTAAAAATAATTTTCAAGCAGAAGAAAAGAAATCATCATTAAAGTTTGTCGGTTGGAATCAGAATGCTATGTTCATCATATTTTATTTTCCTCTCTGCAAATCACAAGAAGATCGCTCTTCTCGGTTCACAGAGAGAAAAAATAAAAGATATAAAATATAAGCATACATTTGGTTCAAGTACAAAAATATAAACAAGTCAGCAAGGCAAACATGAGCAAGCATGGCAAGCTAACTACAATGCATTAACCAAACTGAATTTCAAACTGCAGTAACCAAGCATGTCAAACTGAGTTACAAAACTGTCAAGGCAAAGTACAATGCAGAAAGTATGCAAACTGTCAAGGCAAACAAGTACAACAAGTACACAATGCAGAGAGATAAACCAAATTACAAGCAAGAGGCTTGCAATAGCCATCATCATTTTCCAGCATAGACAAAACTTTTCAGAAAGATATAATAAAGTAAGCAAAAGGTGCTTAGAGGGAGAGAGAAAGAGAGGACCTTTTAGTGAAGAGAGTTTGCAGTTTTGGCAAAAGGCATGCTTGTTTTCAAGTTATAAAAGAAAACAAAAGATACAAAGAATATATAATAGTCCAGAGAAAAAGAACAAAAAACCAAACCTACAGTCTCCAACTTGCAAAACTGCATAACTGCAAGCTATAGCAAAAAACCTGTTTGCTCAAGTCAACAACCTGCATTACAAACTGCAAGCCTGTATTTCAAACTGCAAAATAAACAGCCTGCATTTCAAACCTGCTTTCCATACTGTAAACCTGCAGTAAGCACCACAACCAAACTAAAGAACCAGCAAACTTGCAAAACTTACCAAAACTGCATCTCAAAACCACAAGCCTGCTAACTCACAGTAACAAACATGTGACCAACAAATCAAGCATGCATCTCAAACTGTAAAACAAACCACAGCCAAGCCAACCTGTCAAAATACACAAACAACCTGCATAGCTAAGCCAAGCTCAAAACACATAGGCCAAACCAAAACAGATCTGCATAGCCAAATTCCAAAACCAGTCAAACCACAAACCAAGTTGCCTCAAACAAATCACAGCCTGCCCAACCACACAAACAAAATCCAAATTGAACATAACAAACTGCTAGGCCAAACAAGTAGCCAAAAAAAACCTTTCAAACATAGAATACAAACTAAAATCAAGCCAACAAAAATAGTTTCAGAACACATTTTCGTCATTAACAAAAAACAACCATAAATCATCAAGCTCAGTTCAAACAAGCAGCTTTCATAAGCTAAGTTCATCATCAAGCTCAGTTCAAACAAACACTTCAGAAGCTAACCAACAAATTCCAGAAACACATTCAACATTAATATTCCAAGAGGGTCAGAAGCAATCAGAAACAAGCAAGTTTCAGAAGCTAAGTTCATCATCAACAACGAAAACACAAGTCTCAAGAATAAATTCATCATCAATATTCAGCAAGGAGAAAGGAAAAGATTCAGAAGCAAATAAAGTTTCAGAAGCTAAGTTCATCACCAACGAAAAGCAACAACAATAAACATTATTTCAGAAATACGTTCATCATCAAAAAAGAGGAAGATTTTCAGAAATAGAATAAAGTTTTCAGAAGCTAAGCTCGTCATCAAACAAATCTAGGAAACAAAGATACCATAAAAGCTACCATCATCTCCATCTTCCGCTCCGGCCACCAAGAGCGCCGCCGGTCCAACCCATTTCCCCTCTCCCTCCATTTTCCAGAAAGATCTCTCAAGGTAAGTTTTCTCACCCCCTACACTGCATCATGTTCATAACAACCATGGATTACAAGATATATCTAAACACAATCAAGAGAATCAAACATGCAAAACTGTAAAAAAAACAAAACGCGTTTGAAACGAAACTGTATCGTTCAAACCACAACTGTGGACCGTTGTGAGAGGAGAGAAAGTGAGAGGGGGTGGCGCTCTGGCAACATAGGGCATAGAGAGAATTAGCGTTTGAGAAAGACGAAGAGAACGAGAGAAGAAGGAGGCGCCGCTGTGGCCAAAGCTTGCAAACCCTAAAGAATTTCTGAAACCCTAAAAATTGTTCAAGTTTACAAATGGGCCTTCGCCCCAAACAGAATCATAAGCCCACAATATTTCTGCTTAGCACGCACCCCCCCCCTACTTCCTCATTCTGACTTGCATTTTGTTCTTCTTCATTTTTTTCATTTGTGCCACAAATCCTAGGCCCATTATCTTTTCCTTTTTTAATTTTTAAACTAATACTTTCTTTTATTTTCATTTTAAGTAATTTGATCTTTTTTTTATTTTGTGAATAATTACTTTAATTTCTTAACATAGTTTTAATTTTCTTTATTAAATTAAGAATTACAAATGTAATAAGAATTTTATTTAACTAATTTTATTTTCTTTAAAAAACATATGTAAAATAATAGAAGCTTTAATTTAAATAATTTTTCTTTCTTTAAAACTTTTCTTTTCATAATTAATAAAACAAAATAATAATCATACTTAAATTTTTATTAGGTTAAAATTTTATTTGTTCATTTGTAAATAAATACATGCATCTCATAATTTACTGATTTTCCTTAATTTGTTATAATTTTACATTGAATTGTGACAGTTCGAGTTGGTTGTAACGCATATTTGGACATTATTATTCATGTGAGACTCATCCCCATTTATAAATAATTGTACCCCCATCCCCGGATACTTTTTTGTAATAACTTAGACTTTAAATTCCCGCAATTTATTGCTTTCAATATACTGTATAGTAATTAGGGTTTGTATGTGAAGATTCAAAATCAATCGTTACATAACCTAATACAAGATAAATGCATGAAAATCAATACACAATTCACACTTGCACCTCTAGTGTAACCTCGCTTGTTGCCTAAGAAAATACAATCATGTCCCTCGAGTATGAGACACTCTAGCAAATACCCTTTCGATAAACAAAGATCGTAGTCCCTCGATGAACCTCGATGTAGCCTTCGATAAAACGATCTTATCCCTTAAAAAATTGCTAGAGCGTCTCACAAGTTGCCTTCAATGATTGTACACGATGACCCGCGCCTGTCCCGTTTAACATCCTAACACAAGGTTATTCACCAAATACAATGGTGAAATAACACTGTCGAAAGGATTGAAAACATAAGAAAGATCTTTGAGTAAAATAGGGTAGACAACTCTTAGTTACTTGATCAAAAGCTTGCAAAACATCCTTGCCGTTTTCAAACGCACATCACAACACAACTTCAAAACACAATTTCAAAACAAACTTTCAAAACATTGAAATATCTTTTCAAAAAGACACACACCTTTATATGTATTCAAACAAGAATCAGTATAAAGGTTGCCTAGACAAGGCTTCTTTTTCAAAGCATTTTCAAAACCACACACAAAGCATCATTTCAAACAATTGAAAAGCAAAGGCAAGTGATCTAAAACAAGTAACTAAGAGCCCATGGAAAACCATGGATGAAAAGGGTGCTTGCACCTTCCCTTTTCATAATCTACCCCCCGAACCCAAGAAAACATCTCAAAGGTCTTTCCTGTGCTTTTTGACCTTTCCTTAGGATAAAAATAAAAAGTCGGTGGCGACTCTTGCTAAAACCGCACAAGTGCGAACACAAAAGCAAAACCTCAAGTCAGTTCTCCCACCGTATCACAGAATGGGCGACTCTGTTGGGGATATAATTCTAAAAGTGGGGTTACCTTAGGGTTTTAGATCACCTTTACATGCTTACCTTGATTGCTTTGATTGATTTACTTTTTGGGTTCCTTGTTTGGGTTTGTTTTAAATCCTACACCCGGATTTGGGGGCACCTTTTAGGTAAGTAGCAATAAATTGTGAGGGAACTGTGCGGGGTATACCGACATGGTTGAAGCAGTGGCTACGTTAGTGCGACATATTTGTGGGTACCGGTAGCCTTTGAGTCAATCAAAGAGAATACGGGGCCGCTGAGTGATGTCATGAAGCACTAACGAACTTTTAGAACCTTACTTGACCATCTTGGCCTTTTTAGGGGTAGTGAGGTGACCGGCTTTTGTGCAGTCTGAAGTTGGTAGACACTCGATACTACACTCATTGAGGGTTATTTTCTTGGAATATTTCGGTCTCCAGTAAAGTGGCTAAACTGAAACCATGAACACAAAATGATCCAGTTATATTGAGCTCCTTAGAACCCGGTTACTATTTATAGGACAGGTTGAGCAAACTAACTTCAAGAGGGTACTTACCTACAAACCCCATGCAAGCCTAAACCTAAGGACTTATCTGCTTTGTGTGAATGTGATTATCTGTATATACACTTGCTTACTTTTGCATACCTGTACATAACATCATAAGATCATACCATAGCATTTTCAATAACCATTTCAAGGATCTCGAGGGTCTTTGATGCAGGGTCACATTGAACCAGACGTCTACCAAAGGGCAAGAGGTTTCATTTTCCTCTAAACAAACACCGTCAAAGATCAAGTACAACAACTTGAATTGAGGGTTATGACCCACTCGACATGGTGAGCTTGATTCTCGTGGAAGGACATCCACCAATACAAAAGTTCTCCTAATCAAAAATGTTGATCGAAGTTCAATCTCTAACATTTTCTTATGTTTACCCCGAGAGATTCTTGAAAACATGCATCCACATATCATGCGTTGTATCATGACAGGTTTTCCCTTTCAGTTTTCCTTATTCTCCTACTGTTTATTTCAGTAGAGATGGCTCTAGAGAGGACTATCGGAGATATCCAGGCTCAAAACGCTCAACTTCAAGAAATGTTCTTGAACCTGTCCCAGGGGCAAGAAGAAGTGAAAGCTCTCCTCACAAGGGGCATGGTCCTAGGAAATCCAGGCGGCATCAGGAATGATCAATTGGAAGGGCTACAGATTGAGTTGGCAACAATGAAGATCCAGATGATGGGACAATTAGTGGGCCAGATGGCTCTCATTCAAGACCTGGCTCAAAGACAAGAGGAGCTCAGGGTCCTCGTCAACAAACTGCTTCAAGATAACCAAGTGGGGCAAACAACTAGGGTTGAATATCAAGTCATCATTCAACCTCCTTTTAGACAAGAAGACAAGGGAAAAGCTCCTCAACTTGCTTCAGGGTCACAAGCCCAGCAACAACCTCGCCAGCATCAATGGGGTAATCGGTGTAAGCAAAATACATCTGGAAGACATTTCACTGAGACTGACATACCATCATCTCTAATACTGAAATGCTTGTTGGAGGTCAATCTGCTTGCTTTAAAGGATCCTCTTCGGAATCCCAATACCTCTGCTCCTGGCTATCACCCCGACGCGTTTTGTGTATACCACTCCTATAGTCCTGGACATGACACCGACGACTGTTGGGCTTTGAAAAACAAAATTCAAGACTTGATTGACAGAGGAGTGCTAGAATTCATGCCGGATGGCGAGATGAAAATCTTTCGCTGAGGGTTCTCCACCTGAAATGACAAGTTCGAACTAAGAGACTTTTGTTTCATTTAAATTTTCAAGTTGTAATTTCTTTTGTTATTCAAACAATTATCTATTGATGTCAAACACTGTTTCATTAATGCATTGCATATATTTGTCTTGAATTCATCCATTCGTTTTCACTATTCTTGAATTATGCTTTCTACTTTCTTTATGACATTTAACTCTTGCAAAAAGCTACAAGCCTTTAGAGGGAGGATGACAAAACAATGCCATAATCTCATACAGTATGCTTTTGAATAGACCTTGCTGACGATGTACAGGTGTTTCTTTCAAATCCTAAACACTGGAGTTATAAGGAAGATAATCCCTAGTCAACCCCCTTCGAGCCAAAGAAGTAGAAGTTTTCTGTTTTAAACACAAATTGAAACCTTTAATCAAACCTGGGGCAGGGTAGTCTCTCAGTTAATTCAAAAGAGGCGCATCGAAGTCACAAACTCTCAGTTCGTAATACAACGAATGACATAAAAAACATTCCTTTGGAACCAAAAGACAGTGATGGTTCCTTATCTCATAGGCAGTCATTATCTCTCAAAAGAGAAAAAGCCCACTGAGCCAAAACCTACAAAGGAGGCTTAAGAAAGCTGGGGCATTCCGCTGACTGTAATCTCGAAAACAGGAACAGTCAGGCAAAAATTAGGGATAATGAATCAAAAGAAAGAGGTCATTATAAATCCTCAAACAACATGAAAAGATGTTGCAAAAATGACTGCGTTCCCACAAAATTCAACTTGTGTGGACCATCACCAAAATGTCGTTCCAAACTCGAATAGAGTTCGACGCATGATTAACTGAGTTTAGGATTGAAGAACATCATGAAGAGCGGGTGGGTACAAATATACTTTGGGCCTTTATCCTTTGTTTCTTAAACCATGAACCAAGCCACGTTACAACCCTTCAAAAGTCCTAATTGAAGCATGGGTTAGTTCGAAAGCATACTGTTACAAAAGGTATCCTGACTCCTGTAAGGCTTTGCTCTACATCTTGTGTTGAATTTGCCTTATAAAAAGTTTTCCGCTAAAAAATGCATTTTTTTCAAAACTTCGAGACAAGCATGAACTTTGTATTATTTGAATATCGTTGTTTGCACATGGTTATTTGTTTGACAGCAAAGAAATTCACACAGTGAATATTCGGAGGAATGAAAGCTCTCTCAGTGAATAAAATCACTTCAAGTGGGATGACACTCCCGTTGAAAAAATCTCCCATCAACAAAAGGGGACTTGACTCGGTATTGTCCAGTAAACCTGGGGCAGTCCAGTCAAGATTTCAACAAATCTTTCAAAGTCCAGTAAATCTGGGGCAGTTCAGTCAAGATTTCAAGAAATCTCTCAATTGTAGATTAACCTGGGGCAAGTCTCCCTCACCATCACTTGGGGCATTAAAACATCAATCTCGTCAAAGGGTTACATACAGTGTCACAAACATTAGATACTAGGGGCAGTGACGAATCTCTCCAAAGTCCTTCTGAAAAGGAATTCAAGCATCCTCAAGAAGTTCATCACCTCTCTAGCAGACCAACAGTCATGGGTTTATTTCCCCAACACTTGTCAAGGATTTATTCTCCAAAACAAAATTACATTTCAACAATGTTCATGACATATGCAGATTGATCAGCAGGCGAAGATTCCTTCATCACCTGTTGGAAGTTATGGTCTTCGAAGATTCCTTCATCACCTGTTGAAAGTTACAGTCGTTAGAGATTTCTCCATCATCCGGTTGAATCAGAGTTAACCCAAGACCCTCTCTAGTTCAGTCGGATCGACACTAAGATCTCCCTGATTTCTTATGCTAGTAGAAGTTATTCTGGGTTTTAATATTTCAGATAAATCTCTCAGCGAGTTATTCTGATGAAGAATCCAACTCCTTCACCAGTTTGGGATTTATTTTCCCCAGCGAAAGGTCGTCTTGAAAAAATATTACACCTCCGTGCATCTGGACATCATGCAACGCAGTCTCATTTATTTTGAGAACATCATTGTTTGATTTATGCCACTAACCTTTACCTTTCAGGAAAGGTACAATCAAATTCAAGCGATAAAGCTTTTACTTCAGTTGAATTACGGACAAGTTCCTAAAATCTCAGCAGAAACAACCCATCAATAGAATAACGGACAAATGAAGTTCCTGAAATTCTTTATCTCTCAAGAATGAAGATTCTCATCCTTGAAACCTCAGAATATTGGTATACTCCCAAGCTCCTGATACCCTTAACAGAATGAAGATTCTCATCCTTGAAACCTCAGAAGATTGGTATACTCCCAAGCTCCTGATACCCTTAACAGAATGAAGATTCTCATCCTTGAAACCTCAGAATATTGGTATACTCCCAAGCTCATGATACCCTTAACAGAATGAAGATTCTCATCCTTGAAACCTCAGAAGATTGGTATACTCCCAAGCTCCTGATACCCTTAACAGAATGAAGATTCTCATCCTTGAAACCTCAGAAGATTGGTATACTCCCAAGCTCCTGATACCCTTAACAGAATGAAGATTCTCATCCTTGAAACCTCAGAAGATTGGTATACTCCCAAGCTCCTGATACCCTTAACAGAATGAAGATTCTCATCCTTGAAACCTCAGAAGATTGGTATACTCCCAAGCTCCTGATACCCTTAACAGAATGAAGATTCTCATCCTTGAAACCTCAGAAGATTGGTATACTCCCAAGCTCCTGATACCCTTAACAGAATGAAGATTCTCATCCTTGAAACCTCAGAAGATTGGTATACTCCCAAGCTCCTGATACCCTTAATAGAATGAAGATTCTCATCCTTGAAACCTCAGAAGATTGGTATACTCCCAAGCTCCTGATACCGTTAACAGAATGAAGATTCTCATTCCTGCTTCCCCAGTATATTGGCATACTCCCAACCTCCTGATATTCCCGACAGAATGAAGATTCTCATTCTCAAAGTGGCGCATGATCTTAACTCCCGAACTTCTTCCAAACAGGAATAAGCTTTTCCCAGAGTCCTGAGTTTACTCTCCAACAGGATAGCCACTCCACAACAGTATGGCTATTCCCCCACAGAATTCTTACTCCCCAACAAAATCGAGACTCTCATCCTTGATTCTCCGGAGCTTTCTTTACTCTCAGCATGAATTTGTCAGAATTTCAAATCCCCTGCAGATCGAAGATTCTCGTTCTTGGCTCCTCAACACCAATTCCCCAAGCAGAATGAAGACTCTCATTCTCAATTCCTCACAGAGTTTTCAGATATTCCCCGGCGAAGATCTCCTCAAAACAGGAATCCCCAGTAGATTGTCATACAACCCAAACTCCTAAATTTCCCCAACAATATAACTTCTCCCCACAGAGGTTGTCAAAAAGCTTGAGGACACACATACTCTTCAACAGTGGTCCCAAGACTTCTCATTTTCAACGATCAAAGGATTTTCAATCCCCAACAGCAATCAAGGATTTATTTTCCCCGACAGCGGTCAAAGATTTTATTATCTCCAGCTATCCAGGATTTATCTTCCTCAGTAAGACGGCTAATCAGCTTACATGCGCATTCATTACATTCATATATCATAAACATTGATATAACACATACATTGCATCATACAGCATAACTTTGTGTTTCAGCTAATATATTTTACCCGTCGCATGATAAGTTTAGCAAGTTTCAAACTTCAAGGATTTTTGGAAATAGTTTACGGATGCCTCCCGACACGGATGCTAATCTATTGCTTATTCATACCCCCAGCTCAGAGATCTTCCAAACACGGATACCTTTCTGATACTCATTCTTTCACCTACAACATACAGTTCAACAAACATTCTTGGATGGCATCTTTAAGCCCATCTCCGACAAGATTTTGTCACATCTCCAAATGGCATCTTTAAGCCCATTCCCTCAACTATGCTTTAACGAGTGCAAATTTAGGGGCACTCTAGTGTCCAATCATCTTTTACCTTCGAGTCGCGAACGGCAAAATTGCCAATCTAACTCTTCAGGTTCAAGAAGATTGAACAAGGGCAACTGTTGTACCCCAAAATTTGCCCTCCCTTTTTCATAAGAAAATCACAACCCTAGGGTTTTTTCTCTGATTTTTAAGATTGGCTCAAGAATCGGTCAAATAGACTTTTCTTTATCAGTCGATCCAGAATTAGGGTTTTCTTTGATTTTTTGAGATTGGCTCAGGAATTGATCAAGTAGACTTTGTAATCTCAAGCCTCAACTCAACTTTAGTTTTGATGAAAGACAAACAAGCATTATGGCAAGAAGGAAAAGAAGTGGAATTAGCTTAAAGCATCATTACCTCAAAGCTTCAAGGATCATGGCAAGCAAACAAGTATATCAATTCTCATTTGAACTAAATTGATTAGAAATGCTCAAAAATGATATACACACTTGCCACAACACTTCACTTAAAGTTTAAAGAAAATTCTAAGTTTTTCACTAATGTAAATCGATTAACACATCATGTAAATCTATTTACACATGTTTTTTTAAAAACTGATTGCCCTTGGAAGCAATCAATTTACATGGAGTGTAAATCGATTGATTACTAAACAGAGTTAATTTTTTTAACACTAGTAAATCGATTAACACATCATGTAAATCGATTTACACTTCAAAATTTTTGAAAACAAGAATGTTACAAACTCGTGCAATCGATTTACATCTAATGCTAATCGATTTACACGTTGTAATTTTTGAAAAATCTGAACTTGATTCAAGATATCCTTCACACCTTTTCTCCAATGGTTGCATGGTCATACATTGCATCTTCTCAAGTTTTACAAACAGAAAAGTGGTATCCATTTGGAAATGTATCTTGATTGCTTTAAATACTAAATCTTTCAAATTATAAAACAACTCTTCTCTCATGCAATAATTCTGAACTTTGTAAAATATTCAAACTTCATATTTCTTATTTTTTAAGAACAAAGATTTTCTGCACTTTCACACATATAAGAACAGAAATCTTTGAGCATTTTCTAACCATTGTGTTACAGTTTGAATTGCTTACAAGAGAAGAAAGAAGAAACTTCATTGAAGTCACTCTACATCTTTCAAGAAATCATATTTCATAGAATTATACTAAGTGTAAATTATTTCCAGGATTGTTGGAATTAAGTATTAGAATTCTTTTGTACCTTGTTGTCCATTGTTGGAAACAAGAGGTATCTTTTGAGAGGATTGTTCTCAAGAGACTTATTGGAAATCCAAGAGGGTGTTCTTGGTATTTGTTAGTGTCTTTAGTTGATAAGACTAGGAAGAGTCTTGTAAAAGTTCTAACAAAATAGTGAAATCTCTTGAGTGTTTGCAAGGGGATTGGACGTACTTCCAGGGTGTGGAAGGAACCAGGATAAATCTTCGTGTCTCTTTACTTTATGCACTTTACCGTTTTCCATAGCACTAAAACAAAACCAGAAAGTGTAAAATAAATCAAAAATCGACCACCACCTAATTCACCCCCCCTCTTAGGCACAATCTTAAACTTACAGACTTTTCTTTGGCAATAAATCCGGAATTAGGGTTTTCGCTCGCATTTCTCAGAAGAAACTGAACCCTCAAAAATTCAGTTAACTGTTACATTGTTTTCACGCTTGTTCAAATTTACTGGTTGTTTCTCGAGGCCTGATTGTCTGGGATAAAAGCTGAGACTTTTGTTTGGAACATTAATGCATCTGCTTGATTAGTGGAGTGAAAGGTTTACCGTTTAAATGGAATGCTTTGTTTGTTTAACTGTACAATGCGTGTGTTAAGTGGAATACCATGCATATTGTGAGTAATGCAAGGTTACGAGACTGCAAAGTTTGTTGATTATTTATTTTATCTGGATTAAAATTATTGGGATACAGTTCCAATTATTTTGATTTGAGAGTCTTAAATAATTACATAAACAATGCAAGGAAAGATTGGAAGATATTTGACAGTGGAATTTTCTTTTGGATAAAGAATGTTTATTCATTTCAAACATTGTTACAAAATTTATTTGAATATTGTAAATTTACAACTTACAGTATTTACAATAATATTGGTTTACAACAAATGAAAAAAAAATCTATATAAATCTAAGCCTAATCTCCTGAGATCTTTGACTTCTACTACTTCCTCTATCATCCAACTGGTACTTACCTGCGAAAGACAGAAGAAAAAGAAATCAGCACAATTAACTGAAAAGAATTTTCAAGCAGAAGAAAAGAAATCATCATTAAAGTTTGTCGGCTGGAATTAGAAAGCTATGTTCATCATATTTTATTTTCCTCTCTGCAAATCACAAGAAGATCGCTCTTCTCGGTTCACAGAGAGAAAAAAATAAAAGATATAAAATATAAGCATACATTTGGTTCAAGTACAAAAACATAAACAAGTCAGCAAGGCAAACATGAGCAAGCATGGCAAGCTAACTACAATGCATTAACCAAACTGAATTTCAAACTGCAGTAACCAAGCATGTCAAACTGAGTTACAAAACTGTCAAGGCAAAGTGCAATGTAGAAAGTATGCAAACTGTCAAGGCAAACAAGTACAGCAAGTACACAATGCAGAGAGATAAACCAAATTACAAGCAAGAGGCTTGCAATATCCATCATCATTTTCCAGCATAGACAAAACGTTTCAGAAAGATATAATAAAGTAAGCAAAAGGTGCTTAGAGGGAGAGAGAAAGAGAGGACCTTTTAGTGAAGAGAGTTTGCAGTTTTGGCAAAAGGCAGGCTTGTTTTCAAGTTATAAAAGAAAATAAAAGATATAAAGAATATATAACAGTCCAGAGAAAGAGAACAAAAAATCAAACCTACAGTCTCCAACTTGCAAAACTGCATAACTGCATGCTATAGCAAAAAACCTGTTTGCTCAAGTCAACAGCCTGCATTACAAACTGCAAGCATGTATTTCAAACTGCAAAACAAACAGCCTGCATTTTAAACCTGCTTTCCATACTGCAAACCTGCAGTAAGCACCACAACCAAACTAAGGAACCAGCAAACTTGCAAAACTAACCAAAACTGCATCTCAAAACCACAAGCCTGCTAACTCACAGTAACAAACCTGTGACCAACAAATCAAGCTTTCATCTCAAACTGTAAAACAAAACCACAGCCAAGCCAACCTGTCAAAATACACAAACAACCTGCATACCTAAGCCAAGCTCAAAACACATAGGCCAAACCAAAACAGATCTGCATAGCCAAATTCCAAAACCTGTCAAACCACAAACCAAGCTGCCTCAAACAAATCACAGCCTTCCCAACCACACAAACAAAATCCAAACTGAACATAACAAACTTCCAGGCCAAACAAGTAGCCAAAAAAACCTTTCAAACATAGCATACAAACTCAAATCAAGCCAACAAAAATAGTTTCAGAAGTGATTTCATCACTCATCATCAACATCATTCCAAGGAGAGAGGAAGAGTTTTAGAAGTAAAACAATATAGAGTTTCAGAACACATTTTCTTCATTAACAAAAAACAACCACAAATCATCAAGCTCAGTTCAAACAAGCAGCTTTCAGAAGCTAAGTTCATCATCAAGCTCAGTTCAAACAAACACTTCAGAAGCTAACCAACAAATTCCAGAAACACATTCAACATTAATATTCCAAGAGGGTCAGAAGCAATCAGAAACAAGCAAGTTTCAGAAGCTAAGTTTATCATCAACAACGAAAACACAAGTCTCAGGAATAAACTCATCATCAATATTCAGCAAGGAGAAAGGAAAAGATTCAGAAGCAAATAAAGTTTCAGAAGCTAAGTTCATCACCAACGAAAAGCAACAATAATAAACATTATTTCAGAAATACGTTCATCATCAAAAAAGAGGAAGATTTTAGAAATAGAATAAAGTTTTCAGAAGCTAAGCTCATCATCAAACAAATCAAGGAAACAGAGATACCAGAAAAGCTACCATCATCTCCATCTTCTGCTCCGGCCACCAAGAGCGCCGCCGGTCCAACCCATTTCCCCTCTCCCTCCATTTTCTAGAAAGATCTGTCAAGGTAAGTTTTCTCACCCCCTACACTGCATCATGTTCATAACAACCATGGATTAGAAGATAAATCTAAACACAATCAAGAGAATCAAACATGCAAAACTGTAAAAAACCTAAAACGCGTTTGAAATGAAACTGTACCGTTCAAACCACAACTGTGGACCGCTGTGAGAGGAGAGAAAGTTAGAGGGGGTGGCGCTCTAGCAACCTAGGGCATAGAGAGAATTAGCGTTTGAGAAAGACGAAGAGAATGAGAGAAGAAGGAGGCGCCGCTGTGGCCAAAGCTTGCAAACCCTAAAGAATTTCTGAAACCCTAAAAATTGTTCAAGTTTATAAATGGGCCTTCGCCCCAAACAGAATCATAAGCCCACAATATTTCTGCTAAGCACGCACCCCCCCCCCCTTGCTCATTCTGACTTGCATTTTGTTCTTCTTCATTTTTTTCATTTGTGCCACAAATCCTAGGCCCATTATCTTTTCCTTTTTTAATTTTTAAACTAATACTTTCTTTTATTTTCATTTTAAGTAATTTGATCTTTTTTTTTATTTTGTTAATAATTACTTTAATTTTCTTAACATAGTTTTAATTTTCTTTATTAAATTAAGGATTACAAATGTAATAAGAATTTTATTTAACTAATTTTGTTTTCTTTAAAAATATATGTAAAATAATAGAAGCTTTAATTTAAATAATTTTTCTTTCTTTAAAACTTTTCTTCTCATAATTAATAAAACAAAATAATAATCATACTTAAATTTTTATTAGGTTAAAATTTTATTTTTTTCATTTGTAAATAAATACATGCATCTCATAATTTACTGATTTTCCTTAATTTGTTATAATTTTACACTGAATTGCGACAGTTCGAGTTGGTTGTAACGCATATTTGGACATTATTATTCATGTGAGACTCATCCCCATTTATAAATAATTGTACCCCCATCCCCGGATACTTTTTTGTAATAACTTAGACTTTAAATTCCCGCAATTTATTGCTTTCAATATACTGTAAAGTAATTAGGGTTTGCATGCGAAGATTCAAAATCAATCGTTAGATAACCTAATACAAGATAAATGCATGAAAATCAATACACAATTCACACTTGCACCTCTAGTGTAACCTCGCTTGTTGCCTCGGAAAATACAATCATGTCCCTCGAGTATGAGACACTCTAGCAAATGCCCTTTCGATAAACAAAGATCGTAGTCCCTCGATGACCCTCGATGTTTCCTTCAATAAAATGATCTTGTCCCTTACAAAATTGCTAGAGCGTCTCACAAGTTGCCTTCAATGATTGTACACGATGACCCGCGCCTGTCCCGTTTAACATCCTAACACAAGGTTATTCACCAAATACAATGGTGAAATAACACTGTCGAAAGGATTGAAAACATAAGAAATATCTTTGAGTAAAATAGGGTAGACAACTCTTAGTTACTTGATCAAAAGCTTGCAAAACATCCTTGCCGTTTTCAAACACACATCACAACATAACTTCAAAACACAATTTCAAAACAAACTTTCAAAACATTGAAATATCTTTTCAAAAAGACACACACCTTTGTATATATTCAAACAAGAATCATTACAAAGGTTTCCTAGACAAGGCTTCTTTTTCAAAGCATTTTCAAAACCACACACAAAGCATCATTTTAAACAATTGAAAAGCAAAGGCAAGTGATCTAAAATAAGTAACTAAGATCCCATGGAAAACCATGGATGAAAAGGGTGCTTGCACCTTCCCTTTTCATAATCTACCCTCCGAACCCAAGAAAACATCTCAAAGGTCTTTCATGTGCTTTTTGACCTTTCCTTAGGATAAAAATAAAAAGTCGGTGGCGACTCTTGCTAAATCTGCACAAGTGCGAACACAAACGTAAAACCTCAAGTCAGTTCTCCCACCGTATCACAGAGGTCCAGGAAAAAGTTAGGGAATTAAAGCGTATGACTATGTCCCGTTGGATCACATTACAGACAACCTTCAGTATCGACTGACAAACTCAAACGGTTCTAATCAATCCAATCAGCTTCGGACAAAGCAACAAGTGGACGAGACGCTCAGAGACACAAAGGCTATAGTAGAATGGGAACCCCATGGGATTATTTCACATAGCTATATTTTCTTTGTATCAGTTTTCATATTCTACGACGTCATTTCTCTTACTAAGAATGTTCGTCTTGTTGTACAAAAAATACTTATTCAAGTCAATAAAAAGATATTCCTTTGGAAGTGCAAAACTATTTGTTTTTCTTTTATTTCCGTGTTTTGTTTGCAAAAACGTCCAATGATTAATTTTGAACATATGCATTTGAACATGATCACTGTTTACAAATGAGCAAAAAGGGGAACAGAAAATAGAAAGACATACACTAATGGCTTTAAGAAATAGGATAATATCTTTAGACTATTCCATAAAATTCCCCGCAGGTACTTTTCCATTAAAAGCCGAAGTTGGGACATCCCACTATAGGATCGCTAACGTATCTCCGGTATGCAGCCTAATGGTATCAAGTGCTCTCACATTCCCGACGGAACAAAACTTCCAGTTATAGTTCCAAAGATTCCTCAGTGAAAGTCCCCAGCTTCTCAGGATTCCCTAGCAGGATTTGACGAGGTCCACAAGCAATGCACGACATTTCCCTTCCATAACAAAGTTTATTTCTCTAACAATTGGAAACTCATCAACACCTCAACTTCAAAATATGAAGACTTACACTCCTCATACCCAGCGGTACTCAGGGATTTATTTTCCCCGACTCCAACAACACTGCGGCATAATAATTAATGTGTTCATACATTACATCCATACGGTATAGCATTGACAACACATATGCATACAGCGTGATCTCATTTATTTTGAGAAACAACATTATACCATGCATTTCATACATCATGGAATTGCATGCGACTAACCTTTCACCTTTTCAGGAAAAAAATCAATCAACAGAAAATTATCGTTAAATTTTCAACAAGTCAACTATAGATCAACTCCCGAGAAAGGACTGGTCAACCATCTACGTAGCAGATATTTATTTCAGACCCCTGCCGATTCAGTTTAAATCTCTCAACGATTTATTTTGATTATTTCCCGCAGACATTTTCTCTAGTTCAAATAAATCTCTCAACAATTTATTCAGATTCTTCTCCAGATCCCTGCCAGTTCAGTTTAAATATCTCAATGGTTTATTCTGATTCTTTCCCGCAGACGTTTTCTCTGGTTCAGATAAATCTCTCAATGATTTATTCTGATTCTTCTCCAGATCCCTGTCGGTTCAGTTTAAATCTCTCAACGGTTTATTCTGATTCTTTCCCGAAGACGTTTTCTCTGGTTCAGATAAATCTCTCAACGATTTATTCTAATTCTTCTCCAGATCCCTACCGGTTCAGTTTAAATCTCTCAACGGTTCATTCTGATTCTTTCCCGCAGACATTTTCTCTGATTCAGATAAATCTCTCAATGATTTATTCTGATTCTTCTCCAGACCGTTGTCGGTCCAGTTTAGATCTCTCAACGGTTTATTCTGATTCTTTCCCACAGACGTCTTCTCTAGTTCAGATAAATCTCTCAACGATTTATTCTAATTCTTCCCTAGTAGACACTTTCTCTAGTTCAGATAAATCGCTCAAAGATTTACTCTGATTCTCTCCAGTTAAAGAATATTCAAGACCTCTTTTGGTTCAGTTCAAACCTCTCAACGATTTACCCTGATACTTTCTAAATGAACATTTCTGGCTCAGATAAATCACTCCAAGATTTATTCTGATTCTTCCCAGTCAAACAACATACAAGACTTCTGCTAGTTTCAGATAAATCACTTCAAAGATTTGTTCTGATTCTTTTCCAGTTGAAATCAAGTTTAGACTTAGTCCATTTTTTGTCAACAGTCGCCTTTGGATGGAATCTACAAGCCCATCCCCGGCAAATCTCCATCATTCCTCCAAATGGCATCTCTAAGCCCATTCACAAATCATCTTCGAGTGTAAATTTCTGGGCACTCTAGTGTTCAATCATCTTCCACCTTCAAGTCACGAATGGCGGATCCACCAATCTAACTCTTCAGGTTTAAGAAGATTGAATAGGGGAAGTTGTTGTACCCCAAAATTTTCCCTCTCATTTATCAAGTATTTTCTTATAAGATCTCCTTTGGTTCAAGACTGCACTAGGGTTGATTAGCTCAAGACACCTCCTTAAGCTCTGATGACTAAAAATTAGGGTTTCAGATTGCACAAGGATAATTGAACTTTTAATGCCTCATATGACTTTCATGGATCATTATGGACCCTCAAGAATTCTCATGACAAGTTTCAAGTCTTGGATCACATTTTTGCTCAGTCAATTGATCAGTTGACCTAAAAATCAGCTGTATTGGGGGGAAAAGTCAACTATGGCCAATTTACAGTCAAAATTCATAATTTTTTGTCCATATCAACATTATGAACTCATATATGTCATTTGATCAAGTTTGGACCATAATTCCTCAAGAAATTTGATCAGATCATCAAAAGGGCAAAATGGTCAAAATTAGGGTTTTGACTGAGAAATGGCAATTTTTTATTTTTGACCTAGAAAATGGTTGATTGGTTGGAAACATGATCTCAAGCATCCAATTGCATCATTTTTAACTAATATCATGACTCAAAACATTGCTTAAGGTCATTTGATTGATAGTTGATTTTTAGTCAACTGATCAAAAGTCAACTGTACACTAAAAAGTCAAACTTTGACTTTTTGGTCAAAATCAAGTGTCAAAGATCACAATTCATCAAAACATGTCAAAATATGAAACTTGTTCATCAAGAAATCAAAAAGTCAAGATTTCATTTTGAAAAGTCAAAGTTTCCAAACTTAAAAAGTTTTCTAAGTGTTGAAAACTTCATATTTTTTCACAACTTTGAGCCAATTTTTCACCATGATGCAAGATGATTCAAAGGAAATTTTCAAAATGAAAGTTGTAGATCTCAATGATATCTAAAACATTGTTTTACATAACTCCTCCTAAAAATGCTTGTGTTTCAAGTTATTAATCCATGAAATCATGGTCATGAAACTAAAACACTTGGTGAAATTTTGAGCATTTTGCTCAGGATTTTGACCTAACTCCTGGGCCAAGTTTCACATAGTTCCATTTGGATTTTGTAAAAGTTATTCAAATAGGGGTTGTAGAGTACATTACAAGCTTTCCAAAATTTCCAAGAACTCCTTGAGATCATTCTTTATCAAGGATAATCGAAGGCAAGAAGTTAGGTTCAAGTTGTTTTGCAAAGCAAAATTTGTGATGCAACATGAACCAAATCCATAGCCATGCTACATAATCTTCACTTTGCAGGCCTCAAAATTATTTGTAACTCCTTATTTTAATGTTTACACAACTGATTGATCAATTGTCCAATTGATTCAAGCATTGTCCAAAGCATTTTGCCATTTTAGGGAGAAAGTCACCATTTCCATTCTTGCAAAGCAAGCTTTATGCACAAAGTCAGCTTCTTGAGCTCCTAACTTGTTCTCTTTAAGTACACTCCATCCACAAAGTCAGAAGGAAGCTTGTTAAAAGTCTAACCACTCTACAATAGCAAGTACAAAGGCATGGAAACTTGTTTTGTCAAGAAAATCACATGTTGAGCTTAAACATGTAAATTCAAATTCTGACTTGTGGTAACACACAAAACCTTTTACTTATAAATAGAGATACTATTTGCAAGAGAACTGACGCATGCTTAAGCCCTCAAACTCCCTAGAACTCAGAATCACACACAAAAACTCCATTGTTGTATAATTTGACCAAAAACTTGAAACTCACATCTCCCTCGTGTGTTTCCAAGCCTTTTGGTTTCTAAAGCTTCTAAAAATAAAATATAAACCATCCAAAGTCCTTTTGTCTAACTATAACACCTCCATCATCAAGTTCCATTTTCAAAAATAGGGGTCTGCAAGTGGACTTCTCCAGAAATCCCCAGTCACTTTCATCTCAAGCCAAGCATCACATTAGCTTCCTGGGAACTTGAGGAAGCTAACCCAATCACTAGGACTCATTGAAAGCAGCTCAAACTCAAAACACGATACCCTCTTGCAAGGTGAGTTTTCTGACTTTTGAACTATTCATATAGGCATTGTTAGGCTTCCATTTTCAAAGATAAAATGTAGATACCATTGTTACGAAACTGTACATATCCATAGTTTGCATTTATATGGCCTGAGCTTAGAGAATTTTGGAGTTGAAGTTTCTGAAAAAATTAGGTTTCAGTTTAGGGCCAACAAAATTCTCACTCATCTTTGACTGTTAGCTTAAATTAGTTACATGGTTGGATTCGTATTGGAAAAATGCACAAGTTTCATGTTTACATTTTTGAAAATGGTTGAGGAATGAGCAAGTTTGAAATCCTTTGGCTGGAGGTTGAAGATGAAGTACAATCAGGGCAAAGTATGTGTTATGTATTTATTGTGGTGTCAATGTTAACGGATATATCACCACCCCAATGGTTAAAACGCACGCTAGTCACCCCTTGGACCTGGGTTCGGGCTCCAGCGTTCGTTTTACCTTTTTTTTACATTTTTCTGTTTTCTTTTTTTTGTTTGAACAGGTGGGGCCTGAAGATGTGAAAAACACAAGAAGGGGGGGTTGAATTATAAAACTTAAAACAACTGTTTTGACAACACAGTATTTTTATCCTGGTTCGTTTGATCTCAAACTACTCCAGTCCACCCGTCAAGGTGATTTTGCCTCTCTCCAACGAGGTCTTAATCCACTATTTTCAAAGGATTACAATAGCTACTTTAACAACTATTAAAGTCTTCTTGAGTATAACCACAAACCGGTTTATCTCAAGGAAATCTTTTACAAATAATTGAACAAGGATGTGTTAACGTTTTCTAACAAAACAATTTATCACAATTGTGATAATTACACAACTTAAGCTTGGAATTAAAATGAATTTGCTAAAGCGTTTGACTGAGCGTGGTTTTGAAGGCTTGGAAAATTATGTGAGTGCATGCGTGCATCTTTTCTCAAGCAGACTTGTTTATATAGGCAAGGCAAAGATACGTTATCAATAAAGCCAGTTTAATGACAATAACGCACTTTCCTTTTGAAGAAGATCTTGTCTGAAGAGAGCCGTTAGCATTTAATTCTGTCTTGAATAATTAATAACGCTTCAGAGTCTTCTTTTCTTTAACTTATGATAACGCTTCAGAATGTTGATGACTTGGTAAAGATCTTTGATCAGAGTCAGAGTGTATTTGTTTATGCGCAGATTCTGGTCATCAAGCTTCAGCGTATATTCTGGTGGCTTCAGTGTGTAGCACGTATTACTGATCTTCTGATGCTGATTCCATCAGAACTTCTGTATATACAAAACATAATTTTAAGAAGCATATTTGTTTTATATATATATCTTTGAATTTATTTATTCTTTGTATTTTGTTATCATCAAAACTCTAATCAAGGGTTGTAGAATCAAACTATGTTCTAACAATCTCCCCCTTTTTAATGATGACAAAAACCGATTTTTCAATAAAAAATAAAGAATAAAAAGTATAGAATTAAGAATAGAAACTCCCCCTGAGTTGATTACTTCCCTTTAATTCCATGAGTCTTTGAGCATCAGAACCTTACTGTATCTTTCATCAGAGTTTTGTACCTGTTCAAGCTTTTCAGAAGAGAGAAATTTAAATAGATCAGAATGTTTGAGACTTATGTCTCAATAATCCGTTATTGAAAAATATCTTATTCTTTCTCCCCCTTTTTATCAGTTATAAAAAAGAAAAAGAAAATATAATCAGAACCAAAATGCATTTATATTAAAAACCAGATTCAACGATAAGTTCAGAACAGCAGCAATGTAAGAATATTACAGATAAACATGTTTTAAAAACGAGGAAATTCTAAGAGGAAGGAGGTAGACGCGTGAACAGGGCTTCCAACATTCTCTTGATTTGGATGTTGGTTTCCTGTTGCCGGGTTAACATGCTCTTTATTTCCTCAATTTTGTCGTCCTGTTTATCCATTTTTTCATTCATCAACATATCAGATCTTTTCAGGTCTTCTAGAGTCTGCCTGTCAAGGGAGGAAGCTTGAGGATCTTCAAAAACTGGATGCTTCTCAGAGCTTTCTGCAATATCCTCTTTTTGACCCAGTTCTTCAGCAGGAATCATCTGCTCTGGAGTATTAGTCAGATCTAGATCTTCTGACTCTGGTTGAACTTTGTGTGTTGGACGATGTTCAGACCAGGAAGCATTGTCCAGAGGGAGAACTTCTTCCTTGAGCAGTTGGCTCAGAACTTGATCTTCAATGACTTTCAGTAGATTACTGAAGTTCTGTTGCACTTGTCCGTAGCTCTGTTCTTGCATCTTATGAGTTTTAGAACATACCCATCTTTTGAACCTTGTCCAAAGGTAGTCTGATGCAGCAGGATCAATCAGCTCAAGACTAGCTTGCTTCAGAGAAGTGATCCATTTTTGTACTTCTGTTTTAAACATCAATAAGCTGGTACCAACATCTGGAGAGGGTTCAGATGGTTTTGGTTTTGGGATAGCTGTTTTGTGGGTTATGGCAGCAAGACGTTCAAAAACCGTTAAGTCAATGACAGTCTTGATGTTGTCATCTGGATTGTTCTTTGGTGAGGGAGTGGGAGAGTCTGGAATTATTATTGGACTGGTTGGGGAGTTTGGTGGAGTTGATTCTAGTGAAGAGGGAATTTGGCGAATATCCATAATGGTTAGGGGCATACAGATTGCCAGAGGTTCAGTGATTCCAGGAATGGAAATGGTGTCAGAATCAACAGTTTGGTTTGATTGATCGTGATGAGGTTCTGGTTCACAAGATTCAGAAGGTTGAGCCTCAGAAGTTTGAACTTCTGGTTGAAATAGTTCAGGTTGTGGAGAAGGTGGATGAATTTCTGGTTGAGGAGATGGAGGTAGTGGTATTTCTGGTTCTGGAGAGAGGGGAATATCTGGTTGTGGTGCTTCTGTGGTGGTTTCAGGGTTTGGATTTTCTGGCATGGGAGAAGAAGTATGTTGTTCAAAGGTTTCTATATCAGATAGAACTTTTGCAAGTTCTTGTTGGGTTGCTTCAATGTTTGGATTTGGAGGTAGGGAGCGAGATTTTCTAAGAGTTAAGGTTTCTGAGGGGTCAAAATCAATGTCAAAGTCATTAAATGTTTGTGGTGTGGGGTTTTCTGATTGAGTGGGAATAGGTATAGATGTTGATACAGAAATTGAGTTTAAAACGGTTACAAAAGAAGGATTACCTCTCTTTTTAGGAGTCCGCTGGGATGATCCTTCTTCTATAGCTTTCCTTTTCTTGGTTTTCTTCAGCATAACTTCTGGAGCCTTCTGCTGCAGATCCTGAATGTTCAAATCTGGTGTTGTCCCATCCGCCTTGCATGCATCCAGATATCTGACTATTATATCAGGTTTAGAATCAATCTCTGAGAACAGGGGGAAGTTATCCAGAGGGATTCTTCTGCTGGAGATTTCTACAAAAGAAGTGACACTGGGTTCCTTCTTGACGTTCTCAATTAACTTCATTTTCTTCAGATTCTTTGCATTCAACTGTTTGCCAACAGTAGCTTCCAAAGAGCTGATTTCCTGAGCTTCTGTAAGATGATCAATCAGCTTATTCTCTGTTAGAATATCTGATATAAGCCTTCCTAGGGGTATCCAGTCCCTTTTTGTGCGCTCCTCTTCTCTGGTTTCCTTGACACTAGTACTTAGATGGTTAAACAGCAGATGAGCCAGATTCACCTTAACCTTCTGGGAGATGAAGTAGATCAGAAATTGCTGATCAATATTGATGTAGTCAGGAGAGCTGGTAGGCTTCATGTGGTTTATGCATCCCAGAATAATCTTGGCCCATATTCTGTGATGGTCTTTTAGATCCCTTATCTTGCTTGAGGGAAGACCCAGAGTGAAGATTTCTCTAGCAATTAGGGCGACATCAGCGCATCTTTCAGCCATGTCAATGCATCGTACACCACCACCACTGTAGCCTATTAATCTTGCAATGAGGTCCTCAATGATGACTATCTTCTTCCCCATTATGTATGAAGTAACTTGATGGTTGGAATATGAAGCATGAATCCAAAATTCCTTCACAAGAATTGGGAATGTTGGACCCATCAGTCGGTCAAAATATTTGTCCCAGCCTTGAGCCTTAACTTCTTCAGAGAGATTAAACCCGTTCTCTTGAAGACTGTTGAAATCCACGATCAATTCTGAAAGAACTTCTAGATTTTTGATGGGTGTGAGAAGAGTTTTGTAGGGTTCTTCGTATTGTTCGGAGGAATCTGTTTTCTGAGAACTGGAAGTAGGGATGCTTGAGGAAGCCATGTTCACACGAAGGTTTTGAGAAGAAATTGAAAGGGTTTTGAGAAAGGATGCAAACTGAAAACAATAAGTTTGTAGAGAAAATGAAAGTGAAAGTAAAAGAGTGTAAATAGTGAGAGATGTGTTTAAATAGATTTCTAAAAAAAAACGTTTTCTAAAAAAAAATTTGAAAACATAAACAGCAAGAGAAGGGAATAAATTATAATGATTATGAGCATTTAATGATAGCTGATTTTGGGGGATTCAAAAAGATATTGAAACGGTTACCCATGACATGTGTCCCAATGCAACCAATCAGCGCTTTTGACTTTTCAGAAACGTGAACGCGTGTTCAGCCTCAGAAAGTAGCTGATGACTGGATGACACTTGTTTGCTTGAGTGAACTGCACATTTCTATCCTTGATTGTGATAGATTCTGATACAATCTGTACTTCTAAAGATCTGAAGAAAGATTGATCAGTAGTTCATGAAAAAATAGACAAAGTTCTGAAGGTTAAGATATGGAATCAAAACAGTTTTATTCTGGGCAGAGCTTCATGCTGAGATGTTTCAGAATGAAGTTGAACCTATCTTCAGAAAGAGGTTTTGTAAAGATATCAGCCCATTGATGGTCTGTGTTAATAAATTTTAAATTTAGAATCCCTTTCTGAATATAGTCCCTAATAAAATGATGTTTTATTTCTATATGCTTAGCCCTAGAATGCAAAATAGGATTTTTACTAAGGCAAATAGCAGAAGTATTGTCACAGAGGATAGGGATGTTACTCTCAAATATTTTGAAATCCTCAAGTTGACTTTTCATCCAGAGCATTTGTGTGCTGCATCCAGCTGCTGTTATGTATTCAGCTTCTGCTGTTGATAGAGCTATTGTGGATTGTCTTTTGCTGGACCATGAGATCAAATTTTCTCCCAGAAACTGGCAGCTTCCAGAAGTGATTTTACGTTCTACTTTGTCTCCAGCGAAATCAGCATCACAGTATCCTATTAAGCTGTAATCACTTGATTTTCTCTGTAGACCTTCTGTTCTACCTTTTTACTTACCTCTTATCTTTCCAGAATGCACGTGGGATGCATTGGAATCTTTGATGACTTACATTCTGAGAGATCAAATTTCTTCAGAAGTTCTCTGACATATTTGCTCTGATGAATGTAAGTTCCTTCTGGGGTTTGATTAATCTGAATGCCCAGAAATAATTTTAGTCCCCCATTAGGCTCATCTCAAATTCTGCCTGCATACATTTAGCAAACTTTCTTCCCAGAGAGGGTTTAGTGGATCCAAATATGATGTCATCAACATAAATCTGACATACTAAAATTTCATTCTTAACTGTCTTACAGAACAAGGTTGTATCCACTTTCCCTCTGGTGAATTCCTTTTCTAGCAGGAAGTTACTTAGTCTTTCATACCAAGCTCTGGGAGCTTGTTTCAGACCATAGAGTGACTTCTTTAGTTTGAAAACATATTCTGGATTTTTGGAACTTTCAAAACCAGGGGGTTGGTGCACATATACCTCTTCTTTTATATAGCCATTTAAGAATGCACTCTTAACATCCATTTGATACAGAGTGATGCCTTTATTAACAGCAAATGAAATTAAGAGTCTGATAGATTCTAACCTGGCGACTGGAGCAAAGGTTTATGTATAGTCTATTCCCTCTTGCTGACTATAACCTTGTGTTACCAGTTGTGCTTTGTTTCTGATGACTTCACCTTGTTCGTTCAGTTTGTTTCTGAACACCCATTTTTTACCAATGACGTTGAATCCTTTTGGTTTGGGAACTAGATCCCATACGTCATTTCTTGTGAATTGATTTAGCTCCTCTTGCATTGCTAGAATCTAGTCATTGTCCAGAAGTGCTTCATCAATTGTTGTTGGTTCAATTAGAGAAACCAGTCCCATGAGGGATTCTTCAGAGTTTCTGAAGCTAGATCTTGTTCTGATTGGATCTTCCTTCCTTCCTAGGATTGTTTCTTCTGGGTGATCCATGCTGCTTCTGGATGGTCTTTTCTAGAGTTGATCAACAGAAGGTGCTGGATTTCTTGCAGTTACTCTTTATGATGTTGAGGGAGTGTCTCTATTGAGAGCTTCTGATGATTTGTCTTCAGTACCTGTGAGGTCAACTTCCATACCTGCAAGGAATTCATTCTACTTTGACTTTTGAGAGTCAAGCTTATCATCAAAACGAACACTGATTGGCTCCTCCACAATCTGTGTTTCTGTATTGTATACTCTGTACCCTCTTAAGCATTCAGAATATCCTAACATAATACACTTTTGTGCTTTAGAGTCAAACTTGTTCAAATAATTTTTTGTATTCAGGATAAAACATGTACATCCAAATGGGTGAAAATAGGAAATGTTGGGCTTTCTGTTCTTCCACAATTCATATGGAGTCTTTTCCAGAATAGGTCTTATGGAGATTCTATTCTAAATGTAACATGCTGTGTTTATTGCCTCTGCCCAGAAGATCTTAGCAACGTTAGTCTCGTTGATCATGGTTCTGGCCATTTCTTGCAATGTTCTGTTCTTTCGTTCTACAACTCCATTTTGCTGGGGAGTTCTAGGACAAGAGAAATCATGCAGAATGCCTTTATCATTAAAGAATAACTCAAAATCTTTGTTTTCAAATTCTCCACCATGATCACTTCTGACTTTGACGATTCTAAGATCCTTTTCATTCTGAACTTGGTTGCAGAAGGTAACAAACACAGAGTGTGACTCGTCCTTGTGCCTTAAGAACTTTACCCATGTCCATCTGCTATAGCCATCTATGATTACTAACCCATACTTCTTGCCACTGACTGAAGCAGTTTTAACTGGTCCAAATAAGTCAATATGCAGAAGTTCTAATGGTTTGGAGGTGGAAACAACGTTTTTGGATTTTAAAGCTGGTTTTGCAAACTTGCCTTTCTGACATGCTTCACACAGAGCATCTGAATTGAACTTCAGGTTAGGAAGTCCTCTGACCAGATTGAGTTTGTTAATCTGAGATATTCTTCTCATACTAACATGTCCCAATCTTCTGTGCCAGACCCATTGCTCGTTGTTAACAGACAGAAGACACTTTACATTCTGACTTTTTAGTTCATAAAGTTTTATTTAATAAATGTTGTTTTTCCTCTTTCCATTAAATAGGATAGTCCCATCTTTCTGACTAACAGCTTTGCATGAATTTTGATTGAAGATTATATCATAACCGTTATCACTTAATTGACTTATGGATAACAGGTTATGCATTAATCTATCAACTAATAAAACATTACTTATAGAGGGAAGATTTCCATTACCTACTGTTCCAGAGCCAATGATCTTTCCTCTTTGATTGCCTCCAAAGCCTACGTGGCCTCCAGGCTTAAGTTCCAGGCTTTGGAACATATGCCTTCTTCCCGTCATGTGTCGTGAGCAGCCAGAGTCCAGGTACCATGATTGGTGTTTTTGCTTTGCTGCTAAAGATATCTGCCACATGTATTATTTTATCCTTAGGTACCCACATTTTCTTGGGTCCTGATTTGTTAGTTTTACCAAAACTCTGGTTGAATTTTGGTTTGACAGAGTAATCACTACTTGTATATTTTATGTCATGTGTGTGCCCATATATGAAGTGTGAATCAAGTGGAGTACGTTTTATAACTAAATCCATGGCATTTTTTGGTGTAGGTACTTTACCTTGATATCCTATCCCTTTTCTGCCATTTCTGCTAACTCCATAGATCATTGAAGCCATTTTGCTTTTGTCTATGTTTTTAGCTAGAAACTTCTGAAAGCTGTGATCATACTCCTTGATGATCTCATCAGCACTGCTGGGAGTTTCAGGGATTGTTTCCTTCTGAGAGTTTTGCAATTGGTTTTCTAATTTTGAAATTTTATCTTTTAACTCAGAATTCTCCAATTTGAGACTCTCAGTCTTATCAGAGTCAGAAGTAAGATTCCTTTTCAGGTTTCTGAGTTTGACTCTGATCTGCTGATATCTTTCCAGAATTTCATTAAGGCTTTCAGCTAGTTCAGCCTTAATAAAGTTTATAGTAAAGTCAGGGAATACCTCTTTTGTACCTGATTCAGAGTCTGACTCAGAAGCTTAACTGTCTTCTATTATGTTTGCCATGGGAGCTATGTTTGCTCTTTCATCATCTGATTCTGAGTCAGCTTCAGATGTGTCAGAATCATCCCATGTAGCCATGAGACTTTTCTTATTTTCCTTGCCAAACTTCTTTTTGGGCTTCTCCTTCTGAAGCTTTGGGCAATCACTCTTGTAGTGCCCTTGCTCGTTACATTCATAGCATATGATGTCTTTGTTGTTTGGATTTCTGTTTCCTGAAGAGCCTTCAGATCTTCTGTGTCCAGAGGAGGATTCTGACCTTTTGTATCTGGAGAAAGATTCATTCTGATTTTCTGATCTTCTGGGATTCCTGAACTTCCTTTGCCTCTGCTTCCACAATTGGTTCACCCTTCTAGAGAGGAGAGACAGTTCATCTTCTTCTGACGAGGACCCATCAGAGGTTTCTTCCATAGCCTGCAAAACTTTGGAGTCATATTTTCTGTTAGATTTTAAAGCTAATGGCTTACCTTGCTTTTGAGGTTCATCTTCTTCTAGCTCTATCTCGTGACTTCTGAGGGAGCTGACAAGTTCCTCCAGAGAGATTTTGTTGAGATCCTTGGCTAGCTTAAGCGTTGTGACCATTGGCCTCCATTGTTTTGGCAAGCTTCTGATGATCTTCTTAACGTGATCAGCAGTGGAATACCCTTTGTCAAGAACTTTTAGACCAGCAACAAGAATTTGAAATCTTGAAAACATAGTTTCTATTGATTCACTCTCTTCCATCTTGAATGCCTCATACTTCTGAATGAGTTCAAGGGCTTTGGTTTCTTTGACTTGTATGTTGCCTTCATGCGTCATTCTCAGAGAGTCAAACATATTCTTTGCAGTGTCTCTGTTTGATATCTTCTCATATTCTGAATAAGAGATGGCGCTGAGGAGAATTGTTTTGGCCTTGTGATGATTTCTGAACTCACGCTTTTGCTGATCAGACATCATTTTCCTTTCAATCTTCTGACCACGTCCATCCACTGGGTGCGTGTATCCATCAGTCACCATGTCCCATAGATCAGCATCATGGGCCAGAAAGAAACTCTCAATTCTGTCTTTCCAGCAGTCAAAGTTCTCTCCATCAAAGACTGGAGGTTTGCCACTGAATTTGTCCCTTTCTTCATTGTTGTCATTGCTGATGTTTTGACTTGGTCCTGCCATTGTGTTTTTCTGACGCTGGATCTTGTACTGACACAGTTAAGTGTTATAAGCTCAGAACCAGGCGCTCTGATGCCAATTGAAGATGTGAAAAACACAAGAAGGGGGGGTTGAATTGTAAAACTTAAAACAACTGTTTTGACAACACAGTATTTTCATCCTGGTTCGTTTGATCTCAAACTACTCTAGTCCACCCGTCAAGGTGATTTTGCCTCTCTCCAACGAGGTCTTAATCCACTATTTTCAAAGGATTACAACAGCTACTTTAACAACTGTTAAAGTCTTCTTGAGTATAACCATAAACCGGTTTATCTCAAGGAAATCTTTTACAAATAATTGAACAAGGATGTGTTAATGTTTTTTAACAAAACAATTTATCACAACTGTGATAATTACACAACTTAAGCTTGGAATTAAAATGAATTTGCTAAAGCATTTGACTGAGCGTGGTTTTGAAGGCTTGGCAAATTATGTGAGTGCATGCGTGCGTCTTTTCTCAAGCAGACTTGTTTATATAGGCAAGGCAAAGATACGTTGTACATAAAGCCAGTTTAATGACAATAACGCACTTTCCTTTTGAAGAAGATCTTGTCTGAAGAGAGCCGTTAGCATTTAATTATGTCTTGAATAATTAATAACGCTTCAGAGTCTTCTTTGCTTTAACTTATGATAACGCTTCAGAGTGTTGATGACTTGGTAAAGATCTTTGATCAGAGTCAGAGTGTATTTGTTTATGCGCAGATTCTGGTCATCAAGCTTTAGCGTATATTCTGGTGGCTTCAGCGTGTAGCACGTATTACTGATCTTCTGATGCTGATTCCATCAGAACTTCTGTATATACAAAACATAATTTTAAGAAGCATATTTGTTATATATATATATATATATATATATATATATATATATATATATATATATATATATATATATATATATATATATATATATATATATATATATATATATATATATATATATATATATATATATATATATATATATATATATATATATATATATATATCTTTGAATTTATTTATTCTTTGTATTTTGTTATCATCAAAACTCTAATCAAGGGTTGTAGAATCAAACTATGTTCTAACAGGGCCTCCAACTTAGGCCTGATTATTTTTTTACTAACCCCTGACTTATTTCAGCACCCCCTGGCCTAACTTTCATTATTATTTTCTTTTTCTTATTTTATTTTATTTCTTTTTCCTTTATTATTATTATTATTATTATTATTATTATTATTATTATTATTATTATTATTATTATTATTAATATCATTTTTATTGTTATTAATAAAAATCCAAAAAATATTTTATTTATTATTTTTACACTTATTTAGTTTATTTATTTTATAAAACTAAAAGAACAAAAACATTTTCTTAATAAATTATTTATTTTAATAATTAATATATGGGTTTAGGTTTAACTATTATATCATTTTCTTGCAATTAAAATTAATTTAGAACTTAGGTTTCTTTTAATTAATTAATATCCATATTATTTTTATTAATTTAAAACTTTTTCATAAAAAACCCTAAAAACATTTTTTTACTTAATTTTTTTTCTTAATTAATTTAGGTTTAAGTTTTGTTATTTTTTTAATTAATCATTTTCTTTAATTAGGCCAAGATTAAAACTTTTCATGAAAACCAAACAAAAATCATTTCTTTTTTCATTTGCATTTTGTACATTATTATCTATTCAATTTTTGTACAATATCCAATATCGTTGTAATAATTATTTAGATTTAATTTTCTTGCAATTTCCCCATTTATGCATGTGGAGTATCTTAGCAAAAGCAATCAAAAATACAAGATCATAGTCCCTCGATGACGCTATCAAAGTTGGCTTTCAAAAATGATCTTAGTCCCTTAAAGAAAATGCTAAGGTATCTTACAACATTGCTAATCATGGCTATACAATGACCCATGCCCGTCCCTTTTACATCCAAAAATAGGGTTTCTTACCAAATCAATGGTAAGATAACAATGTCAAAGGAAAGAGGAAATAAACAAGAAAGACTTTTGAGTAGGTAGAATGTTCCTAATTTCTTTCTCATTTTCAAACCAAAACATCCTTGCTATTTTCAAACAAACACCAACACTTTCAAAACATCTTTCAAACTTGAAACATTTTCAAAAGATCAACACTTTGTATACATTCTTACGAACGAGAATCATTACAAAGTTTGCCTAAACGATGGCCCTTTTTCAAAATGCTTTCAAAAACCACACAAAGCACATTTTCAAACAAAAGCAAGTGATCTAGCAAGCAACTAAGAGCCCATAGATAACTATGGATAAAAAGGGTGCTAATACCTTACCTTTTTATAATCTACCCCCCAAACTCAAAAAAAACATCTCAAAGGTCTTTCCTGTTCTTTTCAACCTTTTCTTTTGAATAAAAGAAAAGTCGGTGGCGACTCTTGCTAACCGCAACATTTGCGATCAAACGCATAACAATTGTTGTACCCCAAAATTTTCCCTCCCATATTTTTCAAGATTTGCCAAGATCAAGCTTCAAAATCCCTCAAGGGTTGCACAGTCCAATGGCCTCCTAACACAGTCAAAATTAGGGTTTTGGTTCCTTCAAAGAAAATGAGGTTTTCAAGGGTCCAATCAAGTCCCACATGCCTATATACATTGTCAAGCATCCATATGTCATGTTTCAAGACTCACAGCATCAAGTTGCCCAGTCAAAAACCCTAATTGCTCCACAGTCAACTACAGGGGCAAAATGGTCATTTGACAGTCAAAAGTAAAAAATTTTGGTCAACATCTTATTTTGAAGCCACAAACATCATTTGATCAATTCTTGATCATGATTTCTCAAAGCATGGCTCAAAAAGTCTCAAGATGCAAAAGTTTCTATTTTTGGACAGTTGAAAAGTCAACTGCAAATTGACCAAGGCATAACTTCCTCATGGTTTATCAGAAAAATCCCATCCAAAGCTCATTTTGAATAGAATGACATTTACTACAACTCATCTTCACACTTCAAGTCCAAGAAATACTCTCACAAAAAGTTATCAATTTCAACATTATAGGTCATTTTCAAAAGTCAACAAAAAGGCACTTTAAGTCAAAGACCATAACTTGATATTGGTAAATCAAAATGACATGGGACCAAAGACATTGGTTAGAGGACTTCAAGACCTTTCCAAAATGTCTAAGAACATGATCATAGCTTCAAAATTGAGCAAGCTATGCATTGGAGAAGTTGGGAAATTTTTGGGAACTTTCAAAAGTCAACTTTGCCTAAAACACTTCAAATTTGCTAATGGGCCTCAATTTCTTTCTTGAATCATTACCCAAAGCCTATGCACGACCCATTGAGCTAAAAATGATTTATTGTCTTATTTTTAATTAATTAATTGAATTTTTATTCATATTAATTCATTTAATTAGATTTAATTATGAGAAAATATCAAATAATGCTTTTTCAAATCTTTTTATGCAGCAAATATACTCCAAATATGCTAAAGATTTCGTGCATCATCTCAAGGGGACAAAATCTTCCAAAATTGGCAAAGTTTCATTGAAAAAAGATTGAAATTTCATGATTGAAAATTAAATATCCAAATCATTAATTCAATGGACTTATGGGCTTGTTTTTGACCTAGAATGCTTCACATACATATGCACAAGGAAACCCTATTCCACAAGACACGAAAAAAGCTGCTGAGAAGAGAGAACAAAGTTGCAAAATTTCAGCAAAAAGCTTGAAACTGATTTCATATTTGCAGGGCGATTCAAGGCTTAAATCCTTCTCCATTACGTTACTGACATTGCTAGGAAGCTGTTGGCATCAAGAACAAGTCCCCATACTCCAAGAATCGGTAGAACTGAGTCACGTTTCTTCACAAATATTCCATAATCGAATTTCAATTTCTACGCATCATTCATATGTTTTATTCATTGATTTATGCTACTAACATCTTCCTGAAGCGTTTGGCATAGTTTAATTGTTCTAAAACCGCTTGAATCGAAATCTGCCATTGATGAAACCTAGGGTTTCAGAAGCTTCAAAATAGGGATTTTCACATATGGTAAAATTGGACCTCAAGACCAATATGGTTGAACTCGTTGCAAGAAGCCTGATCTATTGAGATAATCGCGCCTTTTTTATATTAACGCCTCTTCTATTCGCTATTTTTCGTGGCTATGCTTAGTGGGGGTTTAAAACCCCCGCTACTTGTTTTATATTTACAGGAAAAAGATGAAGAAGAAGCTTAGGTGTCTAGGCATGATAGGAGCATTCAAATATCTGGCGCATTTTTCTTTGTTTTATACCATTAATTTTTGTTTTATTATATAACATTTGTTTTCCATTGTGTATACAAACGCGCACAACAGCTCAATTGGCAAGAGACACGCTTGGTAAGCATTGGGACCTGGGTTCGATTCCCAGGTCCCCCCACATATTGCATAATTTTTGTTTTAACATATTCATATGCAGCAATGTTTCAGTGGTCCACCATACGTACCACGCTTAAGGCTGCCACGCGCTCTTGATCACTCAAATGGCCACAGATTGAAGCCCATGGTGCACTTCAGTCAATAGCATACACACAAGCGTGGAAAGTCAAACAAGGCTTTGTCAATGGGCCTGAATTACTTCCAACAAACCTCCATTCTGGACCTGATACCCCCATTGGTTTGCATCTTCTTTTATTTTATTTGATTTTCTTTTCTAATTCCTTTTAATGTTTTAATTGTTTTTTTACCATAAATTAATTTTCCATAATAAAAATAGAAAATCAAAAATGTAAAATATATTTAATTATTATTAATTCATCACTAACATATTTTTGTAAATAAACTCTAACAATTAACTTAGTTAATTAGGTTTTAATTTTAACACAATATTTTCTTAATAAATAAAAAATATGTAGAGTTAGGTTTTGACATTTTTATCTTTTTTTTCTTAATTAATTATTTCCATCATTATTATTATTAATTATTATTTTTGTAAATAAACATGTACATTAATTAATTAGTAAATTAGGTCAACTTTAATATTTTCATTAATAATTAAAATACATAGAATTAGGGTTTCATCTTGATGTTAATTTTCTTTATTTTCATAAATACCAAAAAACATAAAAAATAATTCCTTTTCTTTAATTAAATAATAATTAGACTTTAATTTCATTTAATTTCAAGCAAAGGGTCAAAACCCTCGAACATCAATTTTATTCTTTTTGCGTATTATTTTCTTTTGAATATTATAGGATTGTAATAGTAATTAGGTATTTATTTACTTTCCGCATTTTTATCAAACGGGTCTTTGTATTTTGGCGATGTATAGACCCGCGCCTTGTAATAGCGTAGCCTTTATTTTCCTGTATTTTACTTTCCACACTCTTAAATTCTAAATTGCATGAAAGAATGTATGGTTAATTAAAAACAAGCGTAGCTCACAATGCCATGATCAAAGATAAAACATAAACTGAAAACAACACACAAATACACACACCACTTCTAGGGTACGCCTCACCTGTTGCCTTCGAAACGTGGTCGTCAAGTATAGGACATTTTAGTAAGTCCTTATGTCCATGATCCAGTTGCCTCGAAACAGTTGCCTCGAAACAGTTGCCTCGGAACAGTTACCTCGAAACGGTTGCCTCGGATTAAAAAAGGATCAAGGACATAAGGGTAGCTTCTAAGGTGTCCTACTGTTGCTTCGGTGACCATACTGTCCCTACAATCGAATTGACCCGAACACCTCCAACGGTGGTGCTACCTACCTCTCAATGGTGGGATGGCACTACCTTAAGGACATTTACACAGCTTAATTCCTTAGGGTAGGTAGATGACTCATAGATACTTGCTCTATTCAAAAACAAATCAAAAACCTTTTCACACCGACACTTTCAAAAAGCTTTCAAAACAATTTTTCAAACACTCTTGAGGACTGATACAAGAGTTATTCGGAAATCTTTCAATGAAACTTTTTCAAAAACCCACTCACAATTGAAAAGCAAACATTTTGAAAACATAAGAGCAAGTATCTAAGAGCCCATGGATAACCATGGATAGAAAGGGTGCTAACACCTTCCCTTTCTATAAATCTACCTCCCGAACCGAGAAACTATCTCATAAGGAATTTTGATGTGCTTTTGTCCTGTCCATGTTGGAGAAAATAAAAGACGGTGGCGACTCTTGCTTCCGCGACATTTCGCGAACCAGCGTTAAACAGTCAGTTCTAAATCCACCGATCACAGAACTGGCGACTCTGCTGGGGATAACTTAAAGTGAGGTGTACCTTAGGACTAAGATCACTTGTGTTTTCAATTGTCTGAATTGTTTGCTTTATTATTGTGGGTACTGTCTTGGGAGTTCTATAGATCCTAACCCGGATCTGGGGGATACCTTCTTAGAAAGTAGCAACAAGACTGTGAGGGAACTGTGCGGGGTATACCGACACGGTTGAAGCAGTCTGCTACGTTGATGTGGCACTTTGGTGAGTACCGGTAACCCTTGAGTCTAGTCAAGGAGAGTACGGGGCCGCCGCGTGGTGTCGTGAAGCATCAACTGACCTTAGGAACCTTAATTGAACCATCTTGGCCTCTTTAGGGTAGTGAGATAACTGACTTTGGTGCAGTCCGAGGTTGGTTGATACTCGATACTACACTCAGTTGAGGGTTGTTTTCTTGGAATATTTTGGTCTCCAGTTCAGTGGCTAAATCGAAACGATGAACACAGAAAACAATCCAATGATACTGGGACCCTTAGAACCCGGTTACTTCTGATAGGAAAGGTTTTGAGCCCACCAACTTCAAGAGGGTAATACCTAGACCCCATGCTGGCCTAAACTCTAAGGGATGTGGTGTGACTTGTGTGCCTTATCATGTTTGCTTTTTGTGGATATTTGTGGTGTGTTTTAATCATAGCATCATAACATCATACAGCATCATATGCATCCACTAACCATTTCAGGGGTTCGAATCTTCATCTTTGTTCTTGTTTTGTAGGACATGGAAACTATTCGCAGAAAGACAATTCAGATCAGCCTTGTAAGGATCCCTCCTCAGCTTAAGGAACTCATATCCAGGATTTCCGAGAGCTCTTCTTTCAATGAGAAACATGGAAGACTCATCAGCTTGGTCAACACCAACATTGAGGAAGATATGATAAAGGTCCTCTTCCAGTTCTTTGACCCTCTGCATCACTGTTTTACTTTCCTGGATTATCAACTGGTGCCTACATTGGAAGAGTTCTCCCGGCTTCTGAAGATCCTCATCCTTAGTCAACTACCCTACAACGGTACGGAAAAGGAACCCAAACTTGAAGAGATTGCTAAAGCATTACGCCTATAACCATCTGACATCCAGGGACATTGGGAAGTTAGAAGTGGTATCAAAGGGTTCTTGGCCAGGTTTCTGTTTGAGAAGGCCCAAGAATGTTGGAATTCCCTTGACCTACAAGCTTTTGAAGAAGTTGTGGCCCTCCTTGTCTATGGATTGGTTTTATTCCCGAATCCCGATCAGCTTATAGATATCAGTGCTGTCCAGATCTTCATGTCCAAGAATCCTATACCTACGTTGCTTGGGGACATCCTTCACTCATGTTACACTCGAACCATGAGAAAGAGAGGTGTTCTTATGTGCTGCACTCCCCTCCTGGGAAGGTGGTTTATTTCGCACCTTCCACAATCAGTTTTGAAGAATGAGCGGGGTTTGAGATGGTCACAACGATTGATGACTCTTACACATGCTGATATACATTGGTGTTCTCGGTCCAGAGAAGACGTCACTATCATTGATCGTTGCGGGGAGTTTCCTAATGTTCCTTTACTTGGAATCAGAGGAGGTATTACTTACAAACCGTGTCTGGCTTGGAGACAGTTTGGTTATGCTCGGAGGGACGGCCCTCATGACATGTTAATTCCTGACATAGTTTTTGACTTCGACAATGATGCACAAGGGCTTCGCCAGAGATTTATCAGAGCTTGGAGGATGCCCAGCAAGTGGGTACGAGCCCGCTCCCAGAAGTTAGTGATGCCATATCCTCATGTTCTCCCCGTGATCAAAGAGCCAGTTTTGGAAGGAGAGGTGTCCTACACCATTCAACATCCTGACATGCCTACATCTTGGGAAGAAATGCAGAAGAGCTGGATCCAGCTTAAGGAAGAACGGAATTCTCTTGAGTCCAGTCTACATGCCAGTGAGAAGAAGGTCTTGGAACTCACCCGTCTATTGCACGAGGAAAAGACTCTCAACACCTACATAGCTCCAAAGAGGATGTGCAGTGTCTTTTGGGATTGATTTACTTTGTAATGTTTTCCCATGAGGCCTTGATGTACTGAACAATTATTTCTTAATGATAACGCGTGTTCCTTTTTGTCTACAACAAATTTGAACTTTCTAACCCTTGAATGCATTGCATAAACAGCATATCATGCATCATGTGCATAGCAGGTACTCTTTTTTACAGGTGGTTTAATCTTCTTCGATGTTTATTATCGCTCGCCATCATGAATCCTGAATCATCTACTGAGCAGTCCATCAAGGCCCTCCAGGCTCAGAACGCCCAATTCCAAGAGTTGATCATGAGTTTAGCCCAAGGTCAAGAGGAGTTGAAGGCTCTGCTGGTCAAGAAGAAAAAGAAGAGAACTGTATTATTCAACACGGGCCGAAGGTTTGGTAATACGCTGCAGAATGAGGTTGATCAAGCTGGTTCTTCTGTAGGGAAAGGCAGTCCCCAGGGGGGAAGGGTTCCTAGTCCGGTGGTCTCTGACAACGAGACTGATTTCAATGAGGAGCAGTACCCTCCAGCTGAAGACAAGTACAAGCAGTTAGAGGATCGCCTGAATGCCATGGAAATTCAACAAGTGCCTGGTTTGGATTTCGGAGACTTGGGTTTATCTTCTGGGGTGGTAATCCCACATAAGTTCAAAGCACCATCTTTCGCAAAGTATGACGGGGCGTCCTGCCCTAAGCTACATCTCAGATCTTATGTGCGGAAGATCCAGCCGTATACTGTGGACAAGAACTTATGGATCCATTTCTTCCAGGAGAGTCTTTCAGGGACTCATCTCGAATGGTTCCATCAGCTGGATGGAACCAAGGTTCGTAACTGGAAGGACTTGGCTACTGCTTTTTACAAGCAGTATCAGTATAATGCCGACCTCGCTCCTACACGTACCCAGCTCCATGGTATGTCGCTAGGATCGGGAGAAGGTTTTAAAGAGTATGCGCAGAAGTGGAGGGACCTGGCTGGCAGGGTGAAGCCACCATTAACCGACCGTGAACTAGTGGACATGTTCTTGGGGACCCTATTCGGGTCGTTCTTCAATCATCTCATTGGCAATTCGTCTGCAGGGTTTACAGATCTCATTCTGACTAGGGAAAGGATAGAGGCTGGTATGAAATCAGGGAAGATACAGAAAGGTGCGTCCTCAAGTTCTGAGAAGAAGCCTTTCAAAAGGGAAGCCAGTGATGTGTATGGGCCTAGGAGGCAAAATAAACCAGAACGCCGCCAAGCTGTCAACGTGGTGGTAATTGCAAAGCCTGCTGCCGTTCCTCGGCAACCTAACCAACCAAGGGGTGAGAGACCCAGAAGAGAATATACTCGGCTTAGTATGACCTTGTCACAGATCTTGCCGCAACTGCTATCGAACAACTTGGTAACCGTCAGAGAAGCTCCGAAGGTGGTAAATACAACCTCTCCGAAGTATAATCCCAACGCCCACTGTGCTTATCACTCTGATAGCCCGGGGCATTCTACTGATGATTGTTGGGCCCTAAGAAATAAGGTTCAGGACCTTATTGATGCGAAGTAAATACAGTTTGAGGCACCTGAAAGGCACAACATTGTGACTGCTCCTATGCCCCAGCATGGAGTAAATGCTATCGAGGAAGACTTGTATGCAGTTTCTGTGGATGATGTTACTACCCCTCTTTTGACTGTTAAGAGGAACCTGTTGCTGGCCGGTTTATTTCCGGGTTGTAGCAAGGGTTTCCTTTTGTGTGCCGTTTCCCCTGTTGGTTGTCCGTTGCTGAAGTCAAGCATCCAAAGCCTGATGGATAGCAAAGAAATCTTGTTCAAGAAGACCGTTGTTCTTTTTGTTCCTACAGAAGAAGTATCTGTTGTCACCATCTTCAACAATCCTACAAAGGCTCCCCCGAGGAAGCCCGTCAAAATCATGTCTGTTGCACCTATTATCATTACTGTTCCGAGGCCCCTCCCCTATAAATCTGACAAGGCTATCCCATGGCATTATGGGGCAGATGTGTATGTACTTGGACTAAAGAAGGAGTTCAACACCAGTACCGGTATCAGTAACATCACCGGTCCCGCTAAAGTTACTCACAGTGGCAGGCTCTTCTCGCCTGACATTGCACCACCAGTTATCCGAAGACCTCTTATCATAACGCCTATAAGTGCGCCTGTTTCCCCTCTTGATCAAGTTTCTACCCCTGCTGCCGAGTCATCTGACACTCGGGGAAAAGGGATTGCTGATGTGCCTGCCCGGATGGAGGCACCGAAGACTGTTAATGTTGAAGCCTCCCAGCAAGAGATGGAGGAAATCCTTAAGATCATTAAGAAGAGTGATTTCAACATCGTTGAACAGCTGGGGCATACCCCCTCTAAGATCTCTATGTTATCATTGCTGCTGTGCTCAGAGGCCCATGCCAAGGCCCTGATTTCATTTCTGAAGACGGCCCATGTGCCACAAGAGACATCTGTGGACCAATTCACTGACTGTGTGGCCAATTTGACCGCTGACAATGGTTTGGGTTTCTTGGATGCTGATCTTACCGCTAAGGGAAAGAACCACAATGATGCCCTGCATGTCTCCATTGAATGTAGGGGCACTACTCTTGCACACGTATTGGTGGACACCGGTTCTTCGCTGAATGTATTGCCCAAGAAGGCCTTAGACAGGTTGGATTGTGAGGGTCTGGAGTTGAAGCCTAGTAACATCGTGGTCCGAGCCTTTGACGGGTCGAAGAGGATGGTACATGGTGAAGTGGACATTCTGATCCGGGTTGGTTCCCAAGTCTTTGATTCAACGTTCTATGTGATGGACATTCGTCCATCCTATTCTTGTTTGCTGGGTCGACCTTGGATTCACAAAGCTGGGGTTGTAACCTCCACTCTACACCAGAAGCTCAAATACCCTGTCAGAGGGAAGATTGTCACAGTGCAGGGGGAGGAAGAATACATGGTTAGTCATCTGAACTCGTTCCGGTATATAGAGATGGACGGGGAGTTTATTGAAACCCCCTTTCAACACTTTGAAGAGGTGCCTCCAACATTGGCGTCAGCAGAGACAGTAATTGAAGAAGACCTTCCTTTGAAGATGGCTTCCTTGAAGGACGCCCGGGCTGTAATTGAGAAAGGTGAATGTGCTAACTGGGGCAGGCTCCCTAATTTTACTCCTAAGACTGACAAGTTTGGGCTGGGTTTCACTGCAGAGACTCAGAGGGCTGTATGCAAAGCAAGGATTGGAAGATCTCCCGTGTTCATCACCAACCCGGGAGTGAATGCTATTGAAGGGGATGCGGAGGAATCAGAGTTTGACAGTTGGATCTACCCGACGACTGACGGTGGACTGAACAATTGGACTGCAAAAGACCACATACCGATTACTTTTGTTACGCAGTAATGAATTCCTTTGTTTTTTATTTGTAATGAACAATAAATTGAAACTTTATGGCCCGGTGTCTTACCCGGGGCACCGTGGCTTCATTTGTGAGGGCTTATTACTTGTCATTTCCATATATCATGAATAAAAACATTGGACGTTTTTCGCATTTCAAATCTTGTGCTCCCTTTCTTTCTTTCTTTATATATTGCAAAACAGTTATATTTACACACACTCACTCATACAGGTTTCAATCCACTCTGGATTTCACTGGTAACGACTCTGCTACTGCCAGTTATGACTTTGAAAATCCGATCAACTTAGCCGAAGACGAAGGTGAAGATGATTGCGAAGTTCCTGGTGAGCTTGCAAGACTGTTACTCCAGGAAGAGAGGGCCATTAAGCCACATGAAGAGCCAGTGGAAACAGTAAATCTGGGTACTGAAACAGATAAAAAGGAAGTCAAGATTGGTGCTAATCTAGAGCTCAGTGTGAAACAACGGTTGATTCAGATGTTGCATGATTATGTGGAGATCTTTGCCTGGTCCTACAAAGACATGCCGGGGCTGGATACCGACATTGTGGTCCATCACTTGCCTACCAAGGAAGAATGTCCTCCGGTTAAACAAAAGGTCCGCCGTATGCGTCCAGAGATGTCCGAGAAGATCAAAGCTGAGGTTATGAAACAGTTTGATGTTGGGTTTCTAGCAATGACTTCTTACCCTCAATGGGTTGCTAACGTGGTTCCGGTGCCAAAGAAAGATGGTAAGGTCAGAATGTGTGTTGATTACAGGGATCTGAACAGGGCCAGCCCCAAGGATGACTTCCCTCTGCCTCACATCGACGTTCTGGTTGACAATACTGCTCAGCACAAGGTGTTCTCCTTCATGGATGGTTTTTCAGGTTATAATCAGATCAAAATGGCTCCTGAAGACATGGAGAAGACTACCTTTGTCACTCAGTGGGGTACCTTCTGCTACAAGGTCATGCCATTCGGGTTGAAAAATGATGGGGCAACCTACCAACGTGCCATGGTTGCTTTATTTCATGACATGATCCATCATGAAATAGAAGTGTACGTCGATGATATGATTGCAAGGTCCCAAACTGAGGAGGAACACCTTGACCATCTGCAGAAACTGTTTGACCGTCTGAAGTTGTACAAGCTAAGGTTGAACCCGAACAAGTGCACCTTCGGGGTAAGATCTGGAAAGTTGCTAGGCTTCGTCGTAAGTGACAAGGGTATTCAAGTGGACCCTGCCAAGGTTAAAGCCATACAAGAGATGCCAATTCCCAAGACAGAGAAAGAAGTCAGAGGCTTTCTAGGACGTCTGAATTACATTGCCCGATTCATCTCGCATCTAACTGCTACCTGTGAACCAATCTTCAAGCTGCTGAAGAAAGATCAGGTAGTATGTTGGAACGATTAATGTCAGGCCGCTTTCGACAGAATCAAAGAGTATCTCCAAGAACCACCCATCCTTATGCCACCGGTTGAAGGGAGACCTCTAATACTATACTTGACAGTACTTGACAGCTCAATGGGGTGTGTGCTGGGACAGCATGACGAGTCTGGCCGAAAAGAGCACGCCATTTATTACCTTAGCAAAAATTTTACCGACTGTGAGACCCGATACTCACTGCTCGAGAAAACTTGTTGCACTTTGGTATGGGCTGCTCGCCGGCTGAGACAGTATATGCTGACTCACACTACTCTGTTGATTTCAAAGATGGATCCAATAAAGTACATATTCGAAAAGCCTGCTCTGTCTGGAAGAATATCAAGATGGCAGATGATCTTGATAGAATACGACATCCAGTACACGACTCAGAAAGCCATCAAGGGAAGTGTATTGGCAGACCACTTGGCACACCAGGCAGTCGACGACTACCAGTCAATGAACTTTGAATTTCCTGACGAGAGCATCATGGTAGTAACTGATTGTGAAGTACCTGGACCGGATGAAGGACTTGAGGAAGGATCCCGATGGTCTATGCACTTTGACGGAGCCTCCAACGCTTTGGGTAACGGTATTGCCGCTGTGATCATATCCCCTCAAGGCACTCATACTCCACTCACTGCCCGGCTATGTTTCAACTGCACCAACAACATGGCGGAGTATGAGGCATGCATTATGGGTCTTCAAGCTGCGATTGATTTAAGGATCAAGTTTCTGAGTGTCTTCGGAGATTCCGCTCTCGTGATCAATTAGATCAAAGGCGAGTGGGATATGAAACACCCAAACCTTATTCCTTACAAAGAATGTGTGTTGACATTGATCCCCCATTTCACAGAGATAACTTTCGAACACTTCCCAAGAGAGGAGAATCAGTTGGCAGACGTGTTAGCTACGATGTCTTCCATGTTCAAAGTCAAATGGGACAATAAGGCTCCCCGAATCATTATCTGGAAACTGGATGAACCTGCATATTGTTGTGATCTTGAGGCTGAAGAGGTAACTAAAAAACCTTGGTATCATGAGGTGAAGAGGTGTCTGGAAGCGCAAGAATACCCCGAAGGTGCATCTGTCAATGACAAGAAGTTTCTGAGAAGGTTCGCTGCGAAGTTCTTCCTCAGCAATGGCATTCTATACAAGTGAAACCATGATTCAACCTTACTGCGTTGTGTGGATAAGACCGAAGCAGAAAGGATCATGGCAGAGCTACATGAAGGTACCTTCGGAACACATTCCAGTGGACACACCATGGCAAAGAAAATCCTTCGGGCAGGATATTTCTGGTCCACAATGGAAGCTGATTGTTACCAACATTCTCGGACATGTCACAAATGCCAGATATATGCAGATAAGGTGCACGTTCCTCCAGTTCCTCTGAATGTCTTGACTGCACCTTGGCCTTTTGCAATGTGGGGCATTGATATGATCGGCTAGACTAAACCTACGGCATCCAACGGGCATTGCTTCATCCTAGTAGCGATTGATTACTTTACAAAGTGGGTTGAAGCAGCTTCCTATGCTACCGTAACCAAGAACGTTGTGGCACGGTTCATTCGGCATAACCTGATCTGTCGATACGGCGTCCTGGAAAGGATCATTACGGACAATGGTACCAATCTTAATAACAAGATGATCACTGAGCTCTGCGAGCAATTCAAGATACAGCACCACAACTCTTCTCCTTATCGACCAAAGATGAATGGGGCTGTAGAAGCAGCTAATAAGAATATCAAGAAGATTGTGCAGAAGATGACAGTGACCTATAAAGATTGGCACGAGATGTTACCGTTTGCTCTTCATGGGTACCGTACCTCAGCAAGAACGTCAATAGGGGCAACTCCCTTTTCCTTGGTCTATGGCATGGAGGCAGTCTTGCCTATCGAAGTCCAGATACCCTCTCTCCGGATAATGAAGGATGCAGGCTTGAGCGAAGATGACTGGATCCAGACTCGACTTGATCAGTTAATCCTAATTGACGAAAAGAGACTCACTGCTATTTGTCATGGTCAAACGTATCAAAAACGGATGATCAGGGCATTTAACAAGAAAGTCAGACCACAAGAGTATCAAGTTGGGGACCTGGTTATCAAGCGCATCATTCTTCCTCAAAGTGATCCCAGGGGCAAATGGACCCCTACGTACGAAGGGCCATTCGTGGTTAAACATGTATTCTCAGGAGGAGCCATGATTCTAACCACTATGGATGGTGACGACCTTCCTCACCCCGCCAATGCAGACATAGTAAAAAGATACTACGCATGATAAAAGACCCGCTAGGTTGACATACCTAGGCAAAAATTAGGGCTTCCCGGCGAACCAAAAGGGTTCGGGCAAAATGAGGGATGAAATGAAAACATCTGTACACCCGGCAAGTCGAAAACCTGAAAAGGCGGCTTGGGCAAAAATGGGTATCCCGGTGGACTGAAAACCCGAAAGGGAGGTCTAGGCAAAAGTTAGGGATTAAAGCGTAATACTATGTCTCATTGGATCACCTTGCATCCAGAATCCGGTATCAACTGTTAGGTTCAGACGGCATCGATCAGTCAGCTTCATCTTCAACCGAGCAGCCAAGTGATGAGACGCTCGAAGATATAAAGGCGATAGCAGAATTGGAACCCAGTGGGATTATCTTTTTTCACATAGCTGTTTTGTTCTCCTTTTTCACAAAATTGTATAAACTCTGTTGTTCGGCGGCGTTCTCTTACTAGGACGTCAGCCTCTTGTACATAAATGCCTATTTACAGGCAAATTCAAAAATCAATACAAATTCACTTTTCAGCTAAATTGCCAATTGTTTTTTCTTTTTCTGTTTGTTTTGCGAAGAACGTCCAATGTTCGATTGTGATATATGCATTTGACACTAATTGCTAACTCATAAATATTTGCATGCGAAACAAAGGATTAATTACAGGTAACATCAGAAACAGGGGCAATAATGAGTTGTCTAAGCGATCTAATTGCTCTGTCCATCAAGGTACCAAGGTAAATTCGGCTGAAGAATGTAACCAAGATATCTTCACTCCCCGCCGAGTAAGACAAGATTCAACAATTTTCTCCCAAGAAGTTGGTCTCCCATCAGCCCTGAACAAGACACCATATCTCCAGCAAGTCAGTAACGCTCTCTCCCCGAGCAGAGTTATACTTAGTCAGCCTTAAGGAAGTTGGATTATTCCCAGAAGATATCAACATTCCCCAGCGGAGTACACAGACATTCCTAACAAGCATCCCCGGCAGTCTTGATCTAAGATTGTTCCCCGGCGGTATACCGAACATCCAGTGGAGAGTCCAATCTGAAAAGTCTCCCCAAGAGAGTTGAATCCATCTCCCCAGTAGGAAGCTTATCCCCAGTAGATTATGGAAAGCTTATCCCCTGCAAAGCATGAACGCTCCCCCGGCTTTATTCAAAAGTTATTTCCCCACCAGGATATAACTGGGTTATCCTCAGCCATTTGCCACGGAAGGATCGTCCTCGGCGAAGTCTTCCTATCCCCAGCAGAGTTCATCAAAACTTCCAACAGAGCTTAACAATGGTATCCCCAGCGGAGTTATCATCAACATCTCAGCAAAGTACCTCTCTTTCCCCACAGAGTTCATTCCCCGCAGAGTAATCTATTCGCCAAGTTTATTCCCCAACGGAGTCATCTTCTCCTACCGGTATTCTTGCAACCATCATCCCCCAGCGGAAACAAAGCTCTACTCTCCCACATCAGCCCAGGATTCAACTTCCCGGCACCCGTCAAGGATTTACTTTCCTAGACAAAAATACATTCATGAACATCATATCTTCATACATTATAGCATGCACATACACATCATAAACACACAATCTCATTTACACTGAGAACATCACGCAGGTCATACATCATGGCATCGCATACAACTAATGTTTTGTCTTTTCAGGACAAAGGTCAATACAAAGATGATTACTATCAATTGTCGCAACTAAAGATCCGATTCTTGTATCTTGCCAGGGTGTATCTGTTGACGACTAATTCCAGACTCGATTCCTGTATCCTGCCAGGGCACGTCTGAAGAGTTTGAAGATCCGATTCCTGTATCTTGCCAGGGTGTATCTGTTGACGACTATATTCCAAACTCGATTCTTGTATCCTGCCAGGGCACGTCTGAAGAGTTTGAAGATCTGATTCTTGTATCTTGCCAGGGTGTATCTGTTGACGACTATATTCCATACTCGATTCCTGTATCCTGCCAGGGCACGTCTGAAGAGTTTGAAGGTCCGATTCCTGTATCTTGCCAGGGTGTATCTGTTGACGACTAATTCCAGACTCGATTCCTGTATCCTGCAAGGGCACGTCTGAAGAGTTCGAAGATCCGATTCCTGTATCTTGCCAGGGTGTATCTGTTGACGACTAATCCCAGACTCGATTCCTGTATCTTGCCAGGGCACGTCTGAAGAGTTTGAAGATCCGATTCCTGTATCTTGCCAAGGTGTATCTGTTGACGACTAGTTCCAGACTCGATTCCTGTATCTCGCCAGGGCACGTCTGAAGAGTTTGAAGATCCGATTCCTGTATCTCGCCAGGGTGTATCTGTTGACGACTATATTCTAGACTCGATTCCTGTATCCTTCCAGGGCACGTCTGAAGAGTTTGAAGATCCGATTCCTATATCTTGCCAGGGTGTATCTGTTGACGACTAGTTCCAGACTCGATTCCTGTATCTCGCCAGGGCACGTCTGAAGAGTTTGAAGATCCGATTCCTGTATCTCGCCAGGGTGTATCTGTTGACGACTAGTTCCAGACTCGATTCCTGTATCTCGCCAGGGCACGTCTGAAGAGTTTGAAGATCTGATTCCTGTATCTTGCCAGGGTGTATCTGTTGACGACTAATTCCATACTCGATTCCTGTATCTCGCCAGGGCACGTCTGAAGAGTTTGAAGATCTGATTCATGTATCTTGCCAGGGTGTATCTGTTTACGACTAGTTCCAGACTCGATTCCTGTATCCTGTCAGGGCATGTCTGAAGAGTTCGAAGATCCGATTCCTGTATCTTGCCAGGGTGTATCTGTTGACGACTAATTCCAGACTCGATTCCTGTATCCTGCCAGGGCATGTCTGAAGAGTTCGAAGATCCGATTCCTGTATCTTGCCAGGGTGTATCTGTTGACGACTAATTCCAGACTCGATTCCTGTATCTCGCCAGGGCACGTCTGAAGAGTTTGAAGATCTGATTCCTGTATCTCGCCAGGGTGTATCTGTTGACGACTAGTTCCAGACTCGATTCATGTATCTCGCCAGGGCACGTCTGAAGAGTTTGAAGATCTGATTCTTGTATCTTGCCATGGTGTATCTGTTGACGACTAGTTCCAGACTCGATTCCTGTATCTTGCCAGGGCACGTCTGAAGAGTTTGAAGATCCGACTCCTGTATCCTGCCAGGGTGTATCTGTGGACGACTATATTCCATACTTGATTCCTGTATCTTGCCAGGGCACGTCTGAAGAGTTCGAAGATCTGATTCCTGTATCTTGCCAGGGTGTATCTGTTGACGACTAATTCCAGACTCGATTCTTGTATCCTGTCAGGGCATGTCTGAAGAGTTCGAAGATTCGGTTCCTGTATCTTGCCAGGGTGTATCTGTTGACGACTATATTCCATACTCGATTTCTGTATCCTTCCAGGGCACGTCTGAAGAGTTTGAAGATCAACTCCTGTAACAGGCCAGGTAATTATCTTTCTTTCTCAGGTACACAAATTCTCGCTAAGGAATCTCTTACGTGATCGACACCTAGATGGCATCTATAAGCCCATCCACATACCAACAGCTCCAGATGGCATCTATAAGCCCATCCTCCTATCCATCAGTCTCCAAATGGCATCTGTAAGCCCATTCCCGCCATCACACTGCTAACATGTGAGCGCAAATTTCTGGGCACTTTAGTGTTCAATCATCTTCCACCTTCGGATCACGAAAGGCACGCCAGCCAATCTACATCCTCAGGTCTAAGAAGATTGAACAGGGGCAACTGTTGTACCCCAAAATTTGCCCTCCCATATTTTTCAAGATTTGCCAAGATCAAGCTTTAAAATCCCTCAAGGGTTGCACAGTCCAATGGCCTCCTAACACAGTCAAAATTAGGGTTTTGGTTCCTGCAAAGAAAATGAGGTTTTCAAGGGTCCAATCAAGTCCCACATGCCTATATACATTGTCAAGCATCCATATGTCAAGTTTCAAGACTCACAGCATCAAGTTGCCCAGACAAAAACCCTAATTGCTCCACAGTCAACTGCAGGGGCAAAATGGTCATTTGACAGTCAAAAGTCAAAATTTTTGGTCAACATATTATTTTGAAGCCACAAACATCATTTGATCAATTCTTGATCATGATTTCTCAAAGCATGGCTCAAAAAGTCTCAAGATGCAAAAGTTTCTATTTTTGGACAGTTGAAAAGTCAACTGCAAATTGACCAAGGCATAACTTCCTGATGGTTTATCAGAAAAATCCCATCCAAAGCTCATTTTGAAGAGAATGACATTTCCTACAACTCATCTTCACACTTCAAGTCCAAGAAATGCTCTCACAAAAAGTTATCAATTTCAACATTATAGGTCATTTTCAAAAGTCAACAAAAAGGCACTTTAAGTCAAAGACCATAACTTGAGATTGGTAAATCAAAATGACATGGGACCAAAGACATTGGTTAGAGGACTTCAAGACCTTTCCAAAATGTCCAAGAACATGATCATAGCTTCAAAATTGAGCAAGATATGCATTGGAGAAGTTGGGAAATTTTTGGGAACTTTCAAAAGTCAACTTTGCCTAAAACACTTCAAATTTGCTAATGGGCCTCAATTTCTTTCTTGAATCATTAACCAAAGCCTATGCACGACCCATTGAGCTAAAAATGATTTATTTTCTTATTTTTAATTAATTAATTGAATTTTTATTCATATTAATTCATTTAATTAGATTTAATTATGAGAAAATATCAAATAATGCTTTTTCAAATCTTTTTATGCAGCAAATATACTCCAAATATGCTAAAGATTTCGTGCATCATCTCAAGGGGACAAAATCTTCCAAAATTGGCAAAGTTTCATTGAAAAAAGATTGAAATTTCATGATTGAAAATCAAATATCCAAATCATTAATTCAATGGACTTATGGGCTTGTTTTTGACCTAGAATGCTTCACATACATATGCACAAGGAAACCCTATTCCACAAGACACGAAAAAAGCTGTTGAGAAGAGAGAACAAAGTTGCAAAATTTCAACAAAAAGCTTGAAACTGATTTCATATTTGCAGGGCGATTCAAGGCTTAAAACCTTCTCCATTACGTTACTGACATTGCTAGGAAGCTGTTGGCATCAAGAACAAGTCCCCATACTCCAAGAATCGGTAGAACTGAGTCACGTTTCTTCAAAAATATTCCATAATCGAATTTCAATTTCTACACATCATTCATATGTTTTATTCATTGATTTATGCTACTAACATCTTCCTGAAGCGTTTGGCATAGTTTAATTGTTCTAAAACCGCTTGAATCGAAATCTGCCATTGATGAAACCTAGGGTTTCAGAAGCTTCGAAATAGGGATTTTCACATATGGTAAAATTGGACCTCAAGACCAATATGGTTGAACTCGTTGCAAGAAGCCTGATCTATTGAGATAATCGCGCCTTTTTTATATTAATGCCTCTTCTATTCGCTATTTTTCGTGGCTATGCTTAGTGGGGGTTTAAAACCCCCGCTACTTGTTTTATATTTACAGGAAAAAGATGAAGAAGAAGCTGAGGTGTCCAGGCATGATAGGAGCATTCAAATATCTGGCGCATTTTTCTTTGTTTTATACCATTAATTTTTGTTTTATTATATAACATTTGTTTTCCATTGTGTATACAAACGCGCACAACAGCTCAATTGGCAAGAGACACGCTTGGTAAGCATTGGGACCTGGGTTCGATTCCCAGGTCCCCCCACATATTGCATAATTTTTGTTTTAACATATTCACATGCAGCAATGTTTCAGTGGTCCACCATACGTACCACGCTTAAGGCTGCCACGCGCTCTTGATCACTCATCCAATGGCCACAGATTGAAGCCCATGGTGCACTTCAGTCAATAGCATACACACAAGCGTGGAAAGTCAAACAAGGCTTTGTCAATGGGCCTGAATTACTTCCAACAAACCTCCATTCTGGGCCTGATACCCCCATTGGTTTGCATCTTCTTTTATTTTATTTGATTTTCTTTTCTAATTCCTTTTAATGTTTTAATTGTTTTTTTACCATAAATTAATTTTCCATAATAAAAACAGAAAATCAAAAATGTAAAATATATTTAATTATTATTAATTCATCACTAACATATTTTTGTAAATAAACTCTAACAATTAACTTAGTTAATTGGGTTTTAATTTTAACACAATATTTTCTTAATAAATAAAAAATATGTAGAGTTAGGTTTTGACATTTTTATCTTTTTTTTCTTAATTAATTATTTCCATCATTATTATTATTAATTATTATTTTTGTAAATAAACATGTACATTAATTAATTAGTAAATTAGGTCAACTTTAATATTTTCATTAATAATTAAAATACATAGAATTAGGGTTTCATCTTGATGTTAATTTTCTTTATTTTCATAAATACCAAAAAACATAAAAAATAATTCCTTTTCTTTAATTAAATAATAATTAGACTTTAATTTCATTTAATTTCAAGCAAAGGGTCAAAACCCTCGAACATCAATTTTATTCTTTTCGCGTATTATTTTCTTTTGAATATTATAGGATTGTAATAGTAATTAGGTATTTATTTACTTTCCGCATTTTTATCAAACGGGTCTTTGTATTTTGGTGATGTATAGACCTGCGCCTTGTAATAGCGTAGCCTTTATTTTCCTGTATTTTACTTTCCGCACTCTTAAATTCTAAATTGCATGAAAGAATGTATGGTTAATTAAAAACAAGCGTAGCTCACAATGCCATGATCAAAGATAAAACATAAACTAAAAACAACATACAAATACACACACCACTTCTAGGGTACGCCTCACCTGTTGCCTTCGAAACGTGGTCGTCAAGTATAGGACGTTTTAGTAAGTCCTTATGTCCATGATCCAGTTGCCTCGAAACAGTTGCCTCGAAACAGTTGCCTCGAAACAGTTGCCTCGAAACGGTTGCCTTGGATTAAAAAAGGATCAAGGACATAAGGGTAGCTTCTAAGGTGTCCTACTGTTGCTTCGGTGACCACACTGTCCCTACAATCGAATTGACCCGAACACCTCTAACGGTGGTGCTACCTACCTCTCAATGGTGGGATGGCACTACCTTAAGGACATTTACACAGCTTAATTCCTTAGGGTAGGTAGATGACTCATAGATACTTGCTCTATTCAAAAACAAATCAAAAACCTTTTCACACTGACACTTTCAAAAAGCTTTCAAAACAATTTTTCAAACACTCTTGAGGAATGATACAAGAGTTATTCGGAAATCTTTCAATGAAACTTTTTCAAAAACCCACTCACAATTAAAAAGCAAACATTTTGAAAACATAAGAGCAAGTATCTAAGAGCCCATGGATAACCATGGATAGAAAGGGTGCTAACACCTTCCCTTTCTATAAATCTACCTCCCGAACCGAGAAACTATCTCATAAGGAATTTTGTTGTGTTTTTGTCCTGTCCATGTTGGAGAAAATAAAAGACGGCGGCGACTCTTGCTTCTGCGACATTTCGCGAACCAGCGTTAAACAGTCAGTTCTAAATCCACCGATCACAACAACCAAGTTAATTCTCCCACCACGTTACAGCATAGATCCAACTTTGTGGGGATATCCATGAACTTGGCCTTGTGGAGTTTGTACCCTTATCCGTGAAGATTATTTTGTGGGGATAACCTTATAGAGGCGGCTCTGGAGACTTCAACGGGGATCACCTTGTGAAAAGGACTTTGTGGGGATTTATCATTATCCACAACAGTAAGTGTTGTAGTAACTGTCAGAAAAAATTTTGCTTGATTGTACACGCCCCTTTGATAGAATTTATGTTCAATGCCCCAAGTGATTCGAATGGAGACCTACCCCCGGCTATGAGAGATTTCTTGGAATCTTGACTTGACTGCCCCAGATGGGTTGGACTATAACATGTCATGCCCCTTTGATTATGGGAGAGTTTGTCATTGGGATTGTTTTTCCATTTGAATTGAATCTGTTTATTGAGAGAGTTTTTCGTTCACTGGATATTCATTGTGTGAATTTATTTGTTGTCAAACAATTAGCTATATGCAAATAGCGGTATTCAAATAATGCAAATTTTATGTTTGTCTTAAAGTTTTGAAAATGCATTTTTAACAAATAAGAGAATTTTGCAAGAATATGAATTCAACTCAAGATTTATAGTAAGCCTTACAGGAGTCGGGATACCTTTTGTAACAGTATGCTTTCGAACTAACCCATGCTTTAATTAGGACTTTTAAAGGGTTGTAGCATGGTCTGGTTCACGGTTTAAGAAACAAAGGATAAGGCTCAAAGTTTATTTGTACTCGGTCGTTCTTCATGATGTTCTTCAGCCCTATACTCAGTTAATTGTGCATTTTGAATTCCAATTCAGTCTGGAATGGCGTTTTGGTGATGGTTTAGATACTGAAAGTTTATTCGTGAAGACATAAATTTTTGGAACATTTTTCATGTTTGTCGAGGATTTGTAGCGCCCTCCTTTTTTGATTTATTGTCCCTAATTGTTGCCCGACTGTTCTTGTTTTGAGATTACAACCAGCGAGATACCCCAATTTTTTCTTAAGTCTCCTTCATAGGTTTTGACTCAGTGGGCTTTTCTTTTGAGAGATGATGACGGCCTACTTCACGAGGAACCATCACCCTCTTTTGATTCAAAAGGATGTTTGCATATGAAGTGAAAACTTGTGACTGAACATGCTTTTGAATTAACTGAGAAACTAACCTTGCCCCAGGTTCTAATTAAATGTTTCGATTTGTGTGAAAAAGAAAACTCCTACTTCTTAGGCTCAAAAGGGGTTGACTAGGGATTATCTTCCTTATAACTCTAGTGTTTAGGAGTTTGAAACAACGCATGTAGCCATGTACATTGTCAGCAAGGTATTTCCAAAAACATATTGTATCAGATTATGGTATTGTTTTCATCATCCTTCCTCTAAAGGCATGCAACTTTTAACGAGAGTTGAATATCACGAAAACAAGGGAATAAAAGCACAATTTAAATATAGTGAAAACGAATGAATTAATTCAAGACAAACATATGCAATGCATTAATGAAACAAAGTTTGACATAATAGATAAGTGTTCAAACAAACAAAATAAATTACAATTGAAAATTCAAAAATGAACTGGATGCTCTCAATGATTTGGCATGGGAGCAGTGATCACGTTGGGAGCCTCTGGAGGGTCGAGTTCAATCTCCTTGGCGTAAATCATATCTTGAATTTTGTTCTTCAGAGCCCAACAACCATTCGTATCATGTCCAGGACTGTCGGAATGGTATGCACACCTTTCATTAGGGTGGTAACTAGGAGCAGAAGTATTGGGATTCTGGAGCAGAGCCTTTAATGTAATCAGCTCTGCCTTCAACATGTGTTGTAACGCTTGATCCAGTGACATGTTTATCTTAGTGAATTATCTTTTAGGCGCGAACTCCTTATGCTAATTCCCCTGTTGACATTATTGCACAGTCATAGTATTAGAGATTAGCACAGCTCCCACAAATTGGTTGTGGTTACCTCTAGCATAAACAACACTAACTTCCTTCTTCCCAATGAAAGGCTTCTTCACCGTGCTTGAAGATGCGTCCCTTTGAATCTTACCACTCTTGATACCAGCTTCTACTTTTTCACCTGTCAATATCAGCTCGATGAAACCAGATGAAGAGCTTCCGATTAGATGGTTAAAAAAAGGACCTAACAAGGTACCCAAGAACATATCTACCAACTCTCTATCTGACAAAGGAGGCTGGACTCTTCCTGCAAGATCTCTCCATTTATGGGCATAATCTTTGAAGCCATCACTTGAACCCATAAACATGCTTTTAAGTTGTGTACGGGTTGGAGCGAGGTCATCATTGTATGGGTACTGCCTGTAGAAAGCAGCAGCCAGATCCTCCCAATTGCAGATGTTGGTTCCTTTCAGCTAATAGAACCATTCCAAATGAGTCCCCGATAAAATTTCCTGGAAGAAGTGCACCCATAAATTCATATCAGTGGTGTGAGGTTGGATCTTCCTGACATAAGACCTTAGATGCAGCTTAGGACATGAAACCTCGTCATATTTAGCAAATGCGGACACCTTGAACTTCGGTGGAATGACCACTCCAGCAACCAAACCTAATTCTTCAAAATCCAGACCAGGTACTCTATGAATTTCCATGGTGTTAAAACGATCCTCCAGTTGTTTATATTTGTCATTAGCAGGTGGATATTGCTCTTCATCATAATCAACCTCTTCTTCATCAGACCCTAGACTGTGGTCCCCTTCTTTTGTCTTCTCTTCTTGATTGTCCCCCTCATTTGACGGAGTTGCGAATTATATAGCTTGCTTTGATGGTTCTTTAAATCTCCTTCCCAAATTTAGGACACCCACTAGTTTCTTTGTCTTTTTCTTCTTGTCTTTGAGAATGAGAGTCTTCAGGTCCTCTTGTCCCTTAGCCAGAGCCAGGAACATCTGCTGGAATTGAGCATTAGGTGCTTGAAGATCCTTAATATTCTGTTCGAGATCCATCTATACTGAAATAAATAATAAGCATATGAGAAACCCGTGTGGGAAAACCTGTCATGATATGATGCATGATATGTGGATGCAATATTTTCAAGGATCTCGCGGGGTAAACACAAGAAGATGTTAGAAGTTAAACTTTGATCACAACTTTGATTGGAGAACTTATTATTGTTGAATGTCCTTCCATGAGAATCAAGCTCACCATGTCAAGTGGGTCATAGCCCTTGACTCAAGTTATCGTGCTTTGGTCTTTGACAGTATTTGGTTAGAGGGGAATAAATCCTCTTGCCCCATGATAGACGTTTGGTTCATCATGGCATCACAGGCCCTTGAGATCCTTGAAATGGTTACTGAAAAATGCTATGGTATGATGTCATGATGTTATTTATAAGTATACACATAAAGAAAACAAGTCATTATGTACAAATAATCATATACACACAAAGCAGACAAGTCCTTAGGTTTAGGCTTGCATGAGTTTTATAGGTAAGTAGCCTCTTGAAGTTTAGTTGGCTCAACCTATCCTAGAAAGTAATCGGGTTCTAGGGGTCGCATATTACTGACCTTTCTTTTAGGCATTGTTCTAGCTCAAGCACCAAAGTATTGCGGCCAAAATATCCCAAAAGTCCAATCTCAATGAGTGTAGCATCGAGTATCAACCAATCTTCGGTCAGAACCAAAGTCGACCATCTCACTACTTTCTAATGGCTTAGGATGAGTCAATTAAAGGTTCTAAAGGCCAGTTAGCGCTTAATGACACTATAAGGAAGTTTAATGTTATCCTTGACTGACTCGAGGAACATTAGTACAAGCTAGAGTATCACGCTAACATAGCTATCACTTTGTCCATATCGATATATGTTGTATAACCTCCATGATTTATTGCTACTTACCTAAAAAGGTGCCCTAGATCCGGGTAGAGGATTAATACAGACCCAAAAAAAGACCCATAAGTGTAAAGCAATCAAGTCAAACAATGAAAGAAATTAAATGTGATCTAGATCTAAGGTAACCCCACTTTTAAGTTAATCCTCAGTAGAGTCGCCAGTTCTGTGAAATAGTGGGAGAACTGGCGTGGGTGTTTTGCGTTTGATCGCAATTGTTGCATATAGCAAGAGTCGCCATCGACTTTTCTTTTATCCAATAAAAGAAAGGGTGAAAAGAACAGGAAAGACCTTTGAGATATTTTCTTTAGTTCGGGGTGTAGGTTATGAAAAGGTAGAGTGTTAGCACCCTTTTCATTCGTAGTTGTCTACGGGATCTTAGTTGCTTGCTAGATAATTTTTGCTTTGTTTGAAATGTGCTTTGTGGTGTAAGTTTGAAAGTATTTTGAAAACGCCTTTGTTTCAGAAAACTTTGTAATGATTCTCGTCTCTATAAGAATGCGTACAAAGTGTTGGTTTTGAAAATAGTTTAAAGAGATATTTGTTTTTGAAGATGTTTTGAAAGTGTAAGTGTGGAAATGGTTTTAGTTTGTGAGCAAGCAAATACGAGCGTCCTACCTACTCAAAGGGTCTTTGTTCTTTTCCCCCTCCTTTAGATGTTGTTATCTTACCATTGATTTGGTAAAAAGCCCATCGTTGGATGTGAAGGGACGAGCGTGGGTCATCGTATATTCATAGAAGGCAGCATATGGGACGCTTTAGCAATTTTCGTAAGGGACTAGATCGTTTACCAAAGGAAACATCGAGGGATATCGAGGGAATATGATCTTTTTTCATCTAGGGTCTTTGCTAAAATGCCCATATTCGAGGGACATGACTATTTTCCAAGGCAACAAGTGAAATTACCCTAGATGTGCACGTGTGTGAATAGTGTGTTTGATTTCATGCTTAGTTTAGTCTTGAATTAGCGTTGTCTACTTGTTGATTTTAAATCTTTCCATACACACCCTAATTACTAGCATTTTATATAAAAATCGATAAATTGCAGAAAATAAATGTCCTACGCTATTACATATTTTGGGGATGGGGTATACACATTTACAAATGGGGGTTGTAAAGCAATAAAAGTCCTAATTATTATAACCATATTGAATAGAAATAAAATGTAAAAACAAAAGCAACACAAAAGAGAGAAAAACAAGTCTTTCGATTCATGCAGTATGCTCGAAGCATATGTCCTTTGATTCACACACCCCTTTTGCTTTATTTCGTTTGGGCCTGCAAATCAGTGTGTATCGAAACATACACCCTTCGATTCACACCTTTTTTTGTTTTCTTTTGTTTAGGACTGTGAAGCAGTGTGTTCGAAGCCTAAGGCATTGTGTCGAACCATGCTGTTATTTTTTACTCCAACATTGTTTTATGGTCTGTATAATTTAGTTCTTAACATATAATGGACAAGGAAGACAAATGAAAGGTTAGCTTCGAAGGCAATGGTTATTTACATGTTATGCTTGAAATGAAGGGTTTAAAGTCAGGAATACTTACCTTGAATCTGGAGTTAGTGTTTTGAACTTTGAGTTGCTGCCCTGAATATTCTTGAATTCGAAGGAAGGAATGAAGGAACCTGAGTTCGAAGGATAGGAAAACTTAAATTTGAAAGAGAGAACAAACAGAGGTATTGTATTTTTTGGTTATGGGTTTAAGAGTGTTCTAAGGATTCAACCTTGGGTTCTCTCCTCTCTCTTTTTTTCTTCTTCTCCTTTTTCCTTGTCCAAAAGCCTCTCTTTGTTTGTCAAAAAACCCTCTCCCCAAAAGCCCCCTTAGATATGTTGTGAAACAGGTTATTTATAGAAGAGTCTTGCTGGGGTTTTGAGGGGAAAAATAAATGAAATTTGAACAGTTTGGGTATGTTCTTTTCATAGCTTTCGAGGTGCAGCTCTTATGTGCTACTTTGGTGCAAATTAGGAGTATCATAACAGGATTGTTTTGCAGTAGTTTTGGAGTGTTGTGGTAGCTTGGTGCAGAACTATTTCATAGCAGTGCAGCAGACTGCTTTTGACATGGTTTTAGGATGTTACATGGACTTTGTTCAGCAAGCATCTTGAATACTTCATCCTTTCGTTTTGCTCACATGGATCCCCAACCTTCGACCAAACTCAACAACAAACGAAACAATATTTGTTTCCAACAAATGTGTGTCCTTCGAATGGACCACACAACCTTCAACCAGACTCAAACAAACAGACTAAACAATATTTGTTTCCACCAATTGTGTGTCCTTCGAATGGACCACCAAATGTATGTTCTTCGAATGGACAACCACATGGATGTTCTTCGAATGGGCCACCAAATGTATGTTCTTTGAATGGGCCACCAAATGTAGGTTCTTTGAATCCACCAATTGGATGTTCTTCGAATGGACCGCCAAATGTAGGTTTTTCGAATCCATCAATTGTATGTTCTTCGAATGGACCATCAAATGTAGGTTCTTCGAATCCACCAATTGTATGTTTCTTCGAATAGAACACCAAATGTATGTTCTTCGAATGGGCCACCAAATGTATGTTCTTCAAATGGACCACCACATGCATGTTCTTCGAATGGGCCACCAAATGTATGTTCTTCGAATGGGCCACCAAATGTATGTTCTTCGAATCCACCAATTATAATTCATAGTGTATAAACTATGTGTGTTAAAGGGTTTAGAGGTGGAATTGAAGCAAGCATGAAGGAAGCCATTGCCTTGTGGATCGAAGCAAGCATGAAGGAAGTCATTGCCTTGTGGATCGAAGCAAGCATGAAGGAAGCCATTTCCTTGTGGATCGAAGCAAGCATGAAGGAAGCCATTGCCCAGTGGATAGAAGCAAACATAAAGGAAGCCACTGCTCAGTCAAAGCTTGCATGAAGGAAGCCACAACTTAGTCGAAGCTTGTGGATCAAAGCTTCTTCTTCGATTTGACCAAATCTGCCAACCACTCCTTTCGATCAGTCATGTAGCCTGAACCAAATTTTGAATTCAACATAGTTACCTGCATTTGCACACCCTTATTGTCTGCTTTGTACTTATGCAAACTTGAGCCTTTGAAAATCTTTGTGAGAAATGTCTTGAGAAAAGAGAGGGAAAATTTTGGGGTACAACAAACACTTTCCTCTGTTAATATCAACTCGGTGAACCCAGCTGAAGAGCTTCTAATCAGCTGATTGAAGAAAGGACCTGCCAAAGTTCCCATAAACACGTCAACTAATTCCCTAGCAGACAAGGGAGGCTGAATTATTCCTGCTATATCTCTCCATTTCTGGGAATACTCTTTAAAGCCTTCGTTAGAGCCTATGGTCATACTCTGTAGTTGCATACGGGTTGGTGCAAGATCAACATTATATTGGTATTGCTTATAGAAAGCAGCAGCCAAATATTCCCAGGTATGGATATTGGTCCCTTCTAATTGATAGAACCATTCCAATTGTGCTCCAGACAGACTCTCTTGAAAGAAATGCATCCATAACTTCCTGTCAGCAATGTGTGGTTGAATCTTTCAGACATATGACCTCAAATGAAGCTTTGGGCAAGAAACACTATCATACTTTGCAAAAGTGGGGATTTTGAACTTATGAGGAATGACGACTCCTGAGACTAAACCTAAATCCTCAAAATCCAACCCATGCACTTTCTGGTTCTCCATAGCATTTAGATGATCTTCTAGCTGCTTGTATTTTTCATCAGTATTCACTCAATTAATCTTCTTCCTCTTCATCAGAGTATTTAACAGGACCATGGTTGCTTTTTTCAGTTTCACCACTCTTATCATCTTTATCCTGTTCGTCGTCTTCGTCTAATAGAGTATCAGGATCCTGAACTCACTTAATTGGACCCCTGAACCTTCTTCCCATGTTAAGGATGCCAGTTGGTTTCTTTGTCTTTTTCTTCTTCTCTTTGGTGATGAGTGCCTTCAATTCTTCCTTCCCATTGGCTAAGTTCAGAAACATTTGTTGGAACTGGGCATTCTGAGCTTGAATGTCTTTGACGGTTTGTTCGAGAGCCATTTTCTGCTGAAATAAACAGCAAGAAGATGAGAAACATGTCTTGAGAATACCTGTTATGAAATGATATGGTATGTAAATGCATATGCAATGTTTTCAAGAACCTCATGGGATTTAAATTTGTCAATCAAAAATGAAACTAAGAAACTTAGTAGTAAGTTCAAATTATAACTGCCATTTAGGCTTACAATGAAAACAAGATAGTTAAATTATGAAACTCCTAAGGCCTAAGGCATTAATGAAGATGTGAAAAACACAAGAAGGGGGGGTTGAATTGAAAAACTTGGATCAAATAAAAAATAAAAAAACAACTTAATGACACAGTATTTTTATCCTGGTTCGTTTGATCTCAAACTACTCCAGTCCACCCGTCAAGGTGATTTCGCCTCTCTCCAACGAGGTCTTAATCCACTATTCTCAAAGGATTACAGCAGCTACCTTAACAACTGTTAAAGTCTTCTTGAGTACAACCACAATCCGGTTAATCTCAAGGAACTTCTTTTTACAATAAAATTGAACAAAGTGTGTTGATGTTTTCTAACAAAACAGTTTATCACAACTGTGATAAATTACACAGATTAAGCTTAAAATAAATTTGCTTGAGCTTAGATATGCGTGGTTTGGAAAGCTTGGCAAATTGTTGTGTGCGTACGTACGTGCTTCTTTACAAGCAGACTTGTTTATATAGGCAAGCAATAGATGTTGTCCATAAAGCAAGATTAATGTTAATAACACACTTTCCTTTTGTAGAAGATCTTGTCTGAAGAAAGCCGTTGGCATTTAATTCTGTCTTGAATAATCAGTAACGCTTCAGAGTCTTCTTTGCTAAACTGCTGATGACGCTTCAGAATATTGATGACTTGGTTTGAGTTTTTCTTGTTCAGAGTCAGAGTTTACTTGATTAAGCGCTGATTTTAGTCATCAATCTTCAGTGTATAATCTGATAGCTTCAGCGTGTAGCACATATTGCTGATCTTCTGATGTTGATCCCATCAGAACTTCTGCATATACAAGACATAATTTTAAGTAGCATTTTTGTTCTTTGTATATATCTTTGGATTTATTTATTCTTTGTATTTTGTTATCATCAAAACTCTAATCAAGGGTTGTAGAATCAAACTATGTTCTAACAATCTCTCCCTTTTTGATGATGACAAAAACCGGATTTTTCAGTTAAAGAATAAAGAATAAAAAGTAGAATTAAGAAGAAAAACTCCCCTTGAGTTGATTACTTCCCTTAAATTCTTTGAATCCTTGAGCATCAGAATTTTACTACGTCTTTCATCAGAGTTTTGTACCTGTTCAAGATTTTCAGAAGAAAGAAATTAAGTAGATCGGAATGTTTGAGACTTATGTCTCAGTAATCCGTTATTGAAAATATCTGATTCTTTCTCCCCCTTTTTGTCAGTTATCAAAAAGAACATATAATCAGAGCTAAAAAGGTTTTATATTAGAATTAAGAAGCAATGATAAGAAGTTCAGAACAACAGCAATGTAGAACAAATATTACAGATAAACAGATTTTTAAAAAACAAAGGAAAATCTAAGATGGAGGAGGAATACGCGTGAACAAAGCTTCCAGCAAGCCCTTGATCTGGGTGTTGGTTTCCTCTTGTTTTCTTAACATGCTCTTGATTTCATGAATCGTATCATCCTGTTTATCCATCCTTTCCTGCATAACATTTTCCGCTCTCTTCAGTTCTTCCAGAGTCTGCCTTTCATAGGAGGAAGCTGGAGAATCTTCAGTAACTGGATGCTTCTCATAGCATTCTGCAACGTGATCTTTTTGAACCAGTTCCTCTGCAGGAATCATCTTATCGGAAGCAGCAGTCAGAATGAGACCTTCTGACTCTGGTTGAACTTTGTCTGTTGGACGATGTTCTGACCAGGGAGCATTGTCCAGAGGGAGAGTTTCTTCCTTGAGCAGTTGGCTCAGAACTTGGTCTTCAATTACCTTTAGCGGATTACTGAAATTCTGTTGAACTTGATCATAGCTCTGTTCTTGGAGCTTATGAGTTTCAGAGCATAGCCATTTTCTGAAACTTGTCCAAAGATAATCTGAAGCAGCAGGATTAATCATCTCAAGACTAGCTTGCTTCAGGGAGGTTATCCATTTCTGCATTTCTGTTTCAAACATCAATAAACTAGTACCAACATCTGGTGTGGGTTCAGATGGTTTTGGTTTTAGAATGGTCATTTTGTGAGTTATGGCAGCAAGACGTTCAAAAACAGTTAGATCAATGACAAGTTTAGCGTTGTCATCTGGATTGCTCTTTGGTGAGGGAGTGGGAGAGTTTGGTATAATTATTGGACTAGTTGGGGAATTTGGTGGAGTTGATTCAAGTGAAGATGGAATTTGGGGAATGTCCAGAATGGTGAGGGGCATACGGATGGCCAGAGGTTTAATGATTCCTGGAATAGGAATTGTATCAGAATCTGAAGTGGGTGCTTCAGATTGGTTGGTTGTAAGATGGTGAGGTTCTGTTTCACAGGATTCAGAAGGTTGGACCTCAGAAGTTTGAACTTCTGGTTATGGTTGTTCAGGTTGTGAAGATGGTGGATGAATATCTGGTTGAGGAGATGGAGGTAGTGGTATTTCTGGTTGTGGAGAGAAGGGAATATCTGGTTGTGGAGCTTCTGTGGTGGTTTCAGAGTTTGGATTTTATGGGATTGGAGGGTTTGGATTTTCTGGTGTGGGAGCAGAAATATTTTGGTCAAAAGATTCAATGTCTGACAGGACTTTTGCAAGTTCTGGTTGAGTTGTTTCAGTACTTGGATTGATAGGTAGGTAGTGATTTTCTCTAAGACTTAGAGTTTCTAAGGGGTCAAACCCTATGTCAAAATCATCAAACGTTTGTGGGGTAGGAATTTCTGATTGGGTAGGTAAGGGGCCAGATGTTGATAAAGATATTGATTTTAAAACAGTTACAGAAGAAGGACTACCTTTCTTTTTAGCAGCTTTGGGAGTCCGCTGGGATGATCCTTCTGTTGCTGCCTTTCTTTTCTTGTTCTTCTTCAGCAAAACTTCTGGAGACGCCTGTTGCAAGTCCTGAATGTTTAACCCTGGTGCAGTGCCATCTGCCTTGCACGCATCCAAATATCTGACGATAATCTCAGGCTTGGAATCAATTTCTGAGAACATAGGAAAATCATCCAGAGGAATTCTTCTGGAGGTGATGGTTGCAAAGGATGTAACATTGGGTTCCTTTATGATGTTCTCAATAATTTTCATCTTTTTCAGATTCTTTGCATTCAAAGGCTTCCCAGCAGTTGCCTCTAGAGAGCTGATTTCTTGTGCTTCTATTAGATGCTCTATCAGCCTATTCTCTGTCAGAATATCTGATATGAGCCTTCCAAGGGGTATCCAGTCTCTTTTGGTGCGCTCATCTTCTCTAGTCTCCTTAACACTGGTCCTCAAATGATTGAATAGCAAGTGAGCCAGATTCACCTTAGTCTTATGGGAGATAAAGTAGATCAGAAACTATTGATCAATGTTTATGTAGTCAGGAGAGCTGGTTGGCTTCCTATGGTTTATGCATCCCAGAATTATCTTAGCCCATATTCTGTGATGATCCTTCAGATCCCTTATCTTGCTGGAGGGAAGACCCAGAGTGAAAATTTCTTTTGCAATTGAAGCAACATCAGCACATCTTTCAGCCATGTCTATACACCTTACGCCACCACCACTGTAACCTATCAATCTTGCAATAAGGTCTTCAGTTATGACTATCTTCTTCCCCATTACATACGAAGTGACTTGATGGTTTGAGGATGAAGCATGAATCCAAAATTCCTTCACAAGGATTGGAAATGTTGGACCTAGAAGACGGTCAAAATACATGTTCCATCCTTGAGCCTTTACTTCTTCATAAAGATTGAATCCATTTTCTTGAAGACTTTCAAAATCCACGATTAGTTCTGAAAGCACTTCTAGGTTGTCAATGGGCGTGAGAAGAGTTCTGAATGGTTCTTCATATTGTTCCATGGATTCTATTCTCTGAGTACTGGTATTTGGGATGCTTGAGGAAGCCATGTTCACACAGAAAATTTGAGAAGAAAATGAAAGGGTTTTGAAAGATGAACAGAAAACAATTAGATTGTAGAGAAAGTGAAAGTGAAAGAGTGTAAAGAGTGAAAATTGCGTTTAAATAGATTTTGAAAACATAAACTGCAAGAGAGAGAAATAAATTGTAATGATTATAAGCATTAATGACAACTGATTTTAGGGGATTCAGAAAGATATTTGGAACAGTTACCCATGACATGTGTCTCAATGCACCCAATCAGCGCTTTTGACCTTTCAGAAAAGCGAACGCGTGTTCAGCCTCAGAAGGTAGCTGATGAATGGATGAAAATTGTTTGCTTACGTGAACAGCACACTTCTATCCTTGAAATGAAACGCTCAGATCTTCATGGATAGATTCTGATACAATCTGTACTTCTAAAAAATCTGAAGGCAGGTTGATCAGCAGTTCACAGAAAATAACCAAAATTTTGAAGGTTAAGATATGTAAATAAAACAGTTTATTCTGGGCAGAGCTTCATGTTGAGATGTTTCAGAATGAAATTAAACCTATCTTCAGAAAGAGGTTTTGTAAAGACATCAGCCCATTGATGGTCTGTGTCAATGAATTTTAAATTGAGAATCCCTTTCTGAATATAGTCCCTAATAAAATGATGTTTTATTTCTATATGCTTAGCCCCAGAATGCAAATAGGATTTTTACTGAGACAAATAGCAGAAGTATTGTCACAGAGGATAGGGATGTTACTCTCAAATATATTGAAGTCCTTAAGTTGACTTTTCATCCAGAGCATTTGCGTGCTACATCCAGTTGCTGCTATGTATTCAGCTTCTACTGTTGATAGAGCTATTGTGGATTATATTTTGCTAGACCATGGGATCAGATTTTCTCCCAGAAACTGGAAGCTTCCAGAAGTGATTTTACGTTCTACTCTGTCTCCAACAAAATCAGCATCACAATATCCTACTAAGCTGTAATCACTTGATTTTCTATAAAACAAACCCAGATTAGCAGTACCTTTCAGATACTTGAAAATTCGCTTAACTGCTGTTAAGTGAGATTCTTTAGGATCTGATTGGAATCTAGCACAAATGCAAACACTGAATAGAATGTCAGGCCTTGAAGTCGTCAGATAGATAAGAGAACCAATCATACCTCTGTAGACCTTCTGTTCTACCTTTTTACTTACCTCTTCTTTTTCTAGAATGCACGTGGGATACATTGGAATCCTTAAGGGCTTACATTATGAGAGATCAAATTTCTTCAGAAATTCTCTGACATATTTGCTCTGATGAATGTAAGTTCCTTCTGGAGTTTGATTTATTTGAATGCCCAGAAAGAATTTTAGTTCCCCCATTAGACTCATCTCAAATTCTGCCTGCATACATTTAGCAAACTCTCTTCCCAGAGAGGGTTTAGTGGATCCAAATATGATGTCATCAACATAAATCTGACATACTAAAATGTCATTCTTAACTGTCTTACAGAACAAGGTTGAGTCCACTTTCCCTCTGGTGAATTCCTTTTCCAACAGGAAGTTACTTAGTCTTTCATACCAAGCTCTGGGAGCTTGTTTCAGACCATAGAGTGACTTCTTTAGTTTGAAAACATATTCTGGATTTTTGGAAATTTCAAAACCAGTGGGTGGTGCACATATACCTCTTCTTCTATATAGCCATTTAAGAATGCACTCTTGACATCCATCTGATACAGAGTGATGCCTTTATTAACAGCAAATGATATTAAAAGTCTGACAGATTCTAACCAGGCGACTGGAGAAAAGGTTTCTGTATAGTCTATCCCCTCTTGCTGACTATAACCTTGTGCTACCAGTCGTGCTTTGTTTCTGATGACTTCACCTTGTTCGTTCAGTTTGTTTCTGAACACCCATTTTGTACCAATAACGTTGAATCCTTTTGGTTTGGGAACCAGATCCCGTACGTTATTTCTGGTGAATTAATTTAGCTCCTCTTGCATTGCCAGAATCAAGTCATTGTCAAGAAGTGCTTCATCAATTGTTGTTGGTTCAATCAGAGAAACCAGTCCCATGAGAGACTCTTCAGAATTTCTAAAAGTAGATCTTGTTCTGATTGTATCTTCCTTCCTTCCTAAAATTGTTTCTTCTGGGTGATCAATGCTGCTTCTGGATGGTCTTTTCTGGAGTTGATCAACAGAAGGTGCTGGATTGCTTGTTGTGACTCTTTATGATGTTGAAGGAGTGTCTTTATTGAGAGCCTCTGATGAGTTGTCTTTAGTACCTGTGAGTTCAACTTCCATCCCTGCAAGGAATTCATTCTACTTTGACTTTTGAGAGTCAAGCTTATCATCAAACCGAACACTTGACTCTTCAACAATCTGTGTTTCTGTATTGTATACTCTGTACCCTCTTGAGCGTTCAGAGTATCCTAACATAATACACTTTTGTGCTTTAGAGTCAAACTTGTTCAAATAATTTTTTGTATTCAAAATAAAACATGTACATCCAAATGGGTGAAAATAAGAAATGTTAGGCTTTCTGTTCTTCCACAATTCATATGGAGTCTTTTCCATAATGGGTCTTATGGAGATTCTATTTTGAATATAACATGCTGTGTTTATTGCCTCTGCCCAGAAGATCTTAGCAACGTTAGTCTCGTTGATCATGGTTCTGGCCATTTCTTGCAATGTTCTATTCTTTCGTTCTACAACTCCATTTTTCTGGGGAGTTCTAGGACAAGAGAAGTCACGCAGAATGCCTTTTTCATTAAAGAATATTTCAAAAAATTTATTTTCAAATTCTCCACCATGATCACTTCTGACTTTGACGATTCTAAGATCCTTTTCATTCTGAACTTTGTTGCAGAAGGTAACAAACACAGAGTGTGACTCGTCCTTGTGTCTTAAGAACTTTACCCATGTCCATCTGCTATAGTCATCTACGATTACTAACCCATACTTCTTGCCACTGACTGAAGCAGTTTTTACTGGTCCAAATAAGTCATTGTGCAGAAGTTCTAATGGCTTAGAGGTGGAAACAACATTTTTGGATTTGAAAGCAGGTTTTGCAAACTTGCCTTTCTGACATGCTTCACACAGAGCATCTGAATTGAACTTCAAGTTAGGAAGTCCTCTGACCATATTGAGTTTGTTAATCTGAGATATTCTTCTCATACTAACATATCCCAATCTTCTGTGCCAGATCCATTGCTCGTTGTTAACAGACATAAGACATTTTACATTCTGACTTTTCAGTTTAGAAAGTTTGATTTTATAAATGTTGTTTTTCCTCTTTCCATTAAATAGGATAGTCCCATCTTTCTGACTAACAGCTTTGCATGAATTTTGATTGAAGATTATATCATAACTGTTATCACTTAATTGACTTATGGATAACAGGTTATGCATTAATCCATCAACTAATAAAACATTACTTATAGAGGGAAGATTTCTATTACCTACTGTTCTAGAGCCAATGATCTTTCCCCTCTGATTGCCTCCAAAGCCTACGTGGCCTCCATGCTTAAGTTCCAGGCTTTGGAACATATGCCTTCTTCCCGTCATGTGTCGTGAGCAGCCAGAGTCCAGGTACCATGATTGGTGTCTTTTCTTTGCTGCTAAAGATATCTGCCACATGTATTATTTTATCCTTAGGTACCCACATTTTCTTGGGTCCTGATTTGTTAGTTTTACCAAAACTCTGGTTGAATTTTGGTTTGACAGAGTAATCACTACTTGTATATTTTATGTCATGTGTGTGCCCATATATAAAGTGTGAATCAAGTGGAGTGCGTTTTATAACTAAATCCATGGCATTTTTGGGTGTAGGTACCTTACCTTAATATCCTATCCCTTTTCTGCCATTTCTGCTAACTCCATAGATCATTGAAGCCATTTTGCTTCTGTCTATGTTTTTAGCTAGAAACTTCTGAAAGCTGTGATCATACTCTTTGATGATCTCTTCAGTATTGCTGGGAGTTTCATGGATTGTTTCCTTCTGAGAGTTTTGTAACTGGTTTTCTAGTTTTGAAATTTTTTCTTTTAACTCAGAATTCTCCAATTTGAGACTCTCGGTCTTATCAGAGTCAGAAGCAAGATTCCTTTTCAGGTTTCTGAATTTGACTCTGATCTGCTGATATCTTTCCAGAATTTCATTAAGGCTTTCAGCTAGTTCAGCCTTAGTAAAGTTTATAGTAAAGTTAGGGAATACCTCTTCTGTATCTGATTCAGAGTCTGAACCAGAAGCTTCACTGTCTTCAGATATGTTTGCCATGAGAGTTATGTTTTCTCTTTCAACATCTAATTCTGAGTCAGCTTCAGATGTGTCAGAATCATCCCATGTAGCCATGAGACTTTTCTTCTTTTCCTTGCCAAACTTCTTTTTGGGCTTCTCCTTCTGAAGCTTTGGGCAATCACTTTTGTAGTGCCCTTGCTCGTTACATTCATAGCATATGCTGTCTTTGTTGTTTGGCTTTCTGTATCCTGAAGAACTTTCAGATCTTCTGTGTCCAGAGGAGGATTCTGACCTTCTGTATCTGGAGGATGATTCATTCTGATTTTCTGATCTTCTGGGATTCCTGAACTTCCTTTGCCTCTGCTTCCACAGTCGGTTCACCCTTCTGGAGAGGAGAGACAATTCATCTTCTTCTGATGAAGATCCATCAGAGGTTTCTTCCACAGCCTGCAAAACTTTGGAGTCAGATTTTCTGTTAGATTTTAAAGCTAATGGCTTACCTTTCTTTTGAGGTTCATCTGCTTCTAGCACTATCTCGTGACTTCTGAGGGAGCTGACAAGTTCCTCCAGAGATATTTTGTTGAGATCCTTGGCTAGCTTAAGCGTTGTGACCATTGGCCTCCACTATTTTGGCAAGCTTCTGATGATCTTCTTAACGTGAACAGCAGTGGAATACCCTTTGTCAAGAACTTTTAGACCAGCAACAAGAATTTGGAATCTTGAAAACATAGTTTCTATTGATTCACTATCTTCCATCTTGAATGCCTCATACTTCTGAATGAGCGCAAGGGCTTTGGTTTCTTTGACTTGAATGTTGCCTTCATGCGCCATTCTTAGAGAATCAAACATATTATTGGCAGTTTCTCTGTTTGATATTTTCTCATATTCTGAATATTAGATGGCGCTGAGAAGAATTGTTCTGGCCTTGTGATGATTTCTGAACTCACGCTTTTGCTGACCAGACATCATTTTCCTGTCAATCTTCTGACCACGTCCATCCATTGGGTACGTGTATCCGCCAGTCACCATGTCCCACAGATCAGCATCATAGACCAGAAAGAAACTCTCAATTTTGTCTTTCCAGTAGTCAAAGTTCTCTCCATCAAAGACTGGAGGTTTGCCACTGAATATGTCCCTTTCTTCATTGTTGTCATTGCTGATGTTTTGACTTGGTCCTGCCATTGTGTTTTTCTGACGCTGGATCTTGTACTGACACGGTTAAGTGTTTAAGCTCAGAACCAGGTGCTCTGATGTCAATTGAATATGTGAAAAACACAAGAAGGGGGGGTTGAATTGAAAAACTTGGATTAAATAAATAAATAAAACAGCTTAATGACACCGTATTTTTATCCTGGTTAGTTTGATCTCAAACTACTCCAGTCCACCCGCCAAGGTGATTTCGCCTCTCTCCAACAAGGTCTTAATCCACTATTCTCAAAGGATTACAGCAGCTACCTTAACAACTGTTAAAGTCTTCTTGAGTACAACCACAATCCGGTTAATCTCAAGGAACTTCTTTTTACAATAAAATTGAACAAAGTGTGTTGATGTTTTCTAACAAAATAGTTTATCACAACTGTGATAAATTACACAGATTAAGCTTAAAATAAATTTGCTTGAGCTTAGATATGCGTGGTTTGGAAAGCTTGGCAAATTGTTGTGTACGTACGTACGTGCTTCTTTGCAAGCAGGCTTGTTTATACAGGAAAGCAAGAGACGTTGTCCATAAAGCAAGATTAATGTTAATAACACACTTTCCTTTTGTAGAAGATCTTATCTGAAGATAGCCGTTGGCATTTAATTATGTCTTGAATAATCAGTAACGCTTCAGAGTCTTCTTTGCTAAACTGCTGATGACGCTTCAGAATGTTGATGACTTGGTTTGAGTTGTTCTTGTTCAGAGTCAGAGTTTACTTGATTAAGCGCATATTCTGGTCATCAATCTTCAGCGTATAATCTGGTAGCTTCAGCGTGTAGCACATATTGCTGATCTTCTGATGCTGATCCCATCAGAACTTCTGCATATACAAGACATAATTTTAAGTAGCATTTTTGTTCTTTGTATATATCTTTGGATTTATTTATTCTTTGTATTTTGTTATCATCAAAACTCTAATCAAGGGTTGTAGAATCAAACTATGTTCTAACAATTATGTCTCCCATGGACGCTTCCTCTTTGTGTTGACATATGAATTAAGGCTATGCTCTTCATGGAGTTGTTTCATAAGCTCCAATACTTTCTTCTCACTAGCATAAAACTGAGTCTCAAAGGTATCCCTTTCTTCCTTGAGTTGAATCCAGGACTTCTATAGTTCTTCAAAGTTAGTAGGCATATCAGGATGGAGAATAGTATGAGGAACATCTCCTTCAACAATAGGCTCCATGATTACTGGTAGGACAACATAATATGGCATTATAAGATTTTGATCACGAGATCCCACCCATCTGAGGTAGGGCTCCAAAGGGGTGGAATTCTTATGCCCTAAAGTCTCGCTATTAATATTAGTGATCATGCCCTAAGCACGGATAAACCATTGACGGTAACCTTGAAGATCGTTCTCGTAGTCGAATATAATACCCTGCATAAATATATCACGTGGACCGTCTCTTCGAGCATAACCAAACTGACGTAGAGCTATAGATGGGTTATAAGTGATACCTCCCCTTATGCCAAGGAGTGGCACATTAGGGAATTCCCCGCACCAGTCAATAATAGTGATGTCCTCTTGAGATCGGGAACACCAATAGATATTTGAATGAGCGAGTGACATCAACCTTTGAGACCACCTTAAACTTTGTTCATTCTTCATCATTGATCGGGTAAAGCACGAAATAAACCACCTCGAAAGTAAAGGTATGCAACACATGAGAGTCCCCCGCTTACTCATAGTACGAGTGTGGAGAGAATGCGGAATATATCCAAGCAAAGTAGGCACAGGGTTATGAGTAAGAAATATTTTGGTGGCGTTCACATCTATGAGTTGGTCTGGATTAGGAAATAGTACCAATCCATAGATCAACAAAGCCAAAATATCTTCAAAAGCATGAAAACTCATGGCATCTAGAAACAACTGAGCCTTTTCTATCAGAAATTTAGCAAGAAGACCTTTAACTCCACTTCTTGTTTCCCAATTAGATACAATGTGTGACCGCTTCAGATGTAAGGCTACTGCAATATCTTCGGGTTTTGGAACTTTCTCTAGACCAGTGAAGGGTGTCTGATCAAGAATAGGCACTCTGAGTAGTTTAGAGAACTCTTCCATTGTGGGAACCAACTGATAATCTGGGAAGGTAAAACAATGATGCTTAGGATCAAAGAACTGAAACAGAACACTCATCGTATCTTCTTCGAAACCGAGAAAAACCAAACTGAGTAGATAGCCATTCCTTTTGGTGAATTGAGAATTTTCGAGAACCTTTAAGACTAACTCCTTAAGCTTAGAAGGCACCCTTACAAAGTTGATTCGGATAGTATTTCTGCGAGTGGAAGCCATGGCCTGCAACGAAGGACAAAGATAAATCCCTAGGTCCTTGAAATGGTTAGTAAAAATGTTATGATGTCATGATGTTATGTTCATGTTTAAAAAAGTAGCAAACACAAACAAATCACACAAGAGCCTTAGGTTTAAAGGCTTGCATGAGGTCCATAGGTAAGTACCCTTCTCTATTGAAGTTAAGTTGGCTCAACCAGTCCTAAAATGGTAACTGGGTTCTAGGAATCTCATATCACGAATCTTTCTCAAAGGTTTTATTTTAGTACGACAACTGACTTGCCACCAAAATATCCCACGAGTTGAATCTCAATGAGTGTAGCATTGAGTATCAACCAACCTTGGACTGCACCAAAGCCGACCATCTCACTACCTTCTAATGGCCAAGATAGGTTGTGATACGGTGGGAGAACTGACTTGAGTTTTGCGTTTGTATTCGCACTTGTTCGGGTTAGCAAGAGTCGCCACCGACTTTTTATTTATCCTAAGGAAAGGTCAAAAAGCACAGGAAAGACCTTTGAGATGTTTTCGTGGGTTCGGGGGGTAGATTATGAAAAGGGAAGGTGCTAGCACCCTTTTCATCCATGGTTATCCATGGGCTCTTAGTTACTTGTTTTAGATCACTTGCCTTTGCTTTTCAATGTTTGAAATGGTGCTTTGTGTGTGGTTTTGAAAATGTTTTGAAAAAGATGCCTTGTCTAGGCAACCATTGTAACAATTCTTTACTCGAATGTTTTACAAAGGTGTTTGTCTTTTTGAAAAGATGTTTCAATGTTTTTGAAAGTTGTTTGGAAGTTGTGTTGTGATGTGTGTTTTGAAAAATGGCAAGGATGTTTTGCAAGTTTGATCAAGTAACTAAGAGCTATCTACCCTAATTTACTCAAAGATCTTTCTCATGTTTTTTAACCCTTTTAACAGTGTTGTTTCACCATTGTATTTGGTGAACAACCTTGTGTTAGGATGTTAACGGGATGGGCGTGGGTCATCGTATAGACCATGAAAGCAATAGTGTCAAGTATTTTGGCAATTTTCTTGAGGGACTATGATCATTTTGCTTAGGCAACAAGATAGCGTCATCGAGGGACTATGATCATTTTGTTTGTTTTTGTTTTGTTTTGCCAAAGTACTTGACATGCAAACATGGCCCATTTTTTAAGGCAACGAGCGGGATTACCCTAGAGGTGCAAGTGTGAATTGTGTATTGATTTTCATGCATTTATCTTGTATTAGGTTATCTAGCAGTTGATTTTGAATCTTCGCATACAAACCCTAATTACTATACAGTATATGGAAAGCGATAAATTGTGGGAATTTAAAGTCTAAGCTATTACAAATAAGTATTCGGGGATGGGGGTACAAATGTTTACAAATGGGGATGAGTCTCATCAGAATAGTAGTGTCCAAACATTATTTACAACCAAATCGAATCATCGCATTCTCAATGTAAAATGTAATCAGGTATGAGAATAAAAATGGAATCAAAAGCAAAGTATGGTGCACATGATTATTTACAAGTGATTAAGAGGTTAACCTAATGTATTATTAAGTATTATTTATTTTTGTATTTTTGTTAATGTTAATTATAAATAAAAAGGGTTTTAAAGAGAAAAGTATTTAATTCAAAACAAACTAATTATTTATGTATTTTTTAAAATGTGATAAACATTAAAAATATTTTTTTGTACAAAAGTTTTATATTCTATTTTTATTTAACCAAAGAAAATAGGAATTAGATTATATAAAATAAGAAAATAAGGTAAGAAAAAAAAGTATTAATTTGTATAAAGGGTTAAGAAAATGAAATGGGCCTTAGGGGAATGCTTGGCCCATGTGCAAAGTAAGATGGATTTAAAACAAAAAGGGGGGTGCAGCGCCAGAATCTTGGGCTTAAGGGTTTGTTTCAAGGGACAGGCCCAATGTTTGACAAGCTTTTTTTGTTAGGGTTTGAAATGTTTTGTTTCAGAACAAGGTTTACAGAGTTTTGAACGGCGCCGCTTCTCCACCTTTCTTCGTCCTCTTCATCGTTCTTAAGCAAATCTTCTGAACGAACTCCCTCTCCACCTATGGCTACCAGAGCGATGCCTCCATTATCCTCTCTTCACGGTTACACAGGGTGATAAGAAAAGGTACTGAGTTCTCTTCAAACACGCTTCAGGGTTCAAGTTCTTATCTTGCATGTTTTATCCTTTTCATGTTTTAATCATGGATGTTCGTATTTGTGTGAGATGTGAAGCAGAAAAAGGAAAGGGGGACAATACCTTTAGAGTTTTGGAGACGGAGGAGTGGACGGAGGCACTTCTCAGGTGGCTGAGGCGGAGGGACGCGGTGATGAAAGCTTGCTGGCTTGTCTGGTATTCCATATCTTTTGCTTCTTGATGTTTTATGATGATACTATAGTCTGAAAACCCTTGTAATAGTCGCTTCTGAGTTCTCTCTTTTGCTTACCTGAATTCTTGCCTCTGAGTATTTGAATGCTTGTTCTTTGATGAAGATGTTATTTCTGAAAATGCTTGTCGCTTCTGACTTTTTCCTCTCTTGGACTTTAATTCTGATGTTGAACAATCTTGATGTCTGTTTGCTTAACTTCTGACTTACTTCCTCTCTCTTGGGCTTGGCTGACTTCCAATGATGATGATATCTGAGAATGTGGTTATTGTTGTTCTTTGAGTTTTCCTATTTTTGGATTTTTTGATGATTCAATGATGAGTTTCTGAGATGCTTGCTTATTGTTGTTCTGATAACTTGATGATGTTGATGATGTTGCCTTATTCTGAGAATGTCTTTTTGGCCATTGTGGATTGGGTTTCTGTTTTGGCCTATGATGAACTTTGGTTCTGAGGCGCTTTGGCTTGAATGCTATGCAGTTTGACAGGTTTGTTTAGGATACATGCTTGAAAGGCTTATCAGTTTGCTTGCTTGTTTGAGGCTGGCTTTGATAGGCTTGCTTCTGTTATGTGTTTGACAGGTTTTTTAGGCAGTCTGAAACAGGTTTGAGGCAAGCTTTTGTTTGCTTGCCTGGAGGAAGGCTGAAGCAGGCTTGAAGCAGGCTTCTGGTATGAGTTTGTTTATGCAGGCAAGCTTTGTTTTTGTATGTTTTTGACAGGGCTAAAGGCAGGCTTGCAAATTTGCTTGCTTGAAGCAGGCTGGAGGTTTTATGCAGGTTTGCTTCTGGTTGTGGCTTATGCAGGCAAGCTTGGTTTGCTTACTTGAAAGCATGCTTGGAGGTTACAGGCTTGTTGTGTGTTTACAGTTTGTGGTATATTTTTCTTTATGTGTTCTGCCCCCCCCCCCCCTTTTGAACTGTTCTGATTTGTTATATTTATCTATGTCCTAAGCCTGCCCAAAAACTGTAAGCCTGCTACTTTTTTTCTCTCTTTTCTCTCTCTATTAAAGCATATTTAATTGCTTAAAGTGCTTATTTTCTGAAAAGGCGTTGGCTGGAAAGTGATGAAGAGATTTTGACAAGTTGCTTGCAATTTGGTTTTCATTCTGCATATTGTACTTTCTTCTGCATTGACAGCTTGATATCTTTCTTGACAGTTTTTCTGTTTTGATATCTCCCTTGACAGCTTTGTTGACAGTTTTGTTGACAGCTTAGTTTGATTGACAGTTTCTTGTAACTTAGTTGGCCATTTTGACTTAGTTTGGTTTGCCTTGTTTTCCTCTCTTTGACAGTTTGCACTTATGCAGCTTTGTGCATTTTGTTTAATATGCTGCCTTGTATTTAATTAATTCATATGCTTGCAAACAATTTTTCTTTCCTCTTTGTGAACCAAGAAGAGAGTCTTCTTGTGATTTGCAAAGAGGATGAGAAAAATATGATGAAAATCAAAACAATCTGATTCCGGCCAACAACCTTTAATGATGAACTTTTAATTATCTGTCTGAGAATGCCTTTTTAATCCATACTGTATTGACTTCTTTTTCTGTCTTTGCAGGTAAATATCAGTCGGGCAAAGGAAGCAGCGGTAGAAGATGAAGACTTCAAGAAACTTAGGATATAGTTTTGTTTTATTTTAACCATTTGTAATAAACATCATTATAAATACTGTAAATAAAATTACTGTATTTAAATAACACTTGTACCAATAATTAAAAATAAATAAAAGCCCTTTTGTCAGATAATTCTCTATTTCACTGTCTATTTAATTATTTAAGTTTCTTGAATTAAAATAACTGGAAGTACATCCCAATTATTCTAACTTAGATAAAATAAATAATTAATAAATGTTGTAGTCTCGCAACCCCGTATTAACCAACAAAACATCCGGCATTCCAAATAACCAAAAGCATTGCACAATTAAACAAACAAACGTCCACACGCCTTTTACCTCACTGATCAAACTAAAGCTTCAACTTTCAATCAGAAGCCTCAACTGCTATCCTATATGTTTTGAGAAATAAACGGCCATCTTGAACAAGCATCAAAGCAGTGTGACAGTCAAATGAAATGCTGTGGATTCCAATTCTTTTGAGAATGCGCGTGCAAACCCTAATTGTGGATTTATTGTCAAAGAAGTGTCTGCTTGGTCAAACCCTGAGCCAAACTCAACCAAATCAATGAAAACCATAATAATCTGTTTGATTGGTTCAAGAGTCAATGAAAACCCTAATTTTGTTTGACTGATAAGAAAAGTCTGTTTGACCGATTCTTAAGCCAATCTGAAAAATCAGGAAAAGCCCGAAGTTGTGATTTTTTGTGAAAAAGAGGAGGGCAAATTTTGGGGTACAACAGTTGCCCCTGTTCAATCTTCTTGAACCTGAAGAGTTAGATTGGCAGTTTTGCCGTTCGCGACTTGAAGGTAAAAGGAGATTGGACACTAGAGTGCCCAAAAAATTTGCACTCGTTAAAGCGTAGTTTGAGGGAATGGGCTTAAAGATGCCATTTGGAGATGGGCTTAAAGATGCCATCTGGAGATGTGACAGAATCTTGTCGGGGGATGGGCTTAGAGATGCCATCTGGAAATTGTTGGTAGGAGGATGGGCTTATAGATGCCATCTGAAGGTGATTGTATCTTGTTGGAGATGGGCTTGTAGATGCCATCCAAGAATGTTTGTTGAACTGTATGTCGTTGGTGAGTGGGTGAGTATCAGAAAGGTATCCATGTTTGGAACATCTCCGAACTGGGGATCTGAATAAGCAATGAATTGACATCCATGTTTGGAATCATCCGTAAACTGTTTTCAGTAGTTGAATCTGAACAAGCGATAGATTAACATCCGTGTCTGGAGAATCCATAAACTATTTTCAGAAGTTTTGAATCTGAACAAGCGATAGGTTAACATCCGTATCTGGAGAACCCGTGAACTGTTTTCAGAAGTCTTGGAGTTGAATAAGCAATAGGTTAACATTTGTGTCTGGAGAACCCGTGAACTGAGAAAGAAAGATAGTTTTCCTGGCTCGTTACAGGTATTGATCTTCAATCCCTCGTCCACAGATGGTTTTCCTGGCTTGCTACAGGTATTGATCTGGAACTTGAAAAGGTTGATGGTAGCCATCTATTGATTGACCTTTTTCTGGAAAAGGTAAAACGTTAGTCGTATGCAATGTCATGATGTATGAAATGCATAATGCAATATATGTGTTTATGATATATGAATATAATGAATGCGCATGTAAGCTGAGTAGTTGTCTTGCTGAGGATAGATGAATCCTGGATAGCTGGAGATAATAGAATCTTGACTGCTGCCGGGGAAAGTGAATCTTTAACTGCTGCAGGGGATTGCAAGAATCTTTTGATTGCTGCAGGTATTGATCTGGAATCTTGAAAAGGTTGGTCGGTGAGATAGTTGTCCTGGCTGGTTTCAGGTATTAATCTCTGACCTGAGAAAGAAAGATAGTTTTCCTGGCTTGTTACAGGTGTTAATCTTCACTCTCTTTACGTAGATAGTTTTCTTGGCTTGCTACAGGTATTGTGATGTTGGGAATGGGCTTACAGATGCCATTTGGAGATATGATGGATAGTTGATGGAGATGGGCTTAAAGATTCCATCCAGAAATGATTGTTGAATTGTTTGAGCTGGTCGAGTAGATAGTTGTCCTGGCTGGTATCAGGTGTTAATCTCCTACCTGAGAAAGAAAGATAGTTTCCCTAGCTTGCTACAGGTATTAATCTTCAATCTCTTTATGTAGATAGTTTTCCTGGCTGGTTTCAGGTATTAATCTACAATCAGTCGTCCACAAATATTTTTCCTGGCTTGCTACAGGTATTAATCTTCAATCTCTTTACGTAGATAGTTTTCCTGGCTGGTTTCAGGTATTAATCTACAATCAGTCGTCCACAGATTTTTTTCCTGGCTTGCTACAGGTATTAATCTGGAACTTGAAAAGGTTGGTCGATGAGATAGTTGTCCTGGCTGGTTTCAGGTATTATTCTCTGACCTGAGAAATAAAGATAGTTTTCCTGGCTTGCTACAGGTATTAATCTTCAATCTCTTTACGTAGATAGTTTTCCTGGCTGGTTTCAGGTATTAATCTACAATCAGTCGTCCACAGATATTTTTCCTGGCTTGCTACAGGTATTAATCTGGAACTTGGGTTACACGCCACTTTGAGAATGAGAATCTTCATTCTGTTGGGGGTCAGAAATTGGGAGTATACCAATCTTCTGAGGTTTCAAGGATGAGAGTCTTCATTCTGTTAAGGGTCAGAAATTGGGAGTATACCAATCTTCTGAGGTTTTAAGGATGAGAGTCTTCATTCTGTTAAGGGTCAGAAATTGGGAGTATACCAATCTTCTGAGGTTTTAAGGATGAGAGTCTTCATTCTGTTAAGGGTCAGAAATTGGGAGTATACCAATCTTGAGGTTTTAAGGATGAGAGTCTTCATTCTGTTAAGGGTCAGAAATTGGGAGTATACCAATCTTCTGAGGTTTTAAGGATGAGAATCTTCATTCTGTTAACGGTCAGAAATTGGGAGTATACCAATCTTATGAGGTTTTAAGGATGAGAATCTTCATTCTGTTAAGGGTCAGAAATTGGGAGTATACCAATCTTCTGAGGTTTTAAGGATGAGAATCTTCATTCTGTTAACGGTTAACTGTTATCTGGTCGATCTCCAGGCTTTCACAGAAACTTGTATTGCTATCTGGTCGTAATCCAGGCCTCACAATAACTTGTTGAGCTGCTATCCGGTCGAATCCGAGCTTCACGGCTTGTGTTAAAGATATACCACTATCTGGTCGACTCCAGGTTTCGTAGTATTCTTGGTTGTTGTCTGGTCGTAATCCAGGCTTCACAGAAACTTGTATTGCCATCTGGTCGTAATCCAGGCTTCACAATAACTTGTTGGGGATTAAACTATTATTCGGTCGAATCCGGGCTTCATAGCTTGCTCTTAGGAGATACCACTATCTGGTCATAATCCAGGCTTCGCGGTAGTCTGACACTATTATCCGGTCGTAATCTGGGCTTCACAATATGATGTAGAGATCAAGATACTATCTGGTCGAATCCGGGCTTCATAACTTGAATTTTGTGAGAATTTGATCTTTGACGACCGTAACTTCCAACAGGTGATGAAGGAACTTTTGAACGACCGATCAATTTGAAATGTAATTTGCTTTGGAAAATAAATCCTTGACAAATGTTGGGGAAATAAACCCATGACTGCAGGTCTGCTAGAGAGGTGATGAACTCCTTGAGGATGCTTGAATGTCTTTTCAGAAAGATTTCGGAGAGGTTTCATCAGTGCCTCTAGTATCAGATGCTTGTGATATTGCCAGGACACTTGGACTGTACATAACCCTTTAATGAGATTGACGTTTAAATGCCCCAAGTGATGGTGAGGGAGACTTGCCCCAGGTTCACTTGAACTCTGAAAGATTTGTTGAAATCTTGACTGGACTGCCCCAGGTTAACTGAACCTTGGAAGATTTATTGAAATCTTGACTGGACTGCCCCAGGTTAACTGAACTTTGAAAGATTTGTTGAAATCTTGACTGGACTGCCCCAGGTTAACTGAACTTTGAAAGATCTGTTGAAATCTTGACCGGACTGCCCCAGGTTAACTAAACTTTGAAAGATCTGTTGAAACCTTGACTGGACTGCCCCAGGTGTGCTGGATAGTGACATGTCATGCCCCCTTGTTGATAGGAGATTTTTCAATGGAAGTGTCATCCTTTTTGAAGTGATCTTATTCACTGAGAGAGCTTTTGTTCACTGGATATTCATTGTGTGAATTTCTCTGCTGTCAAACAAATAGCCATATGCAAATAATGATATTTAAGTAATGCAACGTTTATGCTTGTCTCGAAGTTTTGAAAAATGCATTTTTAGCAGAAAACTTTTTATAAGACAAATTCAACACAAGATTTAGGGCAAAGCCTTACAGGAGTCAGGATACCTTTTGTAATAGTATGCTTTCGAACTAACCCATGCTTCAATTAGGACTTTCGAAGGGTTGTAACGTGGCTTGGTTCACGGTTTAAGAAACAAAGGATAAAGGCTCAAAGTATGTTTGTACCCACCCGCTCTTCGTGATGTTCTTCAATCCTAAACTCAGTTAATTGCGCGTCGAACTCTATTCGAGTTTGGAACGACGTTTTGGTGATGGTTCACACAAGTTGAATTTTGGAAGGCAGTCATTTTTTCCTTTTCTTTTGCAACATTTTTCATGTTGTTAAGGATTTCTACTGACCTCGTTCTTTTGATTTGTTATCCCTAACTTTTGCCTGACTGTTCCTGTTTTCGAGATTATAGTCAGCGGGATGCCCCAGCTTTCTTAAGCCTTCTTTGTAGGTTTTGGCTTAGTGGGCTTTTCTCTTTTGAGAGATTGACTACCTATGAGATAAGGAACCATCATTGTCTTTTGGTTCCAAAGGAATGCTTTTGATGTTATTCTTTGTATTACGAACAGAGAGTTTGCGACTTCAATGCGCATCCTTTTTTGGATTAACTGAGAGACTACCCTGCCCCAGGTTTAAATCAAAGGTTTCAATTTGTTTAGAACAGAAAAATCCTACTTCTTTGGTTCGAAGGGGTTGACTAGGGATTATCTTCCTTATAACTCCGGTGTTTAGGATTTGAAAGAAATGCTTGTACATCATCAGCGAGGTCTGTTCAAAAGCATACTGTATGAGATTATGGTATTTGTGATCGGTGGATCTGGAACTGACTGTTTAACGCTGGTTCGCGAAATGTCGCGGAAGCAAGAGTCGCCACCGTCTTTTATTTTCTCCAAATGGAAAGGACAAAAGCACAGAAAAATTCCTTAAAGAGATTGCTCTCGGTTCGGGAGGTAGATTATAGAAAGGGAAGGTGTTAGCACCCTTTCTATCCATGGTTATCCATGGGATCTTAGATACTTGCTCATTTGTGTTTTCAAAAATGGTTTATTTGCTTTTCAGCTGTGGGTTTTAAAAAGTTTCTTTGAAAATTTCAGTTCGACTCTTGTATCAGTCCTCAAGAGTGTTTGAAAAATTGCTTTCGAAAGCTTTTTGAAAAGGTGTCGGTGTGAAAAGTATTTTTGATTTGTTTTTGAAATTAGAGCAAGTATCTAGAGTCGTCTACCTACCCTAAGGAATTCGTCTGTGTAGATGTCCTTTAAAGTAGTGCCATCCCACCATTGAGAGGTAGGTAGCACCACCGTTGGAGGTGTTCGGGTCAATTCGAGGTTCGGGACATGGTGATCACCAGAGCAATGGGAAGACACCTTAGAAGCTACCCTCATGCCAGGTTCCCGGATCATGAGGACTTACTAAGACATCCTCTACTCGACGATCACCTTTCGAGGCAAGGCAACAGTGAGGCGTACCCTAGGGGTGGTGTGTGATTCGTGTGTCGTTTTAATTCATTTTTGTCTTTTGTCATGTTATTGGTGATCTAGCGTTTGTTTTTATTTATGTCCATTCATTCTTGCATGCATTTGTTAACAGTTAAAAATTGCAAGAAATAAAAGTTCTAAGCTATTACAAAAGGCGCGGGTCCACATCGCCAAAATTTTTTGAACCCGATTTGACAGAAAAATAAAGAATTAAAAGAAGAGTAAAAGTGCGAGCAATTAGTTACACGGCTTTGGGAGAGATACATAAATATTAAACGGAAAAGAAATATACACGAATTAAATAAGAATTAAACGAGGGCGTTGGACCCTTTTTGCAAAATTGAATTAAATGATGAAATTAATTAATTAAGAAAAGAAAAGAAATTGTTTTTTTTTGTTGGTATTATTGGTGTTTTATGATTTTAATGGGAAAAAAGAATTGAAATTAAATGCTAACCCTAATTCTATTTGTTTTTTTAGTTTATTAAGAAAAAGATTAAATTTTAACCTAAAATTAACCCTAATTAATTTACATGCAATTTAATTACAAAAATAAATATTTAATATTTTAATTATTTATGAAAGAAAAAGGAAAAGGAATAGAAATTATCATAAACCCTAGTTCTGCAAATTTTAAATTAATTATGAAAACATTACTATTAAACCTAATTTAATAACTAAATTTAATTAATGCAATTTATTTATAAAAATACTAAAATAAAATATTTATTATATTTTTTCTCTTTTCTGATTTTTTATGGTTTTTGTGTATTATGAAAATAATAAATTAATTAAAAACAATAATTAAAAAGAAAAATAGAAATAATGCAAAAGAAAAAAATAAAATGGCAAACCTAGGGGGGTATCAGTCCCCAAAGTGGAGGTGAAAGCCCAGCAATTTGAGCCCAACCATTCATGGCCTGGCTGACTTTTTCATGCAACGTGTGGGAGCATTGACTAGCGTGCATCATGTTCTCCAAATCTATGCCTTTGGATTGATGAAGCTGGACGCGTGGACGGTTTGATCGTGAAGGTGTATTGTGGACCACAACATTGAATCTACACATGAACACTAAATGAAGAAAAATATGAAAGGGGGTGGGGACCTGGGGCTCGAACCCAGGTCCTATGGTTTACCAATCAACGCGCTTGCCAGTGGAGCTATTGTGTTTATCTGTAAATTAAATAACAAATGAATATAATAAAACAAAACAATGTGTTAGTGCTACTTTTCGTGCGAACTTTCAAACCAGCCAACCATCGCCTTCCACCGAGTCATCTTCCTCATGGTTTTATTTTTTTCTGAAACACAAACATAATAAGCAACGATTTTGAAGCGTTCTAAAACCTATCATTAGAGAAAATAGCGAATAGGCATTGGATGCTCATAAATTGAGCGCGAGGGTAGATTCATGATCGTCTCATCGTGTTTGTTTCAGTGGTCCAAGTCTCGTGCTCCAATTTTTCCTTATTTAAAACCCCCAATTTGAAGTTCTGAAAACCCTAAATATCGCCCATGGTGATTTCTTGTATAGCGCATAAAAACTCAATTCATCTACATGGTTAGCTTCAGAATCAACTAATTAACAAGAATTCATGAACAAAATGCAATGAATAGGCTTAAATTGTAAAATACGATTATGAAAAAAAGTGAGAAAAATTGGACTTCTGTACAATGATTCAAAGGGTTAGAGACTGTGTTCTTGATCCAGGAAGGTTCCTTGATGTCCTTGGAAGGCAATAGGATGAGTTTCTTGGCTTGAATCGGCCTGCAAATAGGTTTTCAGATTTCAAATTTTCAACCAAAAACTCAAGTTTGTGTATGCTTTTTCTGCGCAGCTTAGTGGTTAGTAGGATTAGGTCTTGCTTCTTTGTATAAGTATGAATGAATTAGGTCAAAAAACTTGATCAAAATCCTTTGCATTCATGGTTTTTGAGATTTGATTTTTCAAGATCTTTTTCCAATATTTTCCATGCTATTTTGTACCAATCATGACCAATTCTCTTCAAATCTTTCCATATTTGATTATGCACGAATTTTTGAACCTATTACCTGTACAAAAAGATTTGATAAATTAGGTTTAGTATTTTCCATGTATTTAATTAATTTAAATGAATTATTAATAATAAAAATCCAAATAAATAAATAAATAATGAAGAAAAACTTCCCTTTGGGACAAATGGTCGTGTGCATGTCTTGGATGATGAATTGTGGAAGAAAAATAGGCCCATTAGCAATTTTAGGTCATTTGAATCAATGTTGACTTTTCAAAATATCCAAAACTTTCCCAACTTCCACAAGGCATAACTTGCTCAATTTTTAAGCTTTGCTCATGTTCTTGGACATTTTGGAAAGGTATTTGAGTCCTCTAACCAATTCCTTTGGTCCCATGTCATTTTTATTTACCAATCTCAAGTTATGGCCTTTGACTTAAAGTCCCTTTTTGTTGACTTTTGAAAATGACCTATAATGTTGAAATTGATAACTTTTTGTGAGAGCATTTCTTGGACTTGGAGTATGAAGATGAGTTGTAGGAAATGTATTTCTCTTCAAAATGAGCTTTGGATGGAATTTTTCTGATAATCCATGTGAAAGTTATGCCCTGGTCAATTTACAGTTGACTTTTTCAACTGTCCAAATAAGGAAACTTTTGCATCTTGATGATTTTTGAGCCAAGCTTTGAGAATCATGATCAAGCATTGATCAAATGATGTTTGTGGCTTCAAAATGAGATGTTGACCAAAAATTTGAACTTTTGACTGTCAAATGACCATTTTGCCCCTGCAGTTGACTGTAGTGCAATTAGGGTTTTGACTGTGCAATTTTGAGCTGTAGGTCTTGAAACTTGATATGAGGATGCTTGACCATATTTGTAGGCATGTGGGACTTGATTGGACCTTTGGAAACTTCATTTTCTTGATCAGAACAAAGACCCTAATCTTGACTGTTTAGGAGACCCTTGAACTGTGCAACCCTTGGGGAATTTTGAAGCTTGTCTTGGCATTTCTTTGAAGAATACGGGAAGGCAAATTTTGGGGTACAACAGTTGCCCCTGTTCAATCTTCTTAGACCTGAGGATGCAGATTGGCTGACGTGCCTTTCGTAATTCGAGGGTAGAAGATGATTGAACACTAGAGTGCCCAGAAATTTGCGCTCACATAGTAGCAGTGTGATGATGGGAATGGGCTTATAGATGCCATTTAGATATTGATGAATAGGATGATAGGCTTATAGATGCCATGCTGAGAGGTGATGGAAAGTGGATGGGCTTATAGACGCCATCTGGATGTTGATCGCGTAAGAGATTCCTTAGCGAGAACCTACGTACCTGCAAAAGAAAAAAATGAGTACCTGACATGTTGCAGGAGCTGGTCTTCAGATGCTTGGTATAGATGTGTCCTGACTGGTTACAGGAGCTGAGTCTGGATCTTCAAAAGATGATGAATGAACCAGGGGTGGTTACTACCTCAGCAAGAACGGTGAGAGAACCTTAGATGACCTTAACCTCAACAGCAAACGTTGAGAAAATCTTGGGATTACCACCTCCGCAGGATCGGGAAGAGAACCATAGGCAAATTATAATCTCAAAAGCGGACGTTTGAGAAAAACCTGGAATGGAATTATCGTCTCCGCAACATTGGGGAGAGAACCATAGGAAATTATAATCTCAAAAGCGGACGTTTGAGAAAAACCTAGAATGGAATTATCGTCTCTGCAACATTGGGGAGAGAACCATAGGAAATTATAATCTCAAAAACGGACGTTTGAGAAAAACCTGGAATGGAATTATCATCTCCGCAGGATCGGGGAGAGAACCATAGGAAATTATAATCTCAAAAGCGGACGTTTGAGAGAAACCTGGAATGGAATTATCGTCTCCGCAACATTGAGGAGAGAACCATAGGAAATTATAATCTCAAAAGCGGACGTTTGAGAAAAACCTGGGATGGAATTATCATCTCCGCAACATTGGGGAGAGAACCATAGGAAATTATAATCTCAAAAGCGGACGTTTGAGAAAAACCTTTGATAACTTCTACTGAGTCTTCATCAGAAAAATCTGTTTGGGGTCGATTTAGCTGGACTAGAGAAGGCCTTGGACTGGACAAGAAATCTTTGGAGTCGATTAACTGAACCGGTCTAGGTCTTGAAATATGATTGAGAATTTAACTGAATCTTTCCTGAAAGGTAAAGGTCAGTCATATGCAATGCATGATATGGACCAAGCAATGATGTTCTCAACATAAATGAGATTTGTATGATATGATGCGTACATGCATGCTATAATGATGTATGTGATGTTTATGTATGCTTTCGTCTAGGAAAGTAAATCCTTGACGGGTGCCGGGAAGTCACTCCTGGGCTGCTGTTGAAGAATAAGCTTTTACTTCCGCTGGGGGTGATAGTTGCAAGAATACCGGTAGGAGAAGATAACTCTGTTGGGGAATATACTTGGTGAATGGATTATTCTGCGGGGAGAAAAGTACTCTAGCGATCTTGCTGGGAAGCAATACTCTGTGGGAGAGAGATACTTTGCTGAGTTGTCGAAAATAATTTGCTGGGGATACCTTTGCTGTATTGGAAGTGTGATAGACTTCGCTGGGGGTAGGAGGACTTCGTCGAGGACGCTCTTTCCATGGCTTTTGGCTGAGGATAACCCAGTTATATCCTGGTAGGGAAATAACTCTTTGAATAAAGCCGGATGACGCGTTCGTGCTCTGCGAGGATAAGCTTCCAGAATCTACTGGGGATAAGCTTACTGCTTGGGGAGATGAATTCCAACTTTCCTGGGGAAACTGGATTGGACTCTCTTGGGGAAGTTTTGAATTGCGGGGGAAGTGATTCCTTTGAATGTTGGTATGCCTCCGGGGAACAATCTTTAGGCCAAGACTGCCGGGGATGCTTGTTAAGAATATATATGCTGCCGGGGAATGTTGAGATCTGCTGGAGGATACCCAACTTCCTTAAGATTTGATAGCTTTGCTTGGGGAGAGTGCACTGACTGCTTACTCTCTGGGGAATTAGGATATCTGGTTATGTTCTTTAGCTGAACCTACCTTGGTACCCTGGAGGATGGAACAATTAGATTGCTCAGACAACTCTTTATTGCCCCTGTTTCTAATGCTACCTGTAATTAATCCTTTGTTTCGTATGCAAATATTCATGGGTTAGCAAATTATTGTCAATGCATATATCACAAATTGAACCTTGGACGTTCTTCGCAAAACAAAACAGAAAAAGAAAAACAATTGGCACTTTTAACTGAAAAGTATATTTGTATTGATTTTTGAATGGCCTGTAAAATATGCGTTTTGTGTACAAGAGGCTGACGTCCTAGTAAGAGAACGCCGCCGAGCAAAAGAGTTTATACAAATTTGTACAAAAGAAAATAAAACAGCTGTGTGAAATGAATGATCCCACTGGGTTTCAACTCTGCTATTGCCGTTATATCTCTGAGCGTCTCATCACTTGATGACCTAAACGAAGAATGAAGTTGACTGATCGATGTCGTCTGAACTTGGTGTAGATACCGGATTCTGGATGCAAGGTGATCCAATGAGACATAGTATTACGCTTTTATCCCTAATTTTTGCCTGGACCGCCCTTTCGGGTTTTCAATCCACCGGGATACCCATTTTTGCCCAAGCCGCCTTTTCAGGTTTTCGACTTGCCGGGTGTACAGATTTTTTTCATTTCATCCCTTCATTTTGCCCGAACCCTTTTGGTTCGCCGGGAAGCCCTAATTTTTGCCTAGGCATGTCAGCCTAGCGGGTCTTTTTCTATGCGTAGTATCTTTTTACTATGTCTGCATTGGCGGGGTGAGGAAGGTCGTCACCATCCATGTTGGTTAGAATCATGGCTCCTCCTGAGAACACATGCTTAACCACAAATGGCCCTTCGTACGTAGGGGTCCATTTGCCCCTTGGATCACTCTGAGGAAGGATGATTCGCTTGATTACCAGATCTCCAACTTGATACTCCTGTGGTCTGACCTTTTTGTTAAATGCCCTGATCATCCGTTTCTGATACGTCTGACCATGGCAGATAGCAGCAAGTCTCTTTTCATCAATAAGGTTGAGCTGATCAAGTCGTGTCTGGATCCAATCATCTTCGTTCAGATTTGCATCCTTCATTATCCGGAGAGAGGGTATTTGCACTTCGATTGGTAAGACTGCCTCTATGCTGTAAACCAAGGAGAAAGGAGTTGCCCCGGTTGACGTCCTGGCTGAGGTACGGTACCCATGTAGAGCGAACGGTAACATCTCGTGCCAATCCTTGTAAGTCACTTTCATCTTCTGCACGATTTTCTTGATGTTCTTATTTGCTGCCTCTACAGCCCCATTCATCTTCGGTCTGTAAGGAGAAGAATTGTGGTGCTGTATCTTGAACTGCTCGCAGAGCTCAGTGATCATCTTATTGTTCAGATTGGTACCGTTGTCTGTAATAATTCTCTCTGGGACGCCGTATCGACAAATCAGGTTATGCCGAATGAACCGTGCCACAACAGTCTTGGTTACCGTAGCATAGGATGCTGCCTCAACCCACTTTGTGAAATAATCAATCGCTACCAGGATGAAGCGATGCCCATTAGATGCCGTAGGTTTAATCTCGCCGATCATGTCTATACCCCACATTGCAAACGGCCAAGGCGCAGTCAGCACATTCAGGGGAACTGGAGGAATATGCACCTTGTCTGCATAAATCTGGCACTTATGGCATGTCCTAGAATGTTGGTAGCAGTCAGCTTCCATTGTGGACCAGTAATATCCTGCCCGTAGGATTTTCTTAGCCATTGTATGTCCACTGGAATGTGTACCAAAGGTCCCTTCATGTAGCTCTTCCATGATCCTTTCTGTTTCAATCTTATCCACACAACGCAGTAAGGTCGAATCATGGTTTCGCTTGTACAATATGTCGTTGCTAAGGAAGAACTTCGCTGCGAACCTCCTTAAGAACTTCTTATCATTGATAGAGGCACCTTCAGGGTATTCCTGAGCTTCCAAATATCTCTTCACCTCATGGTACCAAGGCTTCTCAGTCACCAATTCAGTCTCGAGATCACAACAGTATGTCGGTTCGTCCAGTTTCCAGATGATGATCCGGGGAGCCTCATTATCCCATTTAACTTTGAACATAGAAGCCATTGTAGATAACGCGTCCGCCAGCTGGTTCTCTTCTCTCGGAAAGTGTTCAAAGGTTATCTTCGTGAAGTGGGGGATCAAGGTCAACACACATTCTCTGTAAGGAATAAGATTCGGATGTTTCGTATCCCACTCTCCTTTGATCTGATTGATCACAAGAGAGGAATCTCCGAAGACACTTAGAAACTTAATCCTTAGGTCGATCGCGGCTTGAAGACCCATGATGCACGCCTCATACTCTGCCATGTTGTTGGTACAGTTGAAACATAGTCGGGCAGTGAGTGGAGTATGAGTGCCTTGAGGTGATATGATTATGGCGCCGATACCGTTACCCAAAGCATTGGAGGCTCCGTCAAAGTGCATAGACCATCGGGATCCTTCCTCAGGTCCTTCATCCAGTCCAGGTACCTCACAATCAGTCACTATCATGATGCTTTCGTCCGGAAACTCGAAGTTCATTGACTGATAGTCATCTACGGCCTGATGTGCCAAGTGGTCTGCCAATACACTTCCCTTGATGGCTTTCTGGGTTGTGTACTGAATGTCGTATTCCGTCAAGATCATTTTCCATCTTGCAATTCTCCCAGACAGAGCAGGCTTTTCGAATATGTACTTTATAGGATCCATCTTTGAGATCAACAAGGTAGTGTGAGTCAGCATATACTGTCTCAGCCGGCGAGCAGCCCATACCAAAGCGCAGCAAGTTTTCTCAAGCAGTGAGTATCGGGTCTCACAGTCGGTAAACATTTTGCTAAGGTAATAAATGGCGTGCTCTTTTCGGCCAGACTCGTCATGCTGCCCCAGCACACACCCCATTGAGTTGTCAAGCACTGTTAGATATAGTATCAGAGGTCTCCCTTCAACCGGTGGCATAAGGATAGGTGGTTCTTGGAGATACTCTTTGATTCTGTCGAAAGCGGCCTGACATTCATCGTTCCAACGTACTACCTGATCTTTCTTCAGCAACTTGAAGATTGGCTCACAGGTAGCAGTTAGGTGTGAGATGAAGCGAGCAATGTAATTCAGGCGTCCTAAAAAGCCTCTGACCTCTTTTTCTGTCTTGGGAACTGGCATCTCTTGGATAGCTTTGACCTTAGCAGGGTCCACTTGAATGCCCTTGTCACTTACCATGAAGCCTAGCAACTTCCCAGATCTTAACCCGAAGGTGCACTTGTTCGGGTTCAATCTCAGCTTGTACAGTTTCAACCGGTCAAACAACTTCTGCAGATGATCTAGGTGCTCTTCCTCAGTCTGGGACCTCGCGATCATGTCGTCCACATACACTTCTATCTCATGATGGATCATGTCATGAAATAAAGCAACCATGGCACGTTGGTAGGTTGCCCCAGCGTTCTTCAGTCCAAAAGGCATGACCTTGTAGCAGAAGGTGCCCCACTGAGTAACAAAGGTAGTCTTCTCCATGTCTTCAGGTGCCATCTTGATCTGATTGTAACCTGAAAAGCCATCCATGAAAGAGAACACCTTATGTTGAGCTGTATTATCAACAAGGACATCAATGTGAGGTAGGGGAAGTCATCCTTGGGGCTGGCCCTATTTAGATCCCTGTAATCGACACACATTCTGACCTTACCGTCCTTCTTAGGTACCGGTACCACATTAGCAACCCACTGAGGGTAAGAAGTCACTGCAAGGAACCCGACATCAAACTGTTTCATAACCTCGGCCTTAATCTTCTCAGACATCTCTGGACGCATACGACGGACCTTTTGCTTAACCGGAGGGCAATCTTCCTTAGTTGGCAAGTGATGGACCACAATATCGGTATCCAACCCGGGAATGTCTTCGTAGGACCAGGCAAAGATCTCCATATAATCATGCAGCATTTGAGTCAACCGTTGCTTCACGCAGAGCTCTAGGTTGGCACCAATCTTTACCTCTTTCCTGTCTTCTTCAGTACCCAGGTTTATTGTTTCCACTGGCTCTTCATGGGGTTGAATTGCCCTCTCTTCCTGAAGCAACAGTCTTGCAAGCTCGCCAGGCACTTCGCAATCATCTTCACCTTCGTCTTCGGCTAAGTTGATCGGATTTTCGAAGTCATAACTGGCAGTAGCAGAGTCGTTACCAGTGAGATCCAGAGTGGATCGGAACCTGTATGAGTGAGTGTGTGTGTAAATACAGCTGTTTTGAAATATATGTAAAGGAAAGAAAGACAGAAAAGGAGCACAAGATTTGCAATGCGAGAAAACGTCCAAGATTTTCATTTATGATATATGAAATGACAATTTATATGCCCTCACAAATGAAACCACGGTGCCTCGGGTAAGACACCGGGCCATAGAGTTTATTTATTGTTTATTACAAATAACGAAACAAAGAAATTTATTACTGCGTCACAAAGGTAACAGGAGTATGGTCTTTGGCAATCCAATTGGTCAATCCGCCTCCAGTCGTTGGATAGATCCAGCTATTGAATTCTGCTTCATCCACTTCATTGTCTTCCCCAACAGCATTCACTCCTGGATTTGTAATGAACACAGGAGGTCTTCTGGTCTTCGCCTTCCTCATAGCTTTCTGACCCTCTGCAGTAAAACCCAGCCCAAATTTGTCAGTTTTTTGTGTAAAATCTGGAAGCCTGCCCCAGTTAGCACATTCACCTTTTTGAACCACAGCCCGGGCGTCCTTTAGGGAAGCCATCTTCAAAGGAACATTCTCTTCTACTGCTGTTTCTGTTGCCGCTGAAATTGGAAGCACCTCCTCGAAATGATGAAAGGGGGTTTCAATAAACTCCCCGTCCATCTCGATGTATCTGAAGGAATTCAGGTGGCTTACCATATACTCCTCCTCTCCTTGCACAGTGACGATCTTCCCTCTGACGGGGTACTTCAGCTTCTGGTGCAAGGTAGAGGTCACTGCCCCAGCTTTATGTATCCAAGGTCGACCCAGTAGACAAGAGTAAGATGGACGGATATCCATCACATAAAAAGTAGAGTCAAACACCTGAGAGCCCACACGAATCGGAATGTCAACCTCTCCATGAACCATCCTTTTTGAACCGTCAAAGGCCCTGACGATGATATTGCTGGGTTTCAGTTCCAGGCCTTCACAATCCAAACGGTCTAAAGCCTTCTTTGGTAGAACATTCAAGGAAGAACCAGTATCCACCAATACATGTGCCAGAGTAGTGCCCCTGCATTTGATGGAGACATGCAGAGCATCATTGTGGTCTCTTCCCTTCGCAGTCAGGTCAGCATCCGAGAAACCCAAGCCATTGTCTGCTGTCAGATTTACTATGCAATCAGTGAACTGGACTGCAGATGTCTCCTGTGGCACATGGGCCGTCTTGAGAAATGAGATTAAGGCCTTAGCATGGGCCTCTGAACACAGCAATAAGGAGAGCATGGAGATTTTGGAGGGCGTGTGCCCCAACTGTTCCACAACATTGAAGTCACTCTTCTTTATAATTTTCAAGATTTCCTCCATCTCTTGTTGGGAGGCCTCAGCAGTTATAGGTATAGGTGCCTCCATCTGGGCAGGCTCAACTTCAATTCCTTTGCCCCGAGCATTGGATGACTCGGCAGTAGGAGAAACAACTTGATCGGTAATAGGAACAGGTATACTTGTAGGAGTTATAAGAAGTGGTCTTCGAGCAGCAGGCGGTGCAATGTTAGGCGAGAAGAGCCTGCCACTGCGGGTGACTTTGGCTGGGCCAGTGATATCACAGATGCTGGCGCCAGTGTTGAATTCTTGTTTGATCCCATTCACATACACATCTGCCCCGTAATGCCAGGGGACAGCTTTATCAGATGCGTAGGGAAGAGGCCCCGGAACAGTGATAACAACAGGTGCAACAGTCATGATTTGAATAGGCTTCTTCGGGAGAGCCTTAATTGGATTATTGAAGATGGTAACCACAGAAACTTCTTCCACTGGAACCAACTGAACAGCAGACTTCTTAAACAGAATCTCCTTGCTATCCATTAGGCTTTGGATGCCTAACTTTAGCAAGGGACAACCAGATAGGGAAACCGCACAGAACAGGCAACCCTCACTGCAACCCGGAAATAAACCGGCCAGCAGTAGGTTCCTCTTGACAGTCTTCAGAGGAGTAGCTAGATCATTCACAGAGACAGCGTAAACATCTTTGTCAACAGCATTTACCCCATGCTGAGGCATAGGAGCAGTAACCACATTCGGCCTCTCAGGCGCTTCAAACTGTATCTCCTTTGCGTCGATAAGGTCTTGCACCTTACTTCTTAATGCCCAACAGTCATCAGTGCCATGCCCCGGGCTATCAGAATGGTAAGCACAACGAGCATGTGGGTTGTACTTAGGGGATGTAGTATTGGGAAACTTCGGAGCCTCTCTGACGGTCACTAAGTTGGTTGAGAGCAACTGTGGTAAGATCTGCGACAAGGTCATACTCAACCGGGTAAACTCTCTCCGGGGTCTTTCAGCCCTTTGAGGATTGGTTGGCCGAGGAGCGGCAGCAGGCTTAGCAATCATTACCGCACTGACAGATTGGCGGCGCTCAATTCTCTCTGGTCTCTTGGAACCGTATACAGCACTAGCCTCCTTTTTGAAGGGTTTCTTCTCAGAACTAGACGATGCACCCTTCGGAATCTTTCCAGACTTCAACCCAGCCTCAATTCTTTCTCCAGTCAGAATCAGATCAGTGAACCCTGCAGACGAATTCCCGATAAGATGGTTGAAAAATGGCCCAGATAGGGTCCCCAAGAACATGTCTACCAACTCCCGATCAGTCAACGGAGGCTGCACCCTGCCAGCCAGGTCTCTCCACTTCTGAGCGTACTCCTTAAAACCTTCACTTGAACCTAACGACATACCCTGGAGTTGGGTACGTGTAGGGGCAAGGTCGGCATTATATTGATACTGCTTATAGAAAGCAGTAGCCAACTCCTCCCAGTTACGAACCTTGGTCCCATCCAGCTGATAGAACCATTCGAGATGAGTCCCTGAAAGACTCTCCTGGAAGAAGTGGATCCACAAATTCTTATCCGCGGAGTACGGTTGGATTTTCCGAACATAGGACCTGAGATGTAGCTTGGGACAAGACGCCCCGTCGTACTTAGTGAAAGATGGTGCTTTGAACTTCCGAGGAATGATCACACCAGTGGACAAACCCAGATCTCCAAAATCCAGCCCAGGTACCTGTTGTATTTCCATAGCATTCAGCCTGTCCTCCAGCTGCTTATAACGGTCTTCTGCAGGAGGATATTGCTCTTCATCAAAATCAGTCTCGTTGTCGGAGACTACCGGACTAGGACCCTTTTCTGCTTGAGGAGTACTCTTGCCAATGGAAGAACCAGCCTCTTCATTCTGCAAAGTGTTGCCAAACCTTCGGCCCGAGCTAAACAAAACAGTTCTTCTCTTCTTCTTCTTCTCCTTCTTCAGGAGCAGGGCCTTCAGCTCTTCTTGGCCTTGAGCCAAACCCTTGATTAATTCCTGAAATTGCGCATTATGCGCCTGAAGAGCTTTGATGGATGTCTCAGTTGATGACGAGTCAGGATTCATGATGCTGAAATAAACAGCGAAGAACTGTAAGCAACCTGAAAAGAGGAAAAACCTGCTATGCACATGATGAATGATATGTGTTTATGCAATGCATTCAAGGGTTCGAAAGTTCAAATTTTTTGTAGACAAAAAGGAACACACGTTATCATTAAGGAAATAACTGTTTAGTACATCAAAGCCTCATGGGCAAAATAATACAAAAGCAAATCAATCCCAAAATATACTACGCATCCTCTTTGGAGCTATGTAAGTGTTGAGATTCCTCTCCTCATGCAACAGGCGGGTGAGCTCCAAGACCTTCTTTTCACTGGCATGTAGACTGGTCTCAAGAGAATTCCGTTCTTCCTTAAGCTGGATCCAGCTCTTCTGCATCTCTTCCCAGGATGTGGGCATATCAAGGTGCTGAATGGTGCAGGACACTTCTCCTTCCAAGACTGGTTCTTTGATCACAGGGAGCATATGAGGATAAGGCATCACTAACTTCTGGGAGCGGGCTCGTACCCACTTGAGATAAGGTTCCAACGGGATGGAGTTCCTGTGCCCCAGTGTCTTGCTGTCTATCCTACTGGGCATCCTCCAGGCTCTGATAAATCTCTGGCGAAGTCCTTGAGTATCGTTGTCGAAGTCAAAAACTATGTCAGGAATTAACATGTCATGAGGACCATCCCTCCGAGCATAACCAAACTGTCTCCAAGCCAGGCATGGGCTGTAAGTAATACCTCCTGTGATTCCAAGTAAAGGAACATTAGGGTACTCCCCGCAACGATCAATGATAGTGATATCTTCTCTAGACCTAGGGCACCAATGTATGTCCGCATGTGTAAGAGTCATCAACCGTTGCGACCATCTCAAACCCCGCTCATTCTTCAAAACTGATTGTGGAAGGTGCGAAATAAACCACCTTCCCAGGAGAGGAGTGCAACACATAAGGACACCTCTTTTTCTCATGGTTCGAGTGTAACATGAGTGAAGGATGTCCCCCAGCAACGTAGGTATAGGATTCCTAGACATAAAGATCTGGACAGCACTGACATCAATAAGCTGATCTGGGTTAGGGAACAACACCAAACCATAGACAAGGAGGGCCACAACCTCTTCAAAAGCTTGCAAGTCAAGGGAGTTCCAACATTCATGGGCCTTTTCAAACAGAAACCTGGCTAAGAACCCTTTGATACCACTTCTAACTTCCCAATGTCCCTTAAGGTCAGATGACTGTAGGTGCAAGGCTTTAGCAATCTCTTCAAGCTTAGGTTCCTTTTCTGTACCGTTGAAGGGTAGTTGATCAAGGATAGGGATCTTCAGGAGCTGGGAGAACTCCTCCAATGTAGGTACCAACTGATAATCCAAGAAGGTGAAACAGTGATGCAGAGGGTCAAAGAATTGGAACAGGACCTTGATCATATCTTCCTCAATGTTGGTATTGACCAAGCTGATGAGACTTCCATGTCTTTCACTGAATGAAGAGTTCTCGGGAATACTGGATATAAGCTCCTTAAGCTGAGGAGGGATCCTTACAAGACTGACTTGGATTGTCTTTCTACGAACAGTTTCCATGTCCTACAAAACAAGAACAAAGATGAAAATTCGAACCCCTGAAATGGTTAGTCAATGCATATGATGCTGAATGATGTCATGATGTTATGATTAAACACACCACAGATATTTACAAAGACAAACATGTAAGGCACACAAGGCACACAAGACAAGCCCTTAGGGTTTAAGGCCAGCCTGGGGTCTGGGTAGTACCCTCTTGAAGTTGGTGGGTTCAACCTGTCCTATCAAAGTAACCGGGTTCTAAGGGTCCCAATATCACGGGATTGCTTTCATTGTTCATCGTTTCGATTTAGCCACTGAACTGGAGACCGAAATATTCCAGGAAAGCAACCCTCAATTGAGTGTAGTATCGAGTATCAACCAACCTCGGACTGCACCAAAGTCAGTTATCTCACTACCCTAAAGAGGCCAAGATAGTTCAATTAAGGTTCCTAAGGTCTGTTGATGCTTCACGACACCACGCGGAGGCCCCGTACTCTCCTTGACTGAACTCAAGGGTTACCGGTACACACCAAAGTGCCACATCAACGTAGCAGACTGTTTCAACCATGTCAGTATACCCCGCACAGTTCCCTCACAGTCTTGTTGCTACTTTCTAAGAAGGTATCCCCAGATCCGGGTTAGGATCTATAGAACTCCCAAGACAGTCCCACAATTTAAAGCAAACAAGGAAAGCAATTGAAAACACAGTTATGAACTAACCCTAAGGTACACCTCACTTTAAGTTAAGTCCCCAGCAGAGTCGCCAGTTCTGTGATCGGTGGATCTGGAACTGACTGTTTAACGCTGGTTCGCAAAATGTCGCGGAAGCAAGAGTCGCCACCGTCTTTTATTTTCTCCAAATGGAAAGGACAAAAGCACATAAAAATTCCTTAAAGAGATTGCTCTCGGTTCGGGAGGTAGATTATAGAAAGGGAAGGTGTTAGCACCCTTTCTATCCATGGTTATCCATGGGCTCTTAGATACTTGCTCATTTGTGTTTTCAAAAATGGTTTATTTGCTTTTCAGCTGTGGGTTTTAAAAAGTTTCTTTGAAAATTTCAGTTCGACTCTTGTATCAGTCCTCAAGAGTGTTTGAAAAATTGCTTTCGAAAGCTTTTTGAAAAGGTGTCGGTGTGAAAAGTATTTTTGATTTGTTTTTGAAATTAGAGCAAGTATCTAGAGTCGTCTACCTACCCTAAGGAATTCGTCTGTGTAGATGTCCTTTAAAGTAGTGCCATCCCACCATTGAGAGGTAGGTAGCACCACCGTTGGAGGTGTTCGGGTCAATTCGAGGTTCGGGACATGGTGATCACCAGAGCAATGGGAAGACACCTTAGAATCTACCCTCATGCCAGGTTCCCGGATCATGAGGACTTACTAAGACATCCTCTACTCGACGATCACCTTTCGAGGCAAGGCAATAGTGAGGCGTACCCTAGGGGTGGTGTGTGATTCGTGTGTCGTTTTAATTCATTTTTGTCTTTTGTCATGTTATTGGTGATCTAGCGTTTGTTTTTATTTATGTCCATTCATTCTTGCATGCATTTGTTAACAGTTAAAAATTGCAAGAAATAAAAGTTCTAAGCTATTACAAAAGGCGCGGGTCCACATCGCCAAAATTTCTTGAACCCGATTTGACAGAAAAATAAAGAATTAAAAGAAGAGTAAAAGTGCGAGCAATTAGTTACACGGCTTTGGGAGAGATACATAAATATTAAACGGAAAAGAAATAAATACGCGAATTAAATAAGAATTAAACGAGGGCGTTGGACCCTTTTTGCAAAATTGAATTAAATGATGAAATTAATTAATTAAGAAAAGAAAAGAAATTGTTTTTTTTTGGTATTATTGGTGTTTTATGATTTTAATGGGAAAAAAGAATTGAAATTAAATGCTAACCCTAATTCTATTTGTTTTTTTAGTTTATTAAGAAAAAGATTAAATTTTAACCTAAAATTAACCCTAATTAATTTACATGCAATTTAATTACAAAAATAAATATTTAATATTTTAATTATTTATGAAAGAAAAAGGAAAAGGAATAGAAATTATCATAAACCCTAGTTCTGCAAATTTTAAATTAATTATGAAAACATTACTATTAAACCTAATTTAATAACTAAATTTAATTAATGCAATTTATTTATAAAAATACTAAAATAAAATATTTATTATATTTTTTCTCTTTTCTGATTTTTTATGGTTTTTGTGTATTATGAAAATAATAAATTAATTAAAAACAATAATTAAAAAGAAAAATAGAAATAATGCAAAAGAAAAAAATAAAATGGCAAACCTAGGGGGGTATCAGTCCCCAAAGTGGAGGTGAAAGCCCAGCAATTTAAGCCCAACCATTCATGGCCTGGCTGACTTTTTCATGCAACGTGTGGGAGCATTGACTAGCGTGCATCATGTTCTCCAAATCTATGCCTTTGGATTGATGAAGCTGGACGCGTGGACGGTTTGATCGTGAAGGTGTATTGTGGACCACAACATTGAATCTGCACATGAACACTAAATGAAGAAAAATATGAAAGGGGGTGGGGACCTGGGGCTCGAACCCAGGTCCTATGGTTTACCAATCAACGCGCTTGCCAGTGGAGCTATTGTGTTTATCTGTAAATTAAATAACAAATGAATATAATAAAACAAAACAATGCGTTAGTGCTACTTTTCGCGCGAACTTTCAAACCAGCCAACCATCGCCTGCCACCGAGTCATCTTCCTCATGGTTTTATTTTTTTCTGAAACACAAACATAATAAGAAACGGTTTTGAACCGTTCTAAAAACTATCATTAGAGAAAATAGCGAATAGGCATTGGATGCTCATAAATTGAGCGCGAGGGTAGATTCATGATCGTCTCATCGTGTTTGTTTCAGTGGTCCAAGTCTCGTGCTCCAATTTTTCCTTATTTTAAAACCCCCAATTTGAGGTTCTGAAAACCCTAAATATCGCCCATGGTGATTTCTTGTATAGCGCATAAAAACTCAATTCATCTACATGGTTAGCTTCAGAATCAACTAATTAACAAGAATTCATGAACAAAATGCAATGAATAGGCTTAAACTGTAAAATACGATTATGAAAAAAAGTGAGAAAAATTGGACTTCTGTACAATGATTCAAAGGGTTAGAGACTGTGTTCTTGATCCAGGAAGGTTCCTTGATGTCCTTGGAAGGCAATAGGATGAGTTTCTTGGCTTGAAACGGCCTGCAAATAGGTTTTCAGATTTCAAATTTTCAACCAAAAACTCAAGTTTGTGTATGTTTTTTCTGCGCAGCTTAGTGGTTAGTAGGATTAGGTCTTGCTTCTTTGTATAAGTATGAATGAATTAGGTCAAAAAACTTGATCAAAATCTTTTGCATTCATGGTTTTTGAGATTTGATTTTTCAAGATCTTTTTCCAATATTTTCCATGCTATTTTGTACCAATCATGACCAATTCTCTTCAAATCTTTCCATATTTGATTATGCACGAATTTTTGAACCTATTACCTGTACAAAACGATTTGATAAATTAGGTTTAGTATTTTCCATGTATTTAATTAATTTAAATGAATTATTAATAATAAAAATCCAAATAAATAAATAAATAATGAAGAAAAACTTCCCTTTGGGCCAAATGGTCGTGTGCATGTCTTGGATGATGAATTGTGGAAGAAAAATAGGCCCATTAGCAATTTTAGGTCATTTGAATCAATGTTGACTTTTCAAAATATCCAAAAATTTCCCAACTTCCACAAGGCATAACTTGCTCAATTTTTAAGCTTTGCTCATGTTCTTGGACATTTTGGAAAGGTCTTTGAGTCCTCTAACCAATTTCTTTGGTCCCATGTCATTTTGATTTACCAATCTCAAGTTATGGCCTTTGACTTAAAGTCCCTTTTTATTGACTTTTGAAAATGACCTATAATGTTGAAATTGATAACTTTTTGTGAGAGCATTTCTTGGACTTGGAGTATGAAGATGAGTTGTAGGAAATGTCTTTGTCTTCAAAATGAGGTTTGGATGGAATTTTTCTGATAATCCATGTGAAAGTTATGCCCTGGTCAATTTACAGTTGACTTTTTCAGCTGTCCAAATAAGGAAACTTTTGCATCTTGATGATTTTTGAGCCAAGCTTTGAGAATCATGATCAAGCATTGATCAAATGATGTTTGTGGCTTCAAAATGAGATGTTGACCAAAAATTTGAACTTTTGACTGTCAAATGACCATTTTGCCCCTGCAGTTGACTGTAGTGCAATTAGGGTTTTGACTGTGCAATTTTGAGCTGTAGGTCTTGAAACTTGATATGAGGATGCTTGACCATATTTGTAGGCATGTGGGACTTTATTGGACTTTTGGAAACTTCATTTTCTTGATCAGAACAAAAACCCTAATCTTGACTGTTTAGGAGACCCTTGAACTGTGCAACCCTTGGGGAATTTTGAAGCTTGTCTTGGCATTTCTTTGAAGAATATGGGAGGGCAAATTTTGGGGTACAACAGTATTGTTTCGTCATCCTCCCTCTAAAGGCTTGCAGCTTTTTATCAAGAGTTAAATATCATAAAGAAAACATAAGAATAGTGAGAACAAATGGATGAATTCGAGACAAACATATGCAATGAATTAATGAAACAGAGTTTGACATCAACAGATAATTGTTTGAATAACAAAAGAAATTACAACTTGAAAATTCAAATGAACAGAATCCTCTTTGTCTGAACTTGTCACTTTAGGTGGTGGACCTTTGGCAGAAGAATTCAGTCTGGCCATCTTGTGTGAACTCCAGCATTCCTTCGTCGATCAGGTTTTGAATTTTGTACTTCAACGCCCAACAATCGTTTGTATCATGTCCAGGACTATCAGAATGATAGGCACACCTGGAATCTGGATTGTAGCTGGGAGAAAAAGTTTTAGGGTTCGGATGAGGGTTTATCACCGTAATCAGATTCATTTTCAACATGTGCTGCAATGCTTGTGACAATGGCATGTTGATTTGGGTGAATTGCCTTTGAAGTCTTTCCCCCTTTGGATGATTATCCGGTTGATGTTGACGAAGTCGTTGTTGGGCTCGTGATGTGGAAGCAAAGTGAGAAGGTCTTCTCTCCTTTAAACCGGTTTCTTGTCTCATGGGAAGCTGAGCAAGGCCTTGATAATCCTGATTGTTTGCCCTATACGGTTGTAACCGTCTTGACGAAATTGATTGATAATGGTTCCCAGCTCTTCTTGTCTTCGGGCTAGGCCTTGGATAAGAGCCATCTGCCCTAGCATCTGGGTTCTCATTGCTTCAACCTCAGTTTGCAGTTGTTCCAACTGTTTGTCCTTATTGTCTTGCGAATTTTTCTCGGCCAGGTTCCTAGCGAGGAGTACTTTCAACTCTTCCTGCCCCTTGGATAGGTTCAAGAACATCTTTTGAAGTTGAACATTTTGAGCCTGGATGTCCTTGAGAGTCTGCTCTAGAGCCATCTCTACTGAAATAAACAGTAGGAGAATAAGGAAACCTGAAAAGGAAAACATGTTATGATGCAATGCATGATATGTGAATGCATGTTTTCAAGGATCTCTCGGGGTAAACACAAGAAAATGTTAGAGGTCGAACTTTGGTCAACATCTTTGATTGGAGAACTTTGTAATGGTGGATGTCTTTCCACGAGAATCAAGCTCACCATGTCAAGTGGGTCATAGCCCCTGATTCAAGTTGTTGCACTTTATCTTTGATGGCATTTGTTTAGAGGAGAAACCTCTTGCCCCTTGGTAGACGTCCGGTTCAACGTGACCCTGCATCAAAAGACCCTCGAGATCCTTGAAATGGTTATTGTAAATGCTATGGTATGATGTTATGATGTTATGTACATGTATGCAAAAGCAAGTAAGTGTATATACAGGTAATCATATTCACACAAAGTAAACAAGTCCTTAGGTTTAGGCTTGCATGGGGTTTGTAGGTAAGTACCCTCTTGAAGTTAGTTGGCTCAACCTGTCCTAGAATAGAAACCGGGTTCTAAGGAGCTCAATATCATTGGATTATTTTCTATGTTCATTGTTTTGGTTTAGCCACTTAACTGGCGACCAAAATATTCCAAGAAAACAACCCTCAATGAGTGTAGTATCGAGTATCTACCAACTTCGGACTGCACCATAGTCGGTCATCTCACTACCCCTAAAAAGGCCAAGATGGTCAAGTAAGGATTTAAGAGTTCGTTAGTGCTTCATGACATCACTCAGCGGCCCCGTATTCTCCTTGACTACTCAAGGGCTGCCGGTACTCACAAATATGTCACACTAACATAACTACTGCTTCAACCATGTCGGTATACCCCGCACAGTTCCCTAACAGTTTATTGCTATTTACATAAAAAGGTGCCCCCAAATCCGGGTGTAGGATTTATAGCAAACCCAAACAAGGAACCCAAAAAAGTAAAGCAATCAAAGCAATCAAAGCAAGTAGGTAAAGGTGATCTAAAACCCTAAGGTAACCCCACTTTTAATTTTAATCCCCAGCAGAGTCGCCAGTTCTGTGATACGGTGGGAGAACTGACTTGAGTTTTGCGTTTGTATTCGCAGTTGTTCGGTTTAGCAAGAGTCACCACCGACTTTTTATTTATCCTAAGGAAAGGTCAAAAAGCACAGGAAAGACCTTTGAGATGTTTTCGTGGGTTCGGTGGGTAGATTATGAAAAGGGAAGGTGCTAGCACCCTTTTCATCCATGGTTATCCATGGGCTCTTAGTTACTTGTTTTAGATCACTTGCCTTTGCTTTTTAATGTTTGAAATGGTGCTTTGTATGTGGTTTTGAAAAAGATGCCTTGTCTAGGCAACCATTGTAACAATTCTTTACTCGAATGTTTTACAAAGGTGTTTGTCTTTTTGAAAAGATGTTTCAATGTTTTTGAAAGTTGTTTGGAAGTTGTGTTGTGATGTGTGTTTTGAAAAATGGCAAGGATGTTTTGCAAGTTTGATCAAGTAACTAAGAGCTATCTACCCTAATTTACTCAAAGATCTTTCTCATGTTTTTTAACCCTTTAATAGCGTTGTTTCACCATTGTATTTGGTGAACAACCTTGTGTTAGGATGTCAACGGGACGGGCGCGGGTCATCGTATGGACCATGAAAGCAATAGTGTCAAGTATTTTGGCAATTTTCTTGAGGGACTATGATCATTTTGCTTAGGCAACAAGATAGCGTCATCGAGGGACTATGATCATTTTGTTTGTTTTTGTTTTGTTTTTCCAAAGTACTTGACATGCAAACATGGCCCATTTTTGAAGGCAACGAGCGGGATTACCCTAGAGGTGCAAGCGTGAATTGTGTATTTATTTTCATGCATTTATCTTGTATTAGGTTATCTAGCGGTTGATTTTGAATCTTCGCATTCAAACCCTAATTACTATACAGTATATGGAAAGCGATAAATTGCGGGAATTTAAAGTCTAAGCTATTACAAATAAGTATCCGGGGATGGGGGTACAAATGTTTACAAATGGGGATGAGTCTCATCAGAATAGTAGTGTCCAAACATTATTTACAACCAAATCGAATCATCGCATTCTCAATGTAAAATGTAATCAGGCATGAGAATAAAAAGGGAATCAAAAGCAAAGTATGGTGCACATGATTATTTACAAGTGATTAAGAGGTTAACCTAATGTATTATTAAGTATTATTTATTTTTGTATTTTTGTTAATGTTAATTATAAATAAAAAAGGTTTTAAAGAGAAAAGTATTTAATTCAAAACAAACTAATTATTTATGTATTTTTTAAAATGTGATAAACATTAAAAATATTTTTTTGTACAAAAGTTTAATATTCTATTTTTATTTAACCAAAGAAAATAGGAATTAGATTATATAAAATAAGAAAATAAGGTAAGAAAAAAAATTATTAATTTGTATAAAGGGTTAAAAAAATGAAATGGGCCTTAGGGGAATGCTTGTCCCATGTGCAAAGTAAGACGGATTTAAAACAAAAAGGGGGTGCAGCGCCAGAATCTTGGGCTTAAGGGTTTGTTTCAAGGGATAGGCCCAATGTTTGACAAGCTTTTTTTGTTAGGGTTTGAAATGTTTTGTTTCAGAACAAGGTTTACAGAGTTTTGAACGGCGCCGCTTCTCCACCTTTCTTCGTCCTCTTCATCGTTCTTAAGCAAAGCTTCTGAACGAACTCCCTCTCCACCTATGGCTACCAGAGTGATGCCTCCATTCTCCTCTCTTCACGGTTACACAGGGTGATAAGAAAAGGTACTGAGTTCTCTTCAAACGCGCTTTAGGGTTCAAGTTCTTATCTTGCATGTTTTATCCTTTTCATGTTTTAATCATGGATGTTCGTATTTGTGTGAGATGTGAAGCAGAAAAAGGAAAGGGGGACAATACCTTTAGAGTTTTGGAGATGGAGGAGTGGACGGCGGCGCTTCTCAGGTGGCCGAGGCAGAGGGACGTGGTGATGAAAGCTTGCTGGCTTGTCTGGTATTCCGTATCTTTTGCTTCTTGATGTTTTATGATGATACTATAGTCTGAAAACCCTTGTAATAGTCGCTTCTGAGTTCTCTCTTTTGCTTACCTGAATGCTTGCCTCTGAGTATTTGAATGCTTGTTCTTTGATGAAGATGTTATTTCTGAAAATGCTTGTCGCTTCTGACTTTTTCCTCTCTTGGACTTTGATTCTGATGTTGAATAATCTTGATGTCTGTTTGCTTAACTTCTGACTTACTTCCTCTCTCTTGGGCTTGGCTGACTTCCAATGATTATGATATCTGAGAATGTGGTTATTGTTGTTCTTTGAGTTTTCCTATTTTTGGATTTTTTGATGATTCAATGATGAGTTTCTGAGATGCTTGCTTATTGTTGTTCTGATAACTTGATGATGTTGATGATGTTGCCTTATTCTGAGAATGTCTTTTTGGCCATTGTGGATTGGGTTTCTGTTTTGGCCTATGATGAACTTTGGTTCTGAGGCGCTTTGGCTTGAATGCTATGCAGTTTGACAGGTTTGTTTAGGATACATGCTTGAAAGGCTTATCAGTTTGCTTGCTTGTTTGAGGCTGGCTTTGATAGGCTTGCTTCTGTTATGTGTTTGACAGGTTTTTTAGGCAGTCTGAAACAGGTTTGAGGCAAGCTTTTGTTTGCTTGCCTGAAGGAAGGCTGAAGCAGGCTTGAAGCAGGCTTCTGGTATGAGTTTGTTTATGCAGGCAAGCTTTGTTTTTGTATGTTTTTGACAGGGCTAAAGGCAGGCTTGCAAATTTGCTTGCTTGAAGCAGGCTGGAGGTTTTATGCAGGTTTGCTTCTGGTTGTGGCTTATGCAGGCAAGCTTGGTTTGCTTACTTGAAAGCAGGCTTGGAAGTTACAGGCTTGTTGTGTGTTTACAGTTTGTGGTATATTTTTCTTTATGTGTTCTGCCCCCCCTTTTGAACTGTTCTGATTTGTTATATTTATCTATGTCCTAAGCCTGCCCAAAAACTGTAAGCCTGCTACTTTTTTCTCTCTTCTCTCTCTCTATTAAAGCATATTTAATTGCTTAAAGTGCTTATTTTCTGAAAAGGCGTTGGCTGGAAAGTGATGAAGAGATTTTGACAAGTTTCTTGCAATTTGGTTTTCATTCTGCATATTGTACTTTCTTCTGCATTGACAGCTTGATATCTTTCTTGACAGTTTTTCTGTTTTGATATCTCCCTTGACAGCTTTGTTGACAGTTTTGTTGACAGCTTAGTTTGGTTGACAGTTTCTTGTAACTTAGTTGGCCATTTTGACTTAGTTTGGTTTGCCTTGTTTGCCTCTCTTTGACAGTTTTCACTTATGCAGCTTTGTGCATTTTGTTTAATATGCTGCCTTGTATTTAATTAATTCATATGCTTGCAAACAATTTTTCTTTCCTCTTTGTGAACCAAGAAGAGAGTCTTCTTGTGATTTGCAAAGAGGATGAGAAAAATATGATGAAAATCAAAACAATCTGATTCCGGCCAACAACCTTTAATGATGAACTTTTAATTATCTGTTTGAGAATGCCTTTTTAATCCATACTGTATTGACTTCTTTTTCTGTCTTTGCAGGTAAATACCAGTCGGGCAAAGGAAGCAGCGGTAGAAGATGAAGACTTCAAGAAACTTAGGATATAGTTTTATTTTATTTTAATCATTTGTAATAAACATTATTATAAATACTATAAATAAAATTACTGTATTTAAATAACACTTGTACCAATAATTAAAAATAAATAAAAGCCCTTTTGTCAGATAATTCTCTATTTCACTGTCTATTTAATTATTTAAGTTTCTTGAATTAAAATAACTGGAAGTACATCCCAATTATTCTAACTTAGATAAAATAAATAATTAATAAACGTTGTAGTCTCGCAACCCCGTATTAACCAACAAAACATCCGGCATTCCAAATAACCAAAAGCATTGCACAATTAAACAAACAAACGTCCACACGCCTTTTACCTCACTGATCAAACTAAAGCTTCAACTTTCAATCAGAAGCCTCAACTGCTATCCTATATGTTTTGAGAAATAAACGGCCATCTTGAACAAGCATCAAAGCAGTGTGACAGTCAAATGAAATGTTGTGGATTCCAATTCTTTTGAGAATGCGCGTGCAAACCCTAATTGTGGATTTATTGTCAAAGAAGCGTCTGCTTGGTCAAACCCTGAGCCAAACTCAACCAAATCAATGAAAACCCTAATAATCTGTTTGACTGATTCAAGAGTCAATGAAAACCCTAATTTTGTTTGACTGATAAGAAAAGTCTGTTTGATCGATTCTTAAGCCAATCTGAAAAATCAGGAAAAGCCCGAAGCTGTGATTTTTTGTGAAAAAGAGGAGGGCAAATTTTGGGGTACAACATAGGTCAACTAAGGTTCTAAAAGTTAGTTAATGCTAATGACACTATTCAGAAGCCTAATGTTATCCTTGACTGATTCAAGGAAAATTAGTACAAACCAAAGCTTCTCACTAACCGTAGCTATCACTTCAACCATATTGGTATATGTCGTATAGTTTTCATGATCTTTTGCTACTTACCTAAGGCCTACTTTGATCCAGGTGTAGGGTCTTTCAAACTATAAACTCAATCAAGCCCTTAAAATTAAAGCAGACAAAGCACACAATTTAAGCAATTAAAGTGATCTAAACTCTTAAGTTAACCCCTCTTTTAATTATTCCCCATCAGAGTCGTCAGTTCTATAATACGGTGGTAGAACTGACTTTTTTAGTGTTTTATCGCAAATGTTGCGGTTAGCAAGAGTCGCCACCGACTTTTCTTTTATCCAACAAGGAAAAGGTGAAAAGAACAGGAAAGACTTTGGTAGATTTTGAGTTTGGGGGGTAAGTTATGAAAAGGGAAGGTGTTAACACTATTTTCATCTGTAGTTACCTACGGGCTCTTAATTACTTAGCTCACTTTAAACTTGCTTTGTATGTATGTGCTTTGTAAATATTTTGAATGCCAATTGTGAGGCAGACTTTGTAATAATTCTTGTATCAGTCCTTAAGAATGTATACAAAGTGTTTTTTTGAAAATATTTGTTTTTAAATGTGAGGTGTAAAAATAAATTTGTTTGTTTGAAATTGTTATGAGCAAGAAATTTGTTGAGTCTTACCCATTAAAGGTCGTTCTTATTATTTTCCTTCTCCATTGGAGATAATACTATCCACACCATTAGTTGGTAAGTAGCCATATATATTGAATATGGAGCGACATGCGTAGGGTCGTCGTATGGTCATAGAAGGCAACATGTAAGGATACTTTAGCAATTCGAAGGGACTATCATCATTTTTCTCGTAGGGTCATCGAAGGGACTCGATCATTTTGTAGGCAACTCGAAGGGTCATCGAGGGATCATGATCTTTATTCGAAAGGGACCATGATGATATTGTTTAATCGAGGGTCTTTGCTAAAGTATTCTCATTTTCATGGGACGTGACAATTAGTATCACAAGGAAACGAAGAGAGGTTACCCTAGAGGTGAAGTGTGCAAAGTGTATTGGTTTCAGTTATGTTACCTTGAAAATTAAGGTTATCTATGTTTGATTTTATTCTTATCATACAAGCCTATTTACTAGCAGTTATATATATACAAACATATAAAGGCAAAAGATAAAGAGAGAATGTAAATCTACGCTATTACAGGGCTTTGGGAGAGTTACATAATTAGAAAAATGCGGGGATGTAAATCTAAACTATTACATTAAACTGTGCGACCTATTCAATTGTTTAAGAAAATAAATAGCAAAAAGAATAAGAAAATATTGGGAAAAAAGTTTAAATGCCCTAAAAATCTAAGTTTATATTTTTGGTGTTTTTTATGAAAATAATTTAATTGTTAATTAATAATAATTAAAATCCTAATTCTAATTGACTTTAATTAATAAAAAGCCTAAAATCTAATTGTCCAAAAAAAAAACAATTAATTAATTTACACCCTAAAACTAATTTTTTGTTGATTTTATTATATGGCTTCTTTCTGATTTTTTTATGTATAACTTTTGATTAAAAAAAGTTAATTAATAATAAAATAATTAATGAAAAAATGGAAAATGAAGAAAGTAAAGCAAAAAGGGTTTTAACATCGCTGGGGTTTGAACCCCCCCCCCCCCCCCCCCCTCCCTTCTCTTCACACGCTTGGTTCTAATATGTTCTATGTTTCTTGGTTAACACATCTGGACATATGAAACTTATTAATAACACAAGGATTAAGAAATTTGAAATTAGAAAATCCTTACCACCAGTGTGATTGAGGGGAGGCGTTCTGGGCACAGTTGAGCGTGGTTATGGACTTGAGGAGGTTCCTCGGGATGTCATGATGATGATTTGAGGCTTCGTTTCAGTTGAGAATGGCTGGAAAACTGCGATATGGTTTGCACCTATTCTTTGAAAATTTTGTGTTTTAGAACTTGTTTCTATGGCAGTCAATCCTTGTCCTTGTCTTATGGAGTGTGCCCTCTATTTATAATGAATGATTTTTTAAGTTAACATTATTGGAAGGAAACACGTGCAATCAAAGTCATTATTTGTTTCCAAAATAATTGCAAAACTTTCCAAAATATGAAGATCTCTTTCCTTCTTCATCCCTCACAATTTTGTTATGTTGGATATGTGATCTTGGACTTCAAAATGATCCAAAACAAAAGCCCACATGCCTTGTACATTTGTTTAATTCAATTTTGAATTTAAATGAATAAAATCAAAATAAATGAAATAAAAAATTAAAATAATGCATGAATGGACTTAGGGGTCCCTAAACATGTCATAAACACGTTTGAACTTCAAACGTTAGGCCCATTAGCCTCAAAGTCCAAAATTGCTCAATTGTGGTTTCATGCATTTTCTCAAAATTGCTCAACTTGCACCAATCATAACTCTCTCAAATTTTCTCATATGAAGGTGATCTTGGACTTTTTGGAAAGATCAAGATTTCCCCTACAACTCTCATATTGGTAACTTTTCATTTGAAGTCTTTAACTTGATGTAAATTGCTTTGACAAAAGATGTCTTTTTGTTGACTTTTAAAATGACATGTAACGTTTTGGCCTATATCTCTCAAATGAAGTATTTTTGGCCTTGAGCTTAGAGAGACAAAGTTGTAGAGAATTGAATTTCCTTCAAAATAGAATTTGGTTAAGGAATTTTTGATGAAGCATGTGAAAGTTATACTTGGTCAAAGTTCAGTTGACTTCTCCTTAAGAAAACCCTAATTTGGTAACTTTTGACTTTTGATGAATCTTGAGTTTTCTAGATGAATCATGATCAACCTTTGATAAAATGATGAATGTGACTTCAAAATATTGATGTTGACCAAAAATCTTGAGTTTTGACTGTATGTTAACCACATTTAACTTTTTATCCAATACAATTGATTTTCAATCATCTGAGCAATTGATTGAGCAAACTTGTGATGCAAGGCTTGAAACTAGTCATGAGGATACCTTGAAGCATATGAGGAATCACGTAATCCACTTGAGGAATTAGAAGCTTAATTTTCTTTGAGAAACACAAAACCCTAGTTGTAGGTCAATTCCTTAAGAGAGGGGCTTGTATGCTCAAACCCTTGAGTATTCTTTAGCAATTGAGGGTCCTAGGAGTATGGGGAGGTGTCTTGAATCAATTGTCTTAAAAAATGTGAGGGAATTTTTTTGGGTACAACGCAGATCCACACGCGTTGTCATGTCTCTTTGGATGGCCAAGATGTCATGCATAATGGGTTTGACATTACTCGTAAAAAAATCTCAGTTTGCTTGCTTTAGAAGATCCAGACTGACATAATATTTTCTAGAGATACTTGTAGCATAAGAACCCACCTCCTCATAAGCACATATATCATATCACTTTATCTAATACTCTTCCATTGCACCCACTAGAAATTGCTGGTACAAGTGAATTCTCCAGCATGATAGTGGTCATGCATTTACCATACACACCACTGTAGATATGGTCAGAAGCTTTACATCTTACTTCACCATAGTTAGAAAAGCCACTCCTGAAACTAGAGTTGAGTATCAAGTTTCATATTCATAATCCAAGCATCTCCCAAACCAACCATCAATAAGCATGATGTTACAACATCATTTAGGACATCAACTTCTTATCACATAAACCATTCACTTTGGTTCTCGATCCACCATCCATAGTTCTTAGAAGTCTTTCTTTCAAGCTTATACAATAATATGTTAATAGGATACAACCTCTATAGCTTATTCAAGTTATCACAAACACTAGAAACCCATGAAGAGAAATAAAATCTCATACAATTTCTGAAGCATCATGTTCAGACTGCAATCCTGCACCAGTATATTTAACAAATACACAACTCCCTTCTTTAGTTAGGAAGATGTCAAGCACAAAGGATTTTACATCAGTCATATGCACAACCACATGAGATGAACATTTCCTCACATTCCTTCCTTCACAGTTTCCCTCAGAGGTACAATAGAGCTACCTCCTCACAAATGGTTGAGCACCACAAATATCAGAGCATTTGATCTTACACACATGGATTCTTCATTATGACAGATACTCATACCATAAACTACACCGGATTTAGCCAGTGGCTTAACTTTATACTCCATCATGAACAGATTGTTCAGTACAAGTCTACTTCTCCTCTTCCCTTCAAGACTCAATCCTTCAAGACTTCACTTGGTACAATTTATATTAACACCATAAGATGAAGTGCATTAGTATTTGCAAAGGCTAATGTTCTAACATGTGGTGATGACATTATCCTTGGACGTAAAGTTTGAGCAACTAGTTCCTTGGAGCACATTATAGTATTGGAAACAAAAAAATCTTGATCATATTCAGGTGGTCTTCCACCTCTTGCCCTTGTCAAATAACCTCCTGCACTCCTTGATTCTGTCACATGTTTTAAGAGTGTTACCACTGAACTCCCTGACTAGACTTTCATAGCAAGGACCAACCTTTGTGACAGTCTTTATCAAACCAGCAACCTCTATAATCTCCACAACCTCCTTATAATTTAAGACATCCTTAACCAATTCCCTTTCCATAACAATCTTTCAATTGGACAAAAACTTCTAATTTTCAGCACTTTGCACAACATGGAAAGTCACATTGTCTAGAGGAGCCTTATGAATAGTAACGCACGCCCTTTTAGAAGTATATCTTCTTATGGGTGTGATGTCTTAAACATCTTCTTCAACTTCAAATTTAGAGTTGCTTGAAGACATAATTTTTCTCTTTTTGGACGAGGTTATTACATTGCTCCAAGATGTTGAGGGACCAATTGGAGATTTTCCCTTTTCACTTTTTGAAGGTGTTTTCTCCACAACTGCATCTTTCTTCAAACGACTCTTGAAGGGGTAGCTTTAAAAGAAAAAGTTTTTACTCGTCTACTCTTCAAACCTTTGGCTATACTAGGGGCCAAACATTTTGAGACTGGTTCCTCATGAGACACAAGATCAATATGCACAACTTCTTCATTTTTTATTTCTTTACCCCCCACTCATTTTCAACCTCAGCAGCAGTGGACATATGAACGGATCCAGAATCATAGGCCCCAGCCTTTATGACACAGTCACCATCAAGATTCTCTTCATTTGCCACAGATATTTGAACATTAGGCAAAACATCAGAACAAACCTTCATCAATAAAGAAGTAACAAAAACATTTTGGAAACTTAGCAGTGGAAAATAAAATGTAGAAAATAAATTGCAGAAATTAAAGGAGATAATGGAAGAAGAAGAAAACCAAGAATTATACAGGTTCAGTAAAAAATGACTTAGTCTTGTCCCCAAGAACTGACCTTGAAAGTTTCCAATAAATGTCGAGAGCTTTTAGTAGGAAAGACTCGCGAAGCCCATTATACAAGGATATGATGATTGATCTTTAACCAAATAATAAAAGACGATAGATGTGAGTGTTTGCATCTTTTCTTTAGAATAAACTCATGAGTGAAGTAGCTAATATTCCTTCCTAATTATGGATTAAAGCGATTAGTCTTATTTCTACAAACACAGACCTTGGAGCGGTAAGTATTCAAGTTCCTAAACCTTTGAGCTTAAACACCTTGGTATTACACGGGATAACCAGTAACCTGTGAGATTTTAACACCAGGCTGATCTCGAACCTATGAAGCTTTTAATATCAGGATGGGCTTCAACCTATCTTGGTTTTAATATAGGACTGACCAAGAACCTAGGAGATTTTACCACGGGATGATCTCCAACCTAAACTAGGACGAAATCACATAATCCCAAACCAAAACTTTTAACGGATTTGGCTTCTAAACCAAATAAATCCTTATATAGATAATACTCAACCAAGGTGTATACATAATATTCTCGGGGTGAATTTGCAATTCTACCATTTCCAAAATTACAAAATATACCCTCACCCACAAAATGACTTTTCTCACATAATCACTTGACTAAAACATTAGTGAGAGAAAGCTAAAAAAAGGTTTAGAGAGAGAGAGAGAGAGAGAGATGAAAGTGTCAAAACACGATTCTAGATGGCTTGAAATGAGAAATGAAACCTCTATTTATAGGCTATAGGTTGCCTAAAAAAGGAATTTCAATTTAATGCGTTTTAAGATAATCTAATCGATTAGAGCATATTCATAATCGATTAGATGGTTAAAATAATTGTTTGTAAGTTCTCAAAAAGGAAGGTTAAGTTATCTAGCCGTTGCACAAAATTAAGGCGCCTTCAAAATAGCTTGGGCCTTAAGTTTGCACATTTCTAACGGATTAGACACATGTTCTAATCGATTAGAAAAGTAAAAAAATCGCCAATAACTATTTTGACTGCTCCCAATTCATCTGACACAACTTCTAGATGTTTTTTTCAAAATATTTTCTTTTCGTAAAGCATTTTGAAAATAGTTTAGTGTGCGTGTGCGCGCTTTACCCTTGCACTTTTATGATAAAGTCCTTTTGACTTACACTCGTTCACACATTGCTAAACTTGGAGATTACCACATTACTTCAAGACTTTTTCAAATAATTCTCTTTTTGTTGACACATGCTTAAGTAGCTTGAGATAAGATTTTAGTTGCATTTCACTTGATTATCATCATCAAATAGTCAAGTCCATCAAACTCTAATGACATGGTTTACATCTTTATTCGCTTAATCATTCATGTTTGACTTATCATATTACATTAATTATCATCATTAAAAGTAGATATCCTTGTTAAAAGCATATCACCTACAAAACAAAGTTCCACACGAGTGACCGCTCATTATGCAATGCCGACAATTGCTAAGAGATTCCATACGTCTCTGAAACATGCATAAAACCCATGTCGATTTGGCTTCTAAAGACAAGCTTATCATTAACTGCATTTAATGTTACACGTGTGTTTGCTCGTGACACTTACAAAACTCGCCTTAAGATCTACTTGAAGGACTCACCACAAGGATAATGTGAAAAACTCTTTAGGGGTTAGCCCATATATGAAGTTTGGGAACAATCAAAGTGAATCACTTCGTCCTTTCCAAACCCTCATGCTTGAAGGACTATGTATTGAGATAATTTCACTAGATCCTAAGATGGAAAACCTAGAAAAGCATGTGGTGATCCCATTGCCTCAACCCTGACACAAACACCTAACACGAGGAAGACAAATTACTCGTTACACTGCGAGGCTGCCCAAATTTAAGTGATAGGCCACCTAGGGTTTATCTTAAATGTGAGGGGTGACATGTCCCCACAACTATTGACTAAAGGAAACTGTCCCCGCAATGCCAAAAAATGAACCCCACTCTCTCTACGTTTCATGGTCATGGAACCAAAATAGGTCATTTCCTAATTCTTTGACCTAGGTCAAAATAGTCTGTATAAATATCACAACTTTAAAGTTGAGAAAAGATCAAATCATTCATCCAAAAAACACATGTATAAATTTTTTCACTACTCTACATAAATAAATTTTAAACTCTATTAATAATTTTAATCATCACATTCAACCCTTCATCTGCCCTCACTTTTTTTTAACAAATGTAATAGTTTATCGCAAAACCAATGTAAATATTCTAAAAATAAATAATATTGCCAACAAAGTAATTACCGGCTACAGCCGGTAAGGGTGACATCTCACCACTTGATCTCGCGGTTCATACTACGTTCACGCGTCCGAAAATTATCCCTCAATTCCTTGTAGACAGACAACAACACAACTGATTTAACTCAATCCCTCGAACTTGGAAACCCTTTCTAGTTTCTTCTCGTATCACACTTTCTAAAACCCCAAAAACCTAAATAAAAAATTCCACTTTCTCTCCCGAATCGAAAACAGAGAAAATTCAAATCTTCTCAATGACCTCAAAGCTACTCACTTCCATCCTCCGTCACCACCTCACCAAAAAAACCAATCTCAATCACCTCCGCCGCCAACCTCTTTCCACCGCCACCGCAACCGCAACAGCCTTATCCGACCCTCAAAACCATGAAGAAACCTCCGGAATCACGATGAAGGGTGTCAAAATCTCCGGCAGACCCCTTTACCTAGATGTCCAAGCAACCTCACCGGTTGACCCGCGTGTTCTCGACGCTATGCTGCCTTTCAATATCTCTCAATACGGAAACCCTCACTCTCGTACCCATTTCTACGGCTGGGAATCCGATAACGCTGTCGAACACGCCCGCTCCCAGGTCGCGGCCCTTATAAGCGCTTCGCCTAAAGAAATTGTCTTTACCTCTGGTGCTACTGAGTCGAATAATATTTCGATTAAGGGTGTTATGCATTTTTATAAGGAGAAGAAAAAGCATGTGATTACTACGCAGACGGAGCATAAGTGTGTGCTTGATTCGTGTCGGCATCTTCAGCAGGAGGGTTTTGATGTTACTTATCTTCCGGTTGAGTCGGACGGGTTGGTTGATTTGGAGAAGTTGAAGGCGGCGGTTAGGCCGGATACTGGACTTGTTTCTGTTATGGCTGTGAATAATGAGATTGGTGTTGTGCAACCTATGGAGGAAATTGGAAAGATTTGTAAGGAGTTTAATGTTCCTTTTCACACGGATGCAGCTCAGGCTTTAGGGAAGATTCCTGTGGATGTTGATAAGTGGAATGTGAGTTTGATGTCGTTGAGTGGTCATAAGGTTTATGGACCCAAAGGGGTTGGAGCGTTGTATCTTAGGAGGAGGCCTAGGATTCGTGTTGAGCCTCAGATGAATGGTGGGGGACAAGAGAGAGGGATTCGAAGTGGAACTTTGCCGACACCTTTGGTTGTTGGGATGGGTGCGGCTTGTGAGGTGGCTATGAGGGAGATGGAATATGATGAGAAGAGGCTTTCTGCGTTGCAGCAGAGGTTGCTTAATGGGATTAGAGATAAGCTTGATGGGGTGGTGGTGAATGGGAGCATGGAAAGCCGATATGTTGGGAATCTTAATTTATCGTTTGCTTATGTTGAAGGGGAGAGTTTGCTTATGGGGTTGAAGGAGGTTGCTGTTTCAAGTGGTAGTGCTTGCACTAGTGCTAGTTTGGAGCCTTCTTATGTTTTGAGGGCATTGGGAGTTGAAGAGGACATGGCTCATACTTCTATTAGATTTGGTATTGGGAGGTTCACTACTGAGGATGAAATTGACAGGGCGGTTCAGCTCACAGTTACACAAGTCGAGAAGTTGAGGGAGATGAGTCCGCTTTATGAAATGGTGAAGGAAGGAATCAATATCAAGGATATTCAATGGTCGCAGCACTGATTATTGGTCAGTTTTAGGCTTCCGTTTTGAGTTTTTTTTTTTTATTACTGATAATTTAGGATGAAGCATGATCATAGATGGTTATGTATAATAAGTTAATTACTATATGACATTATATGCATTTTATTGACAAGTACCCAAATTCGATTATGATGAAAAAACTGAATAAAACTCATGTTCATAATCTATTGTCATGTTTTGATTTAGTTTGTTTGCCCTGTGCTTTGTTGAACCTAGAATATGTATTCCCCATTACATTTATATTTTTCGCAAATTTCACATTTCATTCTCTTCTCTTCTCAAGTATTCTGTTTTGTTGTATGTGTAAAAAAGGTCGTATGAATGGTAGTGTAAAAGCTTTGGTAAAATATTTGTTGTCTTTGTCATAAACTGTAGTAGGTGGACATTGGCAAAAGAATGTTGGTTGAGAGTGTGTTATGATATAGAATAAAGGAGAATTATAGTAGCAAGACAAGTTAGTTAATAGTTAGTTAGTTAGAGGAATAATTTGTATAATTTGGAGGATACAGAGATAGCAGGAAAGCATTTAGTATTGTAAATATTTAGTGATAAAGAAGTGATTATATTGTAGGAGTGAAGCCCTTGGAGGAGATTGATTCTAAACATTTAGTAATTGAGCAGTGAACAGTGATTGTGTTGTAGAAGGGAAACCCTTGGAGAAGGGTATCTCTCCTCCACTTAAGGGTGTGCAAAAAAATTGGTCGACCAGAACCATTTTACGAAACCCGATGCACCTATGTAAAAAGCCCAAATTGTTTTGCATGTAAACTGGCCCAGATCCATTTCATTAAACCACAAAAAATCAGTACTCAGATAAAAAAAAACCAAATACCCAAATGGCAAGCCTGGTGTGTTCTCCAAATCTAATGCTCTCAGCCACCATAATGTCACTCCTATGGTTGCCGGTTCTTCATCTAATAAGTTCCACTTTCTCATCATTTTTTGCTAAGAAAGAATCCGCACTTGCCAGAAAATGGAACAGTTTTCTATTTGATTTCGACATCGGTTTCATTCAACGTCACAGTCCAATGATGTTCTTTTCATCTCGTAAAAGTCTCAATGCCAAAACATGAATGGAAAGGTAAATCTCAGTAACTCTCCTGTCACATTGATTTTGCCTTTGATAGATCCTGATTTGGTGATATCTTTTCTTCTGGAGGGATATTCTGGTATGCATGCAGTTCTGGCGATTTGAAATTGTTGGTGCAGAAGGTAAAGTTTAGTTGATTAAATTGGAAATGAAAGAAATGTCACAGAAACACAGTTCTGAGCTGTTGGATGAAGTCTGAAAACAGAGAAGTCACTGGGATGAAAATCATGTTTTAATAAAAAACCAGTTCTGGTTTTGGTCCGGTCCAAACCAGTTTGAAACTGTTTCACAAGCAGGGACTGGTATTCTATAATAATGGTTGATCTCAGAATTTGGGTTGGGCCTAATTCATCCCTACAAAACCGACTTGTAAGATGAGGATTGCCCCCACTTAAAAAGTTTAACACAAGCTATATCTCTTAGCAATGTAGGACTAAATCCTCCCCTTTAAACCCAACACAATGAAGGTGTTGGAGGCTGCAATTAAGGCAAGTCAAATGCCGCAATTAAGGTGACTAGGGACGGACCGCAATTAAGGCGGAAATTCCAACACACACCCTCACGCTTGGGCCTCAATGAGTCCAAAGTGTGGATGATGTGGGAAGCCCAACAATTGATCTAGGATAGACTCTGATACCATCTCATAATTTGGGTGGACGTAACTCATTCGTACAAAAAGTGGAATGGTTTTTGTGGTTCGGTTTACCATGCATAGCCTTACTCCAAGGGTTTCTCCTTCTATAACTTAGTCACTGCCTTATTTGCTAGATGCTTACAATATTAAATGCTTTCTCTAGATCTTTGTATCCTCCTATTTATACAAATAAATGATATAATCATCTAATTAACTAACTAATTCTAATTAACTAACTAATTAACTAACTTCTCTAACTACTTGAATTCCTCTTTATTCTATATAGTAACAGAATTGCAAGCTTGGAAGCTAATTGGGAATGCCTTGGCTTATTGATGTTATGGGACAGTATGGTATTTTAGAGCATGTTATTCCTTCATATATGAAACTTCCAATTTATGATATACCTTGAAGTACAAGAATAGCATTGAGCTTCTTTTGTTTGTTGAGGAGGATTATAAAAATAGTACAAGCTAGAGCTTGAGTAATGGCAAGTCTAAGGCCAAAATTTATTGTTCTCTGCAGCTGTCCACTGTATTTTAAATTAATGAAACTTATTAAAGCAGCTTGTGAACTCATTGGCATTTTCTATTATGAGTGAAATCGAATAAGAACAGAATCTGTATTAACAAAGCAAAAGGGGAAAAGATAAACCAAAGCAGTCTTTCTTGCTTCTTTATTACACTGTCAATATGGTTATGATTATTGTGTTTTGTATATTATATCTCCCATGCGCTGATAGCAGAGATTCTAGTCAATATGAGTTCAAGTGCATCATTCTCCTATAATGAATCTCAGAGTTTATAATTAATGGATATTGAGTCTAGACCTTTTCTGCACTAATTTTTAGTGGTGGAATACCTCCAAATCTTGTTGATTTGTATAGCCTTTTTACAGTTTAGGGCTATTAGTATTTTGACATCATGTTTTGCTCCAAACTCTGGACTCAAACCATGTAAAATCAAAAGAAAATCTGAACACTTGGACCTAAGAAATAGAAGGAAGAATGTATGAGGATTACAGGCGACACGGTTGATCCTCCAGAGTTATAAAATGAAATATCACTGTCTGGCCAGCATGGTTTTGCTGCCTCCAGAGTTATAAAATATGAAATATCACTGTCTGGCCAGCATGGTTCTGCCGAAAAGCTTGAGATAATCAAGTTTTATTTATGTATTTTTATTCGAATCACAAAACGTAACATAATGATGAGTTATAATGATGATAATAAATTTATTCATATTTACTTAAATAAGCTGGTTTGTTAGGTTTAAAATACTTTTTTGTATGACTTGAGACTTAACATTTTTAACTAAATAGACTTATAAATTTTTTTATGTCTTTTTTATTTAAAAAAAGGTAATTTTTCATCCCACCCTTGCTATATGGGCTGCACATCTGAAAATTCGAGAATGTCTTTGAGTGAATTTGGAGATATATCTTTGAATGCATCAAATGTCATTTTTTTGGCAAAATTTAGTTAGGAGATGTATTTCGAATACACTTCTAGGATAAATTCGGATATGCATCTCCGAAGTCACTTGTCGTCATTAGAAAATCAAACAGCCATCCCATTTATCTAGAAATAAGTTCGGAGATGCATATTCGAATCATTGAGATAATTCAAAAATGCATCTCCGCAATATTGCCTGTGTGATTTTTTCATAACTAGTTTTATAAGATTGTGGTGTTTTCAATTTAAATTAATTTTAATTCGATTAAAATTGTCGTTATTTGTTTCAACGATTAATAAAAATGAATATTATAGAATTGAGTAATGCATTAATAAAATTGAATATTATAAAAACTGTAAATAATAGTACAACAACTGTTCTCCAAGTCGATGAAAGATAAACAAAATACAATAAAAAACATAGTCTATTAAGTATGTTTAATCCTAACACTCTGACTCCTCTTATGTCTGCGGTAACTCAAGAAATTTCGTGCCTCGGAAAGAATGAAACATGCTAGAGCAATCGCTTCATCGTCACCTCTCTCTCGAACATGCCCTCTCCTGTCATTTGCATGATAGTCTGACAGATTGACAAGACGTCAACAATATGATCATCATGTGCCTACTCATTCTCCAGGATTTTCTCATGACCACGCCTAGGTGGACGTCCATGAGTGTCTTGTGTCATATAATGATGTGACACATTATAGAACCATGTCATATAATCTTTCACATATGATCACTATTTTGTGGCTTCATGACTCCGATAATCCATCGGTACCAGACGACTCTCAAAATTTGTCATAATGTCATCAAGATCTCTGCGGACAATAGTGATAGGAGCAGTATGAAAGGGGGACTTCATAATGATTTACACGTACTAGAGATGACAATGGATATCCATAGACACAGGTACTAGTCTCCTGTTATCCGTTCTATTTAGTAAATATGATACCTATATCCGTCTCATACTCGTGCGGATATCCGTGGACTTTGAGATACCCGCGAATATTTACGGGTATCCATAAATATTATTATTTAAATATATTTAAATAATAATTTTTTTTATCTCTTTTAAAAACAAAAAAAAAACATTTTTAAATTTAACACATAATAAATAATAACAAAAATAAGTCACATTCATTTTATTTCTTATTTTATCAAAATAATAACAATAATAATAGTAATAATAATATCATATTTAACAAAATAATAATAATTATAATAATAATAGTAATAATAATAATAATAAATTTGTATCAAACAAATTAATATTTAAGTATTTTTGTTAAATATAAACGGATACAGATACCCGCGGGTACGAGTACCATCAAATCTATATCCGCATCTGTAGATAAATGGGTAATCAAATATTCGTTTATTTTATCAGTGGATATCCATTAAGTCATCATATTCGTGTCTGTGACGGGTTTTATCTGCGGGTATCTACGATTACGGTTTTTTTTGTCATCCTTAACACGTATCTAAACTGTCGCATGCACCGCTCGGGCAGATACCTGCACATGATGTTAGTCCCACATGCAACCATCCAGAGTATAAGGAAATGTGATCGAATGAAATTTTGTCCTGATGAGTAGCGTATGACATCCACAAGACGTCGTCATGTTGAGTTCGATCAATATGTGAATGCAATGATAGTGGACAAGGATCCATCCCTGATAACGAATAAGATGAAAAATATTAGTAACTAGTTGTTAGCTCTTAAATTCGACACTCATAACATATTGGTCTTATTGGCCAAAAAATAGATTGAGAAAATCTAAGTTGAAGACATTTCGACAAAAGAGCCTATTAAAGTTGGTCATGTTGAAACCTTGCTAAGAGGAGAAGGAACACTTAGATAATTTTCTAAGTTGGAAATAGTCTTCGACCGAAAAGCTTTGTATCAGCAACAAGTAATTTTGAATCTGAAGAAAGGAGGGAAAGACAGTTCACTTGGCAGTTGAGGAAAGCAAAGTGGCATGAAGATAGAATTCGAAGCACATGCAGAGGACACTTGTCCTCATCCTGGAACGAGGCAACTGTTCGACGGTTATTTAGTTTTAGTATAAATGTAGGGATTTTATGTAGATTTCCGTGTGTTCAACATATGGTACAAGTCACTCAATCTTATATAAGTACCTGTTGGCTCCCAAATTCGACACTTCCTATATTTGGTCTTTTTAGGCCAAATAACTGGAATGAACCAAGCTAGGAAGTATGATTCGACACATGAAATAACTTAAGAAAAAGATCTAAGTTATGTTGGAATCTTCGACCAAGGGCTCATTCGATTGAAGAAGACTTATGCCACTCGACTAAGAGAAAGTACTCCCACTTTGACACATGATACGAGGACTATTTGAATTTTGAATTATTGGAGGAAAAGGCAGTTTTCGCCAGCGTCTAAGAAGAGGCAGCGTGGCCAAAAGTTATGGATCTAGGGACATGCAGAAGACACTTGTCTTCATCCTAGCGCAGAATGTTCCCCTGACGGTTATCTACTTTTAGTATAAATTAAGAAACTTGTGTAATTTTCAAGTGTATTGAACCTATTGTACTAAGTCACTTAAACATTATCCAAGTAACTATTGCGTGAGAAAGGATAAAGCTGAGCAATGTACGTTGGAAACACCTTTTTTCCTTAATAAAAGTCTTTTACATTACTTTACCATTATTCTGCAAAGTTATCTTTTTTACTTCTTTTATTTGCATTTCTATATTTCTGCTTACTTTTCAATAATCTCAAACATCCTTTCTCTGGGTCGAACATGCGTTCTTCCTTCTTACCCATTTTACATAAAAATTAGCATATGTTCTGGAATTAGTTTGATCGATCCCGTAAGTAAACCAAAAAACTTACCTTTTTGGAGATCAACGATTGTTTACCAAAAACAACGGTAAACAAATTTGCACACCTGGTGGGACGTTGCTAATTTTTTCTATGTTACTGTGTTTTTCCTGTACAGTTATAACATTGCATGTTATTAAGGAGTGGTAGAGTAACCAACAAATATACTGTTAGAAAGGAAAATAGAGAGAGTCGTATGGATAACGAGCCAAACCATGGAGAAATACCTCCACCAATCACAGGGACAGCAGTTACTACTATTGTCGAAGGGAATATCTCAACTTCTGTTGGATCAATGCTAGCGTTAACCCCAAATCAAACTGGACCCTTACTTTCGTATGTGGGTCCAAGAGGTCCTTTGGGAACGCCTCCACCAAGGATAAATCTAGGATCTCGATCAACTGTACCCCTAGGCTTTTCGACAGCCTGGATGGGTCGAGAACAGCCATATGGCATGCCAACTACTGAAATGGCTAGCCTTATGAATGCTGCGTCCACTTTTTCTGAACCTTTGGTGAATGCAACATCGCCATTACAAGGGTCTGGAGCCAGTAGAAACCAAATTTTGGGAGGGCCATCTCACATGATACCAAGCCTCACAAATGTTTCGACAGCAATTTTAAGGCAACAAATGGACGAAAGTAATCATGAAATGGTATAAATGTTAGCACAAACTCTAAGTATAGTGCTAAATCCCCTCATTCAGACTGTTACACAGTCGAATCAACAGATGACATCGTAAATGACGCGCATGGCTGAATTCTTTGGGGTACCCCAAGTTGTTCGACAACCCCAGAGGGTACCAATAAGGGTAAATCAAGGGGTAATTATGGAAGAAGATTGGACCGTTAATCCAAACCCCCAGGTTCCTAGGGTGGAAGTAGAACAACCAAGGATAGAGATACCACGAAACCTTCGAGAAATCGATCAAGGCATTATTATGGCTAATAGAAACCAAAACGCCGACAAATTAATACAACAAGTTCGATACCAGAACTATGTGACGGACAATAATTTAACCGCCATGATCGAGAGGATCATGCTTTAAAACGGGATGAATGTTGGTTTTCACAGACCAAACTTTACATCCCTATTGTCAGAATATATTCTGCAAACAGACTTACCACCTAGGGGAAAAGTCCCAAAATTCACTAAATTTTCAGGGGATACGACAGAGTCGACTGTCGAACATGTGGCTAGATATTTGATAGAGGCCGGAGAAATAGCAAACAACGAAAACCTTAGAATCAAATATTCCCAAGTTCCTTGACAAAGAATGCTTTCACTTGGTTCACTACTCTCCCAACCAATTCGATCCACAACTGGAACCAATTAGAAAGATTGTTCCATGAACAATTTTACATGGGTCAAACCAAGATAAGTCTAAAAGAGTTGGCTAGTGTGAAGAGAAGGTTCACAGAGCCAATTGATGAATATTTAAATAGGTTTCGATTACTCAAAGTCAGATGCTTTACCCAAATGCCTGAGCATGAATTAGTTGAAATAGTAGCGGGGGGCCTGCATTATTCAATTAGGAAAAAGTTAGATACACAATACCTAAGAGATATGGCCCAACTTGCTGATAGAGTTTGACAAGTAGAACGCCTTAAAGCTTAAAAAGCTAAAACTGCCAAAACTCATCGACGAGAAAGGGTAGCTTATGTCGAAATGGATGATAACGATTCAGAGACATACATCGATCCTATAGATGTCGAAGAAGGAGAAATTGATTTAGATGAATTAAAACAAGGACCACCATATTCTTGTAAATTGCTAGTGCCATCAAATGGGAAAAATCCTGTAGAACCTGAGAAAAACAGTGATAAATTTCCTAAGAAAACTTATAGTTTCGACATATCCAAGTGTGACGAAATATTCGATCTATTAGTTAAAGATGGACAGATGATAGTGCCCCCAGGGGCCAAATTGCCTCCTTTAGAACAGAGAAAGAAAAGAGGTTTTTGTAAATACCATAATTTTTGGGACATAAAACCTCACAATGTTTCCTTTTCAGGGATCTCGTTCAACAGGCGCTGAAGGAAGGAAGGCTGAAATTTGCTGATAAACCAGCAATGAAGATCGACACAAACCCACTGCAGGCAGAGGCGCATTATGCCGAACCAGTTGGCATTCATATGGTGGAGGTGTCTGAAGATTTCATCACAAAACCCATCTTCGGAAGTTTCACTGGGAACATCTCCGGGAAAACTATTGAAGGGGTGAGAAAGGCCACTGAAGGCCTGGATTTAAAAAAAGAAGTTGGCCAAGGGTCGAACAAGAAGGCTGCTGAAAGCCTGAAACCGATCAAACGGGTTACTGAAGACCCAAACAAAATCAAAGGAGTTGCTGAAAACTCCAGCAAAAGAACCACCACAGGTTCTTATTTGGCTGCTACAAAGGGCTCGACAGAGGACTTGGAGGCCAAAATGCAGAATATGAACCTGGCTGCCAAAAGTAACATGCAGGTTAACGTGGTTGAAGTCTCTGGAGCCAAAGCTTCAGAGGAAGCCATTCGACAAGAAGAAGTAAACAAAACTGCATCCCAAAGGAGGATGAAGATTTGGCAGATTTTCTGCATAGGTGCCAGAAGAAGAAATCAGAAGTAATGCTATGCCCTAGATGTAGCTCTATTTTTGATAAGAAAGCCGCTGAACACATACAAGTGATGCGGGTTGTAAAAGCAAAACAGGGCACCAATGCCTAACAAAGAATGGGTCCAGAAATTCGATTTGACCCCAGAAGGGGGCATCAACAAAGACCCATGAATCAGGAAAGGAGGCCATCAACTTTTAGGCCTCCAACTAATATGCCTACAGGTATTTGGCTAAATACCATGGGAAGGAAGCGGCCAAATGAAGAAAGATGCCAGGCATTCGACGTACCAAGAGGTTATTCTCTAGATTACAGAAAGGAGTACCATGCTTCTGCGTCGAACAAAATGACCCATGTGTCGAGCAATTACAAAGGAAAGAATCCTATGTCTCGTTCGCAGTGGAGAAGGTTCCAAAGACGGCAAAAGGCCGAGAAAGAGGCAGCTGGACCTCATCCAGAAGTTAGCACTAATGTGCAGAAAAAACAAAGGAAGCCTCTGGAGAGAAATCCTGTGCCCTGGGCGGAAGAGTGTGGGTCAAACGATGAAGACGAATCTGACTCTAGTGACAGTTTAGACATCATGGTGAATGTCATATCTGTGTTGCCCAAAGAATATAGCCGTGAGGTCGAAGTCGAAGAAACTGACCTAATGGTTGAACAAGAGCTGGCTAGACACAAGCCAGTATGTTACTATATAATGAACAATGGATGCGTGGAAGAACAAAACACATTTTTGAACCACCAACAGAGGCAATGAAGAGCCATCTGAAACCCTTGTTCATTAGAGCAAAGGTTGGGGAGGTAACCATAAACAAAATTCAGGTTGATTCTGGGGCAACCATCAATATCATACCACAATTCATGCTGGAAAAGCTAAGTAAGGGGGATGCTGACATAAAGCCACATAACATGGTCTTATCCAACTATGAAGGGGGAATTGGCACCACAATGGGTGTCATTCAACTAGACCTCAAAGTGGGCTCAATCCTTCGACCCACCATGTTCATGGTTATTTCAGCAAAACCCAACTACAATCTACTCCTTGGTCGGGAGTGGATACATGAAATTGGAGCAGTGCCATCTTCGATGCACCAAAGGGTCACAATGTGGCGCCCCGACGATATTGTGGAGAACATCAAAGCAGATCAGAGTTATTACTTGGGTGAAATTAACAGTGTCGGAAAGAACGATTTCGACAGAAATTTGGCTCACATAGGGCCATGTAACCCACCAGAGTTTGATTTAACTCTAACTCCTAATGCGTTCTGCTCTCTATACCTATACTCCGATTACGGCTTTTAGTGGGATAGAGAAGACTTATCCAACATCGACTTTCGAGGAGTCAGTGATATACGGCCAACAGGCTAGGGAAGCAAGTTTGATGATGATGACTGAGTCATCAACTCTCCAAAAGATTTCGGCATATGTGGCCGAAAACAGAATGATAGCGGCCTTAGAGGCTGAAGTTAAATATGTGGCTTTCGAAGCCAATGAACAAGTCCTTTCAAAGACAGGGTCTGGGAAAGATTTTGACCCAGAGCCTCCTGACTTAGGAGCGAAAGACTTTCGAGACCAGAGGTTAGACGCCATCTATGACGATGAACCTCTAGGTTTCGAGAAGGACCCGCTGTCGAACAATGTCAGAATGTTGGCGCAAGATCCTCTAGAAGAGGTAAATCTAGGCGAAGGTCCTGTGAACAGGCCCACATACATAAGCACAAAAATGGATCCAGGACTCAGGGTCGAAATGATCAGATTACTGAAAGAGTTCAAGGATTGCTTTGCGTGGGACTATGACGAGATGCCTGGTCTCGACAGAGGATTGGTAGAACTGCAGTTACCAATAAAGCCTGGAAAGAAACCCGTTAAGCAGACTCCAAGATGGTTTGCACCAGAGATTTTATCAAAAATCAAAACGGAGGTCGAAAGGCTGCTGAGATGCAAGTTCATAAGAACGACCAGGTACGTCGAATGGATTGCAAATATTGTACCTGTTATAAAGAAAAACGGTACCTTGAGGGTGTGCATCGATTTCAGAGATCTAAATGCTGCAACACCCAAAGATGCATATCCAATGCCAGTGGCGGAAATGCTTGTGGATTCTGCCGCTGGTTTCGAGTACATGAGTATGTTGGATGGCTACTCTGGATACAATCAAATCTTCATTGCTGAAGAAGATGTGTCGAAAACGACATTTCGTGGCCCTGGGGCTTTAGGCACCTATGAATGGGTAGTAATGCCTTTTGGCCTAAAGAATGCAGGGCAACGTATCAAAGAGCCATGAATCCGATCTTTCATGACTTTATTGACACTTTCATGCAAATTTATATTGATGATATTGTTGTCAAATCTGTTTCAGGGAAGGCTCACATGGATCATCTTCGACAATCCTTTGAGAGGATGAGACACTACGGCCTGAAGATGAATCCTCTAAAGTGTGCTTTTGGTGTAAAATCAGGAGATTTCTTAGGTTTTGTGGTCCACAAAAAGGGCATTGAGATAAACCAAAACAAGAGCAAGGCTATCTTGCAAGCCAAAGAACCAACTAACAAGAAGGAATTGCAATCCTTACTTGGGAAGATAAATTTCCTAAGGAGATTTATATCCAACCTTAGTGGGAAAACGCAAGCCTTTTCGCCATTACTTCGACTCAACAAAGGAGGATTTGAATGGAGGGAGGAACATCAAGAAGCCTTCGACAAAATCAAAGAGTACCTCATTAAACCACCTATTTTGGTGCCTCCTTGTCTAAGTAGAAGTATGAAACTGTACATAGCTGTGTCTGATAAGACTTTAGGGAGCATGTTGGCTCAGGAGGATGAACATGGTGTCGAAAGGCCCATATACTACCTCAGTAGAGTTTTAAACGATGCAGAAACTAGATATAACGAGGTTGAAAAACTACGTTTATGTCTGTATTTTTCATGTACAAAACTTAAGCAATATATAAAGCCAGTTAATGTTTATGTTTCGTCTCATTTTGACGTTTTCAAATACATGTTGTCTAAACCTATTTTGCACAGTAGAATTGGCAAATGGGCACTTGCATTAACTGATTATTCATTAACTTTTACTCCTCTCAAGGCTATAAAAGGCCAAGTGGTCGCAGACTTTATAGTCGACCACTCTATACAAGAAAGATCACTAAATTATTTGGAGATCGAACCGTGGAAACTTTACTTTGATGGTTCTAGTTATAAAGATGGAGTTGGAGTCGGAGTCCTTATTATTTCTCCAAATAAAATTCCAACAACATTTAAGTACAAAATAGATGGGGATTGCTCCAATAATGAGGCTGAATACGAAGCGTTAATCGTAGGCCTTGAAATCTTGTTGGAATTGGGGGCAACTCAAGTCGAAATAATGGGAGACTCAGAGTTAGTCCTAAAACAAATTACGAAATAATACAAATGCATAAAAGAAAACCTTATTATGTATTTCGTAATATCCAGACGGTTGTTGAAAAACTTCGAGGCAGTTAGCATTCGACACATACCCAGATTGGAAAATCAAGCAGCCAACGACTTGGCGCAAATTGCTTCTGGGTATAAAGTTTCAAAAGATGGGCTGCAACAAGCAATCAAAGTTAGAGGGAGAATAACTGCTACTAAGTTATCTCCATTGGATTTAAGGACCATAACGTTAGGATACACTGATCATGAAATTTTTGAAATTTCGTTCATAGACAATCTAACAGAGCAAGATTGGAGAAAGCCTGTAGTGGACTATTTACAAAATCCAGCGGCTTCGACAGAACGAAAGATAAAGTACAGAGCACTGAGTTATGTGTTAATGGTAAATGAACTATTTAAGAAAACACCAGAAGGTGTGCTTCTGAAATGTTTAAGTGAAACAGAAGCATATATAACTCTTTCCACTACACACGCTGGGGCATGTGGAGCGCACCAAGTAGGCCAGAAGATGAAATGGTTATTGTTTCGACAAGGCCTATATTGGCCCACTATGTTAAAGGATTGTGTTGAGTTCGCAAAAGGATGTCAAGAATACCAAAAACATACAGGCATTCAACATGTGCCAGCAAATGAACTTCACTCGATTGTGAAACCTTAGCCTTTTAGAGGATGGGCTTTGGATCTCATTGGAGAAATTCGACCAGCATCTTCTAAAGGTCAGAAGTATATATTGGTGGGCATTGATTATTTTACTAAGTGGATTGAAGCGATTCCTTTAGTCAATGTAGACCAGGAGAATGTCATTGAATTCATTCAAAGGTACATCATATACAAATTTGGAATCCCTGAAACAATAACTACAGACCAAGGGTCAGTCTTTACTGGTCGAAAGATGCAAGATTTCGCTGCAGAAATGGGTTTAAACTATTAATGTCTACACCTTATTATGCGCAAGCTAATGTCCAGGTCGAAGCATAAAACAAAGTAGTGATTAGTTTAATAAAGAAACATGTGGGAAAGAAACCCAGAAACTGGCACAAGACACTAGATCAAGTCATGTGGGCGTGTCGAACTTGTCCGAAAGAAGCCACAGGGACAACACCATTTCGCCTAACTTATGGTCATGATGCAGTGTTACCAGTGGAAATCCACTTGCAGGCGACAAGGATTCAAATACATCATGAAATCCCTTCTGAAGTCTATTGGAGTATGATGTTGGATGAACTAGTAGACTTAGACGAAGAAAGGTTGAAAGCTCTGGATCTTTTGAGACTGCAGAAGAAGCAAGTTGAGAAATCCTACAATCGCAAGGTGAAGTCCAAGACGTTTCAGTCTGAAGATCTAGTTTGGAAAGTAATACTCCCAATGGATCGAAGAGACAGTAACTTGGGAAAATGGTCCCCTAAATGGGAATGACCTTTTAGGATTGTGCAAGCATTCTCGGGCGGAGCCTATGAGATCGAAGAATTAAGTGAAGATCAAAGACTCTTGAAGGTAAATGGTAAATACCTGAAAACATATAGACCTATGCTTCAAGAGATAAAAATAGATAATATATAGTCACTGTTAATAGAGAATGCCAAAATGGAAACTTAAAAATTTCATTAAAAGTGCCAAAATGGCTCTGAAATCGTTACAAACAAGTAATTACATGAATAGGAAAAACATGATTCAAAAGGGAAGATTAGTTTTAATCTGGAGATACTTGATTCTTTGCAATTCTAGACGTCGATCACATAGAGCTTTCGATTGGTGAAGAGTCTCGAGCTTAGCATCCAGAGATTGAGCTCGATCGGCATGTCTTAACCCTTTAGTCAATTCTTCTTGGCTCTCTGATTCAGTGTTCACAGCAAGAAATTCCTCTTTCTTTTTGTCGTTGGCAGCAATTTTGGCTTCCAACTCTGCAATTTGCGCCCTCAGTTGAACATTGTCTCGATCTATCTCCTTGACCTCTTTTTGTCTAGCCTCTTGGGCCTTCGACAAATCCTTTACCCTAGAAGCTGACTCAGTAGCAGCAAGCCAGGAAGCATCCACTTGGCCATTGGATTCTTCAATCTCACGATTAAGAATTCTCTGACAGTTGTAATCCGCTGATACCTGGTCAACAATGGAGAGTAAATCCAAGATTACACTGGCCACATCCGGAGGAGCAACAAGAAGATCGACAACTTTCAATATAGTCTTCAGAAAGGAAGGAGCTGCTGGTTCCCCCTCTAAAGTTAACATCAAATCTCTTTTAAAGATTTGTGCTTTAACTTTCTGAAGAGCCTCATCGAGAGGAGAAGTCGGAGTAGATCTCCCAGATGCAGTCGAGGCGCTGTGATCAGAAGAACTCTCTCGACCTTCTAGAATTGAAGTCAGATAACCTAACGGATTCTGTTGTTTCAGTAAGGCTAAATCCTCCTTGGTTCTGGACCCCGTCGAAGGGATACTTTCGTTGGCTGTAACAACCACGTTGGCCACTTGACTTGGAATTGTTTCAGTGCCTGGAGGATTTTGGTTTCCTTCAGCAAAACCTTCTTCACCGTCAGCCTCTGGGATCTCTACATTCTCCCTCTCTGTTTCATTTTCAATTCCAGGGATACCTTCCTCCTCAGTCTCTCGCACTTCAACCAGCGAAACCCTAGTCTCCTCTTGGTTTCCTGCAGCTTCTTCTTCATCGGCTTCTTCTATGGTTTCATGCTGAGGCTCAGAAGCCTGATTTACTTCGTCAGCTGACCTCATGAAAGAGCCTTTCGCCGAAGAAGGTCTGTAGGTAGGATCCCCTTCACTATTCAAGAAAGTGACAGAATCCTCGACATGAGTAGGAATTCGTGTGGAAGTGCCAGCAGTGTCCTGGAAAATAGAAAGAATTTGTTTCTTTCAGAATCCTCATAAAGCAAAAGGGAGTGGAGGAATAAATAATGAGCAATCGAAGTAGAATACCTGGACTGGGATTTTAGCACCAGGACTGGAGTTGTCACTTTCGATGGGATTGTTTAACCTAGTGATTACCTCCTATTCAGTAGGCTCATTGATGACTACAGGAGGAGGCCTCGCAGCTGTAGTCTTAATCCTGATTTTTGGACGGGGTTCGACGGGAGGAGCTGGTTTTTTTAATCTTCGTCTCTGCAAAGGAACAAGAGGAGACTCCTCTTCTTCATCGCTAGAGATTTGGATCTCCTGAACCTTCTGTTTTTTGGGGGTAGGTTTCTGAATACCCAGGAAACCAAGTCGAAGGGATCAGTACCTATGTCAGATAAAAATAAGTGTATGAAGGAAAAGTAAATACCTTGGGAGAGGGGTTGACGGCAGAGTCTCCCCCTTTTGTACTCTCAGCAGTTTTCTTCGAGGTGGCTCTCTTGACAGCTAAATAGAAGACAAGACAGCTATAGTTAATTAAGTGTCGAAAGACAAATCTAAGACGAAGAGATGGAGAAGAATAATACCTTTCTTGACTCTATCGAGAACCAGCTTAAACGCCTCACGTAGATGGTGGGTGAAGTCCTTCTCATTGAAGAACTCTTCGTCATAGTACTGTTTCCACCACTCCTCAAAAGTAACGGAACTCAGAAAATGACGGTTAAAGTCGAACAGGGTCAGTATAGTTCGACCGGAATACCTACCAATGTGCTTGGTAGAAGCATCTTCTGAGTAGTCTGCATTATAAAAAAGCAGCAGCTTCTCTCGAGGATAAATAGGTGAGGGAAGTGATTGAGCAATACCAAATTGTCGAGAGACAAAATTTGGTTGATAAGAAATTAAGCTCAATTGATTTTTTGAGCTCTTGAATCTCAAGGGCATGATCCTGGGGCGCAGAAACGGTTCCCACATGCTCACGAACTAATCAGTCACGTCATCCTCCTCATTCGAAGGGTATGGTTTGGTGAACCATTCCGGACTAACTTTTCGAATGGCAAAAGGAGCCATAGTCGAAACAAAGCTCTTTCGCTCCGCAAACATCATTACGAAGCTTGTGAAAGCCTTCTGAAACTGTTGGCCTTCATCAGTGGGAGTTAGCAATGCAAGCCTGGTGCCTTCGACTCTCCTGTTCAGGATTTCAGGAGCCTCTTCGTTAATCTTGTTCTTCTGGGGAAGGAAAGATTCAAAGGTGGCATTGAGCCACAGCTGGAGAAGCCAAAAGGGACCAGATAGTAGCAAGCTCCCCCTGTCCCCTATAACTTTAAGTTGAGTCACACCATTACTGATGGACTCATATAAGTTGGCCAAAATCAATTCGGCCAGGCAAAAGGGGTATTTGTGGTGAAGCTGCGTCGCGAGCGTCAACATCTTTTTCGTCACCTGCAGTGATTTAGTACAAAAAACAAAAACGAGACAGCCACATAGCCAAGAAGGCTATATGCTCCACCTCCGACACAGTACTAGAGGTTTTATCATGAAAGTGGTTTATAAAGGTGGTGTAAGTGGGTTTTGTAGCAGCAAACCCAATAGCATCCTCAGACAAGTCTTCAGAGTCGAAATAGTCACCAGTGGGTCGAAGACCAGTGATGGCAGCTATGTCGAATAAAGTGGGGGTCATCATCCCACAAGGAAGATGAAAAGTGAAATGTGCGCTATCCCAAAAGTACAATGAAGATACCAATATGAGGGGACAGTAAGGCAATCCTGTCTTCGACAACATCACCAAGTCATAAATGCCCATCTCCTTTCAGACAGAAGCTTGCGCCCTCTCCATTTTATTCAACCAGTCTGAGTATTCAAAAGAAAGGTTAGGGCTTGATCGAAAGATTCGGTTCCCTTTGTTCATGAACTGGAGGTTGATATCCTCTGTAGTCTGAGGATGTTGCTGGTTAGCCAGAGTAGCGTCTTCAGGGTCCTCCCTAAGTTTCTTCACGCAACCTATGGGTCTAAGCCTTGGGTGAGTAGGAAATAAGGTACGGTTTTTCAAGGGATTTTCGACGCATGAAGATAACGGACCAGATATAGCATACATGTTTCCACCGTATCTCATGGGAATGAGGAGCTGAGAATCATATTCTTCTCGCCATTCTTTCGTCATAGGTTCAACAATGTACCTATTGGTCGAGGAAGAAGGAGGGTTGGTGGAAAAGACCTCTGGTGGTTTCTGGACATCATTAGCGTTTTTGGGTTGAGGATTGTTTGGTGCATTGGAGAGGAAAGCCATTGTTAAGGGTTTGAAAGAAGACGAAGTTGACAGTACAATGTTGTGAGAAAGCAAGAGATTTGGGAATGCTGGAAATGGTAAGAGTTCCAAATAGAAAGGCTCAGAAGTATTTATAGCCTTCAGAAGAGGGATATGTCTCGTCAAGGCCATTTAATGTTTCACAGGTAGTGGGACACGTGGCGAAGCGCAAAACGGTTGCCGTGCAGGCATTGGGAAACGTTTAGACATGCTTGCCTTGGTTATAGGAATATGGCCGTCATGGCAAGCGTGGTAACGGCAGTTTGAAGAGACATCTTGGAGAAAAAGTAATGATGGTTTTATCAAGTGTAGCAGCTGTTGGAAGGCGAAAAGCACACGTCAAGACTCAGTGGACAACTGGGGAGACAGGTGTCGAATGAGAAGTTCAAAGAATGGCTATTTCTTTGAGCATCGAAATAGACATTCTTGGGGGGCAATTTGTTGGCTCCCAAATTTGACACTTACTATATTTGGTCTTTTTAGGCCAAATAACTGGAATGAACCAAGCTAGGAAGTATGATTCGACACATGAAATAACTTAAGAAAAAGATCTAAGTTATGTTGGAATCTTCGACCAAGGGCTCATTCGACTGAAGAAGACTTATGCCACTCAACTAAGAGAAAGTACTCCCACTTTGACACATGATACGAGGACTATTTGAATTTTGAATTATTGGAGGGAAAGGCAGTTTTCGCCAGCGTCTAAGAAGAGGCAACGTGGCCAAAAGCTATGGGTAGAGGGACATGCAGAAGACACTTGTCTTCATCCTAGCGCAGAATGTTCCCCCGACGGTTACCTACTTTTAGTATAAATTAAGAAACTTGTGTAATTTTCAAGTGTGTTGAACCTATTGTACTAAGTCACTCAAACATTATCCAAGTAACTACTGCGTGAGAAAGGATAAAGCTGAGCAATGTACGTTGGAAACACCTTTTTTCCTTAATAAAAGTCTTTTACATTACTTTACCATTATTCTGCAAAGTTGTCTTTTTTACTTCTTTTACTTGCATTTCTATATTTCTGCTTACTTTTCAACAATCTCAAACATCCTTTCTCTGGGTCGAACGTGCGTTCTTCCTTCTTACCCATTTTACATAAAAATTAGCATATGTCATGGGATTAGTTTGATCGATCCCGTAAGTAAACCAAAAAAGTTACCTTTTTGGAGATCAGCGGTTGTTTACCAAAAACAACGGTAAACAGTACCCGCTGTGAGAGAAAAGATATTGAGAATGTACGTTTGAAACACCATCTTTTATTTCAATCAAAGTCTTTACAATTCCTTTATATTCCTTGCCATTTACATTCCTTCACAAACTTTATCATTACTGCAAATTTACTTTATTCTGTCCTTCACTTGCACTTCTTATCATTTTTCAACCTTTATCCTTAAACTCTTCTCAACCCTTTCTACTTACCTTTTACTTTCACTTTTATCAAGTTTTCACCTGCATCTTGCCTTTACTCTTAATTTCCCTTTCAACCCTTTTCACTTAAACTTACTTACTTATAAATAACTCAACATATGTCCTAGGATCAATCTGATCGATCCTGTAAGTCAGAAAAATAACCTTTTTTGAAAGATCAGTGGTTGTTTACCAATTTTCACGGTAAACAAATTGACACACCTGGTGGGACCTTGCTGAGTTTTTTTATTTTTTATATAAACTTTGATAAAAATAGTTTTTATCATAAATGTTTCAAGTTATTTCTTTTCTTTCAAAGATTGTTGTATGTTATTAAGAAGTGGCAAAACAACCAAAAAAGGATATGTACCTAAGAAAAGAAATAATACAATGGTTAATCAGTCTAGTGGAGAAATGCCTCCACTAATTCCTGGCAATGGAACCACAGTTATACCCATAATTAGTGAATCTTTTCCATCAACGGCTGGTTCAACACCAGCAGTAACGGTTATGCAAACAGGACCAATACTTTCTTACGTAGGTCCTAGGGGTCCACCAGAAACACCCCCACCAAGGGGAAATCCAGAAGTTCGACCCTATATCCCTCCAGGATTTTCGACACCATGGATGGATCGAGACCAACCCTATGGCATGCCAACTACTAAAATGGCAAACCTTATGAATGTTACGTCCATATTTTCAGACTCTTTAGTGAGTGCATCTTCGCCATTGCAGGGATCTGGAACTGGTATGGAAAATTTGGGTAGGAACCAATTCTTAGGAGGAACATCCCATACGATGTCAAGCCTTACAAATGCTTCTACAATAATTCTGAGGCAACAAATGCATGAAAGTGACCATGACATGGTGCAAATGTTGGCACAAATTTTGAGTACAATGCTAAACCCTCTGATATAAAATACCACCCAGTCAAATCAGCAAATGACGGTGCAAATGACGCGCATGGTTGAATTTTTTGGGGTTCCCCAACCTATTCGACAACCCCAAAGAGAACTGATAAGAGGAAATCAAGGTGTAGTCTTAGAGGATGACATGACCATTAACTAGAACCCACATCCAGTTGGAATGAACCATATAGTGGAAATCGAACAACCTAGAATCAAAATACCTAGGGTTGTCCACAAATCCCTAGAGCTGTCGAAAAAGATATAGTAATGGTAAATAGAAACCAAAATGCTGATGAGGTAATACAGCAGGTTCGACACCATAACTATGCGGGGGATAATAACTTGACAACCATGGTCGAAAGGATCATGGCACAAAATGGAGTGAACATTGGCTTTCATAGGCCAAACTTTACATCTCCATTATCTGATTATATCTTGCAAACAGATTTACCCCCTAGGTGGAAAGTTCCAAAGTTCGCCAAGTTTTCAGGGGATACGACATAGTCCATGTCGAACATGTGGCAAGGTATTTGATAGAGGCTGGGGAAATTTCGAATAATGAGAATCTTAAGATTAAGTATTTCCCAAGTTCCTTAACCAAAAATGCCTTCACTTGGTTTACCACACTCCCAGCCAATTCGATCAACAATTGGAATCAGTTGGAGAGATTGTTCCATGAACAGTTCTATATGGGACAAACCAAAATAAGTTTGAAAGAATTGGCTAGTGTGAAAAGGAGGTTCACTGAGCCAATTGATGAGTATCTGAACAGATTTCGACTGCTCAAAGCCAAATGCTTTACACAAGTGTAGGAACATGAGTTGGTAGAAATGGCTGCAGGAGGTCTAGATTATTCCATTAGGAAGAAATTAGATATCAAATACGTGAGAGATATGGCCCAATTGGCCGATAGAGTTCAACAGGTAGAACGTCTTAAGGCTGAAAAAGTTAAAGCGAATAAAAATCATCAAAGAGAAAATGTAGCGTATGTCGAAATAGATGATGACGATTTAGAGACATCTAGTGATCCTATAATTGTCGGAGAGAGTGAGATCCATTTAGCAGAATTAAAGCAAGGACCATCATATTCTTGCAAACTGTTAACACCCTCAAATGGGAAGAATCCTACTGAATCAGAGAAGAATAATGATAGGTTCTCAAAGAAAACATATAGTTTCGACGTCACAAAATGTGACGAAATGTTTGACTTATTAGTTAAATATGGCTAGATGATATTGCCCCCTGGGGAAAAAGTGCCCCCTTTAGATCAAAGGAAAAAGAGAGGTTTTTGTAAATATTATAATCTTTTGGGCCATAAAACCTCACAATGTTTCCTTTTCAGGGATCTCGTTCAAGGCGCAATCAAAGACGAAAGGCTTAAGTTTGCTGACAAACCACCCATGAAGATTGACACAAACCCATTGCAAGCTGATGCCAACTATGTTGAACCTTCAAGCACCAACATGGTCGAAGTCTCAACAAACTTCATCAACAAACAAGTCTTTGGCAGTTTCAATGAAGATGTTAGCAAAGAATCTGTCGAAATGATATAGAAAAAGGCCACTGAAAGTTCAAACAAAGGAATTGCTGCGGATTCCTACTTGGCTGCTGTCACAGGTTCGACGGAGGGCCTAGAAGCCAAGATGCAAAAGCTGAATATAGTTGGTAAGAGCAATGTGCAAATCAATATGGTTGAAGTATATGAACCTAAGGCTTCAGAAGATTCCATCAGACAAGAGGAAATCAACAAAACTGCATTTCCTAAAGAAAATGAAAATCTGGCAGACTTTCTGCAAAGATGCTAGAAAAAGAAGTCAGAAGTCACGATGTGCCCAAGATGCAGCTCTATCTTCGACAAAAAAGCTGCTAAACACATACAAGGTATGCGTGCGACAAAGAAGAAATGGGGCACCAATGCCCAACCCAACATGGATCCTGAGGTGAGATATGATCCTAGAAGGGGATACCAAAAGGGGCCAGTCAATCAGGTGAATAGGCCACCAATATTCAGGCCTCCAACAAATGTACCTGTGGGCACCTGGTTGAAAATAGCAAGCAGGAAAAGGCCCAACGAGGAAAAATGTCAGACATTAGATGTGCCAAGAGGATCCTCCTTGGCCTATAGAAAGGAATTTCAAACAACAACAAACAAAGTGGCTCATGTGTCGAGCAATTACAAGGGAAAGAATCCCATGACACGCTCTCAATGGAAGAGATATCAAAGACGGCGAAAAGCCGAAAGAGAGGCTACAGAAGAGCCCCAAACAGAAACAAGCACTAATGTGCCACAAAGAAAAGGAAAGGGCAAACCAAGAAAGCCTTTGGAAAGAGATCCAGTTGCCAGAAGATTCATGTGGCCTGGGCAAAATGAATCAAAATATGAATGTGATTCTGGGTCTGACGCTACACTAGATATCATGGGCAATGTGGTGTCAGTGTTACCCATGGAGTATGGCCAACAAGTCGAAGAGACTGACTGGGAGGTCGAACAAGAGATGGCCAAACATAGGCCAGTATGTTATTACGTTATAAACAACAGTTGTGTCGAAGAGAAAAATGCTTTCTTCGAACGCCCCACTGAGGCGATAAATAATCACCTCAAACCCTTGTTCATAAGGGCAAAAGTAAGGGAAGCAACCACCAACAAGGTCCAGATTGATTGTGGAGCCATAATCAACATAATCCCATAATGTATGCTGAGAAAGATGGGCAAGGGGGATGAAGACATCAAGCCCCATAACATGGTTTTATCAAACTATGAAGGTGGAATTGGGACCACCATGGGAGTGATTCAATTGGACCTCAAAGTGGGGACCATAGTTTGACCAACAATGTTTATGGTCATCTCCGCAAAACCCAACTACAATCTTCTCCTAGGAAGGCAATGGATCCATGGCATAAGAGCAGTGTCATCATCAATGCATCAGTGTGTTACAATCTGGCGCCCATATGGCATAGTGGAAAATATCGAAGCTGACCAGAGTTATTATATGGTCTAAGTCAACAATGTTGGCAGAACAAGCTTCGACAGAAATTTGGCCCACATAAGGCCATGTAATCCTCCAGATTTCGACTTAGCGCCAACACCCAACGCCTTCTGTTCCCTATATCTGCACTCAGATCATGGGTTTCAATGGGATAGGGAGGATTTGTCCAACATCGATTTTGGAGAAATTGATGATATACGGACAACAGGCCGAGGAAGTGAATTTAGTGATTATGATCGAGTCACAAGCATTGCAAAGGATTTCAGCATATGTAGCCGAAAACAGAATGATAGCGGCCTTAGAGGCTAAAGTGAAGTATATGGCTATCAAAGCCAATGAACAAGTGCCATTTCCTAAAGGCCCTGGGAAAGACTTTGACCCAGAGCCACTTGACTTAAGAAGGGAGGAAGTGCAAAGCCAGAGGCTAGATGGCATCTACGATGATGGGCCTTTGGGTTTTGAAAAGGATCCATTGGCAAAAAATGTTAAAATGCTAGCGCAAGATCCTCTGGAAGAAATAGACTTGAGCGAAGGATTGGTGAAGAGACCAACATACATCAGCGGAAAGATAGATCCAGAGCTCAGAGTCCAAGTAATCCAATTGTTGAAGGAGTTTAAAGACTGCTTTGTATGGGATTATGATGAAATGTCCGATCTCGACAGAGAATTGGTGGAGCTTCAACTGCCAATAAAGCCTGGAAAAAAGCCTATCAAGCAAACTCCAAGGCATTTTGCACTAGAGATCTTGTCGAAGATCAAAATGGAAATCGAAAGGCTGCTGAAATGCAAGTTTATCCGAACAACCAGGTATGTCGAATGGATTGAAAATATAGTACCTGTTATAAAGAAAAACGGTACCTTAAGGGTGTGCGTTGATTTTAGAGATCTAAATGCTGCAACACCCAAAGATGAATATCCAATGCCTATGGCAGAAATGCTCGTTGATTCTGCCGCTGGCTTCGAATACATGATTATGCTTGATGGATACTCTGGGTATAATCAAATTTTCATTGCTGAAGAAGATGTATCGTAAATAGCATTTCGATGCCCTGGGGCTCTACGCACTTACGAATGGGTAGTGATGCCTTTTGCCCTAAAAAACGCAGGGGCAACATATCAAAGAGCAATGAACTCTATCTTCCATGATTTTATTGAAACTTTCATGCAAATTTATATTAACGATATTGTTGTTAAATCTGTTTCAGAGAAGAATCACATAGACCATCTTCGAAAATCCTCCGAAAGGATGAGAAGCTATGGTCTAAATAAGAATCCTCTAAAGTTCTCTTTTTGCGTAAAAGCATGGGACTTTTTAGGCTTTGTGGTTCACAAAAAGGGAATCGAAATAAACCAGAATAAGACCAAGGCCATTTTAGAAGCGAAAGCACCAACAAACAAGAAGGAGTTGCAATCTCTACTTGGCAAGATAAATTTCTTAAGGAGGTTTATATCCAACTTAAGTGGAAAGACGCAAGCCTTCTCACCTTTACTTCAACTCAACAAAGGAGGATTCAAATGAGGGCAAGAACAACAAGAGGCCTTCAACACAATCAAAGAATACCTCACCAAGCCACCTATTCTGGTACCTCCTTGTAGAAACAGGAGGATGAGATTGTACATAGCTGCATCTGATAAAACAATAGGGAGCATGTTAGCTCAAGAGGATGAAAATGGTGTCGAAAGGCCCATCTACTACCTCAGTAGAGTTTTAAATGATGTAGAAACTAGATATAGCGAAGTTGAAAAACTATGTTTATGTCTTTACTTCTCATGTACAAAACTCAAACAATATATTAAACCAGTTGATGTTTATGTTTCGTCTTATTTTGATGTTTTCAAATATATGTTGTCGAAACCCATCTTGCAAGTCAAATTGGCAAATGGGCACTTGCATTAACTGAGTATTCATTAACCTTTATGCCGTTTAAGGCTGTAAAAGGACAAGTGATAGCAGACTTTATAGTTGACCACTCAATAAATGAAGAATCATTAAATTACTTAGAGATTGAACCCTGGAAGTTATACTTCGATGGTTCCAATCATAAAGATGGAACTGGAGTGGGAGTTCTAATTATTTCTCCAAATAAAATTCCAACAACATTCAAGTACAAGATCGAAGGTTCTTGTTTGAACAATGAGGCTGAGTATGAAGCTCTAATTGTAGGCCTTGAAATCTTGTTAGAATTGGGGGCAACTCGAGTCGAAATAATGGGAGACTCAAAGTTAGTCATAAGGCAAGTTACAAAAGAATAAAAATGTATAAGAGAAAATCTGATCATGAATTTTGTAATAGCCAATCGCTTGTTGAAATAATTCGAAGTGATCAACATTCGAAATATACCAAGATTAGAAAATCAAGTGGCTAATGACTTAGCACAGATTGCATATGGGTATAAAAATTTGAAAGAAAAATTGCAACAAGCAATCAAAGTTAGGGGAAGAGTAGTATCAACCAAGTTGTCTCCAACAAATTTGGAAACAACAAAGTTGGGGTACGCTAACCAAGAAAACTTCTAAATTTAGTTCATACACAATCTAACAGAGCAAGATTGGAGAAAACCCATAGTAGATTATCTGCAAAATCTAACAACTTCGACAGAATGAAAAACAAAGTATAGGGCGCTGAGTTATGTTCAAATGGGAAATGAATTATTCAAGAAGACGCCTGAAGGAGTACTACTGAAATGCCTAAGTAAAACAGAGGCATACATAGCCCTTTCAACTACACATGCCGGGGCATGTGGGGCACATCAAGTAGGCCATAAAATGAAATGGTTGCTGTTTCGACAAGGATTATATTGGCCTACTATGCTGAAAGATTCTGTTGAGTTTGCAAAAGGCTGCCAAGAATGTCAAGTACATACAGGTATCCAACATGTACCTGCAAGCGAACTTCACTCAATTGTGAAACCTTGGGCTTTTAGCGGATGGGATTTGGATCTTATTGTAGAGATTCGACCAGCATCGTCTAAAATCCAAAAATATATATTGGTAGGCATTGACTATTTCACTAAGTGGATTGAAGCAATTCCTTTAGTCAACGTGGACCAAGAAAATGTCATTGAATTTATTCAAAAGAACATTATATATAGGTTTGGAATCCCTGAGACAATAACAATTGATCAAGGATCAGTATTTACTGGTCAAAAAATGCAAGAATTCACTACAAAAATGGGATTCAAGTTGTTAACATCTACACCTTATTATGCGCAAGCCAATGGCCAAGTCCAAGCAGCAAATAAGGTATTAATTGGCTTAATAAAAAAGCATATAGGAAAAATTCAAAGAATTGGCATAAGATGTTGGACCAAATCTTATGGGCCTGTCGAACTTCTCCTAAGGAAGTTACCAATACGACACCATTTCGATTGACCTATGGTCATGACGCAGTGTTGCCAGTAGAAATATGTCTACAATCAACAAGAATTCAGAGACATCAAGATTCCTTCTGAATCTTATTGGAATATGATGTTATATGAACTGGTTGATTTAGACGAAGAAAGACTGAGAGCTTTCGATCTCTTAAGGATACAGAAGAAAAGAGTGGAACAATCTTATAATAAGAGAGTGAAACCCAAGATGTTCTTGCCTGAAGATTTGGTGTGGAAAGTAATTCTCCCAATGGATCGAAAGGATATGAACATGGGAAAATGGTCTCCTAAATGGGAAGGACCTTTCAAGATTATCCAGGTATTTTCTGGTGGTGCCTATGAGATCGAAAAGTTAAGTGAAGATAAAAGACTCTTGAAAGTAAATGGTAAATATTTGAAAAAATATAGACCTGCACTTCAAGAAGTCAAAATCATCAGCAATTTATCTCAGTCGAAGTATATAACCAAAATGGATAATTCATTAAGCTAGCCAAAATGGCTCCAAAACATTACATATACCCATTCTAAGGGATTCATATATTCGTTACAAAATAATGGTTGCATAAAAAAGAAGCCCAATCAAAATAGAAGAGCAGCTTTAATCTGGAGATATTTGATCTTCTGAAGTTCCAAGCGCTTCTCACACAAAGGTCTCGACCGATGGAGAGTTTCAATCCTTGCATCCAAGGCTTGGGCTTGTTCAACATACTTTAACCCTCTATCAAGCTCCTCCTAGCTCTCAGAATCATTGTTGGCAAGAAGCTATTCTTTGCATTTGTCATTTGCAGCAATCTTAGCCTCTAATTCTTTGATTTGAGCTTTCATGCTAGCAGTGTCCTGATTAATCTCTTCGACCTCCGCTTTCCTGGTTTCTTGTTCCTTCGATAGCTCATTTAGTCTCGAAGTTGATTTAGCAGCAACAACCAAAGCAACAGAAACATGGCCATTTGCCTCTTCAATTTCACGATTGAGAGTTGTTTGGCGATTGTAATCAGCTGAAGCATGATCAATGATCGAAGTCAAATCCATAATAATGCTAGCTATATTAGGAGAGGCAACAAGAAGGTCGACAACTTTTAAAGTATTCTTCATAAAGGAAGGGGCAGTAAGTTCTCCCTCCAAGGTCAACATCAAATCTCTCTTAAAAAGTTGAGCCTTAACTTTCTGAAGCGCCTCTTCAAGGGGAGAAGCTGAAGTAGATTTACCAGATGCAATCGAAGCATCATGGCTTTGATCAGATGAACTTTCTCTACCTTCGAGAATGGCATTCAAATAGCCAAGAGGGTTATTCCGTTTAAGTAGAACCATGTCCTCTTTAGTACGGGATCCTGTCGAAGTAACTCTTTCATTGGTGACACGAGCCACATTTTCTCCGACTGATAGATCCTGTAGTTGGACATGGACACCTTCAACGTTTGTAGGATTTCTCTCCCCCCTCTGCAGAGTTTCCTCTGTCAGCAGACGCATGATTGTCCTCATTTTGATTTACTCCATCTGGTGCGCCCTCCATTTCTGTTTCAACTTCATCGTCAACAACTTCTTCTTCTTCTCGCTGCTCATCATCGATAGCCTGTGGAGTCCTGAGATTCGCGTGTGGCAAGTCAGAATCTTCCTCACTAAATACTTCTTTATTTGGCTCCCCAATGGCTGCAGTTTGATGTTCAGAAGTCTGGTTCACCTCACTGCCTGAACTTACAAAAGATCCTTTCGCTGAAGAAGGTCTGTAAGTGGGATTGCCTTCACTGTTTAGTAAGGTGACAAAATCTTCTACAAGTACGGGAGCCTGTTTGGAAGTGCCAGCAGTGTCTTGGGGATTGGGAGATTTTTATTAGAATTATTACAAAACTAATTCAAGGAACAATCTTAGATGGTCTAAATTATTACCTTGGGTGGAACTTCAGCACCAGGGCTTGAATTGTCGCTCTCGCTTGGATCATTCATTCTAGCAGCTATTTGCTGTTCGGTTGGCTCTTGAATGATGTTAGGAGTAGGTTTAGGCCTGGTGGCCGTAACTTTAATCTTGGTTTTCTGGCGAGGTTCAGAAATGGGAGTTGGCTTCTTTCGTCTCTTAAGAGGGATAAGAGGTGTGTCTTCATCATCACTAGAGAGTGTGACTTCCTGGACTTTCCTCTTTGTTGGCGTAGATTTCTTGGTGGCCTAAAAAGAAAAGATTCGAAAATGTCAGTATTGGTGATGTGTTAAAGGAAATTGAGGGCGAAAAGTATTTACCTGTGGTGGAGGTTTTGCATAAGGGTCTCCTCCCTTTGCGCTTTCAGCGGCTTTCTTGACAGTGGTTCTCTTGACGGCTAGAAAATAAGCAAACATGAGCCAAATATCAAATGATTAAATAAAAAAATAAGGCATTTGCTCTAAAGAAGAAAGAGCACCTTTCTTGATCTTTTCAGAAACCAACATAAACGCCTATTGAAGATGGCCAGCAAAGTCTTTTTGCGTCGAAGAATTCTTCGTCGTAGTATTTCTTCCACCAGCCTTCAAAGATGTGAAAACACAAAAAGTTGATTTTGAAGCCGAACAAGGTTAGTAAGGTTCGACCAACGTACCTACCAATTTGCTTGGTAGCAGCCTCCTCCGAATAGTATGCATTATAATACAGTAAAGACTTTTCTTGGGTATAGATTGGGTTTGAGAGTGATTGAATTATGCCAAACTGGCGAGAAACGAGGTTTGGTTGATAAGCAATTAAGCTCAGTTGATTCTTAGAACTTTTGAATCTCAGTGGCATAATTCTTGGGCGAAGAAAAGACTCCCAAATAGCCACATACTCTTCGACACAATCCTCATCCTCAGTCGAGGCATATGGTCGAGTAAACCATACCGGACCAACCTTTCGATTGGCAAAGAGAGCCATGGTCGAAATGAATTCCTCGCGCTTCGCAAACATCATTATGAAGCTAGTAAATGCTTTTTGAAATTGTTGACCTTCATCTGTTGGAGTCAACAGAGCCAACCTGGTGCCTTCGACCCTCATGTTAAGGATCTATGGGGCTTTCTCATTGATTTTATTCTTCTGGAGAAGAAATGATTCAAACGTGGCATTGAGCCAAAGTTAGAGAAGCCAGAAAGGGCCAGAAAGCAGCAAACTGGCTCTATCACCTATAACTTTAAGTTGAGTCACACCACTACTGATGGAATCTTAAAGGTTGGCCAAAATCTATTTAGCCAAACAAAGATTGTGGCCATGATGAATCTGAGTAGCAAGAGTGAGCATTTTCTTCGTCACTTGGAGTGACTTGGTACAGAAGACAAAACGAGACAACCACAAAGCTAAAAAAACTATGTGTTCCACTTCAGAAACAATGTTGCTGGATTTGTCATAAAAGTGGTTGATGAAAGTAGTATATGTGGATTTTGCAGCCGAAAACCCAATGGTATCTTCAGACATATCCTCCGGATCAAAGTAGTCACCAGTTGGTCGAAGACCAGTGATGGATGCTATGTCAAAGAGAGTAGGGGTCACCATTCCATAAGGTAAATGGAAGGTGAAATGTGCGCTATCCCAAAAGTACAAAGAGGATACCAGCATGAGGGGACAATAAGATAACCCAGTATTTGATAGCATGACCAGATCGTAAATTCCCATGTCTTTCCAGATTTAGGTTTGCACTTTTTCCATCTTATTCAACCATTCTGAATATTCCGAAGTCAGGCTAGGGAAAGACCTAAAGATTCGGTTCCCTTTATTCATATACTGGAGGTTTATGTCTTCTTTCGTCTGAGAATGTTGTTGATTAACAGGAGTTGCATCCTCAGGTTCATCTCTGGGCTTCTTTGCTCAACCTATAGGCTTGAGCCTAGGGTGAGTTGGGAAGAAAGTGATGTTCTGCTTAGGGTTTTCGATACATGCAGACAATGGACCAGACATGGCATACATTTTCCCATAATATCTAACAGGAATGAGTACCTGTGAGTTGTAGGCATCACACCATTCTTTAGTCATGGGTTCCGAAACGAACCTTCATTCCCCAGTCGAGGCAGGGATAAAGCTAGTTGCGAAAACTTTTGGTTGTTGTTGTGAATCAGAGGCATCTTTGCTTTTGGGGTTGTTTAGAGCGTTTGAGAGGAAAGCCATGGCTATGTTGGTAGAAGAACGATGAAAGAGATGAAGTTCTCAAAGGTTTCTTTTGAATACAGGGAAACAAGGAATTTCAGGCGTTTGTAAAAATTCAAAAGAGAAGTACTTGTAGCTATTTATAGTTGCCAGTGAAGAGTGTTTTCCCTCAAAACCATTTAATGCTGCAGAGTGAGTGGGACACGTGGTGAGCTTTAAGACAGTTATGCGGACAGGTAATGGAGACGTTTGCCATGCTTTCCTAGGTTATATGGATAATGGCCATCATGGCAGCGTGTAACGGCTGACTAATAGTGACGTCTTGGAAAAGTGTAATGATGACTCTGATACCAACAGTGGTTTGTGGAAGATAAAAAGTGTACGATAAGCTTTTATGGTAAAAAAGCTTACAGGTGTCGAATAGATACATAAAAGAATGATTATTTCTTCTTGCGTCGAAATTGACATTCTTAGGGGGGAATTTGTTAGCTCCTAAATTTGACACCCACAACATATTGGTCTTATTGGCCAAAAAATAGATTGAAAAAATCTAAGTTGGAGACATTTCGACAGAAGAGGCTATTGAAGCTGGTCATGTTGAAACCTTGCTAAGAGGAGAAGGAACACTTAGATAATTTTCTAAGTTGGAAATAGTCTTCGACCGAAAAGCCTTTGTACTTCGATCGAAAAGCTTTGTATCAGCAGCAAGTAATTTTGAATCTGAAGAAAGGAGGGAAAGACAGTTCACTTGGAAATTGAGGAAAGCGACGTGGCATGAAGATAGAAGTTGAAGCACATGCAGAGGACACTTGTCCTCATCCTGAAACGAGGAAACTGTTCAACGGTTACTTAGTTTTAGTATAAATATAGGGATTTTATGTAGATTCCCGTGTGTTCAACATATGGTACAAGTCACTCAATCTTATCCAAGTACCCGCTGTGAGAGAAAAGATATTGAGAATGTACGTTTGAAATACCATCTTTTATTTCAATCAAAGTCTTTACAATTCCTTTACATTCCTTGCCATTTACATTCCTTCGCAAACTTTATCATTACTGCAAATTTACTTTATTCTTCCCTTCACTTGCACTTCTTATCATTTTTCAACCTTTATCCTTAAACTCTTCTCAACTCTTTCTACTTACCTTTTACTTGCACTTTTATTAAGTTTTCACCTGCATCTTGCCTTTACTATTAAATTCCCTTTCAACCTTTTTCACTTAAACTTACCTACTTATAAATAACTCAGCATATGTCCTATGATCAATCTGATCGATCCTGCAAGTCACCAAAATAACCCTTTTTGGAAGATCAGCAGTTGTTTACCAATTTTCATGGTAAACACTAGTGTGAAAAAAAACTTGTTTGTAACTTAGAATGATGAGATTTGGAAATTAACGTAAGCAGGGTGCTTGAGCCTTTCATTTGCTTTATTGTCTACTTACAACCTTCGTTCAGATTGTGGTACATGTAAACCAAGCATGTTGTCCCCTAATTTCACTCGTGAAGGGACTCCAAATCGATGAAATATTTGAGATAAGCCACATTCACGTACTTTGCACATTTGTTCACTAACATGAACGTGTCAACCAAGAATAGGAAGAAGCTTCTCAGAGCATACTCCTTATGGTAGGTAACTCAAAAATCATGGGCGCCAGGGTATTCAAATGTATCCAAGTTGTTTCCATACAAGTCTGCCAACCAAACTAACTTGGCATGTGCACCCCTGGTGCTTCTACACTGCTCAAAGGCTTCTGCTATTCAACTTCCAAATAAGTCACCATCACATCAATTGTTTCAGTTCTGTTGATCTTAGAATGATCAAGCAACCTTCCTCTGATGGAAATGTGTATGAGACATGTTACATCATCTAGTGTAATAGTCATCTCACCAATGAGATGTGAAAAGATGACGTTTCACTATGCCATCTCTCAGCAAATGCAACCTGCAAGCCCCGAGTTCTATAGTGCATTTTGGAACCAGGCTTTCTCAAGCTGATAAAAATTGTGAACCTTTCTTGCATGATTCACAGATTTCATACAATCACGTTCCTGTTGAAAACAAAATATAACATGACTAGTTGAGTTGAATTTGGATAAAAAATAAAAAATAGAGGAAGTTCAAAAATATACCTCTTCGTGTCAGACACGCGGAGCCTCATGCTCTCTAAAGTAAATCAGTAAAGAAGTGTATGTAGGCCCTCTTTAAAAAGGGGGAGGGGTATCCTCATCAACTAGGAATTCCGGTGCAACAGAGGCATCTAAATCATGATGCGCACGACTTTGGGATTCCGTCCCCTGTGATAGTTGACTCCTAGAGGCCAACGCCTCCCTAGTCCCTATCGTGAGGTAGATGGGGACGAATTTAGTCTGCTCGTGCTGAAAAAAGCATAGTCTTGAAAAAAGCATAACAAATTATGAGGAGGGAAAGAGTTCGGATATGCATCTCCAAAAACCCGAAACAGGACAATTTTGAGATGCATATCCAAAAAAAAGCTTCGTTCTTCTTCAATGGTATAAAATTTTCTGCAACTGCCCTAACATCCAAACTCACCCAAATCATATAAAGAGTCTCCAAACTTGAAAACCAACCTATTTAAGCTATCCGATCCATTAAAACTAACCTATTTGAGCTAATACATTATTTAAAAATAAAATAAAATTAGATCAATACAGAAATAGAAGACAAGCGACAAGCTGCGCCGCAACTCCTTTTTGGATTGCAAAACTAATCCTCTTAAAAACCACATCCATAGGCCTAGGAGATACACCATTGCTATTCATAAGCCTTTGAACTGTGTAAAAGATCAACTGTTTCTGGTGCTAGGAAATCAAAAGTGTCAAAGATAACAGGTATAGAAACATGTTAATTTTCAGAATACGCTTTTTCATGTTTGACCACTTTACTAGAAGCGGCTTTGAGAGTTGTTTGCTCCATATTTTTTATACATTAATAAAAAAATAAAAATAAGCTAAATGAAAAACTTACTCAAAAATGTGTTGATGAGGGTGTAAAGTGCTCTGATGTTAAATGCAGTTGTTAGAAGAAGTTGAAAATGGTAAGAAACAACTAAATGTTGCTTCAAATCTTGATTTTGAGTGGGAACTTGGAATGGATAGAGTGAGGCAGAGAGAAAGTTGTGTATTTGAAAAATGAAAAAGAAGAAGAGGGAGAGTCTAGTGCGAACTTTAAATAAGCTCACCTACTTCGGAGATGCATCTCTGAAATATTTTTTGAATTAAAAAAAAGTGTATTCGAAGGTGTACCTTCGAACACACTCTTAAAGTGACTTCGGTTGTGCATTTTCAAATTTTATTTTAAAAAAATGGAACTTGATGCGTCCGAATATGTATCTTCGAAAACATAGAGCATTTTGGAAATTTCGCGCAGGGTCTGGGAGAGTGTATAAGGGTGCAATGAGAAATTTCCAAAAACAAATCTAGTCTGACCTTAGTATGTGTAGGCTAAGCCGTAGGCCCTGTTAGCTGGCCTAACCTATTTCCACCCTTAGGTAAAGCTAGTAGGCTTTTGTTTGGTTGTATTATTTTGTATTTTTGGAACAACTTATTGTATGATTTTTTCCATAATTGAGTACTATTTTTTTTCTTCATAATTGACTACTATGTTTGAGTTTGCGTCATGCATGTGTTTTCTTTCTAATTCATGGCCTAAAATAACCAAACATATGTTAGACTCAAAAGTATCAAAATTTAGTGAATAAAAACATCACAATTGAGAAAAGATAGTATTTTGGAGATGTATTTTCGGATACACCTAAATAACATACGGAAATGCATCTGCGGATTATATGTTGATTGGGTGGATAAAAACATCACAAATGTATGTTATTGGGTGGATATCAGAAAGACGAAGATTTATGTGATTTTCAGTATGGATGGCAAAACGGATCTGACCCGTTGGACATGCCCGTTTTGCCTGCACTTTAGTGTGAGATGGGCTAAGAATTTAGTCTCTCACCCATTAATGTGATCGTCCCGCCCCACTCGTTTTCTTCGCGGGCTTTTGCAGGCATGAGCATTAGCTTAAAATTTACATTTTAAAGTTTAAAATGTGCAACGTCCGCGGGTTTCCCTGCCCCACATTCACTTTTTTGTGGGACGGACCTAAATTTTATGTCCTCATCCTCAACTATGTCTGCCCCGCCCTATTTTTTACAGACTTTTACGGGGCAGGCCTAAACGGGATGACATACCCGTTTACCACCTCTAATTTTCAGTGCGTCTGAAGATGTATCTTTTGACGCTTTAAAGATATTTTCGGGTTTCTAGAGATTTGAGAGACACATATAAGGTGGAAAGAGCAACCCTTTTAGATAATCACATGCCCAAGTGTGTTATTGGTAGGAAAAATGGGTTATTTTGGTGATCACGTGCCCAAATGTGTGAGTAATTATGCAGAATGAGAATAATGTCACCATAGTTTTGCACAAAACTCACCACCAGCCATCCAAATTTATACATACTGTTGCTACTTGGTGATGAAAACGTGCACACACAAATATGTTATTAAGCCATTTGCTTTATGAGTTAGTGGAGCTTCAGAGCTTCAGTGCCATCAGTATCAGATAGGAACTAGAGTATGTATACTGCATAGTTTAGTGCAGGACACTTAAGCCACAGGGATGGGGCAACTTCAAAACCATGTAACTGATATTTACAGCACACAAAAAGGTTACGGGAACTGGAATCACCATTCCTTTTCTTCCAGTGGTCCCTAATAATAAAGCTTTTCAGTTCTGTCTATTTTCTTGACCTTTGTACCAACATTCTCTTTTATCATATCTACTTCAAGATCTTCTGTTCGTGGAGTTCCTTGCTTCACACCTCACGGGACTGCTAGCTACTATGTTGTATATTCTTCATCCCTTGATATCAACTTTTCCACCAAAGATTATGGTTTTAAACTTATAAATGACAACACAAAATAATTGTATACATCTATGTATCACTTTTAACTTAAGGTTCTGTTCTTTCTGTAAACTTTTTCTTTGGAGTCTCTGATAATTATTTGTTCCTTCTGTTTATAATGATTTTGTCATTATAAAACTGTCCAAATATCATGCAACAGCTGTCATAGAATTAAATCAGTTCAATTATGGTTATATTCAAATCTATGCACATTTGTTTGTTTCTAATATGCTCGATGACAAAATTGATATTTCAAAAGGGAATACTGTTGTAGGCTTGTAGCTTATATTTATATAAAATATGCTTGCACAAATTAATGAAAATACTAAACCCCAAAAAGATTTTGATCTATCACGGACCAACTATAGTTCATATTATTTTTGGATGATGCTCACCCTTAATATTTCTCTCAAACCCTTAAGTTTTTGAAAATGCTTCTCTCGTACCGTTTGGATTTCAAAATCTGGATGTATCCAATGCACAAATAGAGTTTAGGATTTTGACTGCATTTTGAAGAACTTGAGTTTTTTTTTTTTTTTTTTTGTAATATGCCGTGCGTCAGAATTGTAAAATTCAGATGGTGCTATTTGTGCATTCGGTGCATTTTGGATGGCGTTAAGCTCTATTGTAATATGAGTGCATTAGATTTCAAAATCTCCGACTCTATTTAATTTTTGAAATATGAAGAGGGCTCTTTGGATATTAGTATGTTGGGTGTATTTTGTGTGTACCTGAACTCTAGACTTCAAAATTCCAATTCTATTTGGTACGTGCGTTTCAGAGTAAAATTCAGACAGTGCTATTTGTACATTCGTTGCGTTTTGGATGGCCTTAAGCTCTATTGTAATATGAGTGCATTAGGTTTCAAAATCTCCGATTCTATTTGATTTTTGAAATATGAAGAGGGTTATTTGTACATTAGTACATTGGATGTATTTCGTGTGTACCTAAACTCTAGATTTCAAAATTTTATTGGGTACGTACGTTTCGGGTGAACTCGAGTTCTTTTGTAATATTTGATGTGTTCGGATTTTGAAATTAAGACGATATAAGAGTGATATTTCCAGAAATTCCAGAGTTTAAGAGTAATAATTAGGGTGTAATGAACAATCCTCTTATTATTTCTTGTTGCACAAATTGGATATTTTCTGCCCGCCCGCAAAATTTACTGTCCATTCGAGTAGGATTAGGGGTGTTCAAAACCAAATCGGTCCAATAGAAAATCGTAAAACCGAACTGAACCAAATCGAAACTGCAAAAAACTGCATTTGATTCGGATGTGTTTGAATCATTTTCTCACCGAACCAAACAAAACAAAATCGCATTATGTTATAAAATCTTACTAATCAATATATATATTTTTAATTTTTTTTTGAGAAATCAACCTGTATTATGTGTATATTTTATCATACTTTGTATAACTTAATAATTTTTTTTAATAAAAAATCGAACCAATTTAAACCGTATTAGTTTGGTTTGATTCAAATTTATTTTTAAAATTCAATCGAACCACATGTTTTTCTCTCTTGTGGTTCGAGTAATTTTTTCTTCAAAACCGCTTAAACCGCACCACAAACACTCTTAAGTAGGACTACATCGGGTGTAAAGCTCATCATTGCGAGTCACTTATTTATAATATATCAAACTATTATTAGATTAAACCATGCTCGAGGTATTTTGATTAAATCATAGATCAAATATTTTTTGTGAACTCAAATGTTTCACCGCCAACCATCATACACTAATTTCTCGGGGAATAAAAGTTCATAATAGACAACTAGAGATTCAATCATCTACCTACTTTGTCACAAAATCTCTTTAGTTTCCTCTTCATTTGATGTGAGAAAAGAATCCAAGTAGTAATAAAGAACTCATTTCTCTTCCATCCTTTCAAATTCCTAAAAATGAAGAAAGTAAAGTCATGTGAAACTCCCCCGCAGATTTTGCTATACTCAAAACAGCATCTGTGATCTTACTATTGTTATACCAAAATATGCATGAGAATGGAAACTATGTTACATCATGTGACTCCTCATGGTCTTGTCATTTTGAATACAAATCACAAAACTAGAGTCTTCTTTTCTGTAAGAATTAAATCAAGAAAACTCTAGAATTTAAAATAGTGACTAGAAGCTATTAATTACATATTTTATTTGTTTTTTAATTACTAAGTCTTAGCAATATATTCTTAAGAGATAAGTTACTTAGTAAGAAAGAAAATCTAGAACTCAGCTAACAAAATTCACACCGCCACATCACCGCCATTTTCTTTCCTTAGTTTATAAGTTGATACCATATATAAATGTACCATATCACATAATATATGTTAAATTGTAATTTAGTCGAAACTATGTGTCGAAATGATTTGATTTGTTTTAGATTTAAATAGATTTGATTTAAATCTAAAATATATTAGATTTGATTTAGTAACAAAATATATATTTTGAGTTTTGAGTTTTTAGTGTAAGCTCAGTTATAAATAGAGAGAGTAACCCCTATTTTTGTAAGCAAATCAAACAAGTCATTCACTGTATTTTGCAGTTGCAAAGTGGATAATAAAATTTTCATAGTTTGTGAGCAGAGAGAAACTCTGCAGAAATTATTTGTCTTGTCTTCTTTTCTTTGTTTGTTTCATAATTAAATTGTCTTTGTGGTAGAAATTCATCATAGACTTTGGTGAGTTTCCAACATCTAGTATCAAGAGCTTTGTTTCGATTTGAGGGAAGTATCAATCAAGAACGATTGAAGAATTCACGATGATAAGTTATGGGAATACAAATTATCCAGCAACTCTACCAATTCTAAAAATAGACAACTATGAGAATTGGTGCAAACAGATGAAAGTCTTATTCAGGTGTCAAGGTCTTTGGGACCTTGTAAAAGATGGAGTTGAAGCGCTTGGAAAAAACGCTTCAGAAGAAGAAAAGAAGAAATACACAGAATCTGAGAAGCTGAGTTATAAAGCATTATTTATAATTCATCAATGTGTCAGCCCAGACAATTTCGAAAAGGTTAGTGATTCAGAATCTACAAGAGAAACTTGGGAAATTCTTGAGAAGTCTTTTGGAGGCGCTGAGAAAGTGAAAGAAGTGAGGTTACAAACTCACAAAAGGACGTATGAACTGCTTCAGATGGAAGACAGTGAAAGCATATCTGATTTCTTCACTAGAGTTACAAAACTAGTAAATCAAATCAAGATATGTGGAGAAACGTTAACAACAAGAGCTGTTGTTTCGAAGATCTTGAGATCTTTAGCTCCTAATTTAGACCACATAGTGGTGGCGATAGAAGAGGGAAAAGACTTGTCGAAATTGACAAAGTAAGAGCTTTCAAGGGACGCTTGAATCTCATGAACAAAGAATGAATGAAAGAGCTGCAAGCAAATCGAAGAGTGATGTGGTCTTGCAGGCATATTCAGCAAAAGAAACCAAAGGCAAAGAAAAATATTTCGACAGAGGTAGAGGTGGCTACAACAAATCGAATGGTAGAGGAAATCAGATCGAAGGAAACATGTCGAATCAAAGAAGACCATACCAAGACAACCAAAGAGGTGGTGCTGCAAATAGAGGAAGAGGTGGTGGTCGAAAACCTGATAAGAGTCACATTCAATGTTACAATTGTTAGAAGTATGGACATTATGCGAGTGATTGTCCAGAAAAACGAAAGAATCAAGAAAGTGATGCAAAGCTTGCAAAACATGAAGAAGAAGGAGAAATGATGTTGATGGTCACAACAAGAGATGAAGATAGATTCAAGGACCAATGGTACTTGGATTCAGGATGTTCATCACATATGTCTGGAAGGAAAGACTGGTATGTCAATATAAAGCCCTCAATGAAAAATATGGTAAAATTTGCAAATGACAATACCCTAGCAGCTGAAGGTATTGGTGATGCTATGATTATGAGGAAAGATGACAAGAGGTCAGTAATTTCTAATGTATTGTACATAACAGACATGAAGAGCGATTTGCTCAGTATAGGGCAGTTGGTCGAAAAGAATTATAAAGTGTCAATCAAAGATAAGATGATGAGAGTCGTTGATGCAAATGAGAGATTAATCTTGAAGGCTCCTATGTCTCAGAATCGAACCTTCAAGATTGAACTAAATGTGATGGAGCATAAGTGCCTTTTGACTGCGGCTAGCAGAGATGAATGGATATGGAATAATAGACTAGGCAATCTCAACTTCAGAGACATCTGAGATTTGAAGAGAAGAAATATGGTTTCAGGATTTCCAGAAGTCGACATTCCAAACGAGGTATGTGAGGAATGTGTGCAGGCGAAGAAACACAAGAATAGCTTCAGTAAGGATGCTGGAAGCAGATCGAAGGCTAGTCTTGAAGTCATATACTCTGATGTATGTGGACCAATCCAGGTGGATTCGATGGGAGGTAACAAATACTTTGTTACATTTATAGATGATTTCAGTCGAAAGTTGTGGACTTATCTGATCAAGAAGAAAAGTGAAGTGATTAAAGTATTCGCCAAGTTTAAGTCTATGGTCGAAATATAAAGTGGTCGAAAGCTCAAAGTTTTGAGAACTGGTGGTGGTGGAGAATATGTGTCGAAAGACTTCGACAGGCTATGTGAAAAGGAAGGGATTATGCATGAGGTGGTGCCACCCTATACTCCACAACAAAATGGAATTTCAGAAAGGAAGAATCAAACCATCATGAATATGGTGAGAAGCATGTTGAAAGGCAAGAATTTACCTAAAGAGTTTTGGGGTGAAGCTGTTTCGACTGCAACATACATTTTGAACAGATGTCCCACGAAGAAGCTAGAAGGAATTACTCCAGAAGAATGTTGGTCTGGTGTGAAGCCTAGCTTGAGTCATCTGAAGGTATTTGGATCTATTGCACATAGACATGTGTTAGATCAGTTGAGAAGAAAACTTGATGATAAGTCAAGTCAAATGATTCTAGTTGGATATCATTCGATAGGAGGCTACAAGTTGTTAGATCCAGTGAAAAAGCAGATTGTGATCAGCAGGGACGTGATCATAGATGAGTTTAAAGAATGAGATTGGACTGAAAATGTCCAGAAAGATTCAGTGGAAATCCTATTCGAAGAATTAGAAACTCAAGTCGAAAGAAAAGTTCGACAAGAGGAACCGGCAGATATACCAAGTACAAGCAAACCTCAAAGAACAAGACGCATGCCTGTAAAATTGCAAGATTGTGTGATTACATCAGATGATGTGATAGATGATGAAGGTGAGCTGGTACATTATGCTTTCTATGCAGATGTCGAACCTGTTAATGCAGCTGAAGCATTCAAGGATTCAAAGTGGGTGAAAGCAATTAACGAAGAAGTGAAGTCTATCGAAGACAACAATACTTGGTCACTTGTCGAATTTCCTCAAGGCAAGAAGGAAATTGATGTCAAGTGGGTATACAAAGTGAAAACGAATTCGAAAGGTGAAGTAACTCGACACAAAGCAAGCTTGTGGTGAAAGGATTTCTACAGAAATAAGGAATAAACTTCAATGAAGTTTTTGCACCTGTTGCTAGGATCGAAACAATCAGGTTGGTTGTTGGTCTAGCAGAAATAAACAGTTGACACATATGTCAGATGGACGTAAAGTGTGCATTCCTGAATAGACCCTTAGAATAAGAAGTTTATGTTAAACAACCAGTTTGGTTTGTGAAACATGATGAAGAAAGAAAGGTGTACAAACTGCATAAAGCCCTGTATGAATTGAAACAAGCTCCAAGGGCTTGGAATAAGAAAATTGATAGTTTTATAAGGGAGAAGGAATTTGTGAAGTGCACAACTGAACATGGAATATATGTAAGAAGAAATGAAGAGTAAATTGCTTATACTATGTCTTTATGTAGATGATTTGTTGATAACAGGTAGCTGTAAAAGTGAGATCGAAGACTTCAAAGGTGATCTCAGCAAGGAATTCGAAATGTCTGATTTGGGTGAGATTTCATATTTTCTTGGTATCGAATTCTACAAGAGCAGTAGAGGTTTGATGATGCATCAAAAAAGATATGCAGGAGAAATTCTCAAGAGGTTTAAGATGGAAGAATGCAACTCAACTTCGACGCATGCAGAACCAAGACTGCAATTGTTGAAAGATGCAGATAAAGATGATGTTGATCCAACCCAATACATAAAACTTATTGGATCATTGAGATACCTTTGTCATGCAAGGCCTGACTTAGCATATAGTGTAGGTATGGTAAGTAGATTCATGCAGAAGACAAAGGTATCACATCTAGCAGCAGTGAAAAGGATACTGAGGTATCTCAAAGGAACTTTCGATTATGGCATTTTGTTTCCTGCAGCTGATAAAGGAAAAGAATGCAAGTTAGTGAGATACACTGATTCGAGTTGGTGTAGTGATGCTGAAGATCGAAAGTCAACAGCAGGATATGTGTTTATGCTAGGTGGTGCACCAGTTACTTGGAATTCAAGAAAGGAACCAGTAGTGGCATTATCATCATGCGAAGCAGAATACATAGCTGCTTCTCTTTGTGCATGTCAAGCAACTTGGATGGTAAACTTGGTCGAAGAGATAACAGGGAAAGATCATGGAGCAATTACCATGAAGATCGACAACATGTCAGCTATCAATCTGGAGAAGAACCCAATAGCACATGGTCGAAGTAATCACATCGAAATGAGGTCCCATTATCTTCGAGAGCATGTAGCAGATGGGAAGATGAATTTGGAACACTGTAGAACTGAGAATCAGATTGCAGACATCATGACAAAGGGAGTGCAAGTCGAAGTATTCAGAAGACTAAGAGCCATGATGAACATAGATAGTTTAGACACAATGAATTAGGTGGTGTGTTAAATTGTAATTCAGTGTGTCGAAACTATGTGTCGAAAATATTTAATATGTTTTAGATTTAAATAGATTTGATTTAAGTCTAGAATAAATTAGATTTGATTTAGTAACAAAAAGATATGTTGGGCTTTGGGCTTAGGGTGTAAGTTCAGTTATAAATAGAGTACTTTGATCAAGAAAGGATGAATTATAGTTTTTATCATTTTGAAAAGTTTGGAAACAAAATAACTGATTGCAGATACAAACATCAGGCAAATGTGGCAGAAAGTTCGTATAAAAATACCGGTGAGTACTTTGAAAATCCACAAATTTTATTTTTGGCTAGTAATATATTTTCAGAAGAGGAAAATATTTGGTATTTGGATACTGGGTGTAGTAATCACATGTGTGGGAAAAAGAAATTATTTTCATCTCTAAACGAAACGGTAAAATCTACCATGAAGTTTGGAAACAATTCAAATATTCCAATTTTGGGAAAAGGTAGAATTTCTATCAGGTTGAGAGATGGATCACAAAATTTTATTGGTGATAGTTTCATGCTTCTGGTCTTCATCACAATCTATTGAGTATGGGACAACTTTCGGAGAAAGGTTACAACATGTTGATTCACAATGGTTTTTGTACGCTGATTGACAGAAATGACAAATTTACCACAAAGGTAAGAATGACACTGAATCGCCTATTTCTTTTGAAAGTTCAACATGAAATTTTTTCTTGTTTGAGTTCTATCATTCCAAATAATGGTTTGTTGTGGCACATGAGAATTTGTCACTTTCATTTTTCTGGCTTAAATTACCTGTCGAGAAAAAAATATGTTTTTGGATTGCCTGTTATAAATATTTCAAATGGAGTATGTGAGACTTGTCAAATTGAAAAGAAGCATATAGATTCATTTCCAACTGGAATGTTGTGGAGAGCGAAGAAGCTACTGTAGATAATTTATTCAGACTTGTGTTCAGTAGAAATACCAACACCAGGTGGCTGTAAGTATTTTATTACTTTTATTGATGATTTCAGTAGAAAGACTTGGGTGTATTTATTGAAACAAAAATCAGAAGCTTGTGATGCCTTTAAGACATTCAAGGCATTTGTAGAAAAATAAAGTGGTTGTAGAATCAAAGCATTGAGAACAGACAAAGGTCAAGAATACCTCGTTGGTACAAGTTTCTTTGAACAACATGGAATTGAACATCAATTAACAATAAGATACACACCTCAGCAGAATGGAGTTGCTGAAAGAAATAATAGAACAATCATAGATATGGTGAGATGCATGCTAAAGGCCAAACAAATGCCTACAAAATTTTGGGCAGAAGCTGTTGCTACTGCGATTTATATTTTAAACAGGTGTCCTACAAAGAGTGTCTAAGAAAAGACTCCCGAAGGAGCTTGGAGTGGAAGAAGCCCTTCAACTCGGCACCTTAGAGTTTTTGGATGTATTGCATATGCTCATGTACCAGATCAATTAAGAAAGAAATTTGATGAAAAAGGAGAAACATGTATCTTTGTTGGTTATTGTTTAAACTCAAAGGCTTATAAGCTCTATAATCCAGATACAAAGAAGGTGATTATCAGTCGAGATATTACTTTTGATGAAGGAGGAATATCGGATTGATTCTCAAAGTCACAAAAGGATCTAGTGGCAAATTTAAATGATTACGAAGAGGAGATTGAATATAATCCAACACCCGATGAGTCAGAAACATTCAGCAGACAACAAGCAATACATGATGAGCCAGAAACATTCAACAGACAACAAAGGCCGCGTAGATTACCAGCAAGGTTGCAAGATTATGTTTTGGGTAATGATAATGACCTATCTGATGAAGAAATTATCAACTTTGCTTTATTTACAGATTGTGAGCCGCTAAATTTTGAAGAAGCCTCTAGTGATGAAAATTGGAGAAAAGCTATGAATGAAGAAATCAGTGCAATTGAGAAGAATCAAACATGGGAGCTGGAAGAGTTACCAGCAGATAATAAACCTATAGGAGTGAAGTGGGTGTACAAGAAAAAGTACAAACTCAACGGTGAAATTGATCGCGTTAAAGCTAGGTTGTTGGCAAATGGATAGAAGCAAAAACTAGGTATTAATTAGTTTGAAGTATTTGCTCATGTTGCAAGGTTGGATACAATTAGAATGCTTATTTCAATATCAGCTCAAAATAGTTGGAAAATACATCAAATGGATGTTAAGTCTTCATTTCTTAATGGTAATCTGGAAGAAGAAGTGTATGTTGATCAGCCTGCAAGATATGTAGTCGAAGGAAAGGAAGATAAAGTCTATAGATTGAAGAAAACATTATATGGCTTGAAGCAAACACCAAGAGCTTGGCATAACAAGATTGATTCTTATTTGTGCAGAATGGTTTTCAGAGATATCCTCATGAGCACAAGTTATATATTAAACACATTAGTCCCAGAGATGTCCTTATTGTGTGCCTATATGTGGATGATTTGATTTTCACTGAAAATAATTCAGAGATGATTGCAAAATTCAGGGAGTTTATGATTAGACATTTTGAAATGATTGATATGGGCTTAATGTCCTATTTCCTTGGCATTGAGGTCGTCCAACAAAATGATGGAATTTTCATTTCCCAAAAAAGTATGCAGGTGATATTTTGAAGAAGTTCAAGATGGAGCATTCAAAGTCAATATACACTGTTGAAGAAAAATTGAAGTTGACAAGAGAAAATGATGGAAAGAGGGTTGACTCAACCTATTATAAAAGTTTGATTGGAAGCTTGAGATATCTGACAGCGACAAGACCAAATATAGTATATGGATTTGGATTGCTCAGCAGATTCATGGAAGAAACACATGTTAGTCATTTGCAAGGAGCTAAGAGGATTCTTCGTTATATCAAAGGTACACTGATTGATGGTATTTTTTATGCTAGTAATGATGATGTGGAGCTTGTTGGATACACAAATAGTGATTGGGTTGGAGATATAGATACAAGAAAAAGCACGTAAGGATACACATTTCATTTGGAAACAGGTGCAATCTCATGGTCTTCAAAGATACAACCAGTTGTTTCCCTTTCTACTGCTGGAGCAGAATATATTACAACAACCAGTTGTGCTAATAGTATGGATGAGAAATTTTTTAGAAGTGATACATCAGAAGTAGAAGAGTCCTACAAATATATATTGTGACAACAAGTCAGCTATTGCATTGAGTAAGAATTTATTTTTTCATGAACTGTCCAAACATATTGATATTCAATTTCACAAGATAAGAGAATTCATAGCAGAGAAAGAAATTGTGATTATATATTGTCCAACTGAAAAACAAATTGTAGATATTTTTATAAAATTATTAAAGATTGAATTATTTTACAAATTGAAGAAAATACTTGAAATAATATCAGCTTGATTTAAGAGAGACAATGTAAGAATTAAATCAAGAAAGCTCTAGAATTTAAAATAGTGACTTAGAAGCTATTAATTGAATATTTTGTTTGTTTCTTAATTACTAAGTCTTAACAATATATTCTTAAGAGATACTCCCTCCGGTCTCATTTATAAGAAAAAATTAACTTTTTATATACATTGAATAAGTAATGTATTTGGACAATATATTGTCCAAATACATTACTTATTTAATGTATCTAAAAAGTTAATTTTTTTCTTATAAATGAGACCGGAGGGAATAAGTTACTTAGTAAGAAGGAAAACCTAGAACCCAGCTAACAAAATTCACACCGCCACATCATCGCCATTTTCTTTCCTTAGTTCATAAGATTGGTAGCCTATATAAATGTATCTTATCATGATGTAACATATATCAGTTTCAAGAAATAGAAAGTAATACTCTCTATATTATAAGTGTGTGTGAGTTTTATATTATACTCCCATTTTGATATTAAAGTGGTATTAGAGTAAGTTAGGTCATGCTAGTATGAGTGTTAAAGATATTTTTGAATATGTGAGGAATCAAAGAGTTCTCATTATGTAAAAAAATATTGTGAGTATTTTATGAGAGAGATATGGCAAACAATTATAATTTTGTTTGGACCGGTTCAAAACTAACCGTGGAGTTAGATTTTAGATACTGAAAAATTTTGATGACAACAAATCTAAAAGTTCACAATGTTTGGAGCTTTGTGGATCCCAGTTTACAACAAGGAGCTTAGGAAGTCGCTCGTAGAAAGGACTAATTGACATTTTCACAAATTCATCAAGGAATTGATTACTCAGTATTTGGAAAAATTGTAAATGCCAAGACTGTTAAAGAAGCGTGGGACATATTGAAGTTATCACATAAAGGAGTGTAGAAGGCTCAAAAGTTAACACTACAATCGGTGCATAGAGAATATGAAAGGTACGGAATGTATAATTCATAAATAGTAGAACAATATTTTTCTCGTGTTATAAATCTCGTCAACAAGATGAGAGTTTATGGAGAAGATATTTTAGATAGCAAAGTGCTAGAAAAAATTCTACGTACGACGCCGATGAAGTTTGACCATGTGGTGACTACGATAATTGAGTTACACGACACAAACAACTTGTTCATAGAAGAGTTACAGGGAAGAATTGAGAGTCATGTCAACAGAATATTAGAAAAGACTGAGAAAGTGGTAAAAGAAGAAGCTCTAAAAAGTCAGGTAAATTTCAACAACACTTATAAGTCAAGCCGTACGTAGAAGAAATAGTTTAAGATAATTACAACAATAGAGGAAGAGGAAATTATAGAGGCAGAGGTCGAGGAAATTATGAAGGAAGGGGACGTGGTAACTTTAATCAATGGAGAGACAGCAACTTCAATGGTTTCATTCCAGCACATCAAAGAAGAGATGATCATAGTTTTGGATCTACATATCACGACAGAAGAAGAGGTAACTTTAATCAAGAAAAGATAAATTATAGTTGTTATCACTGTGGAAAGTTTGGACGCAAAATAGCTGATTGAAGATACAAACATCAGGCAAATATGGTAGAAAGTTCGTATAAAAATACCGGTGAGTACTTTGAAAATCCACAAATTTTATTTTTGGCTAGTAATACATTTTCAGAAGAGGAAAATATTTGGTATCTGGATACTGGGTGTAATAATCATATGTGTGGGAAAAAGAATTATTTTCATCTCTAAACGAAACGGTAAAATCTACCGTGAAGTTTGGAAACAATTCAAGTATTCCACTTTTCGAGAAATGTCGAATTTCTATCAAGTTGAGAGATGGATCACAAAACTTTATTGGTGATAGTTTTATGCTCCTGGTCTTCATCACAATCTATTAAGTATGTGACAACTGTCGGAGAAAGGTTACAACATGCAGATTCACAATGGTTTCTGTACGTTGATTGACAGAAATGGCAAATTTATCACAAAGGTAAGAATGACACCGAACCGCATATTTCCTTTGAAAGTTCAACATGAAAAATTTCCTTGCTTGAGTTCTATAATTCCGAATAATGATTTGTTGCGGCACATGAGATTTGGTCACTTTCTTTTTTCTGGATTAAATTACCTATTGAGAAAATAATATGTTTCTGGATTCCCTGTTGTAAATATTCCAAATGGAGTATGTGAAACTTGTCAAATTGAAAAGAAACATAGAGATTCATTTCCAACTGGAATGTCGTGGCGAGCGAAGAAGCTACTGCATATAATTTATTCAAACTCGTGTTCAGTAGAAATACCAACACCAGGTGACTGTAAGTATTTTATTAATTTTATTGATGGTTTCAGTAGAAAGACTTGGGTGTATTTCTTGAAACAAAAACCAGAAGCTTGTGATGCCTTTAAGAAATACAAGTCATTTGTAGAAAAAAAGTGGTGTAGAATCAAAGCATTGAGAATAGACAGAGGCCAAGAATACCTCGCTGGTACAAGTTTCTTTGAACAACATAAAATTGAACATCAATTAACAATAAGATACACACCCCAACAAAATGGTGTTGCTGAAAGAAAGAATAGAACAATCATGGGTATGGTGAGATGCATGCTGAAGGCCAAACAGATGCCTAAAGAATTTTGGGCACAAGCTGTTGCTACTGCGATTTATATTTTAAATAGGTGTCCTAAAAGAGTGTCCAAAAAAAGACTCCCGAAGGAGCTTGGAGTGGAAGAAGCCCTTCAATTAGGAACCTTAGAGTTTTTTGATGTATTGCATATGCTCGTGTATCAGATAAGTTAAGAAAGAAATTTGATGAAAAAGGATAAATATGTATTTTTGTTGGTTATAGTTCAAACTCAAAGGATTATAAGCTCTATAATCCAGATACAAAGAAGGTGACTATCAATCGAGATGTGACTTTTGATGAAGGAGGAATGCAGGATTGGTTCTCAGTCATAAAAGGATCCAGTGGTGACTTTAAATGATTATGAAGAGGAGATTGAATATAATCCAACACCTGATGAGTCAGAAACATCCAGCAGACAACAAGCAACACCTAATGAGCCAGAAACATCCAACAGACAGCAAAGGCCACATATATTACCAGCAAGGTTGCAAGATTGTGTTTTGGGTAATGATAATGACCTATATGATGAAGAGATTATCAACTTTGCTTTATTTGTATATTGTGAGCCTCTAAATTTGAAGAAGCCTCCAGTGGTGAAAATTGGAGAAAAGCTATGAATGAAGAAATCAGTGCAATTGAGAAGAATCAAACATGGGAGATGACAGAGTTACCAGCATACAAGAAACCTATAGGAGTGAAGTAGATGTACAAGATAAAGACAAACCCAACGGTGAAATTAATCACTTTAAAGCAAGGTTGGTGGCAAATAGATACAAGCAAAAACCAGGTATTGATTACTTTGAAGTATTTGCTCTTGTTGCAAGGTTGGATACAATTAGAATACTTATTTCGATATCAACTCAAAATAGTTGGAAAATACATCAAATGGATGTTAAGTTTTCATTTCTTAATGGTAATCTGGAAGAAGAAGTGTATGTTGAGCAGCCTGCAGGATATGTAGTTGAAGGAAACGAAGATAAAGTCTATATATTGAAGAAAGCGTTATATGGCTTGAAGCAGGCGCCAAGAGCTTGGTATAATAAGATTGATTCTTATTTGTGCATAATGGTTTTCATAGATGTCCTCATGAGCATATGTTATATATCAAATGCATTGATTCAAGAGATGTCCTTATTGTGTGCCTATATGTGGATGATTTAATTTTCACTGGAAATAATTCAGAGATGATTGCAAAATTCAGGGAGGATATGATTAGACAGTTTGAAATGACTGATATGGGCTTAATGTCCTATTTCCTTGGCATTGAGGTTTTCCAATAAAATGATGTAATTTTCATTTCCCAAAAGAAGTATGCAGGTGATATTTTGAAGAAGTTCAAGATGGAGCATTCAAAGCCAATATACACATCTGTTGAAGAAAAATTGAAGTTGACAAGAGAAAGTGATGGCAAGAGGGTTGACTCAACCTATTATAAAAGTTTGATCGAAAGCTTGAGATATCTGACTGTGACAAGATCAGATATAGCATCTGGAGTTGGATTGCTCAGCAGATTCATGGAAGAATCACATGTTAGTCATTTGCAAAGAGCTAAGAGGATTCTTCATTATATAAAATGCACACTGACTGATGGTATATTTTATGTTAGTAATAATGATGCGGAGCTTGTTAGATACACAAATAGTGATTGGGATAGAGATATAGATACAAGAAAAAGCACGTCAGGATACACATTTCATTTGAGAGCAGGTGCAATCTCATGGTCTTCAAAGAACCAATCAGTTGTTGCCCTTTCTACTGCTGAAGCATAATATATTGCAGCAACCAGTTGTGCTACTCAAATAGTGTGGATGAGAAAATATTTAAAAGCGATACATCAGAAATCAGAAGCAGAAGAGTCCTACAAAGATAAATTGTGACAATAAATCATCTATTGCATTGAGTAAGAATCCGGTTTTTCATGGACGATCTAAGCATATTGATATTCGATTTCATAAGATAAGAGAATTGATAGCAGAGAAGAAATTGTGATCAAATACTATCCAACTAAAGATCAAATTGTAGATATTTTTACAAAGTCATTAAAGATTGTGTAATTTTACAAATTGAAGAAAATGCTCGGTATAATGTCAGTTTGATTTAAGGGAGACAATATAAAAATTAAATCAAGAAAGCTCTAGAATTTAAAATAGTGACTAGAAGCTATTAATTAGATATTTTATTTGTTTCTTAATTACTAAGTTTTAGCAATATATTCTTAAGAGATAAATTACTTAGTAAGAGGGAAAATCTAGAACCCAGCTAACAAAATTCACACTGCCACATCACCGACATTTTCTTTCTTTAGTTCATAAGATTGGTAGCCTATATAAATGTATCTTATCATGATGTAACATATATCAGTTTCAAGAAATAGAAAGTAATACTTCCACTTGCTCTCTCTCTATATTATAAGTGTGTGAGTTTTATATTATAGTCTCACTTTGATATCATTTTCTGCATTCATTAAAAAACACTACAGTAGTTTACTTCAACAGCACGGTTTTGGAAAAAAAAAGCAAAGAAATTTTTTTTAGTAGCATTGGAAAAAGCTTAGCCATGCAGTTCATATCAATTATCATATCATCCACTGGTCACTACAGTTTCTAGTTATCAGTGCCAATATCACATGAAGATAAGCTAAAATAGTTAGATGCTATATTCATTCATATACAGATGAACTACTATATTATGGAACAAATGAAATCAAGGATTGAAAATAATGTTGCCACATTTGCATTTCCAACTCATGGGTTTGTAGTTTGAATTATCTTGTCTTCTGGCGTATGAAATTGTAGAGGAAGTTGAAGGGTTGATGTTGTTTCCATTCAGTGTTCTAGGATTTGTAGGAACTTGAATAGCCTCACAGTGTCCACAAAATCTGCATCTTGTTTCACATCTTGGTGGTCTTGAACCTATCCGCGCCCTCACCATCGCCTTCTTGTCGCCTAATGTCTACAAGAATCGATATAAATTTTGTCGGTAAAGTGATAAAAGTTCGACTTAATAATTTCAAATTACATAGTTGAAAATTTTACCTGGTGAGAATCATTATGGTTCAAAGTCTTTCTACCTGTTGGAAGAAAAGAAAAGAAGAAAATGTTAGTTAATGTTACTAAGTTAGTATCTGTTTGGAAGGTATAAAGATTGTTTATGTTTCTACCTTCAGTGACAAGTTCCTTTTGGGTGAAGTTTGAAACTATGAGAAAGAAAAGAGAAATGGTAATGAAATGATGAGATTGAAGCCTCATTGGAAAGGTGATGAAGAAAAGAGAATGTGAGAAGGGAAGGGAATGAAGGAAATAGCAGAAAATGAATAAAAGTATAGAAAAGTAGGAAGCAATATATCGGAGAAAAGCATAGGCTTTTATGTTGAAGTGATGGAACAGAGAAGACAAAAGAGAAAATGCAGAAGGGCAAGAAAAGGAGGAGAGCATACAGAAAAGGGCAACACTTCTTTGGTTGACGAGCCTCTATCCAAACAATAATTAAAAAAAACCAATAATAATAATAATAATAATAATAATAATAATAATAATAATAATAATAATTTTTCTGTTCAAATCTCCAATTTTCATATCACATAGTACGGTTTCTAATCAACACTCATCCATTCTTTATTTTGTTTTGTTTGTACCAGTGAGATATCCATGTTTTTGTATCGTTTAATTTGTTTTGTTTATACTAGTCAGATATCCATGTGTTTATACTGAATATTTGTGTGATACCTAAATTTTTGTTTTTAAATTATAATAAAAATATAAATAAAAAACAAAATTATTTTACTAAAAAAAAGTTAATTATTTAAAAAAAATCATATTTTCAAAAGAAAAATAAATTTGTTTTAATAAAATTGTTTTATATTAGTAATATATATTTTAATTTTTATATTATTTTTAAAAATATTGTTTCTTAAATTAAAAATAATTTTAAAATGAATATATTGACAACATAAATAATTAAAAAGTAACATATTTTTTTCATGTTTGAATTCATATATTATTTTAAATATATTTATTTTTAATTTTTTAATTGTATAAAAATATAATAAATCGTAGGTTCGCACGAATTCTGACATGATTACTCGTGCGTTCACACGGTATTGACATGTTACTCATGCGTTTGCACGAATACCAATGTTTTACGTATATTTATTTTCAAAATATAATAAAAGTAAAAGAAAGCATATAATAAAGATAAAATTATTTAACAAAAATATTATTTACAAAAGTATTAATTCTGAGATTATTTACAAAATATTAGAATTAATAGGAAATTTGTTCTTGTTATTATTTGATATTTTGATCAGTAATTTCATTTTTATATTATTATTTAATATATTAGTCAGAAATTTTATATTTTCGTTATTATTCAATATTTTGGTCAGTAACTTCGTGTTTCGATTATTATTTCGTATAAATAACATACTTTTTTCATTTATAAAAATATTTACATCAATAATATATTTTTCATGTTTATAAAAAAAACATATATTTTATTTATATTTAGATCATAAATATAATTTTTTTATTTATAAAAATATTTGAATCAATCATATATTTTCGTATATATAAATATTATTTTTGTTTTGACATTATTTATAAAAATATTTCAATCAATTCAAAATTTATTCCCATTTAATAATTTAAAAATAGTTCTATTACTTTTATATTATTAATTATTACAATATTTTAATTCTCCTGCATATTCCAAATAAAATACACTAATTTCTAATTGGTCTTGGATTCAATCTTTCATTTATATATACATAAAAATAATAAATAGTGATTACGTATTAAATTTAGTCCGAAAAAAATATTTATTTTAATTAATTATATTTTCAATTAGTATTAATGTCAATTTTTTTAAAAAGTAAGATTATTATTTTGTACATCTTTTTTTAATATATATTTTTATTATATAAATTTATTTGAAATTATTATAAAAATATTTTTGAATTTTAGTTAATCAATTAACTATTTTAGATTAATAATTATTTAATTAACATAATAATTTTATTAATATTTTGAATACACACGCATCACCATCTATATCAGTAGCAAAGTTAAAAAGAGTCTACGGTATCATCTTAAATAAAAGTCATACCACATCACCATCTATACCACTAACACTAACAGCCGAGAATCATGCTTAAAAAAAACAGAAACACCTTATTTGGAGTTAAACGTCGCACATTGATTTGAGCTACATTTAAAAATACTATTATATTTGATACAATGGCAATAAATAAATATGAAATAAAATTGATACATTAAAAATCAAAGAAATATGAAATAAAATTAATAAGTTATAAATTAAATCAAAATTGTTCTAACACAATACGTACACTGATGAATAAAATTCTCAATAAATCGAATTCCTTATTCCAATAACAAAGAAAACTATAGAAAAAACACAAATAAACTAATCTTTCTGCAGTTTATATATACAGATCAATATAAAAAATGTGATCTTACTCTTTCCAAATGCCTAACAATTAGACAGAACCCGACCCTGCCAGATCTTGGCAACAAACGAGACAAGTAGTTTTTCCTCCTAGTAACCAAGAATTGAAATGATACATATTGCATGACTGTACTCCTATATGGCTACGAGACAACAATATTTTGTTTCTCTTCAATCACCATAGTTTCTGGTAATAAACATTCGAAGCAGAAATTTGAGATTGTGTTAGACTATGACACCAGATTTAGAGGGGTGAATAGATCTTTAAATAAAAACTATTTTTTAAAATAATTATTTAAAATTTATTTAAAAAATAATATTGAACGAAAGGTTTTTGACCTAGATCAATATAGTAGTCTAAACGAACATAATTATTGGAAACTCGAATATACATAAGTCATATGAAATTAACATAATGATAAAATCAATCAACATAATAATATCTCAATTAATAGTTCAATATCAAACACAACGGTTTCATATTTTCAATAAAATCATATTAAAAATATAATCCGATATTTTATCGAACATGTCGCGCGCAATCAATTTTTTAGAACTTTCTTTGAGCTTAGTTGATATAAAAAATATTCTTACAATCAAAGTAATTATAAGCTAATCAACAAAACACTTTAAACTTTAACAATCAAAGAAAATCATATACGAATTGATCAATCAAACAACATATTCAACACATTGCATATAGAGAGTAAATGAAAGTAAGACATGTCGCGCGCAATCAATTTTTTAGAACTTTCTTTGAGCTTAGTTGATATAAAAAAAATTCTTACAATCAAAGTAATTATAAGCTAATCAACAAAACACTTTAAACTTTAACAATCAAAGAAAAATTCTATACGAATTGATCAATCAAACAACACATTCAACACATTGCATATAGAGAGTAAATGAAAGTAAGAGATAAAACATTGCAATTTTCCTTTGAGTTTAACAAGCTAAACAATTTGTCAAACACTTGACGCGCAACCAAAGTTTCAGAATTTTCCTTTGTGTTGTGTTGATATGAAAAATCACTTATAATCAAAAGTGATTATAAGCAACTCAACAAACAAATCAAAACAAAAACAATTTCGGAAAATTCCTACGCGTCGATAAATTACTCAATGCTATTTGACAAACCGATGTATGAAGATTAAAGAAAGTAAAGCAATAAAAGATAAGAGACACAAGGATTTATTTAGGAAGTTCATCAATCGTCATCGCTATGGCTATATCTCCCCCCAATTTCAAATTTGGAATTAGGATAATTTCTTACTTTGCAAAAGTATGGTTATAAGAGAAGTGTTCAAGAGAAATACTACAAACCATAACCGTTTGATGTTGATTCAATCCCTTCTCTTCTTTTGATCTTCAACAAGACCAAGACCGATAGATGCAACCTATTCGCCGCTTAAGCTACTTCCTTGAAAAGATTTCAAACACTCCAAGGGACTTTTCACTCAAGTAAATCCAATTGCACACTATCAACACAAGATCACCGATTCTATCATCCAATTCTTACTACTTTCTTAAAAAGATTTAAAACACTCTAAGGTTTCTTGAAAAGATTTCAAACACTTCAAGAGATTTTTCATATGGACGATTCCTTCTCGCACGATCTTGTACAAAAATCTCCAATTCAACAAATAATTTTGGAGGAGAAACCCGGTGGTTTTTCCCGGATGAAGACCCCTACAAATCTCAACCCAAACCAATTGGAAATCCATAATTCTTCGTCTAGATGGCATCCCGACAGAACATCATGACAATGTAATGTTGATGTGTATGCATAGATTAGAAGGTTGAAGAAGAAGAAGAAATGTAGGCCAATTTTATGGTATCATCAAGTTGGAATGATGCATGAATAATATATTTATAGTTGGAAATATTTAGGACAAAAAGGACAAATTCAGAATAAAAGAAACTGAAAATTTGACCAAAACAGATTTTATGTGTCAACTTCAAATTTGTATGTGTCGACACATACATTATAAAAAGAAGTCATGTGTCGACCTGGACAAGTCAGAAGCTACAGGCTTTAAAACATGAGTAAATGTGTTGACCTGAAATATAAATGTGTCGACACATAAAATAAGAATTTCTACAATTTCAGAAATCTTTTAGTATGTGTCGACCTGCAGGTTATATGGGTCGACCCATGACTTACAGAATCTTACTTGCTTAAATACCGAGTTACATGTGTCGACACATGTAATGCAAAAACATGCAGAAACTATTTTTCAATGTGTTGGTGTTGTACCCCAAAATTTTCCCTCCCATTTCATCAATATTTTCTCACCACAAGACCCTTGGAGCTCAAGATCAAGTTAGGGTTTACTCTGCTCAAGACTCCTCCTTGCACTGTTGACCCAAATTAGGGTTTGAGTTTGCACAAAGATGTTTTGACCTAAAATGCCCAAAATGACTTTCATGCTTCATGTTGGACTCACAAGTATATCCATACCAAGTTTCAAGCCTTGATTCCAATCTTTGCCCAGTTAATTGGACAGTTGACCTAGAAATCAGCTGTATTGGGGAAAAAGTCAATTGTGGCCAATTGACAGTCAAACTTCATGATTTTTGACCCACATCAACATTATGAACTCATATGAACCATTTGGTCAAGTTTGGATCACAATTCCATAAGAAATTTGATCAGATCACCAAAAGGGCAAAATGATTATTTTTAGGGTTTTGACTGCACAAAGGCAAATTTTGACTGTTTGACCTAACCAATGGCAAAACAAGCTCACATATGGACTCAAGGACTCAATGGAATTGTCTTGACATGTTTAACAAGTTCAAAAGATCCCAAATGCACAAGATTGACCGATGAATTTTCCAGTCAACTGAGCAAAATTTGACTGTATACTGAAGAGTCAAACTTTGACTTTTTGGTCAAAATCAAGTGCCAAGATTCATTTTTCATCAAGACATGTCAAATTATGAAACTTGTTCATCAAGAAACCAAGAATTACAAATTAGGGTTTGAAATGAAGAAATTTCATAACTTAGAAATTTTCTAAGTTATGAAATTTCCTAATTTTTTCCTAACTTTGTCCCATCTTTTCATCAAGATACATTTGGATTCAAACAAAACTCAAAACGTGAAAGTTATAGTCCATTGCAAAATCTATAACTTTGATTCACAAAGTTTCCTCAAAAGAAGCTTGTAGCTCAAGTTATGATTTTTGGAACAAGGTTGCAAAACATTCTTAACTTAGAAATTTTTTGACCTATTCTAGGCAGGATTTTTGCCCAACTTCATGGCCACTTTTCACATGCTTCCACTTGGAATTTCAACTTGAATTACAAAGATGGATTATAGTACATATTCCAAGCTTTCCAAATTGTCCAAGAACTCATCAAACACCCTTGTGGTTAGGGAGAATCGAATTTGTGAAGATGGCCAAAAGTCACTTTGTTCATGGCCATTTTCATGTTCATAACACTTTGCATTTTTCAAGTCAGCTTGCACAAGATAGGTTACAAGCCTCTAATCCCTTTCTTACTCAATAATTCAATGCTAAACCATTGTGCCAAGATGTTATTTCATTCATTTGGGCAATACATGTTAGATTAATCCATAATTAGAAAAAGCATTTTAGCCATTTTGATAAAGTTACACTTTATGTCAAGTTCCAAATCCAAGAGGCATGGGGCCATATCTCTGAAGCCAAATCAAATCTACAAGTTACAAGTTTCAATAACAAGAGGTGCAACATATATTGGGGCATTGTACTGGTTTATATCCAAGAACACATTTCCTTGCTTCACATAGAAGAAATCTTGCAAACACATACCAACTTCCATCTCCTGTCAACACAAGCCTAAACAAACTTCATGAGCATCTTCCAAACATAAAACCAGACCTAAGGCACGACCTAACCACCTTCAATACCTCCTCATTCACAGAAATACCATCCTAATGCAAAAAACAGAGTCCCTTCTGCAACTGGACTTCTATAAACCTTTCCACTCGTGCACTTTGGCCAAAGGGAGTTCAAACACACTCCATAACATCCATACAAGCTATCCCAAGCCCTAGCTACAGACTGTAACACCTCTAACCAAGTTCACCATTTTCATTTTTTCAGTTGTGCAGGTTGAGTTACATAGCTCGTTTCAGTTAGTTTTAAAGCAAGCTAGAGGTTGGAAGAGCATCCTTGGACCTCAAGCAAGCTGTACAAGTCCTCACACTGCATTGAAAGTGCCTCCATTGTTGCACACGATTCAAGCTGAACAGGTAAAAGTTTGAACTTCTATCTCTCTATCCAAGCATATTTAGGCTTAGGTTTGTGAAGAAGTTATGTCCTACTCATGGCCCTGAAGCTACCCATATCATTACTTTTCATTTATATTGTGTGTGTTAAGAGAATTTGGAACCTGAACATTAGAAAAAAGTTAGGTCAGGAATTGGGGGAGAAGAAATTCTCTCTCATTTCTGAGAGTTAGATCAAGTTCTTTATATGTATGGATTCGTGATTTGATGCCCTACATTTTTGATGTTATAAGTTTTTGTTAAAAGTCAAAGGATCAAGAGATAACAGGGACAAGGGAAAACACGCGCTTTTTTGTGTTTGAAGTGGCTGGAGGTTGAAGACAACTCTCCTTGGGCTAGGCCTGACTTGTTTTTCTGTTTGCACCTTCATTTTATAATTACACCCCCTTGGCCCATTGTGTTTTATTTTTATCATTTTTGATTTTTTCTTTTTGTTTCTGACTTGTTTATTTTTTGTCAAAATATAAAAAATATAAAAAATATTTTTCAACCATTTTTACATTTTATTTGGATTTTATTTGTTTTATTTGAATTTATACATATAAATAAACATAATGCCTTTTATTTAAAATACTAAAAAAATAATACAAATACATTTTATTTTCTGATTTTATTTTATTTTATCTTTTGAAAACATTTTCTTAAAATATACTTTTTTTTTGTAAATAATAAATATTCTATTTTTGTATATATTTAATATATTTAATATATAATATAAATACTTATATATTTAGAATATTTAGGATAAAAAACATAAAAATAATACATATTTTCTTTTATTAAATATTTAACCTCAAAAATCACTTTTTTATGTAATTGCAAGCTTCTCAAGTCATATTTAAAGCATGTGTTTTGATGAAGACAACATGGACATCAACATTCAAAGGATGTGCAAAAAGCTTATCAACATCATATAAAAGTCTTGAAGATTATTGAAGAATTATTGAAGAAATCATCAAATGTCAATATGGTATAAATAATTCTTAATCTTGAATATAGATGTTCACAAAAATATGCATTCATCAACATATACATATCCCATAACTTTAACATCAAGAAAAACTTTGTTTGAAATATTTTTCAAAAAGATTTTTTGAAAATAACCCTTTAGGAACCGGTTCCTCCCTAACAGGGAACCGGGTTCCAGACTTACTCAAAAAACATGTCCCTGGAATTTGTACCAGGAACCGGGTTGTACCAATAGGGGAACCGGTTCCTGCGTGATATTTTTGAAATCTGACTTATAACGTTCACTAAGAACCGGATTCTGTCAGTATCGGAACCGGTTCCTAGCGAACCAGTGCAGCTTTTCTTTTGTTTTTTAAACATTTTTCAAGTGGTATCTTTTCATGAATGCATTGCAACTTTTCATATGAATTGGCATGAATGAAGAGGTTCTTATGACTTTATAAAATGCTGCAGATTTTCTTATTTCAAAAAACAATGCTTCAATTTTCAAATTAACAATTATACTTCTTCAATAAACAATTTTTCATCATTCACATTTGAATTCATACTTTCATGTGTTCATAATTTTGTGAAACTTGCCATATACACTTTCATTATCATTACAAGTTTCATACATACATTGTGAACATTTATATACATTGTTTGAGAATTGTTTTTATCTTGAAGAAGAAGATCAATTGAAGATTGATAAAGCTCTCCATATACTTCAAATAAATCATTGTACTACTTAAAGAAAATATTCCCTTACTATCCAGGATTGTTGGAAGTAAGTGTTGTGATTTGAAGAGGATTGTTCTTCATTCACATTAGTGTTTGTTTGGTCTTAAAGGTGTTAAGAACCTTTGATCACCCTATAGGTTAGATAGTAAGCATAGGTTGTACAATCATTCTAACTATAGTGAAATCTCTTTCGTGTTGGAAAGGGGACTGGAGTACTCTCGGATTGTGAGGGGAACCAGGATATATCATCGTGTTCTTTACTTTTCCGCATTTATCGCTTTCATCACCATAATCAAGAAAAGATAAAGATATAATCAAAACCTTCAAACACTTAACCAAAAATTACTACCAAGCATTCTCATAAAATCAAATAAATTTTTATAAGACCTAATTCACCCCCCCCCTCTTAGGCACTCTGAGACTTACAATTGGTATCAGAGCAAGTTATAGGTAACTTGTTCCTAAAGATCCAGAATGGCTTCCGCAAATCATCAACCAGTTTTCAGAGATGGTGGTAGTAACAACAAGCCTCCTCTATTCTGTGGTGAATATTTGACTTCTGGAAAATACGCATGAAGGCGCATTTAGAAGCACAAGGAGAGGAAGTATGGGATGCTGTTGAAAATGGTCCATTTATCCCGATATCAGTAATCAATGGCATTGGTTCTGCAAAGCCCAAGACTGCATGGGACGATGATGATAAAAAGAAAGTTCTCTATGACAAAAAGGCAATAAACCTTCTTCAAGGTGCACTCAGTATGGACGAATTTTTCCGTGTCTCGAACTGCAAAACAACAAAAGAAATATGGGATACCCTGGTTCAAACTCATGAAGGAACGACTGAAGTAAAAAGATCAAGGCTAAATACCTTGAGTCAAGAATATGAACTATTTCAAATGCAGCCCAGAGAATCCATTCTTGACTTACAAAAGAGATTTGTGCATTTGACAAATCACTTAAATGCTCTTGGTAAAACCTTGACAAATGATGAACTCAACTTGAAAATCCTTAGATCATTGACTAGGGAATGGCAACCAAAGGTAACGGCAATCTCGGAAAAGAAGAGTCTCTCCGCAATGACTTCCGCTACATTATTTGGCAAACTTCAAGAATACGAAACGGAACTCGGTAGACTTGAAAAACATGAAAATTTAGAGAAGAAATCCAAAGGAATTGCTTTGAAAGTTGATTCAAAAGAAAGTCAAGATAAAGATGCATCGGAGGAAGATGAAAACTTCTTGCTTCTAGTAAAAAGGCTAGGAAAATATTTTGGTCATAAAAATAATCTTCATAATGCTAACTTTGTCAAAAGGAAGAAATTTTATAATCATAAAGATAAAGAAGCCTCCACATCAACACAAGATGTCACATGTTATGAATGTGGAAAGCAAGGTCACATAAAGCCGGATTGTCCAAAACTATCCAAGAAAAATGGATTCAAAGGCAAAAAGGAGTTCAAGAACAAAAAGGCTTATGTTGCATGGGAAGATAATGAGATAAGTTCTTCATCCGATTCAGAAAGCGACGAATGTGCAAATCTAGCATTAATGGCTTCACATCACTCCGACGATGAAGAAGAGGTTAGTAATGAATTTAATCTTTTTGATGATGATGTTCAAGATGCTATTGATGAACTCTTGAAAGAATGCAAAAGTTTATACAAAAAGGTGTCAAATCAAGAAAAAGAACTTCTAATTTGTTTAGAAAAAATTGACACCATGACTAAAGATTTTGATCTTCAAAAACAGAATTTTATTAAAGAAAAAGAAAACTTTGCATGCTCCAAGTGTGAATCAAATGTCTTTCAAATTGTTCAACTGAAAAGAGTCATTGAACGATATGAAAAAGGACAAATAGGATTGGAAGGATTACTAAGCCAAAAACGTTATCCGAATGATAAAAGGGGTCTTGGTTATGTGAATTCTAAGAAACCAAGTAACAATCCCACTGTTTTTGTAAAGGCTAGTAATAGTTCCAATCCCAAGAAAGTAGAAAAGAAGCAAGTTGTTCATAATCATCAAAAGAAAAAGGCTAATGTATCGAAAAAGAAAACATTTCCTAAGAAGAAATCTTATCCTTCTAGATATAGAAGCAACTTTGAACATACTTGTTTTTATTGTGGTATTAAAGGCCATACACCTAATGCTTGCTATGTTAGAAACTTTAGTATAGCAAGTGGGCATTATGTGTGGGTGAAAAAGGGAACTAACTATGAAGGACCCAAGGCAACTTGGGTACCTAACAAAGAATAATTTGTTTCTGTAGGTATGCTTGAAATCCACATCAAATGTTTGGTATCTTGATAGTGGATGTTCAAAGCATATGACAGGAGTTGTACACCAATTTTCATATCTAGTACATAAAGCCAAAGGGTATGTCACCTATGGAGACAACACCAAAGGAAAGATTCTTGGCGTTGGAATAGTTGGCACACCTCCATCCTTTCAAATTGAGGATGTTCTCTATGTTGAAGGATTAAAGCACAACCTTCTTAGCATAAGTCAACTTTGTGATAGAGGGTTCAAGATTAAATTCAACAAAGAAGAATGTCTTATTATGGATGAGGCAACCAATGAGGTAAAACTCAAAGGTATAAGAACTAACAATATTTTTATGATTACTTTAGATGATTTGTCTTTGAAGGTACAATGTCTTATGGTAAACAACAATGACGCTTGGTTATGGCACAAGAGGATTGCTCACATTCACATGGAGCACTTGAACAAATTGATTAAGCATGACTTAGTTATTGGTCTACCAAAGATGAAGTTCATCAAAGACAAATTATGTAATGCATGCCAAAAGGGCAAACAGACCAAAACAACTTTCAAATATAAGAATGTGGTGTCTACTACAAGGTCACTACAATTGTTACACATGGATCTCTTTGGTCCATCAAGAACAAAAAGCTTCGGAGGTAATGTATACGCTTTGGTCATTATTGATGATTTTTCTAGATATTCTTGGACTTTGTTTCTTGTGCAGAAAAGTGATGCTTTTAAAGCTTTTAAGAAGTATGCTAAGCAAATCCAAAATGAAAAATCACTAAAGATTGTATCCATAAGAAGTGATCATGGTGGAGAATTCCAAAATGCACAATTTGAAGAATTCTGTGAAGAACATGGTATCTCTCATAATTTTTCAGCACCTAGAACTCCACAACAAAATGGAGTAGTTGAAAGAAAGAATAGGTTTCTAGTGGAACTTGCAAGAACAATGCTTAGTGATGCAAATCTTCCTAAATATTTTTGGGCGGATGCGGTTAGTACGGCATGTTATGTTGGAAATCGAGTTATCATTAGACCTATAATAAAGAAGACTCCATATGAACTTTTCAAAGGAAGAAAGCCAAATATTGCTCACTTTCACATTTTTGGATGCAAGTGCTTTGTTCTTAATAATGACAAAGATAATCTCGGTAAGTTTGACGAGAAATCTGACGAAGGTATATTTCTTGGTTATTCGCTTTCTAGTAAAGCATATAGAATTTATAATAAAAGAACTTTAACTATTGAAGAATCTATGCATGTATCTTTTGATGAAACTAACCCCTCTAAGGAGGAAGTAGTTGTTTGTGATGATGATGATCCTATAGATTTACCCCCGGAAGATCTTTCAATTGATCAAATTAAGAAATCACCGGAAAATTCAGAAATCATTGGTCAACAAGATTCAAACATCAATGATCTACCAAAAGAATGGAGAACTCATAGAGACCATCCTATTGACAAAATTATTGGTGATATTAGCCAAGGAGTATCAACAAGATTGAATCTAAAAGATGCTTGCTTAAACATGGCATTTGTTTCTAAAATTAAACCTACCAAAGTTGATGAAGCCTTAGGAGATGATCAATGGATTATTGCTATGCAAGAAGAATTAAATCAATTCGAGAGAAATCAAGTTTGGGAACTTGTTCCTAGACCAAGTGGTAAACACATCATAGGTACCCGATGGGTGTTTAAGAACAAACTTGATGAGAATGGTCTAATTGTTCGAAACAAAGCAAGGTTGGTTGCCCAAGGTTACAATCAAGAGGAAGGAATCGACTTTGAAGAAACATTTGCTCTGATTGAAAGGTTAGAAGCTATACGTCTTTTACTTGCTTATGCTTGTTCATTAAATTTTCAGCTTTTTCAAATGGATGTCAAAAGCGCATTCTTGAATGGATACATCAATGAAGAAGTCTATGTCAAACAACCCTCGGGATTTGAAGACTTCAAACATCCTACACATGTCTTTAAGTTGAGAAAGGCTCTTTATGGCTTAAAGCAAGCACCAAGAGCATGGTATGATAGACTTAGCAATTTTTTGTGTGAAAAAGGTTTCGAAAAGGGTAAGGTTGATAAAACCTTGTTCATTAAGAAAATCCAAAGTAACACTTTATTGGTTCAAGTCTATGTTGATGATATCATTTTTGGATCGACTAACAAAGAAATTTGTGAGGAATTCTCATTGATGATGCAAGGAGAATTCGAGATGTCTATGATGGGAAAGATGAACTACTTTCTTGGACTACAAATCAAGCAACTAGAAGATGGAATCTTCATCAACCAATCTAAGTATTGCAAAGAATTATTGAAAAAGTTTGATATGGATAATTGTAAAGCAATGAATACTCCAATGGGCTCCGGTACATATGTTGATCAAGATGAATCCGATACTCCAATTGATATTACAAAGTACAGAGGTATGATTGGTTCTTTATTGTATTTGACGGCAAGCCGTCCTGACATCATGTTTAGTGTTTGTCTTTGCGCTTGCTTTCAAGCAAATCCAAAGGAATCACACCTCATGGCTGTTAAAAGGATCATGAAGTATCTAAAAGGAACAACCAATGTCAGATTATGGTATCCGAAAGGTAGTATTTGCACTTTAATTGGTTATTCTGACGCGGATTATGCAGGTTGTAAAACTGATCGTAAAAGCACAAGTGGTACTTGTCACATTATTGGAAATGCATTAGTATCATGGGCTTGTAAAAAGCAAGCATGTGTTGCTCTTAGCATGACCGAAGCAGAATACATAGCAGCGGGTAGTTGTTGTGCACAAATTTTTTGGCTCAAGCAACAACTCCGTGATTACGGACTTGATCTCGGATGCATTCCTCTTCGATGCGACAATACAAGTGCTATCAATATTACAAAGAATCCGGTCATGCATTCAAGAACCAAACATATAGATATTCGACATCATTTTCTCCGTGATCATGTACTTAAAGGAGATGTCGAAGTCACTTTTGTAGATACTCATAACCAACTCGCAGATATCTTCACTAAACCGCTTGCTCGAGAACCTTTCTTCAAAATCCGAAGAGAACTTGGTATTTTGGATGAAGGTGATATCTAATGTTTCTCTTAAGATGCACGTCTTAATTCTTTTATATGTTTTTTTATCGTCTTAAATTTTATATATGTATTTATTTCACTCTTTTTCCCCATCCTTTTTGATGTTAACAAAGGGGGAGAAGAATATGCATATGTGTTGTTTTGTTTCAAAGAAATTGCAGGCCCAAATAAATATCAAACTCACTCCAAAATTCAAGGAATCATGGACTTAGGGGGAGCATACAATTTAGGGGGAGCCTTGCATTTGCTCAACATGTTTGCTATACAAAACAACATAAACATTTCAAGAAATCGTTTTCAAGACTTGGTTGTCATCATCAAAAAGGGGGAGAATGTAATTGCAAGCTTCTCAAGTCATATTTAAAGCATGTGTTTTGATGAAGACAACATGGACATCAACATTCAAAGGATGTGCAAAAAGCTTATCAACATCATATAAAAGTCTTGAAGATTATTGAAGAATTATTGAAGAAATCATCAAATGTCAATATGGTATAAATAATTCTTAATCTTGAATATAGATGTTCACAAAAATATGCATTCATCAACATATACATATCCCATAACTTTAACATCAAGAAAAACTTTGTTTGAAATATTTTTCAAAAAGATTTTTTGAAAATAACCCTTTAGGAACCGGTTCCTCCCTAACAGGGAACCGGGTTCCAGACTTACTCAAAAAACATGTCCCTGGAATTTATACCAGGAACCGGGTTGTACCAATAGGGGAACCGGTTCCTGCGTGATATTTTTGAAATCTGACTTATAACGTTCACTAAGAACTGGGTTCTGTCAGTATCGGAACCGGTTCCTAGCGAACCAATGCAACTTTTCTTTTGTTTTTTAAACATTTTTCAAGTGGTATCTTTTCATGAATGCATTGCAACTTTTCATATGAATTGGCATGAATGAAGAGGTTCTTATGACTTTATAAAATGCTGCAGATTTTCTTATTTCAAAAAACAATGCTTCAATTTTCAAATTAACAATTATACTTCTTCAATAAACAATTTTTCATCATTCACATTTGAATTCATACTTTCATGTGTTCATAATTTTGTGAAACTTGCAATATACACATTCATTATCATTACAAGTTTCATACATACATTGTGAACATTTATATACATTGTTTGAGAATTGTTTTTATCTTGAAGAAGAAGATCAATTGAAGATTGATAAAGCTCTCCATATACTTCAAATAAATCATTGTACTACTTAAAGAAATTATTCCCTTACTATCCAGGATTGTTGGAAGTAAGTGTTGCGATTTGAAGAGGATTGTTCTTCATTCACATTAGCGTTTGTTTGGTCTTAAAGGTGTTAAGAACCTTTGATCACCCTATAGGTTAGATAGTAAGCATAGGCTGTACAATCATTCTAACTATAGTGAAATCTCTTTCGTGTTGGAAAGGGGACTGGAGTACTCTCGGATTGTGAGGGGAACCAGGATATATCACCGTGTTCTTTACTTTTTCGCATTTATCGCTTTCATCACCATAATCAAGAAAAGATAAAGATATAATCAAAACCTTCAAACACTTAACCAAAAATTACTACCAAGCATTCTCATAAAACCGAATAAATTTTTATAAGACCTAATTCACCCCCCCCCCCTCTTAGGCACTCTGAGACTTACATTTTACAATATACTTCCTTTTTATTTATTTTTGTATATAATTAATAAATATTGTATATAATATAAATAATAAATACCATTTATTTACAAAATTAGGGTTTTGCCCTAAACCATGAAAATATCCAAAATTAATCCATTTTTATTTTTGTTTATATGTCACATGAAAAATACTTTTTACATACATATAAAAATCATTTTTTTGCATCTTGCATATTTATTGTATTTTTATTCAATTATTGTACAATTAAATAACTTGTATATTCCATTTGGATTGTAATAGCTTAGATTTAAATTTCTTGCTAAATATCCCCATTTGAACATTTGTACCCCCCATCCCATAATTATGTTGTAATAATTTAGGACTTTAAATTCCGCACTTTAAAGCTTTCTAAATATGCCATGATAGACTTAGGGTTTGTATGCAAAAAAAATCAAAATACCAAATAGCTTAACCTAATTCAAAGACAAAAAAGCATGAAAATGGACAACACCAATCACACTTGCACCCCTAGGATTACTCCACTTGTTGCCTTCAATAAATGGGCCATGTTGCATGTTGGGTGTCTTTGGTAAAACAAAACAAATCAAATGATCATAGTCCCTCGATGACGCTTTCGAAAGTTGCCTAAAAATGATCAAGTCCCTTAAAGCAAATTGCCAAAGACACTTGGCACCATTGCAATCATGGTCTAAACGATGACCCGCGCCCGTCCCGTTAACATCCAAACACAAGATTGTCCACCAAATATAATGGTGGAACAAAATTGTTAAAAGGGTTAAAACATAGAAAAAAACCTTTGAGTAAATTTAGGGGTAGACAACTCTTAGTTACTTGATCAAACTTGCAAAACACACTTGCCTACTTTTCAAAATCCACTCCACAAACACTTTCAAAACAAACTTTCAAAAACATTGAAAACTTTTCAAAAGATACACACCTTTGTATACATTCAAACATGAATCATTACAAAGGTTGCCACCACAATGGCCTATTTTCAAAACATTTTCAAACCCACACACAAAGCACCATTTCAAACAATTGAAAACACAAGGCAAGTGATCTAAGCAAGTAACTAAGAGCCCATGGATAACCATGGATAAAAAGGGTGCTAATACCTTCCCTTTTTATAATCTACTCCCCGAACCGAAGAGAACATCTCAAAGGTTTTTGCTGTGCTTTTTAACCTTTCCTTAGGATAAAATAAAAAGTCGATGGCGACTCTTGCTCAACTGAGACATTTGCGAAAACAAACGCAAAATCCCAAGTCAGTTCTCCCACCGTATCACAGAACTGGCGACTCTGCTGGGGATAATTTTAAAAGTGGAGTAACCTTAGGGCTTAGATCACCCTCTTGCATGACTAATTATTTGCTTTGATTGCTTTATGTCTTGGTTCTCTTGTTTGGGCTTGAAATCCTACACCCGGATTTGGGGAAACATTCATAGATAGCAATACGTTGTGGAAACTGTGCGGGGTATACCGACACGGTTGAAGCAATAGCTATATTAGTGCGACATATTTGTGAGTACCGGTAACCCTTGAGTTCAATCAAGGAGAGTACGGGGCCGCTGAGTGATGTCACTAAGCACTAATGACCTAGAACCTTACTTGACCATCTTGGCCTTTTATTAGGGGTAGTGAGATGACCGGCTTTGGTGCAGTCCGAAGTTGGTAGATACTCGATACTACACTCATTGAGGGTTGTTTTCTTGGAATATTTTGGTCGCTAGTTAAGTGGCTAAACCAAAACAATGAACATGGAAAACAATCCAATGATATTGAGCTCCTTAGAACCCGGTTACTATTTATAGGACAGGTTTTTAAGCCAACTACACTCAAGAGGGTACTTACCTATGAAACCTCATGCAAGCCTGAAACTAGAGTTTTGTGTGAATTGCTTGTACATCTGTTTTGTGCATACATCATAAACATCATAAAGCATCATATGCATCCACTAACCATTTCAAGGGTTTGGATCTTCATCTTTGTTCTTGTTTTGTAGGTCATGGAAATTCCTCGCAGGAAAACTATCCAAGTCAACCTTGTGAGAATCCCTCCTCAACTCAATGAGCTCACATCCAGAATTCCGGAAAGCTCTCCCTTCAGTGAAAGACATGGTAGACTGCTCAGCCTAGTCAACACCAACATTGAAGAGGACATGGTAAAGGTGCTGTTCCAGTTCTTTGACCCCTTTCACCACTGTTTCACATTCCCCGACTATCAGTTGGTGCCCACTTTGGAGGAATTTTCTCAACTCCTGAGAATTCCTATTCTTAATCAACTACCCTACAACGGTACGAAAAAAGAACCAAAGCCTAAAGATGTTGCTCAAGCATTACACTTGCAACCATCTGACATCAAGGGGCATTGGGAAACTAGAAGCGGTGTCAAAGGCTTCTTGGCAAAATTCTTGTTTGAGAAGGCACAAGAGTGTTGGAATTCATTGGATCTACAAGCCTTTGAAGAAATTGTGGCACTCCTCATTTATGGGTTGGTCCTGTTCCCAAACCCTGACCAGCTTATAGATGTCAACACCGTCAAGATCTTCTTATCCAGGAATCCAATACCAACATTGCTTGGGGACATCCTCCACTCATTTTACACACGAACAATGAGAAAGAGGGGTGTTCTCATGTGTTGTACTCCTCTCTTTGCAAGGTGGTTTATTTCGCACCTTCCACAATCTGTTTTGAAGAATGACCAAGGCTTAAGGTGGTCACAACGGTTGATGACCCTCACTCACTCTGATGTACATTGGTGTTCTCGGTCCAGAGAAAATGTCATCATCGTCGATCGTTGTGGAGAGTTCCCTAATGTTCCATTACTTGGCATTAGAGGAGGAATTACCTACAACCCTTGTCTAGCTTTGAGAAAATTTGGATATGCACGGAGGGATGGCCCTCATGACATGTTGATTCCTGACCTAGTTTTTGACTTCGACAACGATGCGCAAGGACTTCGCCAAAGATTCATCAGAGCTTGGAGGATGCCTAACAAGGTAGACAGCAAGACACTAGGGCACAAGAACTCCATCCCTCTTGAGCCTTATCTCAAGTGGGTACAAACCCGAGCCCAGAGTCTAATGATGCCTTACCCTCATGTTCTCCCTGTGATTAAATAGCCCGTTAAGGAAGGAGAGGTTCCCTACACCATCCTATATCCTGACATGCCAACATCGTGGGAGGAGATGCAGAAGAGTTGGATCCAACTCAAGGAGGAACGAAACACTTTTGAAGCCAGCTTCTACGCCAGTGAGAAGAAGGTTTTGGAGCTTACCCGCCGACTCCATGAGGAAGAGACCCTCAACACCTACATCGCACCAAAGAGGATGCACAACGTATTTTTACCTTGAGAAGTTTTTGTAATATTTGGCCCATGGGGCATTTATGTACTGACAAATTTCTTCTTATTAATATGACGTGTGTTCTTTTTGTTTGCAACAATTTTGAAATTTTCTAAATCCTTGAATGCATTGCATAAATAAGCATATCATTCATCATGCGCATAAGCAGGTCTCCACACCAGGTTTCCTTATCTTTCTGTTGTTTATTTCAGTAAGATGGATCTCGAACAGACGGTCAAGGACTTGCAGTCTCAAAACTCACAGTTTCAACATCTCCTGATGACCTTGGCAAAGGGCCAGGAGGATCTAAAAGCCCTGCTTGGGAACAAAGAGCAAGTGAAAAAGAAGAAGAAAAGAGTCGGGGTGGCTACCCTGGGAAGAAGGTTTGAGGGTGAAGCCAGAAGAGTTCTTGAATTTCCCCCTACGTCTGAAGAGGGAACCAGTAAAGGAAAAGGGGCCGCGGTACTTTCCGAATCCGAAGCTGAAGAAGAAGAGGCTGAAGAAGACGAAGACTACTCAGAGCAACAATACCCGCCCGCTGATGATAAGTACAAAAGCTTGGAAGACAGGTTGGCAGCTATGGAGCTGCAGAGAGTTCCCGACTTAGGTTTCGAAGATTTGGGATTAATTGTTGGAATTGTGATCCCCCCGAAGTTTAAAGTGCCAATTTTTGCAAGATATGATGGGCTGTCCTGCCCGAAGATGCATCTCAGATCATATGTAAGGAAGATCCAACCTTACACTGCAGACAAGAACCTATGGATCCATTTCTTTCAGGATAGCCTTTCAGAGGCTCAACTCGAATGGTTCTATCAGCTGGATGGAGCCAGTATTCGAAACTGGGAAGACTTAGCTACTGCATTTTATAAGCAGTATCAGTATAATTCCGACCTCGCTCCCACGCGTACCCAACTCCAGGGTATGTCACTGGGGACGGGCGAAGGTTTTAAGGAGTATGCGCAAAAGTGGAGGGACCTGGATGGAAGGGTGCAGCCACCTTTGACTGATCGTGAACTTGTTGACATGTTCTTAGGGACCCTGTCTGGTCCGTTCTTCAACCATCTGATTGGGAATTCTTCTGCTGGGTTTACAGATCTAATCTTGACTGGTGAGAGAATAGAAGCTGGTATCAAGTCGGGGAAGATACAGAAAGGTGCCTCCTCGAGTACTGAAAAGAAGCCCTTCAAGAAGGAAGCCAATGTTGTTTATGGTCCCAGAAGACAAAATAAGCCGGAACGCCGCCAAGCTGTCAATGCGTTGGTAATTTCAAAGCCTGCTGCTGCTCCTCAGCAATACAACCAACCAAGGGGTGAGAGGCCTAAAAGGCAGTACACTCGGCTCAGTATGACCCTGTCTCAGATATTGCCGCAACTACTGTCAACCAATCTGGTAACCGTCAAAGAAGCTCCGAAGGTAGTGAACACAGCTTCTCCCAAGTACAACCCCAACGCCCGTTGCGCTTATCACTCTGATAGCCCGGGGCATACCACGGATGATTGCTGGGCTCTGAGAAACAAGGTTCAGGACCTTATTGATGCTAAAGAAATACAGTTTGAGGCACCCGAAAGGCCCAATGTTGTGACTGCTCCCATGCCCCAGCATGGAGTGAATGCTGTGGAAGAAGACCGATATGTAGCCTCTGTGGAAGAGATTGTTACTCCGTTATTGACCGTCAAAAGGAACCTGTTGCTAGCCGGTTTATTTCCGGGATGTGGTAAAGGTTGCCTTCTATGTGCTGTTTCACCTGTTGGTTGTCCTTTGCTGAAATCAGGTATCCAAAGCCTGATGGATAACAAAGAAATTTTGTTCGAGAAGATTGTTGTTCCTGCTATCCCTGCTGAAGAAGTGTCCATTGTTACTATTTTCAACAACCCTCCTAAGGCTCCCTCAAAGAAGCCTGTCAAAATCATGTCTACTCAGAAGATTGCTCCTATCATCATCACTGTTCCGGGGCCCCTCCCCTATACGTCTGACAAAGTTGTCCCTTGGCACTATGGGGCAGATGTTTATGTGCTTGGAGTTAAACAAGAGTTCGATACTAGTACCGGTGTCAGCAACATCACCGGGCCTGCCAAGGTTACTCGCAGTGGTAGGCTGTTCTCGCCTGATATTGCGCCACCAGCTATTCAGAGACCTCTTATCATCACACCTGTAAGTGTGCCTGCTCCCCTTCCTGATCAAGTTCCTGTTTCTACCCCTGCTGCCGAGTCATCTGACGCTCGGGGAAAAGGGATTGCTACTGATTTGCCTTCCCGGATGGAGGCAACAAAGATAACCACTGTTGAAGCTTCCCAGCAAGAGATGGAAGAGATTCTCAAGATTATCAAGAAGAGTGATTTCAATGTAGTTGAGCAGCTGGGGCACACCCCCTCTAAAATTTCTATGCTATCACTGTTGTTGTGTTCAGAGGCCCATGCTAAGGCCCTGATTTCCTTCCTGAAGACGGCCCATGTGCCACAAGAAACGTCTGTTGATCAATTTACCGATTATGTGTCCAACTTAACTGCCGATAATGGGTTGGGCTTCTCTGACGCCGATCTGACTGCCAAAGGAAAGAACCATAACGATGCCCTGCATGTCTCCATTGAATGCAGGGGCACTACTCTTGCCCATGTGTTGGTAGACACTGGTTCTTCATTGAACGTATTGCCCAAGAAGGCCCTAGATATGTTGGATTGTGAGGGTTTAGAGCTCAAGCCTAGTAGCGTTGTTGTCCGGGCCTTTGACGGTTCGAAAAGGATGGTACATGGGGAAGTTGACATTCCAATCAGGGTTGGTTCTCAAGTTTTTGATTCTACTTTCTATGTGATGGACATCCAACCATCCTATTCTTGTTTGCTGGGTCGTCCATGGATCCACAAGGCTGGAGCGGTGACCTCCACACTACATCAGAAGCTGAAGTACCCGGTCAGGGGGAAAATTGTGACAGTTCAAGGGGAGGAAGAATACATGGTCAGCCACCTCAACTCGTTCCGGTACATAGAGATGGATGGGGAATTCATTGAGACTCCATTCCAGCACTTTGAAGAGGTGCCTCAGACACTGGCGTCAGCAGAGACTGCGACTGTAGAAGATTTTCCTTTGAAGATGGCTTCCTTGAAGGATGTCCGAGCTGTGGTTGAGAAGGGTGAGTGCGCAAACTGGGGCCGACTTCCTGATTTCACTCCAAAGACCGACAAGTTTGGTTTGGGTTTCACTGCAGAGGCTCAGAGGGCTGTTCGTAAGGCAAGGATTGGAAGACCTCCTGTGTTCATCACCAACCCGGGAGTGAATGCTATTGAAGACGACATGGAGGAATCTGAATTCGACAGCTGGATCTACCCAACAACCGGCGGTGGACCAAGCAACTGGACTGCCAAAGACTTCACACCTATTACTTTTGTCACTCAGTAATGAACTCTTTTGTTTTGAATTTGTAACATATGATATTTTGAAACTTTTATGGCTCGGTGTCTTACCCGAGGCATTGTGGCTTTATTTGTGAGGGCTTTTGTGTGTCATTTTCATATATCATTAATAAAAACATTAGACGTTTGTTGCATTTCAAAATCTTGCGCTCCTTTTCTTTCTTTATTATACATTGCAAAATAGCTATATTTACACACACTCACCTATACAGGTTCCAATCCACTCTGGATCTCACTGGTAACGACTCTGCTACTGCCAGTTATGACTTTGAAAATCCGATCAACTTAGCCGAAGACGAAGGAGAAGATGATTGTGAAGTGCCTGGTGAGCTTACAAGACTACTACTCCAGGAAGAGAGGGCCATTCAACCACATGAAGAGCCAGTGGAAACGGTAAATCTGGGTACTGAGACAGACAGAAAGGAAGTCAAGATTGGTGCCAATCTAGAGCTCAGTGTGAAACAACGATTAATTCAGATGCTGCATGACTATGTGGAAATATTTGCCTGGTCTTACGAAGACATGCCTGGGTTGGATACCGACATTGTGGTTCATCACCTGCCTACCAAGGAAGGATGCCCTCCGGTAAAACAGAAGGTCCGTCGTATGCGTCCATAAATGTCCGAGAAAATCAAAGCTGAGGTTATGAAACAATTTGATGCTGGGTTTCTAGAAGTGACTTCTTACCCTCAGTGGGTTGCTAATGTGGTTCCAGTGCCGAAGAAGGATGGTAAGGTCCGAATGTGTGTTGATTACAGGGATTTGAACAGGGCGAGCCCTAAGGATGATTTCCCTCTGCCTCATATCGATGTTCTGGTTGACAACACTGCTCAGCATAAAGTGTTCTCCTTCATGGACGGCTTCTCCAGTTATAATCAGATCAAGATGGCTCCTGAAGACATGGAGAAGACCACTTTTTTTACTCAGTGGGGCACCTTTTGCTACAAGGTCATGCCTTTTGGGTTGAAAAATGTTGGGGCAACCTACCAACGTGCCATGGTTGCTTTGTTCCATGACATGATCCATCACGAGATAGAAGTATACGTCGACACCATGATTGCAAGGTCCCAAACTGAGGAGGAACACCTTGACCATCTACGGAAGCTGTTTGACCGTCTGAAGTTGTACAAACTGAGGTTGAACCCAAACAAGTGCACCTTTGGGGTGAGATCTGGAAAATTGCTAGGCTTCGTCGTAAGCGACAAAGGCATTCAAGTGGACCCTGCCAAAGTGAAAGCCATACAAGAGATGCCGACTCCCAAGACAGAGAAAGAAGTCAGAGGCTTTCTAGGACGGTTGAACTACATTGCCCGATTCATCTTGCATCTAACTGCTACCTGTGAACCAATCTTCAAGCTGCTGAAGAAAGATCAAGTAGTACGTTGGAACGATGAATGTCAGGCCGCTTTCGAAAGAATCAAAGAGTATCTCCAAGAACCACCCTTGCTTATGCCGCTGGTTGAAGGGAGACCTCTAATCTTATACTTGACAGTACTGGACAACTCAATGGGGTGTGTGCTGGGGCAGCATGACGAGTCTGGCCGAAAAGAACACGCCATTTATTACCTTAGCAAAAAGTTTACCGACTGTGAGACCCGATACTCACTGCTCGAGAAAACTTGTTGCGCTTTGGTATGGGCTGCTCGCCGGTTGAGACAGTATATGTTGACTCACACTACTCCGTTGATTTCAAAAATGGATCCAATAAAGTACATCTTCGAAAAGCCCGCCTTATATGGAAGAATAGCAAGATGGCAAATGATCTTGACGAAATATGACATCCAGTACACGACTCAAAAAGCAATCAAGGGAAGTGTATTGGCAGACCATTTGGCACACCAGGCAGTGGACATTTACCAGTCGATGAACTTTGAATTTCCAGACGAGGATATCATGGTAGTGACTGATTGTGAAGTACCTGGACCGGATGAAGGACCTGAGGAAGGATCCCGATGGTCTATGCACTTTGACGGAGCCTCGAACGCTTTGGGTAATGGTATCGGCGCTGTGATCATATCCCCTAAAGGCACTCATACTCCACTCACTGCCCGACTATGTTTCAACTGCACCAACAACATGGCGGAGTATGAAGCATGTATCATGGGTCTTCAAGCTGCAATTGACCTAAGGATCAAGTTTCTAAGTGTCTTCGGAGATTCCGCTCTCGTGATCAATCAGATCAAAGGCGAGTGGGATACGAAACACCCGAATCTTATTCCTTACAAGGAGTATGTGTTGACGTTGATTCCCCACTTCGAGGAGATAACTTTTGAACACTTCCCAAGAGAGGAGAATCAGTTAGCGGACGCGTTGGCTACGATGTCTTCTATGTTCAAAGTCAAATGGGACAACGAGGCTCCCCGGATCATTATCTGGAAGTTGGATGAACCTGCGCATTGCTGCGATCTCGAGACCGAAGAGGTAACAGAAAAACCCTGGTATCATGAAGTGAAGAGGTACCTTGAAACTCAAGAATACCCCGAAGGCGCATCTGTTAATGACAAGAAGTTCCTGAGAAGGTTTGCGGAAAATTTCTTCCTCAGCAATGGAATTCTCTACAAGCGAAACCATGATTTAACCTTACTGCGTTGTGTGGATAAGGCTGAAGCAGAAAGGATCATGGCGGAGCTACATGAAGGTACCTTCGGAACACATTCCAGTGGACATACCATGGCAAAGAAAATCCTTCGGGCAGGATATTTCTGGTCCACAATGGAAGCCGACTGTTATCAGCATTCTCGAACTTGTCATAAATGCCAGATCTATGCTGATAAGGTGCATATTCCTCCGGTTCCTCTGAATGTCTTGACAGCACCTTGGCCTTTTTCAATGTGGGGGATTGATATGATCGGCGAGATCCGACCTACGACATCTAACGGGCACCGCTTCATCCTGGTGGCGATTGATTACTTCACAAAATGGGTTGAAGCAGCTTCCTGTGCTACGGTAACCAAGAACGTCGTGGCACGGTTCATTCGGCACAACCTGATCTGTCGATATGGTGTACCTGAGAGGATCATTACGGACAATGGTACCAATCTTAAAAACAAGATGATCACTGAGCTCTGCGAGCAATTCAAGATACAACACCACAACTCTTCTCCATACCGGCCGAAGATGAATGGGGCTGTAGAAGCAGCGAATAAGAACATCAAGAAGATTGTACAGAAGATGACAATGACCTACAAAGATTGGCACGAAATGTTACCATTTGCTCTTCATGGGTACCGTACCTCAGCACGGACGTCAACAGGGGCAACTCCCTTTTCCTTGGTCTATGGCATGGAGGCAGTCTTGCCTATTGAAGTCCAGATACCCTCTCTCCGGATAATGAAGGATGCGGGTTTGAACGAAGATGACTGGATCCAGACTCGGCTTGATCAATTAAACCTAATCGACGAAAAAAGACTCACTGCTATTTGTCATGGTCAAACGTACCAAAAACGGATGATCAGGGCATTTAACAAGAAGGTCAGACGACAAGAGTATCAAGTCGGAGACCTGGTAATCAAATGCATCATTCTTCCTCAAAGTGATCCCAGGGGCAAATGGACCCCCACGTACGAAGGGCCATTTGTGGTTAAGCATACCTTCTCAGGAGGAGCTATGATTCTAACCACCATGGATGTTGACGACCTTCCTCACCCCGCCAATGCAGACATAGTAAAAAGATACTACGCATGAATTAAGGACCCGCTAGGTTGATACACCTAGGCAAAAATAAGGGCTTCCCGGCGAACCAAAAGGGTTCGGGCAAAAACAAGGGATGAAATGAAAAAAATCTGTACACCCGGCAAGTCGAAAACCTGAAAAGGCGGCTTGGGCAAAAATGGGTATCCCGGTGGACTGAAAACCCGAAAGGGTGGTCCAGGAAAAAGTTAGGGATAAAGCATAATACTATGTCTCATTGGATCACCTTGCATCCAGAATCCGGAATCAACTATCAGGCTCAGACGACACAAATCAACCAGTTTCATCTTCAACTAAGCAGCAAAGCGATGAGACGCTTGAAGACATAAAGGCGATAGCAGAGTTGGAACCCAGTGGGATTATTTTTCACATAGCTGTTTTGTTTCCTTTTCAAAAAATTATATAAACTCTATTTTGCTCGGCGGAGTTCTCTTACTAGGACGTCAGCCTCCTGTACATAAAACGCCTATTTACAGGCAAATTTCAAAATCAATACAAGTTTAATTTTTCAGACAAATTACCCATTGTTTTTCCTTTTTCTGTTTTGTTTTGCAAAGAACGTCCAATGTTCATTTTTGATATATGCATTTGACATTAATTGCTAATCATGAATATTTGCATGCGAAACAAAGGACTAATTACAGATGACATCAGAAACAGGGGCAATAAAGAATTGTCTAAGTGACCTAATTGCTCTGTCCACCAAGGTACCAAGGTAGGTTCGGCTGAAGAACGTGACCAAGATTCCTTCACTCACCACAGAGAAAGATAAACATCAACAATACTCTCTCCAGGCAGAGTTGGTCTCCTATCAGCCCTAAAAAGGCACAGTATCTCCAGCAAGTCAGTGATACTCTCCCCCAAGCAGAGTTAGTCTACTGTCAGCCTTAAGGAAGTTGGGTATCCCCAGAAGGTCTCAACATTCCCAACGGAGTATAGACATTCCTCAACAAGCATCCCCGACAGTCTTAATATAAGATTTGTTCCCCGGCGGAATACCGACATCCAGTGGAACCGTTCCCCAGTACAGTCTGAAAAGTTTCCCCAGGAAAGTTGAATCATCCTCCTCAGTAGATTCTGAAGCTTATCCCCAGTAGATTCTAGAAGCTTATCCCCTGCAGAGTACGAACGCGTCTCCCCGGCTTCATTCAAAGGTTATTTCCCACCAGAGCTTATAACTGGGTTATCCTCAGCTAATTGCCACGGAAAGATCGTCCTCGGCGAAGTTCTTCCTATCCCCAGCGGAGTTCATCAAATTCCCCAACATAACTTACCAGTGGAATCCCCAGCGGAGCTCTCATCAAAACCTCAACGAAGTATCTCTTCCCACAGAGTAATTCCCCGCACGGTAATCTCTCCAACAAGTTTATTCCCCAACGGAGCCTTCTTCTCCTACCGGTTTATTCTTGCAACCATCATCCCCAGCGGAAGCGAAGAACTCTACTCTTCAATATCAGCCCAGGATTCCACAAACTCCCGGAAGTCGTCAAGGATTTATTTTCCTAGACAAAAACACATTCATAGACATTTCACATTTTGTACACCATGACGCATGCATATACACATCTGTGATACGGTGGGAGAACTGACTTGAGGTTTTGCGTTTGTTTTCGCAAATGTTTCGGTTGAGCAAGAGTCGCCACCGACTTTTTATTTTATCCTAAGGAAAGGTTAAAAAGTACAGCAAAAACCTTTGAGATGTTTTCTTGGGTTCGGGGAGTAGATTATAGAAAGGGAAGGTATTAGCACCCTTTCTATCCATGGTTATCCATGGGCTCTTAGTTACTTGCTTAGATCACTTGCCTTTGATTTTCAATTGTTTGAAATGGTGCTTTGTGTGTGGGTTTGAAAATGTTTTGAAAAGAGGCCATTTGTGGTGGCAACCTTTGTAATGATTCACGTGTGAATGTATACAAAGGTGTACTTATCTTTTGAAAAGTTTTCAATGTTTTTGAAAGTTGTTTTGAAAGTGTGTTGTGATGTGTATTTTGAAAAATGGCAAGGATGTTTTGCAAGTTTGATCAAGTAACTAAGAGTTTGTCTACTCCTAAATTTACTCAAAGGTTTTCCCTATGTTTTAACCCTTTTAACAATTTTGTTCCACCATTGTATTTGGTGGACAATCTTGTGTTAGGATGTTAACGGGACGGGCGCGGGTCATCGTTTAGACCATGATTGCAATGGTGCCAAGTGTCTTTGGGCAATTTTTCCTTTAAGGGACTTGATCATTTTTAGGCAACTTTCGAAAGCGTCATCGAGGGACTATGATCATTTGATATTGTTTTGTTTTTGCCAAAGACACCCAACATGCAACATGGCCCATTATTGAACGCAACAAGTGGAGTAACCCTAGGGGTGCAAGTGTGATTGGTGTTGTCCATTTTCATGCTTTTTTGTCTTTGAATTAGTCAAGCTATTTGTTTGGTTGATTTTTGCATACAAAACCCTAAGTCTATCATGGCATATTTAGAAAGCTTTAAAGTGCGAAAAATAAAATCCTAAATTATTACAACATAATTATGGGATGGGGGTACAAATGTTCAAATGGGGATATTTAGCAAGAAATTAAAATCTAAGCTATTACAATCCAAATGGAATATACAAGTTATTTAATTGTACAATAATTAAATAAAATACAATAAATATGCAAGATGCAAAAAATAATTCTTATATGTATGTAAAAGTGTTTTTCATGTGACATATGAACAAAAATAAAAAGGATTAATTTTTGGATATTTTGTGTTTTTAGGGCAAAACCCTAATTTTGTAAATAAAAGGTATTTATTATTTAATATATACAATATTTATTAATCATGTACAAAAAATAAATAAAAAGGAAGTATATTGTAAAAAAAGTATTTTTGAGGTTAAATATTAATAAAAATAAAAAAATGTATTATTTTTTGTATTTACCCTAAATATTTAATAAAAGATAGATAAATATTTATATTATTTACTAATTATATTAAATATGTACAAAAATAAAATATTAATTATTTTACAAAAAAGTATATTTTTTAGAAAATGTTTTCAAAAGATAAAATAAAATAAAAATCAGAAAATAAAATGTATTTGTATTATTTTTGTATTTTGAATAAAAAAAAGGTATTTTGTTTATTTATGTACAAGTTCAAAATAAAACAAATAAAATCCAAATAAAATGCAAAAAATGTGAGAAAAATATTTTTAGTGTTTTTTCATGTTTGGATAAAAATATAAAATCAAAATCAAAAAGAAAAAATCAAAAATGACAAGTATATCATACAATGGGCCAGAGGGGTGTATGTGGAAAAATGTGGTGTAAACAGAAAAAACAAGACAGGCCCAGCCCAAAGGACTTTGTCTTCAACCTCTGGCCAGATTCAAACAAAAACGCGCACCTTCTTGTTCATCTCCCTAACTCTTGATTCTTTGATCCTTTGACAAATCTTAAAACATGAAACCTGTAGAGCTTGAAGCCACGATTCTAAACATATAAAGAAGTTAATCTAACTCTCAGAAATGAGAGAGAATTTCTTCTCCCCCAATTCCTGACCTAACTTTTTTTCAATGTTCAGGTTCAAAATACTCTTAGCACACACAATATAAATGAAAAGTAACTACATGGATGGCTTCAGGGCTATGACTAGAACATGCTTTCTTCACAAACTTAAGCCTAAATATGCTTGGATAGAGAGATAGAAGTTCAAAAACTTACCTGTTCAGCTTTTATCGTGTATGACAATGGAGGTACTTTCAATGCAATGTGAGGACTTGTATAGCTTGCTTGAAGTTCAGGGACGCTTCTCCAACCTCTAGCTTGCTTTGAAACTAGCTGAATCGAGCTATGGAAGTTCACCTGCAAAGTTGAAAACTGAAAATGGTAAATGATGTTAGGGATGTTACATTTTGTGTTCAATGCTTGGGATAGCTTCAGTGGGTGATAGGGAATGTGTTTGCAAAGGTTTCAGCCAAAACGCACGAGTGGAAGTGTTTGTAGAAGTCAAGTTGCAGAAGGGACTCTGTTTTTTGCAGTAGGATGGTATTTTGATGAATGGTGAGGTTTGGAAGGTGGTTAGGTCGTGCCTTAGGTTTGGTTTGATGTTTGGAATATGCTCAAGAAGTTTGTTTAGGCTTGTGTTGACAGGAACTCAATGTTGTGTTTCAAAATGCAAATTTCTTCTCTCTTAAGCAAAGTTTGTCAACTTGGTTTCTAGGCTACCACAGGCCCCTCAAGTATGCTGCTAATGTTAGTCTTGATCAGTGGGATATGTCCATGCCTTTGTGCCTCAGATTTGCTTTGTACTTCTTGGATTTGTGTTTGACATAAAGTTGCTCTTTACAAGAATGGATAAGTCACTTTTTCCAAATATGGCTTGATTTTGTGTGTATTGTCCAAATGCACAAAATAATGTTAGAACACAATGGATTGGCATTTAATTATTGAGTGTAAATGAGATTAGAGGCCTGTAACTAGCTTGTGCAAGCTGATTTCAAAAATGCCCAAGTTATGAACATGCATTTGGCCATGAACCAAAGTGACTTTTGCCCATATTGACAAATTCGATTCTCCCTAACCACAAGGGTGTTTGAGAAGTTCTTGGACAATTTGGAAAGCTTGGAATGTGTACTACAATCCATCTTTGTAATGCAAGTTGAAATTCCAAGTGGAAGCATGTGAAAAGTGGTCATGAAGTTAGGAAAAAATCCTGCCTAAAATAGGTCAAAAAATTTCTAAGTTAAGAATGTTTTGCACCCCTATTCCAAAAATCATAACTTGAGCTACAAGCTTCTTTTGAGGAAACTTTGTAAATCAAAGTTGTAGATTTTGCAATGGACTATAACTTTCGTGTTTTGATTTTTGCTTGAATCCAAATGTATCTTGATGAACAAATGGGACAAAGTTAGGAAAAAAATTAGGAATTTTCATAACTTAGAAAAATTCTAAGTTATGAAAATTCTTCATTTCAAACCCTAATTTGTAATTTTTGATTTCTTGATGACCAAGTTTCATAATTTGACATGTTTTGATGAAAAATGAATCTTGGCACTTGATTTTGACCAAAAAGTCAAAGTTTGACTTTTCAGTATACAGTCAAATTTTGCTCACTTGACTGGAAAATTCATCTGTCAATCTTGTGCATTTGGGATCTTTTGAATTTGTTGAACATGTCAAGACAATTCCATTGGGTCCTTGAGTCCATATGTGAGCTTGGTTTGCCATTGGCTAGGTCAAACAGTCAAAAATTGCCTTTGTGCAGTCAAAACCCTAAAAATGACCATTTTGCCCTTTTGGTGATCTGATCAAATTTCTTGTGGAATTGTGATCCAAACTTGATCAAATGGTCCATATGAGTTCATAATGTTGATGTGGGTCAAAAATCATGAGGTTTGACTGTCAATTGACCACAGTTGACTTTTTCCCCAATACAGCTGATTTCTAGGTCAACTGTCCAATTGACTGGGCAAAGATTGGAATCAAGGCTTGAAACTTGGTATGGATAAACTTGTGAGTCCAACATGAAGCATGAAAGTCATTTTGGGCCTTTTAGGTAAAAACATCTTTGTGCAAACTCAAACCCTAATTTGGGCCAACAGTGCAAGGAGGAGTCTTGAGCAGAGTAAACCCTAACTTGATCTTGAGCTCCAAGGGTCTTGTGATGAGAAAATGTTGAGGAAATGGGAGGGAAAATTTTGGGGTACAAAAGTTGCCCCTGTTCAATCTTCTTGAACCTGAAGAGTTAGATTGGCAAGTTTTTCTTTCGCGACTCGAGGGTAAAAGGAGATTGAACACTAGAGTGCCCTGAAATTTGCACTCGCATGGTAGAGTATCAACAATGTGATGGCGGGAATGGGCTTATAGATGCCATTTGGAGAGATGATGGATAGGAGGATGGGCTTATAAATGCCATCTGGGGATGTGACAGAACCTTGTCGGGAATGGGCTTATAGATGCCATTTGGAAGCGTTGATCGCGTAAGAGATTCATTAGCGAGAACTTGCGTACTTTGAGAAAGGAAGATGGTTTCCTGGCCTATTACAGGTGTTGATCTTCAAACTCTTCATGCAGATATGCCCTGGCTAGGTACAGGTATCGAATCTACAATTTGTTGCTCACATATGTGCCCTGGCTAGATACAGGAATCGAATCCGGAACTTCAAAAGGTTGCTTATAGACGTGCCCTGGCTGGATACAGGAATCGAATCTCTAAACTCTTCATGCAGATATGCCCTGGCTGGATACAGGTGTCGAATCCATAATCAGTTACTCACAGATATGCCCTGGCTAGATACAGGAATCGAATCTGGAAATTGTCGTCTACAGATATGCCCTGGCTGGATACAGGAATCGAATATGGAATTGTCGTCTTCAGATATACCTTGGCTGGATGCAGGTATCAAATCTGGAATTTGTCATCGACAGATATGCCCTGGCTGGATACAGGTATCGAATCTGGAATTTGTCGTCGACAGATATGCCCTGGCTGGATACAGGAATCGAATCTGGAATTGTCGTCTTCAGATATGCCCTGGCTGGATGCAGATATTGAATCTGGAATTTGCAAAAGGTTGGTAGAGATAGCTTTCCTGGCTGGATACAGGTGTAAACCTCTGACCTGAGAATGAAAGATAATTTCCTGGCCTGTTACAGGGGTTGATCTTCAAACTCTTCATGCAGATATGCCCTGGCTAGATACAGGAATCGAATCTACAATCAATCACTCACAGATATGCCCTGGCTAGATACAGGTATCGAATCTGGAATTGCGATAGTTGATAGTAGTCATCTTTGGATTGACCTTTTCCTGAAAAGGCAAAACATTAGTTGTATGCAATGCATGATGTCATGATGCTCAAAATGAGATAGTGTTGTATGCACTTTATCATGTATGTAAGCAGGATGTATGAAATGTGAAATGTCTATGAATGTATTTTTGTCTAGGAAAATAAATCCTTGACGACTGCCAAGGGTTTGTGGAATCCTAGGCTGATGTTGAAGAGTAAAGTTCTTCGTTTCCGCTGGGGATGATGGTTTCAAGAATAAACCGGTAGGAGAAGACGACTCCGTTGGGGAATAAACTTGTTGGAGAGATTACTCTGTGGGGATTTACTCTGTGGGAAGAGATACTTCGCTGAGGTTTTGACGAGAACTCCGCTGGGGATTCCACTGATAAGTTATGTTGGGGAACTTGATGAACTCCGCTGGGGAATAGGAAGAACTTCGCCGAGGACGATCTTTCCGTGGTAATTAACTGAGGATAACCCAGTTATAAGCTCTGGTGGGAAATAACCTTTGAATAAAGTCGGGGAGATGCGTTCGTACTCTGTAGGGGATAAGCTTCCAGAATCTACTGGGGATAAGCTTCAGAATCTACTGGGGAGGATGATTCAACCTTCCTGGGGAAACTTTGGACTACACTGGGGAATGGTTCCACTGGATGTCTGTATTCCGCCAGGGAACAATCTTATATTAAGACTGCCGGTGATGCTTGTTGAGGAATGTCTATACTCCGTTGGGGAATATTGAGATCTTCTGGGGATACCCAACTTCCTTAAGGCTGACAGTAGACTAAATCTTCTTGGGGAGAGTATTGCTGACTTGCTAGGGGAACACTGTGTCTTTTCGGGGCTGATGGGAGACCAATCTCTTCCTGGGGAGAGTAATGCTGAATCTTGTCTTACTCTGTGGGGAGTTGAAGTAACTTGGTTACGTTCTTTGGCTGAACCTACCTTGGTACCTTGGTGGACAGAACAACTAGATCGCTTTATACAATTCTAAACTGCCCCTGTTTTTGATGTCATCTGTAATTAGTCCTTTGTTTCGTATGCAATTATTTATGAACAACAATTAATGTCAGGTGCATATATCAAAAATGAACATTGGACGTTCTATGCAAAACAAAACAGAAAAAGAAAAAACGATGGGTAATTCGTCTGAAAAATTGAACTTGTATTGATTTTGAAATTTGCCTGTATATAGGCTTTTTATGTACAGGAGGCTGACGTCCTAGTAAGAGAACGCCGCCGAACATCATAGAGTTTATACAATTTTGAAAAGGAAACAAAACAGCTATGTGAAAAATAATCCCACTGGGTTCCAACTCTGTTATAGCCTTTATGTCTTCAAGCGTCTCATCGCTTTGCTGCTTAGTTGGAGATGAAGCTGATTGATTGGAGTCATCTGAGCCTGATAGTTGATGCCGAATTCTGGATGCAAGGTGATCCAATGAGACATAATATTACGCTTTATCCCTAACTTTTGCCTAGACCGCCCTTTCGGGTTTTCAGTCCACCGGGATACCCATTTTTGCCCAGGCCGCCTTTTCAGGTTTTCGACTTGCCGGGTGTACAGATTTTTTTCATTTCATCCCTTATTTTTGCCCGAACCCTTTTGGTTCGCCGGGAAGCCCTTATTTTTGCCTAGGTGTGTCAACCTAGCGGGTCTTTAATTCATGCGTAGTATCTTTTTACTATGTCTGCATTGGCGGGGTGAGGAAGATCGTCACCATCCATGGTGGTTAGAATCATAGCTCCTCCTGAGAAGATATGTTTAACCACAAATGGCCCTTCGTACGTAGGGGTCCATTTTCCCCTGGGATCACTTTGAGGTAGAATGATGCGCTTGATTACCAGGTCCCCAACTTGATACTCTTGTCGTCTGACCTTCTTGTTAAATGCCTTCATCATCCGTTTTTGGTACGTCTGACCATGACAAATAGCAGTGAGTCTCTTTTCGTCGATTAGGTTTAATTGATCAAGCCGAGTCTGGATCCAGTCATCTTCGCTCAAGTTTGCATCCTTCATTATCCGGAGAGAGGGTATCTGGACTTCAATAGGCAAGACTGCCTCCATGCCATAGACCAAGGAAAAGAGAGTTGCCCCTGTTGACGTCCGTGCTGAGGTACGGTACCCATGAAGAGCAAACGGTAACATTTCGTGCCAATACTTATAGGTCACTGTCATTTTCTGCACAATCTTCTTAATATTCTTATTTGCTGCTTCTACAGCCCCATTCATCTTTGGCCGGTAGGGAGAAGAGTTGTGGTGCTGTATCTTGAATTGCTCGCAGAGCTCAGTGATCATCTTGTTGTTGAGATTGGTACCATTATCTGTAATGATCCTCTCAGGTACACCGTATCGACAGATTAGGTTGTGTCGAATAAACTGTGCCACGACGTTCTTGGTTACGGTAGCATAGGAAGCTGCTTCAACCCATTTTGTGAAGTAATCAATTGCTACCAGGATGAAGCGGTGCCCGTTGGATGCCGTAGGTCTGATTTCTCCGATCATATCAATGCCCCACATTGCAAAAGGCCAAGGTGCTGTCAAGACATTCAGAGGAACCGGAGGAATGTGCACCTTATCAGTGTAGATCTGGCATTTATGACAAGTTCGAGAATGCTGATAACAGTCGGCTTCCATTGTGGACCAGAAATATCCTACCCGAAGGATTTTCTTTGCCATGGTATGTCCACTGGAATGTGTTCCGAAGGTACCTTCATGTAGCTCTGCCATGATCTTTTCTGCTTCAGTCTTATCCACACAACGCAGTAAGGTTGAATCATGGTTTCGCTTGTAGAGAATGCCATTGCTGAGGAAGAACTTTTCCGCAAACCTTCTCAGGAACTTCTTGTCATTAACAGATGTGCCTTCGGGGTATTCTTGAGCTTCAAGGTACCTCTTCACTTCATGATACCAGGGTTTTTCTGTTACCTCTTCGGTCTCGAGATCGCAGCAATGTCCAGGTTCATCCAACTTCCAGATAATGATCCGGGGAGCCTCATTGTCCCATTTGTCTTTGAACATAGAAGACATTGTAGCCAACGCGTCCGCTAACTGATTCTCCTCTCTTGGGAAGTGTTCAAAAGTTATCTCTTCGAAATGGGGGATCAATGTCAACACACACTCCTTGTAAGGAATAAGATTCGGGTGTTTCGTATCCCACTCGCCTTTGACCTGATTGATCACGAGAGCGGAATCTCTGAAGACACTCAGAAACTTGATCCTTAAGTCAATTGCAGCTTGAAGACCCATGATACATGCCTCATACTCTGCCATGTTGTTGGTGCAGTTGAAACATAGCCGGGCGGTGAGTGGAGTATGAGTGCCTTTAGGGGATATGATCACAGCACCGATACCATTACCCAAAGCGTTCGAGGCTCCGTCAAAGTGCATAGACCATCGGGATCCTTCCTCAGGTCCTTCATCCGGTCCAGGTACCTCACAATCAGTCACTACCATGATATCCTCGTCTGGAAATTCAAAGTTCATCGACTAGTAATCGTCCACTGCCTGGTGTGCCAAATGGTCTGCCAATACACTTCCCTTGATTGCTTTTTGAGTCGTGTACTGGATGTCATATTCCGTCAAGATCATTTGCCATCTTGCTATTCTTCCAGACAGAGCAGGCTTTTCGAATATCTACTTGATTGGATCCATTCTTGAAATCAACAGAGTAGTGTGAGTCAACATATACTGTCTCAGCCGGCGAGCAGCCCATACCAAAGCGCAGCAAGTTTTCTTGAGCAGTGAGTACCGGGTCTCACAGTCAGTAAACTTTTTGCTAAGGTAATAAATGGAGTGTTCTTTTCGGCCAGACTCGTCATGCTGCCCCAACACACACCCCATGGAGTTGTCAAGTACTGTCAAGTATAGTATTAGAGGTTTCCCTTCAACCGGCGGCATAAGAATGGGTGGTTCTTGGAGATACTCTTTGATTCTTTCGAAAGCGGCCTGACATTCATCGTTCCAACGTACTACTTGATCTTTCTTCAGCAGCTTGAAGATTGGTTCACAGGTAGCAGTTAGATGCAAGATGAATCGGGCAATGTAGTTCAGCCGTCCTAGAAATCCTATGACTTCTTTCTCTGTCTTGGGAGTTGGCATCTCTTGTATGGCTTTCACTTTGGCGGGGTCTACTTGAATACCTTTGTCGCTTACGATGAAGCCTAGTAATTTCCCAGATCTCACCCCAAAGGTGCACTTGTTTGGGTTTAACCTCAGCTTGTACAACTTCAGACGGTCAAACAGCTTCTGTAGATGGTCAAGGTGTTCCTCCTCAGTTTGGGACCTTGCAATCATATCGTCGACGTATACTTCGATTTCATGATGGATCATGTCATGAAATAAAGCAACCATGGCACGTTGGTAGGTTTCCCCAGCATTTTTCAACCCAAAAGGCATGACCTTGTAGCAAAAGGTGCCCCACTGAGTAACAAAAGTGGTCTTCTCCATGTCTTCAGGAGCCATCTTGATCTGATTATAACCGGAGAAACCGTCCATGAAGGAGAATACTTTATGCTGAGCAGTGTTGTCAACCAGAACGTCGATATGAGGCAGAGGGAAATCATCCTTAGGGCTTGCCCTGTTCAAATCCATGTAATCAACACACATTCGGACCTTACCATCCTTCTTCGGCACTGGAACCACGTTGGCAACCCACTGAGGGTAAGAAGTCACTGCTATAAACCCGGCATCAAATTGTTTCATAACCTCAGCTTTGATTTTCTCGGACATTTCTGGACGCATACGATGGACCTTCTGTTTTACCGGAGGGCAGTCTTCCTTGGTAGGCAGGTGATGAACCACAATGTCGGTATCCAACCCAGGCATGTCTTCGTAAGACCAGGCAAAGATTTCCACATATTCATGCAGCATCTGAATCAACCGTTGTTTCACACTGAGCTCTAGATTAGCACCAATCTTGACTTCCTTTCTGTCTGTCTCAGTACCCAGATTTACCGTTTCCACTGGCTCTTCATGTGGCTGAATGGCCATCTCTTCCTGGAGTAGCAGTCTTGCAAGTTCACCAGGCACTTCGCAATCATCTTCACCTTCGTCTTCGGCTAAGTTGATCGGATTTTCGAAGTCATAACTGGCAGTAGCAGAGTCGTTACCAGTGAGATCCAGAGTGGATTGGAACCTGTATAGGTGAGTGTGTGTAAATATAGCTGTTTTGCAATATATAATAAAGAAAAAAAAAGGAGCGCAAGATTTTGAAATGCAACAAACGTCCAATGTTTTTATTGATGATATATGAAAATGACACACAAAAGCCCTCACAAATGAAGCCACGGTGCCTCGGGTAAGACACCGAGCCGTAAAAGTTTCAAAACATTGTCTGTTACAAATTCAAAACAAAAGAGTTCATTACTGAGTGACAAAAGTAATAGGTGTGAAGTCTTTGGCAGTCCAGTTGCTTGGTCCACCGTCGGTTGTTGGGTAGATCCAGCTGTCGAATTCAGACTCCTCCACGTCGTCTTCAATAGCATTCACTCCCGGGTTGGTGATGAACACAGGAGGTCTTCCAATCCTTGCTTTACGAACAGCCCTCTGAGCCTCTGCAGTGAAGCCCAAACCAAACTTGTCAGTCTTTGGAGTGAAATCAGGAAGTCGGCCCCAGTTTGTGCACTCACCCTTCTCAACCACAGCCCGGGCATCCTTCAAGGAAGCCATCTTCAAAGGAGGGTCTTCAATCACAGTTTCAGCTGATGCCAATGTTTGAGGCACCTCTTCAAAGTGCTGGAATGGAGTCTCAATGAATTCCCCATCCATTTCTATGTACCGGAACGAGTTGAGGTGGCTGACCATATACTCTTCCTCCCCTTGAACTGTCACAATCTTCCGTCTGACCGGGTACATAAGCTTCTGATGTAGTGTGGAGGTCACAGCTCCAGCCTTGTGGATCCATGGACGACCCAACAAACAAGAATAGGATGGTCGGATGTCCATCACATAGAAAGTATAATAAAAAACTTGAGAACCAACCCTGATTGGAATGTCAACTTCCCCATGTACCATCCTTTTCGAACCGTCAAAGGCCCGGACAACAATATTACTTGGCTTGAGCTCTAAACCCTCACAATCCAGCTTGTCTAGAGCCTTCTTGGGTAATACGTTCAATGAAGAACCGGTGTCTACCAACACATGGGCAAGAGTAGTGCCCCTGCATTCAATGGAGACATGCAGGGCGTCGTTATGGTTCTTTCCTTTGGCAGTCAGATCGGCGTCAGAGAAGCCCAACCCATTATCGGCAGTCAAGTTGGCCACACAATCGGTAAATTGATCAGCAGATGTTTCTTGTGGCACATGGGCCGTCTTCAGGAAGGAAATCAGGGCCTTGGCATGGGCCTCTGAACACAACAACAGTGATAGCATAGAAATCTTTGATGGGGTGTGCCCCAACTGCTCAACTACATTGAAATCACTCTTCTTGATAATCTTGAGAATCTCTTCCATCTCTTGCTGGGAAGCTTCAACAGTGGTTGTCTTTGGTGCCTCCGTCAGGGCAGGCACATCAGTAGCAATCCCTTTGCCCCGAGCGTCAGATGACTCGGCAGTAGGGGTAGAAACAGGAACTTGATCAGGAAGGGAAGTAGGCACACTTGCAGGTGTGATGATAAGAGGTCTCTGAATAGCTGGTGGCACAATATTTGGTGAGAACAGCCTACCACTGCGAGTAACTTTGGCAGGCCCGGTGATGTTGCTGACACCGGTACTAGTATCAAACTCTTGTTTAACTCCAAGAACATAAACATCTGCCCCATAGTGCCAAGGGACAGCTTTGTCAGATGTATAAGGGAGAGGCCCCGAAACTGTGATGATGATAGGAGCAATCTTCTGAGTAGACATGATTTTGACAGGCTTCTTTGAGAGAGCCTTAGGAGGTTTGTTGAAAATAGTGACAATGGACACTTCTTCGGTAGGGACAGCAGGAACAGCAATCTTTTCGAACAAGATTTCTTTGTTATCCATCAGGCTTTGGATACTTGATTTCAGCAAAGGACAACCAATAGGTGAAACAGCACATAGAAGGCAACCTTTACTACATCCCGGAAATAAACCGGCTAGCAACAGGTTCCTTTTGACGGTCAATAACGGAGTAACAATCTCTTCCACGGAGGCTACATACCGGTCTTCTTCCACAACATTCACTCCATGCTGGGGCATGGGAGCAGTCACAACATTGGGTCTTTCGGGCGCCTCAAACTGTATTTCTTTAGCATCAATAAGGTCCTGAACCTTGTTCCTCAGAGCCTAGCAATCATCCGTGGTATGCCCCGGGCTATCAGAGTGATAAGCGCAACGGGCGTTGGGGTTGTACTTTGGAGAAGCTGTGTTCACTACCTTCGGAGCTTCTTTGACAGTTACCAGATTGGTTTACAAAAGTTGCGGCAAAATCTGAGACAGGGTCATACTGAGCCGAGTGTACTGCCTTTTGGGTCTCTCACCCCTTGGTTGGTTGTATTGCTGAGGAGCAGCAGCAGGCTTTGAAATTACCAATGCATTGACAGCTTGGCGGCGTTCCGGCTTAATTTGTCTTCTGGGACCATAAACAGCACTAGCTTCTTTCTTGAAAGGTTTCTTTTCAGTACTCGCGGAGGCACCTTTCTGTATCTTCCCCGACTTGATACCAGCTTCTATTCTCTCACCAGTCAAGATCAAATCTGTAAACCCAGTCGAAGAATTCCCAATCAGATGATTGAAGAACGGACCAGACAGGGTCCCCAGGAACATGTCAACAAGTTCACGGTCAGTCAAAGATGGCTGCACCCTGCCAGCCAGGTCTCTCCACTTTTGTGCATACTCCTTGAATCCTTCACCCGTCCCCAGTGACATACTCTGGAGTTGGGTATGCGTGGGAGCGAGGTCAGAATTGTACTGATACTGTTTATAAAATGCAGTAGCCAAGTCTTCCCAATTTCGGATACTGGCTCCATCCAGCTGATAGAACCATTCAAGTTGAGCCCCTAAAAGGCTATCCTGAAAGAAATGGATCCAAAGGTTCTTGTCTGCAGTGTAAGGTTGGATCTTCCTTACATATGATCTGAGATGCATTTTTGGGCAAGACAGCCCGTCATACCTTGCAAAAATTGGCACTTTGAACTTCGGGGATCACAATTCCAGCGATTAATCCCAAATCTTCGAAATCTAAGCCGGGAACTCTCTGCAGCTCCATAGTTGCCAACCTGTCTTCCAAGCTTTTGTACTTATCGTCGGCGGGCGGGTATTGTTGTTCTGAGTAGTCTTCGTCTTCTTCAGCCTCTTCTTCTTCAACTTCGAATTCGGAAGGTACCGCAACCCCTTTCCCTTTACTGTTTCCCTCTTCAGATGTAGGGGGAAATTCAAGAACTCTTCTGGCTTCACCCTCAAACCTTCTTCCTAGGGTAGCCACCCCGACTCTTTTCTTCTTCTTTTTTACTTGCTCTTTGTTCCCAAGCAGGGCTTTTAGATCTTCCTGACCCTTTGCCAAGGTCATTAGGAGATGTTGAAACTGTGAGTTTTGAGACTGCGAGTCCTTGACCGTCTGTTCGAGATCCATATTACTGAAATAAACAGCAGAAAGATAAGGAAACCTGGTGTGGAGACCTGCTTATGCGCATGATGAATGATATGTTTGTTTATGCAATGCATTCAAGGGTTTAGAAATTCACAATTGTTGCAAACAAAAAGAACACATGTCATATTAATAAGAAGAAATTTGTCAGTACATAAGTGCCCCATGGGCCAAATATTACAAAAAACTTCTCAAGGTAAAAAGATGTTGCGCATCCTCTTTGGTGCGATGTAGGTGTTGAGGGCCTCTTCCTCATGGAGTCGGCGGGTAAGCTCCAAAACCTTCTTCTCACTGGTGTAGAAGCTGGCTTCAAAAGTATTCCGTTCCTCCTTGAGTTGGATCCAACTCTTCTGCATATCCTCCCACGATGTTGGCATGTCAGGATATAGGATGGTGTAGGGAACCTCTCCTTCCTTAACGGGCTCTTTAATCACAAGGAGAACATGAGGGTAAGGCATCATTAGACTTTAGGCTCGGGTTCGTACCCACTTGAGGTAAGGCTCAAGAGGGATGGAGTTCTTGTGCCCCAGTGTCTTGCTGTCTACCTTGTTAGGCATCCTCCAAGCTCTGATGAATCTTTGGTGAAGTCCTTGCGCATCATTGTCAAAGTCAAAAACTAGGTCAGGAATCAATATGTCGTGAGGGCCATCCCTCCGTGCATATCCAAATTGTCTCAAAGCTAGACAAGGGTTGTAGGTAATGCCTCCTCTAATGCCAAGTAATGGAACATTAGGGAATTCTCCACAACGATCGATAATGATGACATTTTCTCTGGACCGAGAACACCAATGTACATCAGAGTAATTGAGGGTCATCAACCGTTGTGACCACCTTAAGCCTTGGTCATTCTTCAAGACAGATTATGGAAGGTGCGAAATAAACCACCTTGCAAGGAGAGGAGTACAGCACATGAGAACACCCCTCTTTCTCATTATTCGTGTGTAAAATGAGTGAAGAATGTTCCCAAGCAATGTTGGTATTGGATTCCTGGATAAGAAGATCTTGACGGCGTTGACATCTATAAGCTGGTCAGGGTTTGGGAACAGGACCAACCCATAAATGAGGAGTGCCACAATTTCTTCAAAGGCTTGTAGATCCAATGAATTCCAACACTCTTGTGCCTTCTCAAACAAGAATTTTGCCAAGAAGCCTTTGACACCGCTTCTAGTTTCCCAATGCCCCTTGATGTCAGATGGTTGCAAGTGTAGTGCTTGAGCAACATCTTCAGGCTTTGGTTCTTTTTTCGTACCGTTGTAGGGTAGTTGATTAAGAATAGGAATTCTCAGAAGTTGAGAAAATTCCTCCAAAGTGGGCACCAATTGGTAGTCGGGGAAAGTGAAACAGTGGTGAAGGGGGTCAAAGAACTGGAACAACACCTTTACCATGTCCTCTTCAATGCTGGTGTTGACCAGGCTGAGCAGTCGACCATGTCTTTCACTGAAGGCAGAGCTTTCGGGAATTCTGGATGTGAGCTCCTTGAGTTGAGGAGGGATTCTCACAAGGTTGACTTGGATGGTTTTCCTGCGAAGAATTTCCATGACCTACAAAACAAGAACAAAGATGAAGATCCAAACCCTTGAAATGGTTAGTGTATGCATATGATGCTTCATGATGCTCATGATGTATGCACAAACATATGTACAAGCAATCCACACAAAACCCTAGTTTCAGGCTTGCATGGGGTTTCATAGGTAAGTACCCTCTTGAGTGTAGTTGGCTTAAAAACCTGTCCTATAAATAGTAGCCGGGTTCTAAGGAGCTCAATATCATTGGATTGTTTTCCATGTTCATTGTTTTGGTTTAGCCATTTAACTAGCGACCAAAATATCCCAAGAAAACAACCCTCAATGAGTGTAGTATCGATTATCTACCAACTTCGGACTGCACCAAAGCCGGTCATCTCACTACCCCTAATGAAAGGCCAAGATGGTCAAGTAAGGTTCTAGGTCATTAGTGCTTAGTGACATCACTCAGCGGCCCCGTACTCTGTTAGAACAAAGTTTGAATCTACTACCCTATGTTTAAGTTTTGATGATAACAAAATGAAAAGATATATTAATTATGTAATTCATGTAAGAACTATTTGCTACCTAAAATATTACGTTCTGTTTTGCAGAAACTCTGATAGGTATCAGCAAGAGCACACTTAATCAGCATCAGAATATTGGTCCTTAACATCAGCATCAGAAGATGCTATATCAGAATACCAGAATCAGAAGAATAACTCACGCATATACTGAAGCTTGATGAACAGAACTGCGCTCAACACTCTGATAAAGACAACAACAGTTCATCAGCACTTAAGCAGAGTCAGAATGAAGCCAAGCCAGAACACGCTTTAAGTTGCAACGGTACTGTGTATTGAAAGCAAATTATTACCAACGGCATCATTCCAGACAAGATCTGCTCAATAAGGAAAGTTTGTTATTGGCATTGAATCAAGATTATTGCTCCAACGTTCAACAATCTCAGTGCTATATAAACAAGACAATGAAGATTGAATTGGCTAATGCTCTACATCATATTACACGCCTAAAAGCTAATCATCATCTTCCTTCTCTCAGTTTGCTAAACGCTTCACAATTCCTCACTCAGTATTTTAGCAATCTAGTTTCATAAGCTTAAATTGTGTAACATCACAGTTGTGATACAGTTTTGTAGAAAACATTCACACACCTAGATTTATCTTCTTTATAAGAAAGTGTTTCCTTGACAAACCGGGTTGTGGTTTGCATCAAGAAGGCTTTAGTAGTTGTTAAAGCAGATTGTAATATTCAGTTGAATATAGTGGATTAAGACCTCGTTGGAGAGAGGCGAAATCACCTTGACGGGTGGACTGGAGTAGTTTGAGATCAAACGAACCAGGATAAAAATATCTTGTTCATTGCATTGATTTTCAGTTTTACAATTCAACCCCCCTTCTTGTGTTTTTCACTTCTTCAATTGGCATCAGAGCGCCTGGTTCTGAGCTAAAACACTTAACCGTGTCAGTACAAGATCCAGCGTCAGAAAAACACAATGGCAGGAAATTATTCTCACACCAGCAATGACAACCATGAGGACAGAGACAGATTCAGCGGCAAACCTCTAGTCTTTGATGGAGAAAACTTTTATTACTGGAAAGACAGAATTGAAAGCTTGTTTCTGGCACATGATGCTGATCTGTGGGATATGGTGACAGATGGATACACGCACCCTGTGAATGCAAGCGGTCAGAAGATTGATAGAAAAACAATGACTGACCAACAAAAGCGTGACTTCAAGAATCACCACAAGGCCAGAACCATCCTTCTCAGCGCCATCTCGTATGCTGAATATGAAAAGATCTCCAACAGAGACACAGCAAAGAACATATTTGACTCACTCAGAATGACGCATGAGGGCAACGTTCAGGTCAAAGAAACTAAAGCTCTGGCGCTCATTCAGAAGTATGAGGCGTTCAAAATGGAAGAAAGTGAATCCATTGAAACAATGTTCTCAAGATTCCAGATTCTGGTAGCTGGTCTCAAGGTTCTGGACAAAGGTTACTCTACTGCTGATCACGTCAAGAAAATCATCAGAAGTTTACCCAAGCAGTGGAGGCCAATGGTTATAGCTCTGAAGCTAGCAAAAGATCTCAACAAAATTTCTCTGGAGGAACTTATCAGCTCCCTCATAAGTCATGAGATAGAGCTAGAAGCTGATGAACCCCAGAACAAGGTAAGCCTTTAGCATTAAAATCTAACAAAAAATATGAGTCTAAAGTTTTGCAGGCAGTTGAAGAAACATCTGATGGATCCTCATCAGAAGAAGACGAACTCTCCCTCCTCTCCAGAAGAGTGAATCAACTGTGGAAGCAGAGGCAAAGGAAGTTCAGAAATCCCAGAAGATCTGATCAGAACGAGTCTTCTTCCAGATACAGAAGGACAGATTCTTCCTCTGGATACAGAAGATCTGAAGGCTCCTCAGGAAGCAGAAAGCCAAACTCCAAGGACATCATCTGCTATGAGTGCAATGAGCAAGGAAACTACAAGAGTGACTGCCCAAAGCTTCAGAGGGAAAAGCCCAAAAAGAAGTTTGGAAGAGAAAAGAAGAAAAGTCTCATGGCTACATGGGATGACTCTGACTCGTCTGAAGCTGACTCAGAATCAGATGATGAGAGAGCAAACATAGCTCTCATGGCTAACATTTCAGAAGATAGTGAAGCTTCTGAATCAGACTCAGAATCAGATACTGAAGAGGTATTTCCTAACTTTGCTGTTAATTTTACCAAGGCTGAACTTGCTGAAAGCCTTAATGAAATCCTGGAAAGGTATCAGCAGATTAGAGTTAAATTCAGAGACCTGAAAAGGAATCTTGAATCTGACTCTAATAAGACTGAGAGTCTTAAATTGGAGAATTCTGAGCTGAGAATTAAAATTTCAAAATTAGAAAATACTTTACAAAACTCTCAGAAGGAACCAATTTCTGAAACTCCCAGCAATGCTGATGAGATCATCAAGGAGTATGATCACAGTTTCCAGAAGTTCCTTGCTAAAAGCATAGATAGAAGCAAAATGGCTTCAATGATCTATGGAGTTAGCAGAAACGGCAGGAAGGGAATAGGATACCAAGGTAAGGTTCCTACACCAAAGAATGTCATGGACTTAACCATTAAACACACTCCTCTGAATTCACATTTTGTGTATGGTCACACACATGATATTAAATACACTAGCAGTAAGTACTCTGTGAAACCAAAATTCAACCAGAGTTTTGGTAAATCTAACAAATCAGGACCCAAGAAAATCTGGGTACCTAAGGATAAAATAATACATGTTGCAGACATCTTTAGCAGCAAGTCAGAAACACCAGTCATGGTACCTGGACTCTGGCTGCTCGCGACACATGACGGGAAGAAGGCATATGTTCCAAAGCCTGGAACTTAAGCCTGGAGGCCACGTTGGCTTTGGAGGCAATCAGAGGGGAAAGATAATTGGCTCTGGAACTGTAGGTAATGGAAATCTTCCCTCTATTAGTAATGTTCTGCTAGTAGATGGATTAATGCATAATCTGTTATCCATAAGTCAATTAAGTGATAACGGTTATGATATAATCTTTAATCAAAAATCATGTAAAGCTGTTAGTCAGAAAGATGGGACTATCCTGTTTAATGGAAAGAGGAAAAACAACATTTACAAAATCAAACTTTCTGAACTGAAAAGTCAGAATGTAAAGTGCCTTCTGTCTGTTAACAACGAGCAGTGGATCTGGCACAGAAGATTGAGGCATGTTAGTATGAGAAGAATATCTCAGATTAACAAACTCAATCTGGTCAGAGGACTTCCTAATTTGAAGTTCAATTCAGATGCTCTGTGTGAAGCATGTCAGAAAGGCAAGTTTGCAAAACCTTCTTTTAAATCTAAAAATGTTGTTTCTACCTCTAAGCCATTAGAACTTCTGCACATTGACTTATTTGGACCAGTTAAAACTGCTTTAGTCAGTGGTAAGAAGTATGGGTTAGTAATCGTAGATGACTATAGCAGATGGACATGGGTAAAGTTCTTAAGACACAAGGACGAGTCACACTCTGTGTTTGTTACCTTCTGTAACCAAGTTCAGAATGAAAAGGATCTTAGAATCGTTAAAGTCAGAAGTGATCATGGTGGAGAATTTGAAAACAAAGATTTTGAGTCATTCTTTAATGACAGAGGCATTCTGCATGATTTCTCTTGTCCTAGAACTCCCCAACAAAATGGAGTTGTAGAACGAAAGAACAAAACATTGCAAGAAATGGCCAGAACCATGATCAATGAGACAAACGTTGCTAAGATCTTCTGGGCAGAGGCAATAAACACAGCGTGCTACATTCAGAATAGAATCTCAATAAGACCTATTCTGGAAAAGACTCCATATGAATTGTGGAAGAACAGAAAGCCCAACATTTCATATTTTCATCCATTTGGATGTACCTGTTTTATGTTAAATACAAAGAATTATTTGAACAAGTTTGACTCTAAAGCACAGAAGTGTATTATGTTAGGATACTCTGAACGCTCAAGAGGGTACAGAGTATACAATATAGAAACACAGATTGTGGAAGAATCAATCAGTGTTCGTTTTGATGATAACCTTGACTCTGAAAAGTCAAAGCAGAATGAAGTTTTTGCAGGTATGGAAATTGAATTTATAGGTTCTGAAGACAAGTCATCAGAAGCTCTCAACACAGACACTCCCTCAACGTCTGAAAGGAGCACTGCTAGCAATCCTACAACAGCTGCTGATCAACCTCAGAAGAGATTACCCAGAAGCAGCTTGGATCACCCAGAAGAGACCATCTTAGGAAGAAAGGAAGATCCAATCAGAACAAGAGCAAGCTTCAGAAACTCTGAAGAAACCCTCATGGGACTTGTGTCTCTGATTGAACCTTCTTCTATTGATGAAGCACTTCTGGATAATGACTGGATTCTGGCAATGCAAGAAGAGCTGAATCAATTCACCAGAAATGACGTATGGGATCTTGTTCCCAGACCAAAAGGATTCAACGTCATTGGAACAAGATGGGTCTTCAGAAACAAGCTAAATGAACAAGGTGAAGTCATCAGAAATAAAGCACGACTGGTTGCACAAGGTTATAGTCAGCAAGAGGGGATAGACTATACAGAAACCTTTGCCCCAGTCGCCAGGTTAGAATCTATCAAACTTTTAATTTCATTTGCTATTAATAGAGGCATCACTCTGTATCAGATGGATGTCAAAAGTGCATTCTTAAATGGTTATATAGAAGAAGAGGTTTATGTGCACCAACCCCCTGGTTTTGAAAATACAAAACATCCAGAACATGTTTTTAAACTAAAGAAGTCACTATATGGTCTGAAACAAGCTCCCAGAGCTTGGTATGAAAGGCTAAGTAACTTTCTGTTAGAAAATGAATTCACCAGAGGGAAGGTGGACACTACCTTATTCTGTAAACCAGTTAAGAATGACATCTTAGTCTGTCAAATTTATGTTGATGATATTATTTTTGGTTCTACTAATCCTTCTCTTGGAAGAAAATTTGCTAAGTGTATGCAGGCAGAATTTGAGATGAGCCTCATGGGGGAACTGAAATTCTTTCTAGGAATTCAGATCAATCAAACTCCAGAGGGAACTTACATTCATCAGAGCAAATACATCAGAGATCTTCTGAAGAAATTTGACCTCTCAGAATGTAAGCCATCAAAGATTCCAATGCATCCCACGTGCATTCTGGAAAGAGAAGAGGTAAGCAAAAAGGTAGAACAGAAAGTCTACAGAGGTATGATTGGTTCTCTCCTTTATCTGACAGCTTCAAGACCTGATATATTATTCAGCGTATGTATTTGTGCTAGATTCCAATCAGATCCTAGAGAATCTCACTTAACAGCTATTAAGCGAATTTTCAAGTATCTGAAAGGTACTACTAATCTGGGTTTGTTTTATAGAAAATCTAGTGATTACAGTTTAGTAGGCTACTGCGATGCTAACTTTGCTGGAGACAGAGTAGAGCGTAAAAGTACTTCTGGAAGCTGCCAATTTCTGGGAGAAAATCTGATCTCTTGGTCCAGCAAAAGGCAATCAACAATTGCGCTATCAACAGCAGAAGCTGAGTACATAGAAGCAGCAGGATGTAGCACACAAATGCTCTGGATGAAAAGTCAGCTTGAAGACTTCCAGATTTTTGAGAGTAACATCCCTATACTCTGTGATAATACTTCTGCTATTTACTTAAGTAAGAATCAATTTTACATTCTAGAGCTAAGCATATAGAAATAAAACATCACTTCATTAGGGACTATATTCAGAAAGGAATTTTGAATTTAAAATTTATAGATACAGACCATCAATGGGCTGATATCTTCATTAAACCCCTTTCTGAAGATAGGTTCAATTTCATTCTGAAACATCTCAGCATGAAAATCTGTCCAGGGTGAAAATGTTTTAATTCCATATATTTATCTTCAGAATGTATTTGTTTTACTGTGAACTTCTGATCAATCTCTTTTCAGAAAGATAGAACATGCAGATTGTATCAGATGCTAGTCTTAAAGATCTGAGAGTCTAAGCTCAAGGATAGACGTGTTGATCACTAAATTAAACAAGTGTCATCCAATCATCAGCAAATCTCTGAAGCAGAACGCGTGCACGCTTCTGAGAAGGCAAAACACTGATTGGGTGCATTGAGACACATGTCTGGTAACCGTTTTAAGTATCTTTCTCAAATCCCCCAAAATCAGCAAGCATTAATTGAAAGTAATCATGTTTTTAAAACGTAATCATGATTTTATTTCTCTTTCTTGAAAACGTTTACACTTTCAAAATATTCTGAAACCTATTTAAGCACGTTAACCTCTCACTTTAATCATTTACAGTTTCTCATTATCTCTCAAATAATTCTCTGCATTTTTCTGTGTTCATCTCTCTCAAACCCATTTTCTCAGTTTTTCTCAAAATCCCTAAGTGTGAACATGGCAACCTCCAGCAGTGCTTCTGCAGGTTCTCAGAAGAAAGCATCATCTGAACAGTATCAAGTTCCATTCAGAACACTCCTCACTCCAGTGAAGAATCTTGAAGTGTTATCTGAACTGATTATTGATTTTGGCAGTCTGAAGGAGAATGGCTTTGACTTGACAGAAGAAGTTAGGGCACAGAAATGGGAAAGGTATTTTGACAGGTTGGTTGGACCAACATTTCCAATGTTAGTCAAGGAGTTCTGGATTCACGCAACTGCATCAACGTATCAAGTCACCTCCTACATAATGGGGAAGAAGATTGTGATCACTGAGGATCACATAGCAAAGTTGATTGGTTACAGTGGCGGTGGCGTCCGCTGTATTGATATGGCTGAAAGATGTGCTGACGTGGGCGTCATAGCAGAAAGGATTTTTACCCTTGGGTTGCCCAGCAGCAAGATCAGAGATCTGAAGGATCACCACAGAGTTTGGGCGAAGATAATTCTGGGGTGTTTCAATCATAGGAAGCCAACTAGTTCCCCTGATTACATAAATATAGATCAGCAGTTTCTGATCTATTTTATCAATCAGAAGGTAAAAATCAACTTGGCTCATCTTCTGTTTAATCACCTCAGAACAAGTGTGAAGGAGACCAGGGAAGAAGAAAGAACAAAGAGGGATTGGATACCCTTTGGAAGGTTAATATCAGATATTCTGACTGAGAATAGGCTGCTAGAGCACCTGATAGAAGCTCAAGAGTTAAGCACCATTGAACCAACGGTTGGGAAGCCTCTGAACGCGAAGAATCTAAAGAAAATGAAGTTAATAGAGAATATCAGAAAGGAACCCAGTGTTATTCCCACTGCTGACATCACCAGCAGAAGAGTCCCACTGAGTGACTTTCCTTTATTTTCTGAGATAGAATCCAAACCAGTGGTGGTTCTCAGATATCTAGACGCGTGCAAGGCTGATGGTACAGATCCCAATCTGAATATCAAAGATCTGCACCAACCTCAACCAGAAGTTACACTGAAGAAGACGAAGAAAAGGAAGGCCCCTTCAGAAGGAACATCCCAGCAGACACCCAAGAAAAGAGGTAATTTATCTGCTGCTTCTGTTTTAAATTCTGCTACTATTCCAACATCAATCCCATCTCCAACTTCTCATAGAATCTCAATCCCCATCCCAACAATAGATGAAACCGAACCAGAAGATGACCCTTTTGAGGCACTACAACTCAGAAGACCCCGAACCAAACATCCAAAACCAACAATTTCAACAACATCAGCAATTGACAAAGTGTTGTCTGACATTGATCAACACACCTCTGATCACCCCTCCAATAATCCAAACTCTGAACCACAAATTGTCCACTCTCCACAACCAGAACAACCTCTCTCACCCATTCCAGAAGAACCACATATCCCTGAACAACCAGAAATTCCTCCTCCTTCTCCACAACCAGCAATTCCTTCTCCCTCTCCTCAACCAGAAATTCATCCACCATCACCTCAACCTGAGTTTCATCACTCTGAGACTCCAACTCCTCCACCTTCTGAACCTCATTCTCCTCAATCCTCTGAACCACAACCTCTGGCAATCCAGCTGCCATGTGGAACAACAGTAACCATGGCCCAGCTGCCATCCTCTCCAGAATCTACACCACCAAATACTCCCAAAACCCCAAACAGTCCAATCATTATTTCTGATTCTCCCACTCCATCTCCAAAACAAACAGCTCCCAACCAAACCACTGAAAACCCCAGCAGGACCTTCATAGATTTAACAATCCTTGACCGTCTTGCTGATCTGAAAAATAAAATAGCCATTCCAAAACCAAAACAGCCAGATGTTGGCTTTGGTATTATGAATTTTGAAACAGGTTTGCAGCAGTGGATTGCTTCTCTGAAGCAAGTCTGTCCTGGAATAATTGATCCAGCTGCCTCTGATCAGCTCTGGTCACAATTCAGAATTTGGGTACGTGCTGAAGCCCTCAAGTTGCAGGATATCAACTATGAGCAGGCACAATAGAACTTCAGCAAGTTGCTGAAGGAATTTGAAAGTTAGCTGCCACAGGAAGACGTGCTCCTTCTGGATAGTGAGCCATGGTCTGAGAAGCATCCAGCGCCAATCGTGCAACCAGAAGAAGATCAGACTATTCAAGCTGAAGCCAGTCAAGCTGAAGATGTTGCAGAAAGCTCTCAGAAGCTCCCTGCTTCTGATGTGTCTCAAGCTGCCTTGGACAGGCAGACTTTGGAAGAGCTGAAGCTGAATGATATCCGTCTGCAGCAAAGGATGGATGAAAATGACCAGAAGATGAAAGAAAGGATGGATGTGCAGGATAGCAAGATAGACACAGTAGTCAGCATGGCGCACAAGCAGAATGAGACTGCTGATCAGATCAAAGCCATGCTGGAGAACCTGTTCACACGCCTTCCTCCCCAACCTTAGATTTTCATTCATGCCATTTTCATGTTTTCTTTGCTTATCTGTTGTACTGTTTTGTTTGATTCTGAACCTTTTAATATGACAAGTTTTTCTGCTCTAAATGTTTTAGCACATCACTTACACTTTTTGATTGCTGACAAAAAGGGGGAGAACAAGAATGATATTTTAAATAATAACGGATTACTAAGACAGAAATTCTCAAACATTCTAACTCTGATATACTTGAATATGTTTTCTATTTTTGCTTAAGTCTACAGGTACAAGAAGCTCCATGATATTCTGAAGACTAAAGCTCTGATACTCTGACCCAAAGCAAAGCTTCTGATAGTCAAAACTCTAATATTATGATGTTCAAAGAAAGGCAATAAAAAGATCTGATCCTGAAGAACTCTTGGAATTAAAAAGGGAAGTAATAAACACAGGGGGAGTATCTCTCAACTCTTATATCTCTTTATCCCCTATCTCTGATAACCTCTTACTCTGATACATCTTATCATTTAGTTATCTCTGATACGTTTTCACGTTATTTTCAATTAAAAATATCTAGTTTTTGTCATCATCAAAAAGGGGGAGATTGTTAGAACAAAGTTTGAATCTACTACCCTATGTTTAAGTTTTGATGATAACAAAATGAAAAGATATATTAATTATGTAATTCATGTAAGAACTATTTGCTACCTAAAATATTACGTTCTGTTTTGCAGAAACTCTGATAGGTATCAACAAGAGCACACTTAATCAGCATCAGAATATTGGTCCTTAACATCAGCATCAGAAGATGCTATATCAGAATACCAGAATCAGAAGAATAACTCACGCATATGCTGAAGCTTGATGAACAGAACTGCGCTTAACACTCTGATAAAGACAACAACAGTTCATCAGCACTTAAGCAGATTCAGAATGAAGCCAAGCCAGAACACGCTTTAAGTTGCAACGGTACTGTGCATTGAAAGCAAATTATTACCAACAGCATCATTCCAGACAAGATCTGCTCAATAAGGAAAGTTTGTTATTGGCATTGAATCAAGATTATTGCTCCAACGTTCAACAATCTCAGTGCTATATAAACAAGACAATGAAGATTGAATTGGCTAATGCTCTACATCATATTACACGCCTAAAAGCTAATCATCATCTTCCTTCTCTCAGTTTGCTAAACGCTTCACAATTCCTCACTCAGTATTTTAGCAATCTAGTTTCATAAGCTTAAATTGTGTAACATCACAGTTGTGATACAGTTTTGTAGAAAACATTCACACACCTAGATTTATCTTCTTTATAAGAAAGTGTTTCCTTGACAAACCGGGTTGTGGTTTGCATCAAGAAGGCTTTAGCAGTTGTTAAAGCAGATTGTAATATTCAGTTGAATATAGTGGATTAAGACCTCGTTGGAGAGAGGCGAAATCACCTTGACGGGTGGACTGGAGTAGTTTGAGATCAAACGAACCAGGATAAAAATATCTTGTTCATTGCATTGATTTTCAGTTTTACAATTCAACCCCCCTTCTTGTGTTTTTCACTTCTTCATACTCTCCTTGATTGAACTCAAGGGTTACCGGTACTCACAAATATGTCGCACTAATATAGCTATTGCTTCAACCGTGTCGGTATACCCCGCACAGTTTCCACAAAGTAATGCTATCTATGAATGTTTCCCAAAATCCGGGTGTAGGATATCAAACCCAAACAAGAGAACCAAGATGTAAAGCAAACAAAGCAAACAATTAGTCATGCAAGAGGGTGATCTAAACCCTAAGGTTACTCCACTTTAAAATTTCCCCAGCAGAGTCGCCAGTTCTGTGATACGGTGGGAGAACTGACTTGAGGTTTTGCGTTTGTTTTTGCAAATGTTTCGGTTGAGCAAGAGTCGCCACCGACTTTTTATTTTATCCTAAGGAAAGGTTAAAAAGCACAGCAAAAACCTTTGAGATGTTTTCTTGGGTTCGGGGAGTAGATTATAGAAAGGGAAGGTATTAGCACCCTTTCTATCCATGGTTATCCATGGGCTCTTAGTTACTTGCTTAGATCACTTGCCTTTGATTTTCAATTGTTTGAAATGGTGCTTTGTGTGTGGGTTTGAAAATGTTTTGAAAAGAGGCCATTTGTGGTGGCAACCTTTGTAATGATTCATGTGTGAATGTATACAAAGGTGTACTTATCTTTTGAAAAGTTTTCAATGTTTTTGAAAGTTGTTTTGAAAGTGTGTTGTGATGTGTGTTTTGAAAAATGGCAAGGATGTTTTGCAAGTTTGATCAAGTAACTAAGAGTTTGTCTACTCCTAAATTTACTCAAAGGTTTTCCCTATGTTTTAACCCTTTTAACAATTTTGTTCCACCATTGTATTTGGTGGACAATCTTGTGTTAGGATGTTAACGGGACGGGCGCGGGTCATCGTTTAGACCATGATTGCAATTGTGCCAAGTGTCTTTGGGCAATTTTTCCTTTAAGGGACTTGATCATTTTTAGGCAACTTTCGAAAGCGTCATCGAGGGACTATGATCATTTGATATTGTTTTATTTTTGCCAAAGACACCCAACATGCAACATGGCCCATTATTGAAGGCAACAAGTGGAGTAACCCTAGGGGTGCAAGTGTGATTGGTGTTGTCCATTTTCATGCTTTTTTGTCTTTGAATTAGTCAAGCTATTTGTTTGGTTGATTTTTGCATACAAAACCCTAAGTTTATCATGGCATATTTAGAAAGCTTTAAAGTGCGAAAAATAAAATCCTAAATTATTACAACATAATTATGGGATGGGGGGTACAAATGTTCAAATGGGGATATTTAGCAAGAAATTAAAAGCTAAGCTATTACAATCCAAATGGAATATACAAGTTATTTAATTGTACAATAATTAAATAAAATACAATAAATATGCAAGATGCAAAAAATGATTTTTATATGTATGTAAAAGTGTTTTTCATGTGACATATGAACAAAAATAAAAAGGATTAATTTTTGGATATTTTGTGTTTTTAGGGCAAAACCCTAATTTTGTAAATAAAAGGTATTTATTATTTAATATATACAATATTTATTAATTATGTACAAAAAATAAATAAAAAGGAAGTATATTGTAAAAAAAAGTATTTTTGAGGTTAAATATTAATAAAAATAAAAAAAATGTATTATTTTTTGTATTTACCCTAAATATTTAATAAAAGATAGATAAGTATTTATATTATTTACTAATTATATTAAATATGTACAAAAATAAAATATTAATTATTTTACAAAAAAGTATATTTTTTAGAAAATGTTTTCAAAAGATAAAATAAAATAAAAATCAGAAAATAAAATGTATTTGTATTATTTTTGTATTTTGAATAAAAAAAAAAGGTATTTTGTTTATTTATGTACAAGTTCAAAATAAAACAAATAAAATCCAAATAAAATGCAAAAAATGTGAGAAAAATATTTTTAGTGTTTTTTCATGTTTGGATAAAAATATAAAATCAAAATCAAAAAGAAAAAATAAAAAATGACAAGTATATCATACAATGGGCCAGGGGGGTGTATGTGGAAAAATGTGGTGTAAACAGAAAAAACAAGACAGGCCCAGCCCAAAGGACTTTGTCTTCAACCTCTGGCCAGATTCAAACAAAAACGCGCACCTTCTTGTTCATCTCCCTAACTCTTGATTCTTTGATCCTTTGACAAATCTTAAAACATGAAACTTGTAGAGCTTGAAGCCACGATTCTAAACATATAAAGAAGTTAATCTAACTCTCAGAAATGAGAGAGAATTTCTTCTCCCCCAATTCCTGACCTAGCTTTTTTTCACTGTTCAGGTTCAAAATACTCTTAGCACACACAATGTAAATGAAAAGTAACTACATGGATGGCTTCAGGGCTATGACTAGAACATGCTTTCTTCACAAACTTAAGCCTAAATATGCTTGGATAGAGAGATAGAAGTTAAAAAACTTACCTGTTCAGCTTGAATCGTGTATAACAATGGAGGTACTTTCAATGTAATGTGAGGACTTGTATAGCTTGCTTGAAGTTCAGGGATGCTTCTCCAACCTCTAGCTTGCTTTGAAACTAGCTGAATCGAGCTATGGAATTTCACCTGCAGAGTTGAAAACTGAAAATGGTAAATGATGTTAGGGATGTTACAGTTTGTGTTCAATGCTTGGGATAGCTTCAGTGGGTGATAGGGAATGTGTTTGCAAAGGTTTCAGCCAAAACGCACGAGTGGAAGTGTTTGTAGAAGTCAAGTTGCAGAAGGGACTCTGTTTTTTGCAGTAGGATGGTATTTTGATGAATGGTGAGGTTTGGAAGGTGGTTAGGTCGTGCCTTAGGTCTGGTTTGATGTTTGGAATATGCTCAAGAAGTTTGTTTAGGCTTGTGTTGACAGGAACTCAATGTTGTGTTTCAAAATGCAAATTTCTTCTCTCTTAAGTAAAGTTTGTCAACTTGGTTTCTAGGCTACCACAGGCCCCTCAAGTATGCTGCAAATGTTAGTCTTGATCAGTGGGATATGTCCATGCCTTTGTGCCTCAGAGATTTGCTTTGTACTTCTTGGATTTGTGTTTGACATAAAGTTGCTCTTTACAAGAATGGATAAGTCACTTTTTCCAAATATGGCTTGATTTTGTGTGTATTGTCCAAATGCACAAAATAATGTTAGAACACAATGGATTGGAATTTAATTATTGAGTGTAAATAATATTAGAGGCCTGTAACTAGCTTGTGCAAGCTGATTTCAAAAATGCCCAAGTTATGAACATGCATTTGGCCATGAATCAAAGTGACTTTTGCCCATATTGACAAATTCGATTCTCCCTAACCACAAGGGTGTTTGAGAAGTTCTTGGACAATTTGGAAAGCTTGGAATGTGTACTACAATCCATCTTTGTAATGCAAGTTGAAATTCCAAGTGGAAGCATGTGAAAAGTGGTCATGAAGTTTGGCAAAAATCCTGCCTAAAATAGGTCAAAAAATTTCTAAGTTAAGAATGTTTTGCACCCCTATTCCAAAAATCATAACTTGAGCTACAAGCTTCTTTTGAGGAAACTTTGTGAATAAAAGTTGTAGATTTTGCAATGAACTATAACTTTCATGTTTTGATTTTTGCTTGAATCCAAATGTATCTTGATGAACAAATGGGACAAAGTTAGGAAAAAAATTAGGAATTTTCATAACTTAGAAAAATTCTAAGTTATGAAAATTCTTCATTTCAAACCCTAATTAGTAATTTTTGATTTCTTGATGACCAAGTTTCATAATTTGACATGTTTTGATGAAAAATGAATCTTGGCACTTGATTTTGACCAAAAAGTCAAAGTTTCACTTTTCAGTATACAGTCAAATTTTGCTCAGTTGACTGGAAAATTCATCTGTCAATCTTGTGCATTTGGGTGCTTTTGAATTTGTTGAACATGTCAAGACAATGCCATTGGGTCCTTGAGTCCATATGTGAGCTTGGTTTGCCATTGGCTAGGTCAAACAGTCAAAAATTGCCTTTGTGCAGTCAAAACCCTAAAAATGACCATTTTGCCCTTTTGGTGATCTGATCAAATTTCTTGTGGAATTGTGATCCAAACTTGATCAAATGGTCCATATGAGTTCATAATGTTGATGCGGGTCAAAAATCATGAGGTTTGACTGTCAATTGACCATAATTGACTTTTTCCCCAATACAGCTGATTTCTAGGTCAACTGTCCAATTGACTGGGCAAAGATTGGAATCAAGGCTTGAAACTTGGTATGGATAAACTTGTGAGTCCAACATGAAGCATGAAATTCATTTTGGGCCTTTTAGGTAAAAACATCTTTGTGCAAACTCAAACCCTAATTTGGGCCAACAGTGCAAGGAGGAGTCTTGAGCAGAGTAAACCCTAACTTGATCTTGAGCTCCAAGGGTCTTGTGATGAGAAAATGTTGAGGAAATGGGAGGGAAAATTTTGGGGTACAAAAGTTACCCCAAAATTTTCTACCCATTTCATCAATATTTTCTCACCACTAGACCCTTGGAGCTCAAGATCAAGTTAGGGTTTACTCTGCTCAAGACTCCTCCTTGCACTGTTGACCCAAATTAGGGTTTGAGTTTGCACAAAGATGTTTTGACCTAAAATGCCCAAAATGACTTTCATGCTTCATGTTGGACTCACAATTTTATCCATACCAAGTTTCAAGCCTTGATTCCAATCTTTACCCAGTCAATTGGACAGTTGACCTAGAAATCAGCTGTATTGGGGAAAAAGTCAACTGTGGCCAATTGACAGTCAAACTTCATGATTTTTGACCCACATCAACATTATGAACTCATATGAACCATTTTGTCAAGTTTGGATCACAATTCCACAAGAAATTTGATCAGATCACCAACAGGGCAAAATGGTCATTTTTAGGGTTTTGACTGCACAAAGGCAATTTTTGACTGTTTGACCTAACCAATGGCAAACCAAGCTCACATATGGACTCAAGGAATCAATGGCATTGTCTTGACATGTTCAACAAGTTCAAAAGATCCCAAATGCACAAGATTGACCGATAAATTTTCCAGTCAACTGAGCAAAATTTGATTGTATACTGAAAAGTCAAACTTTGACTTTTTGGTCAAAATCAAGTGCCAAGATTCATTTTTCATCAAGACATGTCAAATTATGAAACTTGTTCATCAAGAAACCAAGAATTACAAATTAGGGTTTGAAATGAAGAAATTTCATAACTTAGAAATTTTCTAAGTTATGAAATTTCCTAATTTTTTCCTAACTTTGTCCCATCTTTTCATCAAGATACATTGCAAAAATATTGGATTCAAACAAAACTCAAAACATGAAAGTTATAGTCCATTGCAAAATCTACAACTTTGATTCACAAAGTTTCCTCAAAAGAAGCTTGTAGCTCAAGTTATGATTTTTGGAACAAGGTTGCAAAATATTCTTAACTTAGAAATTTTTTGACCTATTCTAGGCAGGATTTTTGCCCAACTTCATGGCCACTTTTCACATGCTTCCACTTGGAATTTCAACTTGCATTACAAAGATGGATTGTAGTACACATTCCAAGATTTACAAATTGTCCAAGAACTCATCAAACACCCTTGTGGTTAGGGAGAATCGAATTTGTGAAGATGGGCAAAAGTCACTTTGTTCATGGCCATTTTCATGTTCATAACACTTTGCATTTTTCAAGTCAGCTTGCACAAGCTAGGTTACAGGCCTCTAATCCCTTTCTTACTCAATAATTCAATGCTAAACCATTGTGCCAAGATGTTATTTCATTCATTTGGGCAATACATGTTAGATTAATCCATAATTAGAAAAAGCATTTTAGCCATTTTGATAAAGTTACACTTTATGTCAAGTTCCAAATCCAAGAGGCATGGGGCTATATCTCTGAAGCCAAATCAAATCTACAAGTTACAAGTTTCAATAACAAGAGGTGCAACATAGATTGGGGCATTGTACTGGTTTATATCCAAGAACACATTTCTTTTCTTCACATAGAAGAAATCTTGCAAACACATACCAACTTCCATCTCCTGTCAACACAAGCCTAAACAAACTTCATGAGCATCTTCCAAACATAAAACCAGATCTAAGGCACGACCTAACCACCTTCAATACCTCCTCATTCACATAAATACCATCCTACTGCAAAAAACAGAGTCCCTTCTGCAACTGGACTTCTATAAACCTTTCCACTCGTGCACTTTGGCCAAAGGGAGTTCAAACACACTCCATAACATCCATACAAGCTATCCCAAGCCCTAACTACAGACTGTAACACCTCTAACCAAGTTCACCATTTTCATTTTTTCAGTTGTGCAGGTTGAGTTACATAGCTCGTTTCAGTTAGTTTCAAAGCAAGCTAGAGGTTGGAAGAGCATCCTTGGACCTCAAGCAAGCTGTACAAGTCCTCACACTGCATTGAAAGTGCCTCCATTGTTGCACACAATTCAAGCTGAACAGGTAAAAGTTTGAACTTCTATCTCTCTATCCAAGCATATTTAGGCTTAGGTTTGTGAAGAAGTTATGTCCTACTCATGGCTCTGAAGCTACCCATATCATTACTTTTCATTTATATTGTGTGTGTTAAGAGAATTTGGAACCTGAACATTAGAAAAAAGTTAGGTCAGGAATTGGGGGAGAAGAAATTCTCTCTCATTTCTGAGAGTTAGATCAAGTTTTTTATATGTATGGATTCGTGGTTTGATGCCCTACATTTTTGATGTTATAAGTTTTTTTTAAAAGTCAAAGGATCAAGAGATAGCAGGGACAAGGGAAAACGCGCGCTTTTTTGTGTTTGAAGTGGCTGGAGGTTGAAGACAACTCTCCTTGGGCTGGGCCTGACTTGTTTTTCTGTTTGCACCTTCATTTTACAATTACACCCCCTTGACCCATTGTGTTTTATTTTTATCATTTTTGATTTTTTTCTTTTTGTTTCTGACTTGTTTATTTTTTGTCAAAACATAAAAAATATTAAAAATATTTTTCAACCATTTTTGCATTTTATTTGTTTTATTTGAATTTATACATATAAATAAGGGTTAATACATATTTTCACCCCTGACATATGGGGTGTATTTGAAAAACCCTCATGCTAAAAAAAAAGTTCCAATTGTTACCTTGACAAATTTTAAAAGTTTCAGTTTTTACCTTGAGGATGCCACATCACCTAAAGGCTGATGTAGCTTATATTTTTGTTATATTTTTATGACATGGCTTGATTAGTTGTCATTTTTAATTAATTTTTAATTTTTAATTCCATATGGCATTTTTATATTAATATTTTATTAATTGAGTGTTAATTCAAAGTTAAAAATTTTTTGTCCTTCAGGAGGAATCAAACTATGGACATACTGTTTGCAGTCAACGCTTCTTACCACTAGACCAATGCATTTTCTTTGTTACATATATGCATCAATAAATATTCATATCATTAACATATTAATTACAATTATCAATAAATTTTCTTAACTAGTTGGTTTAAATAATTTTTAAAAATATGTTTTACATATTTTATCTTTTTACTGTAACTTTTTTTAAATTTTAAATTTTCAAAAATCACTTAAATTTAAAAAAATTACTTAAATTTAAAAAAATAAGTTAAATTTAAAAAAATCACTTAAATTTTCAAAAATCACTTAAATTTTCAAAAATTACTTAAATTTAAATCACTTAAATTTAAAATCACTTAAATTTTCAAAAATCACTTAAATTTTCAAAAATCACTTAAATTTAAAAAAATCACTTAAATTTTCAAAAATCACTTAAATTTAAATCACTTAAATTTAAAATCACTTAAATTTAAAATCACTTAAATTTAAAAAAATCACTTAAATTTAAAAAAAATCACTTAAATTTAAAAAAATAAGTTAAATTTAAAAAAATCACTTAAATTTTCAAAAATCACTTAAATTTTATAAAATCACTTAAATTTTCAAAAATCACTTAAATTCAAATCACTTAAATTTAAAATCACTTAAATTTTCAAAAATCACTTAAAATTTCAAAAATCACTTAAGTTAGTTTTGAAAATCACTTAGTTTTGAAAATTTAAGTGATTTTTGAAAATTTAAGTGATTTTAAATTTAAGTGATTTAAATTTAAGTGATTTTTGAAAATTTAAGTGATTTTTTTAAATTTAAGTGATTTTTGAAAATTTAAGTGATTTTTTTAAATTTAACTTATTTTTTTAAATTTAAGTGATTTTTTTAAATTTAAGTGATTTTTGAAAATTTAAGTGATTTTTGAAAATTTAAGTGATTTTTTTAAATTGAACTTATTTTTTTAAATTTAAGTGATTTTTTTAAATTTAAGTGATTTTTGAAAATTTAAGTGATTTTTGAAAATTTAAGTGATTTTTTTAAATTGAACTTATTTTTTTAAATTTAAGTGATTTTTTTAAAATTTAAGTGATTTTTGAAAATTTAAGTGATTTTTGAAAATTTAAGTGATTTAAATTTAAGTGATTTTTGAAAATTTAAGTGATTTTTTTAAATTTAAGTGATTTTTGAAAATTTAAGTGATTTTTTTAAATTTAAGTGATTTTTTTTTAAATTTAAGTGATTTTTGAAAATTTAAGTGATTTATTTAAATTTAAGTGATTTATTTAAATTTAAGTGATTTTTGAAAATTTAAGTGATTTATTTAAATTTAAGTGATTTTTTTTAAATTTAACTTATTTTTTAAAATTTAAGTGATTTTTTTAAATTTAAGTGAATTTTGAAAATTTAAGTGATTTATTTAAATTTAAGTGATTTATTTAAATTTAAGTGATTTATTTAAATTTAAGTGATTTATTTAAATTTAAGTGATTTTTGAAAATTTAAGTGATTTATTTAAATTTAAGTGATTTTTTTTAAATTTAACTTATTTTTTAAAATTTAAGTGATTTTTTTAAATTTAAGTGAATTTTGAAAATTTAAGTGATTTTTTTTAAATTTAAGTGATTTTTGAAAATTTAAGTGATTTTTGAAAATTTAAAATTTAAAAAAAGTTACAGTAAAAAGATAAAATATGTAAAACATTTTTTTTAAAATTATTTAAACCAACTAGTTAAGAAAATTTATTGATAATTGTAATTAATATGTTAATGATATGAATATTTATTGATGCATATATGTAATAAAGAAAATGTATTGGTCTAGTGGTAAAAAGCGTTCATTGCAAACAACATGTCCATGGTTCAATTCCTGTTGAAGTGTCAAATTTTTTTAACTTTGAATTAACACTCAATCAATTAGTAAATTTGTCAAGGTAACAATTGAAACTTTTTTTTTGGCAGGGGGTTTTATATGTCACGGGTGAAAATAGGTATTAACCCTATAAATAAACATAATGCCTTTTATTTAAAATACTAAAAAAATAATACAAATACATTTTATTTTCTGATTTTATTTTATTTTATCTTTTGAAAACATTTTCTTAAAATATACTTTTTTTTTGTAAATAATAAATATTCTATTTTTGTATATATTTAATATATTTAATATAATATAAATACTTATATATTTAGAATATTTATGATAAAAAACATAAAAATAATACATATTTTCTTTTATTAAATATTTAACCTCAAAAATCACTTTTTTACAATATACTTCCTTTTTATTTATTTTTGTATATAATTAATAAATATTGTATATAATATAAATAATAAATACCATTTATTTACAAAATTAGGGTTTTGCCCTAAACCATGAAAATATCCAAAATTAATCCATTTTTATTTTTGTTTATATGTCACATGAAAAATACTTTTTACATACATATAAAAATCATTTTTTTGCATCTTGCATATTTATTGTATTTTTATTCAATTATTGTACAATTAAATAACTTGTATATTCCATTTGGATTGTAATAGCTTAGATTTAAATTTCTTGTTAAATATCCCCATTTGAACATTTGTACCCTCCATCCCATAATTATGTTGTAATAATTCAGGACTTTAAATTCCGCACTTTAAAGCTTTCTAAATATGCCATGATAGACTTAGGGTTTGTATGCAAAAAAAATCAAAATATCAAATAGCTTGACCTAATTCAAAGACAAAAAAGCATGAAAATGGACAACACCAATCACACTTGCACCCCTAGAATTACTCCACTTGTTGCCTTCAATAAATGGGCCATGTTGCATGTTGGGTGTCTTTGGCAAAACAAAACAAATCAAATGATCATGGTCCCTCGACGACGCTTTCGAAAGTTGCCTAAAAATGATCAAGTCCCTTAAAGCAAATTGCCAAAGACACTTGGCACCATTGCAATCATGGTCTAAACGATGACCCGCGCCCGTCCCGTTAACATCCTAACACAAGATTGTCCGCCAAATACAATGGTGGAACAAAATTGTTAAAAGGGTTCAAACATAGAAAAAAACCTTTGAGTAAATTTAGGGGTAGACAACTCTCAGTTACTTGATCAAACTTGCAAAATACACTTGCCTACTTTTCAAAATCCACTCCACAAACACTTTCAAAACAAACTTTCAAAAACATTGAAAACTTTTCAAAAGATACACACCTTTGTATACATTCAAACATGAATTATTACAAAGGTTGCCACCACAATGACCTCTTTTCAAAACATTTTCAAACCCACACACAAAGCACCATTTCAAACAATTGAAAACACAAGGCAAGTGATCTAAGCAAGTAACTAAGAGCCCATGGATAACCATGGATAGAAAGGATGCTAATACCTTCCCTTTCTATAATCTACTCCCCGAACCCAAGAGAACATCTCAAAGGTTTTTGCTGTGCTTTTTAACCTTTCCTTAGGATAAAATAAAAAGTCGGTGGCGACTCTTGCTCAACCGAGACATTTGCAAAAACAAACGCAAAACCCAAGTCAGTTCTCCCACCGTATCACAGTTGGGTCAATTTCAAAGTACTTTTTGATGATTCCTAAGACCTATTGTTGCAACCGATTTTAAAATGAGAGTCTCCACCATTAATTTTTATTCTAGGGAAGAGAATATAAAGGATAATTGTAACGCCCGTAATTTAATTAATTATTTAATTAAATTATATTTGGAATAATTGTGAAGATGTGTTGTGATTAATTGAATTTAATTATTTTATTAAGTGGTGAAATAATATTAGAAGTATAATATTATTTGATGTGGACTGTTTTAAAGGAATAGAAGTAATAAGGGGGGGTTGTATTAGCTTTGAGCCCATTAAGGAATAAAGGGAATAATAGGTTATTCTATTATTGTTAGAAAGAATAGAAAGAAGAGGCAGTAGAAGAATAAGGGTTGGAAAGAAGAACGTGAAAGCTGTTGGAAAAAAGGAAGAACGACAGAACGGGAATTCAATCGGAGATTATAGAGCGACCTTCAATCCAAGGTAAGGGTGGGGTTCTGACTCTATAATTGGGTTCATGATAATTGCTATGTGGGATTAGATGTGAAAGTGTTGTTTTATTCATGATTGAATTATATGATATTGTATGATGGAAATTGATGATTGAAAGATGAATGATGATGTCCCGATACTGTTTATTTGATGTAGAATTTTAGGATAACTGTAAGTGATGATTATCTATGATTAGGTTAGGTTTTAGGGCTTAGAGTATGGAACCCGTAGTGAAAACGCAGAGAAAATCGCAGGAATTTCCCATGACAAAGCAGTATGCATCGACCCCAAATGGTATGTGTCGATACAAGCAAGTCTTTAGACTCAGGATGAGTCGATACATAGGAGCATGTGTCAATACATGTTGTATGGTAGACCCAGTATGAGTCGATACAAGAGAGAATGCGTCAACTCATGTTGCGAGTTCAGTGCAGTACGCGTCAATCCAAGGAGTTATGCGTCGATCCATGTTGTCTGGTTTTTGGCAGAATCAATTTGAGAAGGCTGTAACTTGAGTTTTCGGATTCCATTTGAGGTGTCGTTCGAAGCGTTGAATAGATAACAAGGTGAGCTTCATTCTTAAGGATTAAAATGATGAATAGGAAGGATAACCATAAGATTTGAATTAGTTACCGTGTAGATCGCTATGTTGGTTTTTATGCAGAATGATGAAGATGAGATGCTTATAGGCTGCTGTTTGATTTGTAACAGTAGGATTAATAATAATAATGATGTAATGTTACAAAATAGTAGTATGTAGAGGTTTGGTGATTTAGAAGTAAGCCTTAGTTGATTAACTAATTATATGAAATGTTTTGTTGTAGGCCTAGGGCCAACATTGTGAAAATGATGAGTACTATCGTATTACTGTACAGCTGAGTTGTTGATGAGATGATGTTAATGAGAGTTTGTTTTGATGAATTATGATGTATAAATGATGTTTGATGATTTGCGATGATAAATGATGTCGATAAATGATGTTGATGAAGAGATGTTGAGATGCTTTTAAGATGTAGGCCTTTGGCCAACGATGGTGTTGTATCGAGATGTTGTCAATTATGGTGTTGTTATTACATTCATGATTACGTCGCGTACATTGTATTTTAAGATGGAGCTTATGCTCGTTGAGATGACCTGTATTGGAGAATATTGAGATGAAGGCTTATGCCTTGTTGATGCCTCTATTAATTGGCAAAATTTTGAGATGGGAGTTCTGCTCCAATGGTATCACATGCATTTGCATAATATTGAGTCGCATTATATGATTGTATAGAGAAGTGTGTGTTGATGTTGTGAATATGTATTATTGTTGTGATTATTGTTGATTATGAGATGAGAAGTGGTGATGTTATATGATCTAATTTAATATATTAATTATCATATGCTTTATTATATTGTTAGATATCTCACCCCTTCTGTTTAAATGTTACCCTTATGTTGGTAACGTGCAGGTAATCGAGAGTGAAGGCCGTATATCTTCAATAGTTCGAGTCGGTGTCATTGCTCTGATACGTAACACTCGAGGGGATGAACGCTTGTTGCTTTTGATTATTAATTATTTTAGTTGTTGCACTTTAATTTGATTGTTGCTAAGTATGTGTTGTTTTGAAGTTGCTGTAACGATGGACAAGATGTTATTATGAATTCCTATGCGTAGATGTTTAAGTTGTTGAATTAAGAGATTGAATTATTATGATGATGGTTCATCCTAAGTTTTAAAGTGTTATGTATCCACATTGAATGCAATGAGTTTTAATGATGAATTTGTGACATCCCGATTCGTTTGCGTGAATGATTTTATAACTCTGATTTATATATACAATTGCCGGGGTAGAATTGGGGTGTTACAATGTTGGTATCAGAGCAAAAGGTTGGTCCGACCTTGTTGTCGAGTCGTAGTTTTCTAACAATCGAGTATTGTTAATTTGAGTCCTAACTGTTGTTTATGTTGTAGTGATAAGTTTAGATGGCTGGAAGGAATGATGATGCACTTGTTGCTGCTTTAGAAGCAATGGCTCATGCGATGGAGAATCAGCCGAATGCTGACAGGAATGTTGGATCTCGTAGTTTGGCGACTTTCCAGAGAGAGAATCTGCCTACGTTCAAGGGAAAGTATGATCCTGACGGAGCATTGGATTGGTTGAAAGAGATTGAGAGAATCTTCCGTGTGATGGACTGCACTCTAGTGCATAAGGTTCGATATGGTACTCATATGCTAGCAGTCGAGGCTGATGACTGGTGTGATACGGTGGGAGAACTGACTTGAGGTTTTTGCGTTTGTATTCGCACTTGTTCGGTTTAGCAAGAGTCGCCACTGACTTTTTATTTATCCTAAGGAAAGGTCAAAAAGCACAGGAAAGACCTTTGAGATGTTTCGTGGGTTCGGGGGGTAGATTATCAAAAGGGAATGTGCTAGCACCCTTTTCATCCATGGTTATCCATGGGCTCTTAGTTACTTGTTTTAGATCACTTGCCTTGGTTTTTCAATTGCTTGAAATGGTGTTTTGTGTGTGTGGTTTTGAAAATGTTTTGAAAAAGATGCCTTGTCTAGGCAACCATTGTAACAATTCTTTACTCGAATGTTTTACAAAGGTGTTTGTCTTTTTGAAAAGATGTTTCAATGTTCTTGAAAGTTTGTTTTGAAATTATGTGGAGATGTGTGTTTGAAAATGGCAAGTGTGTTTTGCAAGTTTGATCAAGTAACTAAGAGTTTGTCTACCCTAAATTTCTCAAAGATCTTTCTTATGTTTTAACCCTTTTAACAGTGTTGTTTCACCATTGTATTTGGTGAACAACCTTTTGTTAGGATGTTAACGGGACGGGTGCGGGTCATCGTATACAATCATTGAAGGCAACTTGTGAGACGCTCTAGCAATTTTTGTAAGGGACGAGACCGTTTTATCGAAGGCAACATTGAGGGTCATCGAGGGACTAACGATCTTTGTTTATCGAAGGGACATTTTCTAGAGTGTCTCGTACTCGAGGGACATGATTGCATTTTCCGAGGCAACAAGCGAGGTTACCCTAGAGGTGCAAGTGTGAATTGTGTATTGATTTTCATGCATTTATCTTTGTGTTAGGTTATCTAGCGGTTGATTTTGAATCTTCGCATACAAACCCTAATTACTATACAGTATATGGAAAGCGATAAATTGCGGGAATTTAAAGTCTAAGCTATTACAAATAAGTATCCGGGGATGGGGGTACAAATGTTTACAAATGGGGATGAGTCTTATCAGGATAGTAGTGTCCAAATATTATTTACAACCAAATCGAATCATCGCATTCTCAATGTAAAATATAGCAAAGTATAAGAATAAAGAGAATCAAAAGTATTGTGAAATGTACATGGTTATTTACAAGTGAGCAAAATATTAACCTAATGTATTATTAAGTATTATTATTTTTGTGTTTTTGTTAATTATATATAAACAAAAAGTTTTAAAGAAAAGAAAAGAAAATTGTTTAAGTTAAAGAAAACTATTATTTAGGTATTTTAGTTAATGTTTTTATATATAAAAAGATTTATTAAACAAAAAAAGTTTTAAGACAAGAAATCTATTATTTACCTATTTTTGTGAAATGTTTTATATACAAGATTTAATTAAAAAAATAGAAATTTTAACACAAGAAAATTATTTAAACTTAATAAACCTAATATTTATGTATTTCAAGTGTGATAAAAAAGTATTAGTAAATTTTTTACAAAAAAGAAGTTAATGTATTATTTTTATTTGACAAAAGGAGTTAGGTCATATAAAAAGAAAATAAGGTGATGGTAGTAAAAAAAGTATTGGTTTGAAATAAAAAAAAGTAAGATATTAAATGGGCTTTTGAAGGAAATGCTTGGCCCAAACAACAAAAACAAACAGATTCAAAAAAAAGAGGGGGGTGTATGTGCCAGAATCAGTTGGGCTTGGTGTTTGTTCAAAGGGGCAGGCCCAAACGCTTTGTTAACAAATTTTTTAAGGTTTCACTTTGTTTGTTTCAGAATGGGATTACAATGTTTTTGTGAGCGGCGCTGCTTTCCATCTTCTTCATCGCCTCTTCCTCGTTCTTCAACCATGGTTTCTGATATCTCCCTCCACTCGCCTCAGCCACCGGAGCGACGCCTCCATCCGTCTTCCGTCATTCCTTCATAGAGGCCTAGGGCTCTTGCTTCGTGACGGTATGATCTGTTAGCTTCGTTTTAGCTTATGTGATATTACTCTTTCCGTCTTGGTGGTGTTATGTACGAGTTTTAATCTTTATCTTTTTGACGCTTATATGTGATAGGGATTTTGAGAGATATACCTGAGTGCTTCGCTCTAAGATTTGAAGGAGGAGGAAGATGGATTGGCCAGTGATGCTTCCAGGAGGCCAAGGCGGATGGAGTATGATGACAAGAGCTTCCTGGTACTTGTATCCTTTAGCTTTCCTTGAATGGTTTTATGATGATAGTGTCTCTGAAAACCCTAGGATACTTCACTTCTGCATCTTCTTTTCTTCTTCTGAATACTTGCTTCTGTGATGCTTTTGATGATTATGTGATGAGCTGCTTGTTCTGAGATTGTTTATGTTGGCCCTATGATGAATTCGTTCTGAGGGTGCTTGGATTTGTTTGGTTCTGACTTTTTTCTTCTCTTGATGCTGTTGACTTCCAATGATGGTTATTTCTGAGAGTTGTTATTGTTTCTGAGTTTGATATTTGGACTTGCTTGTTGGAGTTTTGTTTGAATAAAGGCTTGAGGTTACAGGCTTTTAGCAGGCAAGCTTATGCAGGCTTGCTTCTGCAACTTTTGTGGTTGAATATGTTTTATGCAGGTTTGTTGAAGTTTATGCAGGTTATTGAGTTTGAACACAGGTTTGTGTTTTATGCAGGCCTGAGGTGTTCTTAACATAGGTTTGAAGTTTGTGTTTTGATGCAGGCTTGTTGAGGTTTTAGCAGGCTTGTGGTGTTCTTAACACAGGTTTGAAGTTTTTGTTTTGATGCAGGCTTGTTGGGGTTTTAGCAGGCTGTGCTTGCTTCTTCAAGGCTTGTGTTTTGAGGTGTTATCTGTTTACAGTTCTTTTATGATATCTTTTGTGTTCTTCTCCTTTTTTCTTTTGAACTATTCTGATTTTTTATATTTATCTATTCTTCTTAGCCTGCCCAAAACTGTAAGCCTCTACTTCTCTCTCTCTTTTCTCTCTCTCCAGAAAAGTATATTTAATTACTTAAACTGTACTTTCTATTCTGAAAAGGTTTTGGCCAGAAAATGATGAAAAATGTTTTGAAATATTGCTTGCATCTTTGGCTTTCCTCTGCATATCTTCTTACCTCCAGATTTTCTGCATTGCTTTTGTGTACTTGTTGACAACTTTTGACAGTTTTTGATATCTTTTGGTATCTTCTTTGACAACTTTTGACAGTTTGGAACTTGTGACTTAGTTTGCCCCTTTGACAATTTGGTTTGCCTAGTTTGATAATGCAATTCAGTTTGGATTTATGCAGCTTGTTTGGCATTTCAGTTTGCACTTTGCAATTTGAATTTATGCAGCTTTGTGCATTTTGCAAAATAATTCATATGCTTGCAAACATTTTACTTCCCTCTTTGTGAACCAAGAAGAGACATCTTCTTGCGATTTGCAGAGAGGACGAACAAACTGATTCCGGCCAAAACCTTTAATGATGAGTTTTTTGATTAACTGTCTGAAAAATACTTTTTTAATTCATCTGTGTTGACTTCTTTTTCTGTCTTTGCAGGTAAATACCAGTCGGGCAAAGGAAGCAGCGGTAGAAGATGAAGACCTCAAGAAACTTAGGATATAGTTTTATTTTATTTTAATCATTTGTAATAAACATTATTATAAATACTGTAATTAAAATTACTGTATTTAAATAACACTTGTACCAATAATTAAAAATAAATAAAAGTCTTTTTGTCAGATAATTCTCTGTTTCACTGTCTATTTAATTATTTAAGTTTCTTGAATTAAAATAACTGGAAGTACATCCCAATTATTCTAACTTAGATAAGATAAATAATTAATAACGTTGTAGTCTCACAAACCCCGCTTTAACCAGCAATAAGCCCGACATGTTAGTTAACCAATTGCACAGCTTAAACAAACAAACGTCCAGACGCCTTTCACTTCACTTGATTAAACTAAAACTGTAAATTTTCAACCAGAAGCCTCAGCTTCTAACCCAGAGGTTCAGGTTTTGAGAAACAAACTGAAATCTTGAACAGGCGTCAAAGCAGTGTGAAAGCCAATTAAGACACTGTGGATTCAAATTCTTCTGAGAATGCACTTGCAAACCCTAATTCTTGATTTATCGTCAAAGAAGCGTCTGCCTGATCAAACCCTGAGCCAAACTCAACCAAATCACTAAAAACCCTAATAATCTGCTTGGACTAATTCAAAAGTTAATGGAAACCCTAATTTTGACTGATAAGAAAAGTCGGTTTGACCGATTCTTGAGCCAATCTGAAAAATCAGGAAAAGCCCGAAGCTGTGATTTCTTGTGAAAAAGAGAGGGAAAATTTTGGGGTACAACAGTTGCCCCTGTTCAATCTTCTTGAACTTGAAGAGTTAGATTGGTAGGTTTTCCGTTCGCGACTCGAAGGTAAAAGGAGATTGGATACTAGAGTGCCTAAAAAATTTGCACTCGTCAAAGCGTAGTTTGAGAGAATGGGCTTAAAGATGCCATTTGGAGATGGGCTTAAAGATGCCATCTGGAGATGTGACAGAATCTTGTCGGGGGATGGGCTTAGAGATGCCATCTGGAAATTGTTGGTAGGAGGATGGGCTTATAGATGCCATCTGAAGGTGATTGTATCTTGTTGGAGATGGGCTTAGAGATGCCATCTAGAAATTGTTGGTAGGAGGATGGGCTTATAGATGCCATCTGAAGGTGATTGTATCTTGTTGGAGATGGGCTTGTAGATGCCATCCAAGAATGTTTGTTGAACTGTATGTCGTTGGTGAGTGGGTGAGTATCAGAAAGGTATCCATGTTTGGAACATCTCTTAACTGGGGATCTGAATAAGCAATGAATTGACATCCATGTTTGGAATCATCCGTAAACTGTTTTCAGAAGTTGAATCTGGAATTGAGAAGGAACCGATGTAGGGTTGCCTGATGATGAGCCCGTGTAAAATTGCATCTTGGAATTATTAATGATAGCCTTTGATTCTTATCCTGAAAAGGATAAAATGTTAGCTAAACACAAAGTTATGTTTCATGATATATATGATGCAATGAATTGTACTTCATCAATGTTTATGATATGAATGTGATGGATGCGCATGTAAGCTGAGTAGCTGTCTTGCTGAGGAAGACGAATCCTGGATAATGAAGTCTTTGGCTGCTGCTAGGGAAAGTAAATCCTTGACTGCTGCAGGGGATTGTTGGAAATGAGAAGTCCTGGAACCACTGTTGGGGAATCAGGAGTTTGGGTTGTATGCCAATCTACTGGGGATTCCTGTCTTGAGGAGATCTTCACTGGGGAATATCTGAATATCCTGTGAAGGATTGAGAATGAGAATCTTCAATCTTGGGGAATAAGAATTTTGTGGGAATATCAGGAGCTTGGGTGTATGCCAATCTACTAGGGAAGCAAGAATGAGAATCTTCATTCAGGCGTTGGGTCATAAGATTGGGTGTATGCCAATCTCTTGGGGTTTTAAGGATGAGAGTCTTCATTCTGTTAAGGGTCAGAAATTGGGAGTATACCAATCTTCTGAGGTTTTAAGGATGAGAGTCTTCATTCTGTTAAGGGTCAGAAATTAGGAGTATACCAATCTTCTGAGGCTTCAAGGATGAGAATCTTCATTCTGTTAAGGGTCAGAAATTGGGAGTATACCAATCTTCTGAGGCTTCAAGGATGAGAATCTTCATTCTGTTAAGGGTCAGAAATTGGGAGTATACCAATCTTCTGAGGCTTCAAGGATGAGAATCTTCATTCTGTTAAGGGTCAGAAATTGGGAGTATACCAATCTTCTGAGGCTTCAAGGATGAGAATCTTCATTCTGTTAAGGGTCAGAAATTGGGAGTATACCAATCTTCTGAGGCTTCAAGGATGAGAATCTTCATTCTGTTAAGGGTCAGAAATTGGGAGTATACCAATCTTCTGAGGCTTCAAGGATGAGAATCTTCATTCTGTTAAGGGTCAGAAATTGGGAGTATACCAATCTTCTGAGGCTTCAAGGATGAGAATCTTCATTCTTGAGAAAAACAAGATTTTTAGGAGCTTCATTTGTCCGTTATCTTGTTGGTGGTTGTAACTTCCAGCAGGTGATGAAGGAAATTTGATGATGACTGCAACTTCCAGAAGGAAATTTTGAACGCTCTTGAATTCCAGCAGGTGATGAAGGAATTTTTGATGATGACCGCAACTTCCAGAAGGAAATTTTGAACGCTCTTGAAACTTGGAATGTAATTTTGATTTGGAGAATAAATCCTTGACAAATGTTGGGGAAATAAACCCATGACTGCAGGTCTGCTAGAGAGGTGATGAACTCCTTGAGGACGCTTGAATGTCTTTTCAAAAAGATTTCGGAGAAGTTTCATCACTGCCCCTAGTATCAGATGCTTGTGATATTGCCAGGAAACTTGGATTACACGTAACCCTTTGATGAGATTGACGTTTAATGCCCCAAGTGATGGTGACGGAGACTTGCCCCAGGTTAATCTGTAATTGAGAGATTTGTTGAAATCTTGACTGGACTGCCCCAGGTTAATTGAACTTTGAAAGATCTGTTGAAATCTTGACTGGACTGCCCCAGGTTAATTGAACTTTGAAAGATCTGTTGAAATCTTGACTGGACTTCCCCAGGTTAACTGGACAATACCATATAAAATCTCCTTTTGTTGATAGGAGACTTTTGCAACAGGAGTGTCATCCCACTTGAAGTGACTTAAATCACTGAGAGAGCTTTCGTTCCTCCGAACATTCATTGTATGAATTTCTTCGCTGTTAAACAAGTAAACCATGTGAAAACAACGATATTCAAATAATGTAAAGTTTATGCTTGTCTCAAAGTTTTGAAAAATGCGTTTTTTAGCAGAAAACTTTTTATAAGACAAATTTAACACAAGATTTAGGGCAAAGCCTTACAGGAGTCAGAATACCTTTTGTAACAGTATGCTTTCGAACTAACCCATGCTTCAATTAGGACTTTTGAAGGGTTGTAACGTGGCTTGGTTCACGGTTTAAGAAACAAAGGATAGAGGCTCAAAGTATATTTGTACCCACCGCTCTTCGTAATGTCCTTCAGTCCTAAACTCAGTTAATTGCACGTTTGAACTCCATTCGAGTTTGGAACGACCCTTTCTTTTTTGGTGATGGTTCACACAAGTTGGATTTTGGAAGGCAATCATTTTTGCAACATTTTTCATGTTGTTGATGATTTGTAATGACCTCTTTATTTTGATTTATTATCCCTAACTTTTGCCTGACTGTTCCTGTTTTCAAGATTATAGTCAGCGGGATGCCCCAGCTTTCTTAAGCCTCCTTTGTAGGTTTTGGCTCAGTGGGCTTTTCTCTTTTGAGAGATTGACTGCCTATGTGATAGGGAACCATCACCGTCTTTTGGTTCCAAAGGAAAGTTTTTGATGTCATTCATTGTATTATGAACTGAGAGTTTGCGATTTCAATGCGCATCTTTTTTTTTGAATTAACTGAGAGACTACCCTGCCCCAGGTTTAAATCAAATGTTTCAATTTGTTTAGAACAGAAAACTCCTACTTCTTTGGCTCGAAGGGGTTGACTAGGGATTATCTTCCTTATAACTCCAGTGTTTAGGATTTGAAAGAAATGCATGTACATCGTCAACAAGGTCTGTTCAAAAGCATACTGTATGAGATTATGGCATTGTTTCGTCACCCTCCCTCTAAAGGCTTGTAGCTTTTTATCAAGAGTTAAATGTCATAAAGAAAGCACAAGAATAATGAAAACGAATGGATGAATTCAAGACAAACATATGCAATGCATTAATGAAACAGAGTTTGACATCAAAAGATAATTGTTTGAATAACAAAAGAAATTACAACTTGAAAATTCAAATGGAACAAAAGCCTCTCAGTTCAAGCTTTGTCATTTCAAATGGAGAAACCCTTAATGGAAGATTTTCATCTCGCCATCCAGCATGAATTTCAACACTCCATTGTCAATCAGATCCTGAATTTTGTTTTTCAAGGCCCAACAGTCATCGGTGTCATGTCCAGGACTATAAGAGTGGTATACACAAAATGCGTCAGGGTGATAGCTAGGAGCAGAGGTGTTGGGATTCCGGATAGGATCCCTTAAAGCAGTCAGATTGACTTCTAACAGGAGTTCCAGTATTAGAGATGATGGTATGTCAGTCTCAGTGAACTGTCTTCCAGACGTATTTTGCTTACGCTGATTACCCCGTTGACGTTGACGAGGTTGTTGATGGGCTTGTGACCCTGAAGCAAGTTAAGGAGCTTTTCCCTTGTCTTCTTGTCTCAAAGGGGGTTGAATGATGACTTGATCTTCAACCTTAGGTATTTGCCCCACCTGGTTGTCCCGAAGCAGCCTGTTGACGAGGACCTTGAGCTCTTCTTGTCTTTGATCTAAGTCTTGAATGAGAGCCATCTGGCCCACCAGCTGTCCCATCATCTGGATCTTCATTGTTGCCAACTCAATCTGCAGTCCTTCCAACTGATCATTCCTGATGCCTCCCGGATTCCCCAGGACCATGCCCCTTGTGAGGAGAGCTTTTATCTCTTCTTGCCCATGGGATAGGTTCAAGAACATCTCTTGAAGTTGAGCATTCTGAGCCTGGATGCCCTTGATAGTCTGCTCCAGAGCCATCTCTACTGAAATAAACAGTAGGAGAATAAGGAAACATGAAAAGGAAAACCTGTTATGATGCAATGCATGCATGTTTTCAAGGACCTCTCGGGGTAAACACAAGAAAATGTTAGAGGTTGAACTTTGACCAACATCCTTGATTGGAGAACCTTGCAATGGTGGATGTCTTTCCACGAGAATCAAGCTCACCATGTCAAGTGGGTCATAGCCCCTGATTCAAGTTGTTGCACTTGATATTTGACGGCATTTGTTTAGAGGGGAACCCTCTTGCCCTTTGGTAGACGTCTGGTTCAACGTGACCCTGCATCAAAAGACCCTCGAGATCCTTGAAATGGTTATTGAAAATGCTATGGTATGATGTTATGTACATGTATGCAAAAGCAAGTAAGTGTTATATACAGGTAATCATATTCACACAAAGCAAACAAGTCCTTAGGTTTAGGCTTGCATGGGGTTCGTAGGTAAGTACCCTCTTGAGTTTAGCTGGCTCATCCTGTCCTAAAATAGAAACCGGGTTCTAAGGAGCTCAATATCACTGGATTATTTTCTGTGTTCATTGTTTTGGTTTAGCCACTTAACTCGCGACCAAAATATTCCAAGAAAACAATCCTCAATGAGTGTAGTATCGAGTATCTACCAACTTCGGACTGCACCAAAGTCGGTCATCTCACTACCCCTAAAAAGGCCAAGATGGTCAAGTAAGGTTCTAGAGTTCGTTAGTGCTTCATGACATCAATCAGCGGCCCCGTATTCTCCTTGACTACTCAAGGGCTACCGATACTCACAAATATGTCACACTAACATAGCTACTGCTTCAACCATGTCGGTATACCCCGCACAGTTCCCTCACAGTTTATTGCTATTTACCTAAGAAGGTGCCCCCAAATCCGGGTGTAGGATTTAAACAAACCCAAACAAGGAAACCAAAAAGGAAAGCAATCAAAGCAATCAAAGCAAGTATGTAAAGGTGATCTAAAACCCTAAGGTAACCCCACTTTTAGAAAAATCCCCAGCAGAGTCGTCAGTTCTGTGATACGGTGGGAGAACTGACTTGAGGTTTTTGCGTTTGTATTCGCACTTGTTCGGTTTAGCAAGAGTCGCCACCGACTTTTTATTTATCCTAAGGAAAGGTCAAAAAGAACAGGAAAGACCTTTGAGATGTTTCGTGGGTTCGGGGGGTAGATTATGAAAAGGGAAGGTGCTAGCACCCTTTTCATCCATGGTTATCCATGGGCTCTTAGTTACTTGTTTTAGATCACTTGCCTTGGTTTTTCAATTGCTTGAAATGGTGTTTTGTGTGTGTGGTTTTGAAAATGTTTTGAAAAAGATGCCTTGTCTAGGCAACCATTGTAATAATTCTTTACTCGAATGTTTTACAAAGGTGTTTGTCTTTTTGAAAAGATGTTTCAATGTTCTTGAAAGTTTGTTTTGAAATTGTGTGGAGATGTGTGTTTGAAAATGGCAAGTGTGTTTTGCAAGTTTGATCAAGTAACTAAGAGTTTGTCTACCCTAAATTTCTCAAAGATCTTTCTTATGTTTTAACCCTTTTAACAGTGTTGTTTCACCATTGTATTTGGTGAACAACCTTGTGTTAGGATGTTAACGGGACGGGTGCGGGTCATCGTATACAATCATTGAAGGCAACTTGTGAGACACTCTAGCAATTTTTGTAAGGGACGAGACCGTTTTATAGAAGGCAATATTGAGGGTCATCGAGGGACTAACGATCTTTGTTTATCGAAGGGACATTTGCTAGAGTGTCTCGTACTCGAGGGACATGATTGCATTTTCCGAGGCAACGAGCGAGGTTACCCTAGAGGTGCAAGTGTGAATTTTGTATTGATTTTCATGCATTTATCTTTGTGTTAGGTTATCTAGCGGTTGATTTTGAATCTTCGCATACAAACCCTAATTACTATACAGTATATGGAAAGCGATAAATTGACGGAATTTAAAGTCTAAGCTATTACAAATAAGTATCCGGGGATGGGGGTACAAATGTTTACAAATGGGGATGAGTCTTATCAGGATAGTAGTGTCCAAATATTATTTACAACCAAATCGAATCATCGCATTCTCAATGTAAAATATAGCAAAGTATAAGAATAAAGAGAATCAAAAATATTGTAAAATGTACATGGTTATTTACAAGTGAGCAAAATATTAACCTAATGTATTATTATGTATTATTATTTTTGTGTTTTTGTTAATTCTATATAAACAAAAAGTTTTAAAGAAAAGAAAAGAAAATTGTTTAAGTTAAAGAAAACTATTATTTAGGTATTTTAGTTAATGTTTTTATATATAAAAAGATTTATTAAACAAAAAAAGTTTTAAGACAAGAAATCTATTATTTACATATTTTTGTGAAATGTTTTATATACAAGATTTAATTAAACAAAAAGAAATTTTAACACAAGAAAATTGTTTAAACTTAATAAACCTAATATTTATGTATTTCAAGTGTGATAAAAAAGTATTAGTAAAATTTTTACAAAAAAGAAGTTAATGTATTATTTTTATTTGACAAAAGGAGTTAGGTCATATAAAAAGAAAATAAGGTGATGGTAGTAAAAAAAAGTATTGGTTTGAAATAAAATAAAGTAAGATATTAAATAGGCTTTTGAAGGAAATTCTTGGCCCAAACGACAAAAACAAACAGATTCAAAAAAGGGGGGGGGGTGTATGTGCCAGAATCAGTTGGGCTTGGTGTTTCTTCAAAGGGGCAGGCCCAAACGCTTTGTTAACAAATTTTTTAGGGTTTCACTTTGTTTGTTTCAGAATGGGATTACAATGTTTTTGTGAGCGGCACTGCTTTCCATCTTCTTCATCGCCTCTTCCTCGTTCTTCAACCATGGTTTCTGATATCTCCCTCCACTCGCCTCAGCCACCGGAGCGACGCCTCCATCCGTCTTCCCTCATTCCTTCTCATAGGCCTAGGGCTCTTGCTTCGTGACGGTATGATCTGTTAGCTTCGTTTTAGCTTATGTGATATTAGTCTTTCCGTCTTGGTGGTGTTACGTATGAGTTTTAATCTTTATCTTTTTGACGCTTATATGTGATAGGGATTTTGAGAGATATACCTGAGTGCTTCGCTCTGAGATTTGAAGGAGGAGGAAGATGGATTGGCCGGTGATGCTTCCAGGAGGCCAAGGCGGAGGGAGTATGATGACAAGAGCTTCCTGGTACTTGTATCCTTTAGCTTTCCTTGAATGGTTTTATGATGATAGTGTCTCTGAAAACCCTATGATACTTCACTTCTGCATCTTATTTTCTTCTTCTTCTGAATACTTGCTTCTGTGATGCTTTTGATGATTATGTGATGAGCTGCTTGTTCTGAGAATGTTTATGTTGGCCCTATGATGAATTCGTTCTGAGGGTGCTTGGATTTGTTTGATTCTGACTTTTTTCTTCTCTTGATGCTGTTGACTTCCAATGATGGTTATTTCTGAGAGTTGTTATTGTTTCTGAGTTTGATATTTGGACTTGCTTGTTGGAGTTTTATTTGAATAAAGGCTTGAGGTTACGGGCTTTTAGCAGGCAAGCTTATGCAGGCTTGCTTCTGCAAGTTTTGTGGTTGAATAGGTTTTATGCAGGTTTGTTGAAGTTTATGCAGGTTATTGAGTTTGAACACAGGTTTGTGTTTTATGCAGGCCTGAGGTGTTCTTAACACAGGTTTGAAGTTTGTGTTTTGATGCAGGCTTGTTGAGGTTTTAGCAGGCTTGTGGTGTTCTTAACACAGGTTTGAAGTTTTTGTTTTGATGCAGGCTTGTTGGGGTTTTAGCAGGCTGTGCTTGCTTCTTCAAGGCTTGTGTTTTAAGGTGTTATCTGTTTACAGTTCTTTTGTGATATCTTTTGTGTTCTTCTCCTTTTTTTCTTTTGAACTATTCTGATTTGTTATATTTATCTATTCTTCTTAGCCTGCCCAAAACTGTAAGCCTCTACTTCTCTCTCTCTTTTCTCTCTCTCCAGAAAAGTATATTTAATTACTTAAACTGTACTTTCTATTCTGAAAAGGTTTTGGCCAGAAAATGATGAAAAATGTTTTGAAATATTGCTTGCATCTTTGGCTTTCCTCTGCATATCTTCTTACCTCCAGATTTTCTGCATTGCTTTTGTGTACTTGTTGACAACTTTTGACAATTTTTGATATCTTTTGGTATCTTCTTTGACAACTTTTGACAGTTTGGAACTTGTGACTTAGTTTTCCCCTTTGACAATTTGGTTTGCCTAGTTTGATAATGCAATTCAGTTTGGATTTATGCAGCTTGTTTGGCATTTCAGTTTGCACTTTGCAATTTGAATTTATGCAGCTTTGTGCATTTTGCAAAATAATTCATATGCTTGCAAACATTTTACTTCCCTCTTTGTGAACCAAGAAGAGACATCTTCTTGCGATTTGCAGAGAGGACGAACAAACTGATTCCGGCCAAAACCTTTAATGATGAGTTTTTTGATTAACTGTCTGAAAAATACTTTTTTAATTCATCTGTGTTGACTTCTTTTTCTGTCTTTGCAGGTAAATACCAGTCGGGCAAAGGAAGCAGCGGTAGAAGATGAAGACCTCAAGAAACTTAGGATATAGTTTTATTTTATTTTAATCATTTGTAATAAACATTATTATAAATACTGTAAATAAAATTACTGTATTTAAATAACAGTTGTACCAATAATTAAAAATAAATAAAAGTCTTTTTGTCAGATAATTCTCTGTTTCACTGTCTATTTAATTATTTAAGTTTCTTGAATTAAAATAACTGGAAGTACATCCCAATTATTCTAACTTAGATAAGATAAATAATTAATAACGTTGTAGTCTCACAAACCCCGCTTTAACCAGCAATAAGCCCGGCATGTCAGTTAACCAATTGCACAGCTTAAACAAACAAACGTCCAGACGCCTTTCACTTCACTTGATTAAACTAAAACTGTAAATTTTCAACCAGAAGCCTCAGCTTCTAACCCAGAGGTTCAGGTTTTGAGAAACAAACTGAAATCTTGAACAGGCGTCAAAGCAGTGTGAAAGCCAATTAAGACACTGTGGATTCAAATTCTTTTGAGAATGCACTTGCAAACCCTAATTCTTGATTTATCGTCAAAGAAGCGTCTGCCTGATCAAACCCTGAGCCAAACTCAACCAAATCACTAAAAACCCTAATAATCTGCTTGGACTGATTCAAAAGTTAATGGAAACCTTAATTTTGACTGATAAGAAAAGTCGGTTTGACCGATTCTTGAGCCAATATGAAAAATCAGGAAAAGCCCGAAGCTGTGATTTCTTGTGAAAAAGAGAGGGCAAATTTTGGGGTACAACAACTGGTGGCTAGAGACTTGTTAGAGATTGGAAGCTACATGTGAGAATGTCACTTGGGCTGTGTTCCGTAGGGAGTTTCCAAGGAAGTACTTTCCTGAAGATGTATGTGGTAAGAAGGAGATTGAGTTCCTTGAGCTGAAGCAGGGGAATATGTCAGTTGTTGAGTATACTGCCAAGTCTGTTGAGTTTGCTAAGTTTTATCAGCACTACGCTGAGGCAGATGCCGAGTTTTCGAAGTGTATCAAGTTTGAGAATGGGTTGCGCCCCGAGATAAAGAAGGCGATTGGATACCAGAAGATCTGTGTCTTTGCGGATTTGGTTGATAGTTGCAGGATTTATGAGGAGGATAATAATGCTCATTACAATATTATCAGTGAGAAGAGGGGTAAGCACCAACAGAATCATGGTAAGCCTTATGATACCCCAGCTGGTAAAGGTAAACATAAAGTTGCTCAGGGTCAGGGGACTAGGGGGGGAGATGCTCCTACTGGTGTGGTTTGTTTTAAGTGTGGAAAATCTGGGCACAAGAGTAATGTGTGCACTACTGAAGTGAAGAGGTGTTTCCGTTGTGGTAAGAACAGACATGTTGTATCTGAGTGCAAGCATAAAGATGTGATTTGTTTCAACTGTAGTGAAGAAGGGCACATTGGTAGTCAGTGTCAAAAACTGAAGAGGACTCAGACAAGTGGTAAAGTGTTCGCTTTCGTTGAGGATCAGACAGCTATCGAGGACAAACTTATTAGAGGTACATGTTTCATTAATAGTACTCCTTTAATTACTATTATTGATACTGGTGCTACTCATTGTTTTGTTGCTGCTGATTGTGTTGAAAGATTGGGTCTTATGTTGTCTTCTTTGAATGGAGAAATGGTCTTCGATACTCCAACCAAGGGGTCGGTGACTACTTCTTTTGTGTATTAAGTGTCCCTTGTCGATATTCGACAGAGACTTTGTTATTGATTTGGTTTGTTTACCGTTAAGAGGTTTGGATGTGATTTTGGGTATGAACTGGTTAGAGCATAACTGTGTTCATGTTAATTGTTATGACAAGTATGTGAAGTTTTCTACTCCTGAAGAAGAGGAAGATGGTCTGTTGTCTGCTAGACAGTTGAGAAAGTTGATGCAAGAGGAAGCACATATGTTCTCGTTGATGGCGTCTCTATCTATAGAGACTCAAGCTATAATTGAGAAATTACAGGTGGTGTGTGAATTTCCTGAAGTTTTCCCTGATGAGATTTCTGATGTATCGCCGGAGAGGGAAGTTGAATTTGCAATTGATCTTGTACCTGGTACCAGATCTGTGTCTATGGCACCATACAGGATGCCTGCATCTGAATTGTCAGAGTTAAAGAAGATATTGGAAGAGTTACTCGAAATGAAGTTTGTAAGGCCATGTGTATCGCCGTGGGGAGCTCCAGTGTTGTTAGTCAAGAAGAAAGATGGAAGTATGAGGCTCTGTGTTGATTATAGACAGTTGAATAAAGTGACGATTAAGAAAAAGTATCCTCTTCCAAGAATAGATGACTTGATGGACCAATTGGTGGATGCTCGTGTGTTTAGTAAGATTGATTTGAGGTCGGGTTACCATCAGATTAAAGTGAAGGATGAAGATATCCAGAAGACGACTTTTAGAACACGTTATGGACATTATGAGTATTCGGTGATGCCTTTCGGTGTTACTAATGCGCCGGGAGTATTCATGGAATATATGAATTGTATCTTCTATACTTATTTGGATCGGTTTATGGTGGTGTTCATTGATGATATTTTGATTTACTCTAAGTCAGAAGAAGAGCATGTGGAACACTTAAGAATAGTATTGCAAGTTTTGAAAGAGAAGAAGTTGTATGAAAAGCTGTCCAAGTGTGAATTCTGGTTAAAGGAGATTAGTTTTCTTGGTCATTTGATCTCAGGTAGTGGCATTGTTGTAGATCCATCAAAGGTTAATGTTGTGTTACAATGGGAAACTCCGAGGTCAGCTACTGAGATTAGAAGCTTTTTGGGATTAACTGGTTACTATAGAAGGTTTATCGGAGGTTTTTCTAAGTTGGCACTTCTGTTGACTAAGTTGACTTGTAAAGGTAGAGCTTTTCTATGGGATGTTCAGTGCGAAGAAAGTTTTACAGAATTGAAGAAGAGGTTAACGTCGGCTCCGATTTTGACGTTGCCTAATCCAGGAGAGCCTTTTGTGGTGTATTATGATGCTTCTAAGATGGGTTTAGGAGGTGTGCTTATGCAGAATGGTAAGGTAGTAGCTTATGCGTCAAGGCAGTTAAGGACTCATGAGAAAAACTATCCTACGCATGATTTAGAGCTCGCTGCAGTTGTTTTTATGTTGAAGATTTGGAGGCATTATCTTTATGGTTCTAGATTTGAAGTGTTAAGTGACCATAAGAGCTTAAAGTATTTATTCGATCAGAAGGAGTTGAATATGAGGAAACGAAGATGGTTGGAATTGTTAAAGGATTATGATTTCAGTTTGAATTATCATCCAGGAAAAGCGAATGTGGTAGCTGATGCATTGAGTCAGAAGACTTTACATATGTCGACAATGTTGGTTAAAGAGTTGGAATTGATTGAGCAGTTCAGAGATATGAGCTTAGTTTACGAAGTTACGCCATAGAGTGTTATGTTAGGTATGTTGAAGATTAATAATGAATTTCTAGACAGTACCAGAGAAGCTCAGAAGTTGGATGTTAAACTGGTAGATTTGATGGTTGGAATCGATCAGTCTGAGAATAATGATTTTAAGCTAGATGCGCAAGGTGTGTTAAGATTTCGTAACCGAATTTGTATTCCTGGTGATGCTGAGATGAAGAAAGTGATACTTGAAGAGAGTCATAAAAGTAAGTTGAGTATTCATCCAGGAGCTACAAAGATGTATCAAGATTTGAAAGGTTTGTTTTGGTGGCCTGGGATGAAGAGTGATGTGGGTCGGTTTGTGTATGCATGTTTGACTTGTCAGAAGTTGAAAGTTGAACATCAGAAGCCTGTAAGGTTGTTGCAACCGTTAGAAGTTCCAGAATGGAAATGGGATAGCATTTCGATGGACTTTGTGATAGGGTTACCTAATACTTTAAGAGGGCATGATTCGATTTGGGTGATTGTTGATAGGCTTACGAAGTCAGCTCATTTTATTCCTATCAACATCAGTTTTCCAGTGTCGAAGTTGGATGAGATTTACACTAGTGTGATTGTGAAGCTGCATAGTGTTCCTTTGTGCATTGTGTCAGATAGAGATCCAAGATTTACTTCTGATTTTTGGAAGAGTTTGCAAGAAGCGTTGGGTTCTAAGTCGAGGTTGAGTTCAGCATATCATCCTCAAACAAATGGTCAGACTGAACAGACTATTCAATCGTTGGAAGATTTTCTAAGGGTATGTGTTCTTGAGCAGGGAGGTTCGTGGGATATTTATCTTCCGTTGATAGAGTTAACTTATAATAACAATTACCATTCCAGTATTGGGATGGCACCTTTTGAAGCATTGTATGGTTGGAGATGTAGAACTCCTTTATGTTGGCATGAATCTGGTGAAAGTGTAGTACTTGGACCTTAACTTGTTCGTGAGACTACTGAGAAGGTGAAGTTGATTCGAGAAAAGATGAAAGCTTCCCAAAGTATACAGAAGAGTTATCATGACAAGCGAAGGAAGGATTTAGAATTCCAAGCGGGTGACCATGTGTTTTTGAGAGTTACACTTGTGACTGGTGTTGGGCAAGCGTTGAAGTCTAAGAAGCTCACTTCTCGTTTTATTGGACCATATCAGATTTCGGAGAGAGTGGGGAATGTTGCTTATAGAGTGGCTTTACCGCCTAATCTTTTGAATTTGCATGATGTGTTTCATGTGTCGCAACTCCAGAAGTATATTTCAGATCCATCTCATGTGATTCATATGGATGATGTGCAAGTACGGGATAATCTTACAGTGGAGACGACACCTGTACAGATCACGGATCTTGAAACTAAGACTCTGAGGGGCAAAGAGATTGCTTTGGCTAAAGTGTTTTGGCTAGGAGCTGCCGGAGAAAGCATGACTTGGGAGTTGGAGAGCAAGATGCGAGGCTCCTACCCTGAGTTGTTTGATTGAGGTAAATTTTCGAGGACGAAAATATTCTAAGTGGGGGAGAGTTGTAACGCCCGTAATTTAATTAATTATTTAATTAAATTATATTCTGAATAATTATGAAGATGATTAATTGGATTTAATTATTTTATTAAGTGGTGAAATAATATTAGAAGTATAATATTATTTGATGTGGGATATTTTAAAGGAATGGAAGTAATAGGGGGGGTGTATTAGCTTTGAGCCCATTAAGAAATAAAGGGAATAATAGGTTATTTTATTATTGTTAGAAAGAATAGAAAGAAGAGGCAGTAGAAGAATAAGGGTTGGAAAGAAGAACCTGGAAGCTGTTGGAAAAGAGGAAGAACGACAGAATGAGAATTCAAACGGAGATTATAGAGCAACCTTCAATCCAAGGTAAGGGTGGGGTTCTGACTCTATAATTGGGTTCATGATAATTTCTATGTGGGATTAGATGTGAAAGTTTTGTTTTATTCATGATTGAATTATATGATGTTGTATGATGGAAATTGATGATTGAAAGATGAATGATGATGTCCTGATACTGTTTATTTGATGTAGAATTATAGGATAACTGTAAGTGATGATTATCTATGATTAGGTTAGGTTTTTAGGGCTTAAAGTATGGAACCCGTAGTGAAAACACAGAGAAAATCGCAGGAATTTCCCATGACAGAGCAGTATGCGTCGACCCCAAATGGTATGTGTCGATACAAGCAGGTCTTTAGACTCAGGATATGTCGATATGTAGGAGCATGTGTCGATACATGTTGTATGGTAGACCCAGTATGAGTCGATACTATAGAGGATGCATCGACTCATGTTGCGAGTTCAGTGCAGTACGCATCGATCCAAGGAGTTATGCGTCGATCCATGTTGCCTAGTTTTTGGCAGAATCAGTTTGAGAATGTTGTAACTTGAGTTTTCAGATTCTATTTGAGGTTTCGTTTGAAGCGTTGAATTGCTAACGCGGTGAGCTTCATTCTTAAGGATTAAAATGAGGAATAAGAAGGATAACCATAAGATTTGAATTAGTTACCGTGTAGATCGCTATGTTGGTTTTTATGTAGAATGATGAAGATGAGATGCTTATAGGCTGCTGTTTGATTTGTAACAGTAGGATTAATAATAATAATGATGTAATATTACATAATAGTAGTATGTAGAGGTTTGGTGATTTATAAGTAAGCCTTAGTTGATTAACTAATTATAGGCAATGTCTTGTTGTAGGCCTAGGGCCAACATTGTGAAAATGATGAGTACTATCGTATTACTGTACAGCTGAGTTGTTGATGAGATGATGTTAATGAGAGTTTGTTTTGATGAATTATGATGTATAAATGATGTTTGATGATTTATGATGATAAATGATACCGATGAATGATGTTGATGAAGAGATGTTGAGATGCTTTTGATATGTAGGCCTTTGGCCAACGATGGTGTTGTATTGAGATGTTGTCAATTATGGTGTTGTTATTACATTCATAATTGCGTCGCATACATTTCATTTTGAGATGGAGCTTATGCTCGTTGAGATGGCCTGTATTGGCGAATATTGAGATGAAGGCTTATGCCTTGTTGATGCCTCTATTAATTGGCAAAATTTTGAGATGGGAGTTATACTCCAATGGTACCACATGCATTTGCATAGTATTGAGTCGCGTTATATGATTGCATAGAGAAGTGTGTATTGATGTTGTGAGTATGTATTATTGTTGTGATTATTGTTGATTATGAGATGAGAAGTGGTGATGTTATGTGATCTAATTTAATATATTAATTATCATATGCTTTATTATATTGTTAGATATCTCACCCCTTCTGTTTGAATGTTACCCTTATGTTGGTAACGTGCAGGTAATCGAGAGTGAAGGCCATATACCTTCAATAGTTCGAATCAGTGTCATTGCTCTGATACGTAACACTCGGGGGGATGAACGCTTGTTGCTTTTGATTATTGATTGTTTCAGTTGTTGCACTTTAATTTGATTGTTGCTAAGTATGCGTTGTTTTGAAGTTGCTGTAACGATGGACAAGATGTTATTATGAATTCCGCTGCGTAGATGTTTAAGTTGTTTAATTAAGAGATTAAATTATTATGATGATGGTTCATCCGAAGTTTAAAAGTGTTATGTATCAACGTTGAATGCAATGAATTTTAATGATGAATTTGTGACATCCCGATTCATTTGCGTGAATGATTTTATAACTCTGATTTATATATACAATTGCCGGGGTAGAATTGGGGTGTTACAATAACCCTAATTTGATCAGAGATTCTAAGTTGTTTGACTCGTTTCTAGACGAAGGGAAGGTGTTAGATATCATTCATCTACCTTGTTCACATGGATACTAGGGTTTAGAATTACGACTTAAGAAATAGGGTTTAATTTATATTATGGGAACTCGCCACGATTTTAGTCGTATGCCTATGTATCCTCTTAGGAGGAATCAGAGTCCCAATTCGTAGTTCGCAGTTGGTTGGTGTTTTTTATGGATTAAGAAGATATTTTGAATTCCCCTTGAACCAAGTCTAGGTGTGTGAATAGTGGATTTGTTAGACGAAGTTCGCAGCCGATTTAAAGTATCTTCATAATCTTTTTTTGAAAACTGTCTTGGATTTAATTAAATTATAAATAAAAAATATTTGGTGTTGGTTAGATATTTTTTAAATGTATTAATATATAAAAATCTTGCTAAATACATGAAAAGAAATAATTTTAATGCAATAAAAGTATTTATGAGTTAGAAAATAAATATTTGATTTTTAATAATAATAAATATTTTAGAATTTATAAATATATTAAATTATAAAAAATAATAATTATAAATAGTAAAAGTAATAAAAGAATTTAATTAAAAAAATGTAGGGGGTGTATTTCATTTGGGTTAAGTAAATCCGGAGGGTGTGGAAAGTAGAGCTATGAATTCAGATATTGAATTCAGCCTCAAACACAAGAGGGGGTGAATATTTCTTCAGGTCAGCAAAAGTAGGGGGTTTGGTCAGCAAGAGCCCAAGTTCAAATATTGAATTGAGCCCAGTAGTACAAGGGGGTATAGTTTCTAAGGTTGTAGTAAAAAACAGGGGTCATGTTTAGAGATGGGCCAGGCCCAAAACAAAGGCGTTGGGGAAGAGGCCTGTCTGGACATCTTGTGGGCAGGTGCACGGTATTACAATGGGAGCGTGTTTTTGGGACACTTGACGATGATCAATGGGATATCCAGTAGAGGCATATGGTAAGAGCATAAGGAGCACGACATCAAATTAGGGAGGTATTATATAAGCACATTTTTGGGCAGAAGGCCCATTTTCTTCTTTTTTCCCTCTCTCTACACAAAAATAAAAAAACATTGTATGGATATTAGAGAGAGAAGCTCTGACTTCTCTCTAGATTTCTATCACCAGAAATTACCTCTGCCTTGGGCGCCACCGGCCGGAAATCTCTTTTGTCGGCGGCTGCGCTAAGGCACCACCAACTTCATACTCCACCACAGTCTGGGTTCATATGAACCCTAAGAACCCCAAGGGTTCATGAAGAATTCTATCCTACCCAAACCTAAAAACCAACAATCGTGATGAACCCTTACCTAACCCTGATGAACCCTAACCCTTAGAAACCCAGAAATCCTATAACCAAACACCAATCGTCCCAAAATCCAACAACAATACCAATTAAAGCTAAGTTTGAGGCTTAACTTCCTTGCAATGATTCTTTTTGTTATTTGATTTCCTCTTTCTAATTCCTTCGTTCGTTCTTTGGTTGCAGGTTCTGACAGTGGCACTGTGACAGTTGCTTCTTGAACAAATCTTAGGGTTACAAAAATTGAAACCATAGATCTCAAGCAAGAGGATGCTTCAAGGCTTCAACTGCTTCTCTTTCTTCTTCTCCCAATTTCCCCTCCCCCTCTTAGAAATTTCTAGGTTATTTATAGGTTAGATTTTTAGACAGTTTAAGAAATTTTGTTGTTGATTAGCGTTATAATTTGTAATTAGAGATTTTTGGTTTAGAAATTGATTGTAATGGGATTTGATTTCATGTAATTGATTCATATTTGTATAAGATTTGATTATGTTTTGATTTGTTATTGTCTTGATTTATGCCGTTTTCTGACTTGAGCGTTTTTAGTAATTCTGGGCCTTTGAAGCCATTTATGGGCTTGGATCGTTGCAAAAGGGATGAAGATGATGAACATGGTGAATGACGCTTAGGGTTGAGATTAGGGTTTTCTCCCTTTTAGTTGACTTGGTCAAGATTCTAAAAAAAAGAATAATAAAAATAAATAATATTAATGTTAATAATCACAATAAAATAAGTAAATAATATTTATAAAAATAATTAAACAATAATTATAATAAATAGATAACAATTAAAAATGGACTCCGGCTGTAAATGTTGAAGTGGGCCAATTACTTGTTCAGACATTGGGCTTTCAAAAAACGAGTTGACATGGGTCTTCCTGATCCAATTTAAGTAAAAACATACACCCTCTATCATGATTTTTAAAACGGGCTTCAACACCATAACGGGTCAGTCTGATTAACAATAAACCCCTCATGTAATTAGCACACCCCTTCTTCTATTTATTCATTAAATTCTAAATGGGATGAAATATATCCAACAAAAACACCTCCCTTCTTAATCGTAAGAACCAACATAATGGGCCATTAGATTTCGATGGTCCATTAAGGCAATACACCCCTCTTATCAATCTTTAAACCCCCTGGAATAATATATGAATGAAAATTGGTATCACAGTAATAATACAAATATTGAATTGATAGGGAAAATTTATGGTATGAAAGCCGCCCCTATTTAATTACCCTTTGATTGAATAATGCAAGAATACGCAGGTCTCGCACATTTGAATCAAAGGTTTATTAAATAATGAAAGACCCCTAAAATTTGTCCGAACGACTATAAGGATACACCGTATAGCGTTCCCAAGAGTATGAAAAAATAAGCATAGATGATAATGTATCATCTTACCAGAGTTTGAGCAGAAAGTTTTAACTTAATACAACGACGCGGATAACTCATCAATATCTAAAAGAGATAAAAAAAATTCGTATATTTACCATAACCTAGGTGATAAATAATAAGAGTTTGAGAAATTGACTTAATAATGCTTTGAGACTAATATAGTAAGTTTATAACGCATACCTTGGCTATTCATCAAAGCCCAGGGGATGAATAAAACAGAGTTTGATAGCATATTGCCGTATGGAGACTGACACAATAAATTATGCGGATTTCACTATGTTCACTATAACCTAGAGAGTAAATAATACGTGGATGAACCTGTGCATTTATCACGACCTAGGGGATAAAATACAACAGGGATAGGCTTACATTATTCATCACGACCTAGGGGATGAGTAGTATAATCCTGAAAATTTGTATACCTATTGCAACCTAGGGGATAGATATTTGAAGGATTTATGCGTTTACCACGACCTAGAGGATAAACGGCACGGAGATAGATTCGCATATTCATTACAACCTAGAGAATGAATAATATGAACTCGACAATTCACACAACTTCCACAACCTAGGGGGTAAATGATTGAAAAGTGTTTTGGTGATCGAATCTTAGATAACTAGATCAAAGATGCACTACGCCAAAAGTGAGTTTTAACTGTGCACATTAGACAACTCTTTTGTACAAAAGCACTGCTATAAGTGAATAAAAAAACACTGAAAACGTATAAAATAATTAGTAAAAGCGCTGCTAAACATATGACCTTAGACAGCGCTTTTAAAAAGCGCTGCTAAAGGATTGCTTTAGAAAGCGCTTTATCATAAGCACTGGTAAAGGGCCACTTTAGACAGCTCTTTAAGAAAGCGCTTTCTAAAGTCATAAAAAATTATTAAAAAAATAATAGAAAAGCACTACTAAAGGTCACTCTTAGCCAGCGCTTCTAAAAAGCTTTGTCTAAGGTCCATATTAGCCAGCGCTTTTAGAAAGCGCTGTCTAAACCCTTATAAGTCAGAATTAAAAAATTAGAACATTTGTATTCAGAGTATAACGAAAACAGAAACCCTTTCCCCCACGAAACCCATTTTCTGCTCCGTCTCAAAACGTCTTCCACCGTTCACCGTCGTAGCGTCCTCCACTGTCTCGCTCCGTTTCGCTTTGTTTTCCTCCACCCTCCCCCGCCAGTTCTCAAGGTATGTTCTTTATTGAAAATGTGTTTAACTCCATTGAAAATGTGTTCTTTAGCATTTTTAGCATTTAGCATTTTTAGCATTTTTTTGGATATATAACAGCATTTGGTAGGGCTTGATATACAACAGCATTTAGCATTTTTGGCATTTGGTAGGGCTTGATATATAACAACAACATTTTTAGCACTTAGCATTTTTAGCATTTTTTGGATTCTTGGTTCTATGTTTTGGAATATAAAACATGATATATATGATGGTGAAAGATGATATAAAAGTTTATGTTTATGTTAATTTTTGGCATTGTCATTTTATATATATTTTTTTGACTCGCTTCTGACTCTCTTTTATATTGGGTTTATGTTTATGTTTATTACAGGTTATTAGATGCTACTAACGATGATCACCCACGTGATGATTCTGTGCATGATGGAGATAAGGCCGTTAGTAAAACGGAAATGGAATATAGAAGAGGAATAACAATAATGAAGATAATAATACGGGATAGAGACCAAGGCATAAAGTATGAAGTGCATTGGAGCCAAGAAGGCCAACTCATTGAGCCTAACAGTTCAATGTTGACAAGTTATTTCGGTTCCGTGGTAAGAAGAGAAATTCCAATCACATGTGAAGATTGGAGAGCAAGAGTGTTGGACGACGCTAAAGATAAAATATGGAGTGAGATACATGTACCATATGTGATGTTAATTGTTTTTAATGACGATTATGTCTCTAAATTACTTATACTAACGCACTTTGTTTATGATTTTTGTAGAGGTCGTTCATCATTGAGGATACAAGGAGAGATTATATTCTTAAATTGGCCGGGAAAATACATAGAGGATTTAGAGCTTTCTTGTCAAACAAGTTTCTAAGGGATGCAGATAAAATTTTTGTTGATGCAGAGCTTCCAAGGAAATATGCTGATTTGATTACAGCTGAAGAATGGGAAACTTTTAAATAAAAAAGAAGTACCCAAAAATTTGAGAGCTTAAGTGTCGTAAATCGACAACGAGCATCAAGTCCAGCATATCCATATAGAAAAGGTCGTATAGGATATGCACGATTACAACATTCTATTGTAAGTATCTATAAATTGCAAAGTATCTATAATATATACACGCTTATATTTAATCATATTTTTTGGCTTAATGTGTAGCTAATAAAAGAGAATAGTTCTGAAACATCTCTATTCCGGAACACATTTTGTGGAAGGAAGCACGTGTGTGTAAGGATGGAGCTGTTGAAGAAAAAGTTCAACAAATTTTCGAGAAATGTGTAAGTATAACATTATTTATTTAATTACATCATACTTTTATTTATTTAATTACATCATTCTTTTATTAACATATCATTCTTTAATTACAATATTTATATGAATTTCAGGAGAGTCTTTCCCAGTCTATACCTCCAGACGAAGATACTGATTGCAGGAGAATACTCTCACGAGCATTAGATATTCGTGAGTATTCTGGTCGGGTGAGGGGTAAGGGATTTGGGATCACTCCAACATTCTTGAAAAAAAAAACAAATACAAAATCTCCAAGCAATAAAGAACTGCAGGAGAAGTTGGAAAAGTTACAACAAGAAGTCTATGAGCTGAGAAAGGAAAAGGAAATCGATCAAGCTACAGGCTTTAAAGATACTAGTGACAAAGCTAGCATCAATGGTAACTTTGGACAAAATATTCCCGAGGTAATTATATACCATCTTTATAAATTATAAAACCATGTTTGTTAACTATATAACCATGTTTATTAATTATATAACCATATTTATTAAATTATAGGGCATTTCCCGATGTCAACTCTATTTGTCTACACCAACTTATCGAATGTTTGGCAAGGGAAAAGTGTATAATATCTCGGGAGAAATGATTCACCATAGACCTCTCCCAGATGGATTTTTGAAAGTATCGGTCGACGTCGTCTTAGAGGGGGGTGTGTTGTTACCACTACCTGACGATGTGGCGGATGCAACATTGGTGGAAGATACAATAGGATCGTTTGTTGCATGGCCATCAAGCCTCGTTTGCGTAGATAATGAGGTATGCTTAAAATCATTTACTATTCAAATTTTTATGGTAATTATACTTACATTTTGTTTACATAGTAATGTTAGACTCCCACTAAATCCATTCCAAAAGATAAGGGGATTAGGCGGGATACCGAGTCAATTGCATCATTTGAGGTAACACAATTATATGACATTATGCTATGAGAAATGCTAATTTGTGATTTTATACTTTCCCTAACTAATTATATGATAACTAGATTCATGATAAAGAGACTACACAACTCAGTAGGGGTAAGGCGCCTGAAATTAGCAACATTTCGACACAAAAAAAGAATGTTGCTAAGAAGACTGTGGCACACAAAAAAACTACTGCTCAGTTTAGGTCGTGCCTTCGGAAATAATTTGGAATTACAGATATTCAGGATGGTGGTACCCGACTTATATCTATGAGTGCAGATATCTTTGGTTTTGAATATTATTTTGAAGCAATTGGTAGAGAGGACATGGAGCAAGTTTTTAGGCATTTGGAATTAGGCCTTGGTGTTATCGGTATATACATCAGGTATACTCCGATCAACTTTATTTTATTAAATGAGCAATTTAATCCCTCGTTTCAATGAATATAGTATAATGTTAATCATGTTTTAATTTAAGGTTTATGTATGACAACATTGTGCGCCCGCGTGGATTAGAAGCAAGATTTGACTTCTTAGCTCCCAACACTGTCAATTCCGGGTTGATTGTAACGAGACCAGATGATGTCATATCATATGTACCAGGTTTATTCGTGGCCAGTAAAGATACCGAGAAGTTGTTCTTTTTGCCATATAATACTGGCAACGGGTTAGAATTTCATCCTAACTTGATCTATTATAATTTTCCGTTTTTGTCCATTGTTTAATCTTTGTTTAATCTTACAGTGGACACGGGTTATTGGTTGCGATTAATCCTATGAGAGAAACTGTGTATTATCTGGACTCGTTATACAATGATTGGTCAACATATCCAGATTTGAAACAGATGATTGACACGTAAGTGTCTCGCTCCCAAAGAGATATTCAAGTTTATGTTTATGTTTATGTTTATGTTTATGGTCAACATATCTGGATTTGTGTTTATGTTTATGATTCTATAGCGTTCTACTTGCTTTTCGCTCCCAACGAGATATTCAAGTACCAAAAAGTAGAGTGAACAACGTTACATGGATCATAGTGGAGGTATATTTTCATAAAGAGATATTCAGTTTTGCTTACTTTAGTGTTGATACTTGATAAAACAATTTAAGGGGTATATCCTGATATATATTCGTATTTTCTTTCCATGTGTAGTGTCCTCGCCAGCGTAACGGTATAGATTGTGACTATTTTATGTTGAGGTTTATGAAAGAAACTATTATTTTGGATCGATTAGAGATTCCATCCACGGTATGGATTTCTAACTTATGAATTACATACTATTTTTATATTTTGTGTTTCTCATAAAATGACATATTGTTTTAACTAAATCACATACTATGTTATATTATTATATATGTAGTACTTTGAGGAATTCAATTGTGCATATTACTCAAAAGATCGATTGGATGAACTTATGGAGGAATGGTGTCAATTCATTATCAGGTTGAGAATTTTATAAGCTAAGGTATATTGTCTTATTTCCTTTGATGAGAACTTTCGAGTTTTGAGTATAAATTAAATTCGAATAAAGTGCAACATTAATATTATCATGTTATGAATTTTGATCATTTGATTTTTTTTCCAGGTTTATAGGTACATATGTGTAGAAGATAGAGCTAAGATATTCATGTTGTTGTTGTTGTTTCATATGAGAATTCTCGAAGATAGAAAGATGTATAGATGTAAATTCAATTTTGAATATTTTAGGCATTTTACCTAGTAGAATTTTAACTTGTATCATAAATTTTGTAAATGTTGTTGTCTATATCTTGTAGAATTTTAACTTGTATCATAACTTGTAAAAAGATGTATAAATGTTGTTGTTGTTGTTGTTGTTTTTATTGGAATGAAGCTACCAAATATGGAGCATAAAAGATAATTCTGAAAACCTGGATCAAAATATTGGAATGAAGCTACCAAATATTGGAATGAAGCTACCAAATATGATAAAAATTCTGATTAAAATAGATAATTTATTAAAAAAAATTGTAAACAATAGACAACGCTTTAGTAGAAAAGCGCTGTAAAAACTTTAAAAAAAAGTGCTACCTAAAGTCTGAAAGCGCTGTCTAAAGTGGGGGAATAGATAACGCTTTCAAAGGAAATCGCTATCTAAAGCCTACCTGGAAAAAATTACAAAGCGCTGTCTAAAGCCCAAGCGCTGTCTAAAGTGGACATAAGGCAGCACTTTTACGTTGAAAAAAAGCGCTGTCTTTTCTTTTAGCAGCGCTGTTTTAGGCAGCGCTTTAAAGCACTGTTAAAGGCCAAAAAAAGCACAGTCTTTTCCCTTTTTTGTAGTAGAGATGAGATCGGAGTTTTACCAGTTGTGTCTGCTCTCAACCAAGGTAATTGCTTGCTTTTATAATCTGACAAAGGGCCCCAAGATATTGGTTTTACCCAAAGTGTGTTTGAAAAATACCATGTATGATGTATATGCATAATGTCCTAGATTGATATGGAAACCATATATATGCATCGAGTATTTTGTGTATGCCCCAAATGTTTAAATATGCACCAAATGTGTGTATATGCCCCAAAATGTAATGAAAAAATGTTTTTCGATATTCTCCCCTCTTAAACCAATGGTTTTGTGTTACCAACTTCCCTATGTTGCGTTTGTCGTGGCATATTTGAATTGATTTGAACAAGATGAAAGGTGTTAACAGGATCTTGATATTGGTATCTGTTTTACCCCGAAATTTGCCCTCCCATATTTCTCAACACATTTCAAGTGAGGTCCTCAAATTGCTCAAGGAAGTCCAAGGGTTGACTAGACAAACACTCTCTTAAGGCAGTCTACCTCAAATTAGGGTTTCATTTTGCATCAAGATGCTTGAGTCCAAAGGATCCCAAATTCTCGCCACTTCCCTAATATTTTCTCAAGATCATCCATGTCAAGTTTCAAGCCTTGCAGAGAAAGTTTGCTCAGTCAATTGCTCAAAGACCTGAAAATCGATTGTGCTAGGGCAAAAGTCAACTGTGTCCTACATACAGTCAAACTTCAAGATTTTTGGTCAACATCCTCATTTTGAAGTATTATTCATCATTTTATCAAGGTTTGATCATGATTCCTCAAGGATTGCTCACAATTCATCATAATCCAAAAGTTGCTAAATTAGGGTTTTGCAGGAAAAGTCAACTCAACTTTGACCAAGCATAACTTTCTCATACTTTATAAAGAATGACCCACCCAAAGCTCATTTTTAAGAGGAGGAAATTACATACAATCCATATTCATATCCCAAGTTCAAAATATGCACTCACAAGAAGATATAAATTTGGACATTATAGGTCATTTTGAAAAGTCAACAAAAACACCTTTTTTGTCAAAGCTTCATACATGAACATGAAAGACTCAATTGAGATGATACCAAAAATGGTTGCTTAGAGGACACCTCAATCTTTCTAAAGAGTCCAAAAACACATCTCTAGGGTCAAAATTGAAGGAGTTATGCATTGGCAAAGTTGACCTTTTTTACAAAATTGCCAAAAGTCAAAAGTGACCAAAGTTGCAATTTTTGTCAAATGGGCCCAACTTTTTGTGCTTGTATTGAGTTTGTAACATGATCCACGACCCATGATCCTTCCCACTTGCCTTTATTTTTATTTTTGTCATTTATTTTGATTTTTATTTCAATTAAATCAAATTAAATCAAAATAAAATCATGAAAATATCAAAACTAATAAAAGCTTGAGATTTTGTGCATGTTTATGTCTCTTATACAACTGGGAAGAGAATCAAATCGTGCAAGGCTTGTTTGGACAGAAAAAGTTTGAATTTTTCTTGTTTTGGAAAGATTTGATGCAAGGGTGAATCAATGATCAAATCTTCATAATTGCAAGGATTTGATGCAAACTTGTAACCCTAATGCACTCTATGATATATATTGAATAAATCCAAAGCAAAAGAACAAGGATTGGAGGCGTGAGAAATTGAAAGAAAACTTGTAAAAAATCAACAAAAGTGGTGAATCAAATTCCAATTTCCAGGCCATCTCAAGCCTTTCCAGTTATCTCAATCGCTTGCTGGATATCTCCGGGTCATATTGCAATCATTAACAAGCTTCATAACATCCTAAAACGCATTGTAAGTATCCCACGACATTGATACTTTCTTGAAATCAAATATCACGATTCTGGCATTTGTAGCATGATTTCTTTATATATCCGTGTTCATTGAATCATTTGCAAGCTATTGGTTATGTTCAATTGCATTTTTATCAACTGTAGAGCAAGATGCCATAGTTAGGGTTCTTGGCTCGTTTTTGGGGTTTTCTGTTACAGGTACAATTGGCCATGGAAAGTGATACTATGATGCTCGTGAGTTTGCCACGAGTTGATTGGTACCATTGTTGGGCATTTATCTTGTTTATATGAGATTTTGGAGAAACGCAGGCTTATACCTACGCCCAGAAAACTGTAGGTAAAAGTCTGGACTTTTGCCAACGGAGGGAGGAAGAAGAAGGGTGGCGTGGCACCCCCTGACTGGTCCATTTAAAAATTCACGCCTTTGTAGTAGGTTATTTTGTTTTTTCAATATAATCATTGTTTGTTATCCTTTGTACAACAAAATAAGCCAACTCAGTTGGTCAGGAGGCGTTTGGAAAAGCCAAAGGGCCTGGGTTTGAATCCCAGGTCCCCCATATTATTTCATGATTTTGTTTCTTACATTATCAGGTACACTTGCATGCAAAGGGACCACCATATGCCATCATCCTTCAACCAACAAATCTCCAATCAGCTAGATCCAAGGGTCATCCTTGGGAGATCCATGATGCACCTTAGTCAAGCCAAGGCACAGGATCTGAAAAGTCAATGTGGGCTAAGGCTTATTGGGCCCAATACTGCTTTTGACACTCCCTTCTTGCCACTAACACCAGGCCCATTTCTCTCTTTTTTCTTTTATTTATTTATTTATTTTATTTATTTTGTTTAAATTATTTTCTAACATAAAATTAATTCTTTTTTTTACAAAAAAAAAACTCATTAAATCAATTTTCCACAATTTAGATTTAGGTTTTAATTTTATCAAAATTTAATTTAATAATTAGTTTAATTTAATTTTAGGGTAATTTTAACCTTTTTGTAAATAACTTAAAATAAATTAGAAAATTAGGGTTTGTTTGATTTAATTTTTATTTTCTTTTCTTAAAAGAAACAAAATGCCAAAATAGGTCAAATAAATTATTTCTCTTAATTTAAATTAATTAGTAATTAGGTTTGTACTTATTTAATTAAAGCCTTATTTTCTCAAAATAATCAAAAACAACAAAAAATGATTTTTCCTTTCAACTAGGTTAGACGGGGTCAAAACCCTATTTTCTCTCGTCCTTAATTCATCGCACGCGTTTATTATTTTTTGCAAATGTTAATGTAACTGCTCATGGGATGTAATAGTTTAATTAGGATTTTTCTTTTATTTATCGTTTTACGGGTTTTTGGCTATGTAATTAATCCCCCTCCCCGAAGCCTTTTAATAGCGTAGTTTTATTTCTCGCATTTTAATTTCCTCAAATATTAACTGTTAGATGTATGATAATAGGATTGCATGACAAGAATGTATGTTAAATTTTAAAATGGTTAGCAAACCCTAAATGTGCAAAGATAATAACTTGAAATCAAATCACTCGCACATGTGCACTCCTAGGGTATACTCTCACTTCGGTTGCCTTCGGTAAACGATCATTAAGTATAGGGTGTCTTAGTGGTTACCCTCTTGTTTAAACAAAGATCAAATGTCCCGTTCAGAAATGTTGCCTCGGAAATGTTGCCTCGAATATGATCTTAAGACACTAGGGTTATTACTAAGACGTCCTAACATTGCTTTAGTGATCGTACGTCCCTTTTGAATTGACCCTTACAACTCCAACGAGCTGCTACCTATTTCTCAATAGTAGGATAGTGCTGTCTAAAGGAAACGAGAACAGAAACAATCTTTTTTCGAGTAGGTTGATGCTAGTAGGTACTTGCTCAAATCAAACTTTTTTGCACCAAACACTTTTCAAACAAAGTTTTCAAAAACAACTTCGTAACACTCTTGAAGACAAGCAAGGGTTAAAATGAAGTAAAACAAAAAAATTTCCCAACACACAAACACAGAAGCAATTTTTAAAATTATGAGCAAGTACCTAAGAGCCCGTGGAAAACCACAGATAGAAAGGGTGCTAATACCTTCCCTTTATATAATATACCCCCCGTACTCAAAATCTCGAAAAAGGAATTTTTCTGTGCTTTTTTCCTTTCCAATTGGATAAAATAAAAGTCGGTGGCGACTCTTACTTACCGCGACATTTTATGAATAAAAAACACAAAACACAAACCAACATTTTCCAAAAACAGTCGGTTCTGCCACCGTATCACAGAGCTGGCGACTCTGCTGGGGACAAATAAGTGGGATATACCTTAGGATTAGTTCATCATAAATTGCTTCTCTTGTTTGATTTGATTGCTTTACTTTTGAGGGTTTTGTATTGTGAGTTACTATAGATCCTAACTCGGATCTGGGGAACACCTTTTAGGTAAGTAGCAATAAACTGTGAGGGAACTGTACGACGTAGACCGATACAGTTGAAGCAGTAGCTATGTTTATGTGGCACATTGGTTGGTACCGGTATCCTTTGTGGAGAAACGAGGAGAATAGGGGGCTGCTATGTGTGTCATTAAGCATCAACTGACCTTAGAACCTATAATTGACCAACTTGGACATTAGGAAGTAGTGAGATAGCCGACCTCGGTGTAAAGCTGAGAATTGGTTGATACTCGATGCTACACTCATTGAGACCATACTCTCGAGATAGTTCCGGCCGCAAGAAAAGATTGTGTGAGCTAAAACCATGACCGATGGAGGATGGTCAGTGATATTGAGAACCTCTAGAACCCGGTTACTATTATTAGGACATGTTAAAACCAACTGAACTTCAAGAGGGTAGTACCTAGACCCCATGCAAGCCTGAAACTTAAGGGCTTTTGTGTGACTTTTTTTCCTTTACCATGTTTGTTATATGCTATACCTGTTCTGTGTTTTATCATAACATCATGCATCATAACATAGCATGTATACTTCATTATACTAACCATTTCAAAGACCGAGGGGATTTATCTTTGTTCTGTTTTGCAGATTATGGCTTCCGTGCGCAGAAACACCATTTGAGTTAACTTTGTGCAAATACCTGCTCAACTCAAAGATTTAGCCTCGAGAGTTTCTGATACTTCCTCATTCATTAGGAGACATGGTCAGCTTCTTAGCTTGGTTACCTCAAAGTTTGATGAGAAGATGATGAGTGTGCTTTTCCAGTTCTTCGATCTGGTGCATCATTGCTTCACTTTCCCGGATTATCAGCTAGTTCCCACTATGGAAGAGTTTTCTCACTTATTGGGCATATCCATCCTTGAGCAGATGCCCTTCACAGGTTTGGAAGAGACTCCTAGACCAGAAGACATTACTTCAGCTCTACATTTGAAGCGGGTTGATGTGGCATCTAATTGGGAAACACGAAGCGGGGTTGAAGGTTTCTTAGCCAAGTTTCTGATAGATCAAGCTCAGCTATTCTGGGATAGTTTGGACTTTTAGGCTTTCAAAGACATCTTGTCTCTCCTTATCTACGGTTTGGTCCTCTTTCCGAATCGGGATTATTTTGTGGATGTGAATACGGTTAAGATCTTCCTGTCTCGCAATCCAGTGCCTACTCTTCTAGGTGATATCTTGCATGCCCTTTACACTTGTACTATGTGTAGAAGAGGGAATCTCATGTGTTGCATGCCGCTACTGACAAGGTGGTTTATTTCGCACCTCCCCAAGTCCGTATTGAAGAATGAGGAAGGTGTAGGATGGTCTTACAGGATAATGTCCCTTGCCCATACAGACATTCTTTGGAATTCTAAGGCTATGGAAAGCATTGCTGTCATTGATCGATGTGGGGGATACCCTAATGTCCCTTTGCTTGGAATCAGAGGGGGAATAACCTACAGTCCTTGTTTAGCTTTGCGAAAATTCGGTTGGGCTCAGAGAGACGGTCCTCATGAGATACTCCTTACAGATATTGCATTTGATTACAAGGAGGATATTGACGAGCATCGCCGGAGGTTTATTCGAGCTTGGGGCATGGTGAACAGATCTGACCCTCAAGAGCTAGGACCAAGGACTTCTCTCCCTATGCAGCCTTATCTCCAGTGGGTCTAAGCTCGAGCCCAGAAGCTTGGAATGCCTTATGAAGTTGTGTTGCCAGTGATTGTGGAGCCTACCAATGAAGAGGACATTCCTTATACAGTCCTTTATCCCTACATGCCCACTGATCTTGGAGCATTGAAGAGATCCTAGATTCAACTGAAAGAGGAGAGGGATACCTACCGGGAAAAGTACCATGAGCAAGAAAGGAAGATCCTGAAGCTTACCAGGAAACTTGAGAATGAAAGAACAATCAATGACTACGTCAGCACCAAGGGGAAGCGTCCATGGGATTTCTGATTTTGCTTTTTCTAGTTTAGATTTGTTTTTCATTTATTTCTTTGTAACGCCTCAAAGGCATTGTTGAACCTTTTTACAAGTTTAATCTAATAAAGTTTGTTTTATTTTTGTTTTGCAAATTTAAATCTCTCAAAGTCTTTGAAATCATTACATACGCATGCCATTATCATGCACACCATTACAGGTACCATTACAGGTTTCTCATCTTCTTCGCTGTTTATTTCAGCAAAAATGTCTTCCGATCAAGCTATCAAAGATCTTCAGGCACAAAATGCCCAATTCCAAGAGCTGTTCTTAAGCTTGGCTAAAGGGCAAGAGGATTTGGAAGCTCTCATCCTGAAAGAGAAAGAAAAGGAGAAGAAGAAGAAGAAGAAGAAGAAGGTTATTCTTTTGAGTATGGGTAAAAGGTTTGGGGATAGGCTGGAACAACAAGTTGATTTGTATCTTTCATCCAAAGGAGAGGAGGACTAAGAAGAAGAAAAAGGCCCCAGTCATGCGGTTTATGATAATGATACAGATTATGATGAAGAACAGTATCCTCCTGCTGAGGATAGGTACAAACAACTTGAAGACCGACTGAGCGCTATGGAGATTTAGAAGATCCCTGGTTTGGATTTCGAAGATTTGGGACTGGTATCTGGAGTGGTGATCCCTCATAAGTTCAAAGTTCTGATTTTCGCCAAGTACGATGGAATGTCCTCTCCAAAACTCCATCTCCGCTCGTACGTTATAAAAATCCAACCTTACACCGCTGATAGGAATATGTGGGTACATTTCTTTCAAGATAGTCTGTCAGGGACTCAACTTGAATGGTTTTATCAATTGGAAGGAGCTAATGTCCAAAACTGGGAGGACCTTGCTGCTACTTTCTATAGGCAGTACCAGTATAACACCGACCTTGCTCCTACTCGTATTCAGCTTCAGGGTATGTCTATGGGTGCAGGTGAAGGTTTTAAGGACTATGCTCAAAAGTGGGGAGATTTGGCTGGAAGAGTCCAACCCCCTTTGTCTGATAGGGAGTTGGTTTATATGTTTCTAGGGACGTTGTCTGGTCCATTTTTCAATCATCTGATCGGTAGTTCGTCATCTGGGTTTACTGAATTGATTTTGAATGGGGAGAGAGTAGAAGTTGGTATCCATAGTGGTAAGATACAAAAAGGTAATTCATCAAGTGAAGAAAAGAAGCCTTTCACTGGTAAGAAAGAAGCTAGTGCAGTCTACGACTCGAGGAGCCAAAGTAGACCTGAATGCCGTCAAGCAGTAAATGTGATAGTAATATTAAGACCCATCATTGCCCCACAACGCAACAGTCAACAAAGAATGGAGAGACCGCAGAGACAGTACACTCGGCTTAATATGACCTTGTCTCAAATTCTACCACAATTGTTGAAGACCAACCTGGTAACTCTGAGGGAAGCCCCGAAGAATCCCAGCACCACATCTCCGCTATATAACCCGAACGCCCGCTGCGCCTATCACTCTGACAGCCCAGTCATGATACAAACAACTGTTGGGCCTTGAAGAATAAGGTGCAAGACTTGATCGAAGCTAAAGAGATTGAGTTTGACGCTATGGAGAAACCCAACGTCATAACTGCTCATATGCCCAAACACGGTCATGGAGTAAATGTTGTGGACGATGATTTATTTGTGACCTCCGTGGAAGAAATTTCTACTCCTTTGATGACAGTTAAGAAGAATCTATTATTGGCTGGTCTATTTCCGGGCTGTGGCGAAGGTTACCACATGTGTTCAGTTCTGCCCACTGGTTGTCACTTATTGAAATCAGGTGTTCAACGCCTGATGAATAACAAATAGATCATGTTCGAGAAGACTATGATTTCGTTGGTTCCAGTTCAAGATGTTGCCATCATAACCATTTTCGCCAATCCTTCTGAGGCTTCCTCGAGAAATCCTGTTAGGATTACACCCATTACAAGAATCGCCCCGTTAATCATTACAATCCAGGGCCCTATTCCATACACTTCGGATAAGGCCGTCCCTTGGCACTATGGGGTCGATGTGTATTACCATGGAGTTAAGCAAGACTTAAAGATTGAAGAAGCTGATGCTGATATCAGCAATATTGTCGGGGCTAGCAAGGTCACCAGAAGTGGAAGACTCTTTTCTCCCGAGATTTCCCCTCCGACTGTCCACAAACCTATTATCATTCCATCTGCTAGTACATCATTTAATGTCCCAGTTCCTATTCCGGTTATCACCCCTGTCACCGAGCCATCTGGGACTTGAGGCAAAGAAATCACAGGTGAGCCTGCCCGGACGGAGGCACCTAAGAAGATCATCATAGAAACCTCTAAGCAAGAGATAGAAGAAATTCTGAAGATTATCAAGAAGAGTGACTACAACATAGTCGAGCAACTGGGGTAGACCCCGTCAAAAATCTCCATGTTGTCCTTGTTATTGTGTTCAGAAGCCCATGCAAAGGCTTTAATTACTTTCCTCAAAACTGCGCACGTTCCGCAGGAAACTTATGCCGATCAATTCAAAGACTACGTAGCTAGCTTGACTGCCGATAATGGGTTAGGTTTCTAAGACGCAGATCTGACTGCTAAAGGAAGAAATCACAATGATGCTCTGCACGTCTCGATCGAGTGCAGGGGCACTACTATGGCCCATGTACTGGTAGATACTGGGTCCTCATTGAATGTTTTACCAAAGAAAACACTAGACTGTCTGGACTGTGAAGGTTTGATTCTGAAGCCGAGCAATATTGTGGTTAGGGCTTTCGACGAGTCAAAAAGGATGGTGCACGGGGAAGTGGATGTCCTAGTTAAAGTTGGCTCTCATACTTTTGCATCTACGTTCTATGTGATGGATATCAGACCATCATATTCTTGCTTGTTGGGTCGCCCTTGGATTCATAAGGCTAGGGCAGTGACTTCTATGCTCCATCAGATGTTGAAATATCCAGTAAAGGGGAAGATCGTCATGGTACAAGGTGAGGATGAGTACATGGTGTGTCATCTCAATTCCTTTCGCTATGTGGAGATGGATAGGGAATTCATTGAAACCCCTTGTCAGAACTTTGAAGAGGTCCCCCAGATTTTGGCATCAGCTGAAGTTGCTGCTGATAAACCTCCGATGAAGATGGCTTTCCTCAAGGATGCCAGGGCTGTAATTGAAAAGGGTGGGTGTGCAAATTGGGGTCAGCTCCCTGATTTCACACACAAAATTGACAAGTTTGATTTGGGCTTTACTGCAGAGGCTCAAAGGGTTGTTCGGCACGCGCGGATTGGAAGACCTCCTCTGCATATCAGTAATAAGGGAGTGAATGCAATTGAAGATGGTGAAGAAGATTCAGATATCGACAACTGGATTTACCCGACTACCAACGGTGGATTGAACAACTGGACGGTGAAGGACTTCGTACCCGTTTCTTTTATTACACAGTAATTGACTTTTGTTTTGAGATTTGTAACAGACAGTTTGAAACTTTACGGCCCGGTGACTTGCCCGAGGCACCTTGGCTTTGTTTGTGAGGGCTTATTATTTGTCATTTTCATATATCATCAATAAAGCATTGGATGTTTTCTTGCATTACAAATTTTGCGCTCCTTGTTTTTATTTTCTGTCTCTCGCTTTATTAAAACAGTTATTGTCTTACACACACTCACATATCATAATGCAGATCCACATCCACTCTAGATCCCATTGATAATGACTCTGCTACTTCCAGTTATGACTTCTAAAATCCGATCAACCAAGCCGAGGACGAAGGTGAGGATGATTGTGAAGTGCTTGGGGAACTTGCTAGACTGTTACTACAGGAAGAGAGGGCCATACAACCTTATGAAGAGCCGTTGGAATAAGTGAATTTGGGTACCGAGGAAGACAGGAAAGAGGTCAAGATAGGTGTGAATCTGGAGCCTAGTGTTAAGAAACGGTTGATACAGATGCTACATGACTATGTTGAGATCTTCGCCTGGTCTTATGAAGATATGCCTGGTTTGGACACTGACATTGTGGTACACCGCCTGCCGACCAAAGAAGACTGTCCTCCGATAAAGCAGAAGGTTCACCGTATGCGCCCTGAGATGTCTGAGAAAATCAAAGCCGAGGTCATGAAACAGTTTGACACCGGGTTTCTAGCTGTTATTTCTTACCCACAGTGGGTTGCCAACGTGGTTCCGGTACCTAAGAAGGATGGTAAGGTATGAATGTGTGTGGACTATAGAGATCTGAACAGGGCGAGCCCCAAAGACGATTTCCCACTGCCTCACACCGATGTTCTGGTCGACAATATTGTGCAGCATAAGGTCTTCTCCTTTATGGATGGTTTTTCTGGTTACAATCAGATTAAGATGGCTCCCGAGGACATGGAGAAGACAACTTTCGTTACACAGTGGGGCACCTTCTATTACAAGGTAATGCCTTTCGGGTTGAAGAATGTTGGGGCAACTTATCAGCGCGCCATGGTCACTTTGTTCCACGACATGATTCACCATGAGATTGAGGTTTATGTTGATGACATGATCGCAAGGTCCCAGACTGAAGAAGAAGACCTTGACCATCTCCAGAAACTGTTCGACAGGTTGAAGATGTACAAGCTGAGGTTAAACCCGAACAAGTGCACCTTCGGGGTAAGGTCTGGTAAGCTGCTGGGTTTCGTCGTTAGTGATAAAGGTATTCAGGTGGACCCTGCCAAGGTAAAGGCTATACAGGAGATGCCAGTTCCCCGAATGGAAAAGGAAGTTAGAGGCTTTTTGGGACGTCTAAATTACATTGCCTGATTCATTTCACATCTGACTGCTACTTGTGAGCCGATCTTCAAGCTGTTGAAGAAAGATCAAGTGGTAAAATGGAATGATGAATGTCAGACCGCTTTCGAAAGGATCAAAGAATACCTCCAAGAGCCACCTATTTTGTTGCCTCCATTTGAAGGAAGACCTTTGATCTTATACTTGACAGTGCTAGATAATTCAATGGGGTGCGTGCTGGGGCAGCATGATGAGTCTAGTCGAAAAGAGCATGCTATTTACTACCTTAGCAAAAAGTTTACCGACTGCGAGACTCGATACTCGTTACTCAAGAAAACTTGCTGCGCTTTGGCATGGGCTGCTCGCCGGCTGAGACAGTATATGCTGACTCACACCACCTTATTGATATCAAAGATGGATCCAATCAAGTATATCTTCGAGAAGCCTGCCTTGTCCGGAAGAATAGCAAGATGGAAAATGATCTTAACTGAGTACGACATCCAATACACAACCCAAAAAGAAATCAGGGGGAGTGTGTTGGCGGATCATTTGGCGCATCAGGCCGTGGATGATTACCAATCCATGAATTTCAAGTTCCCGGATGAGAATATCATGTTGGTGACCGACTGTGAAGAACCTGGACCGGATGAAGGACCCGAGGAAGGATCCCGATGGTCTATGTATTTTGATAGAGCATCAAACGCGTTGGGTAATGCTATTGGCGTTGTGATCATATCTCCTGAGGGCTGTCATACTCCATTCACCACTCGATTATGTTTTAACTGCACCAACAATATGGCGGAGTACGAGGCATGCATCCTGGGTCTTCGAGCTGCTATTGACCTGAGGATTAAGTTCTTGAGTATATTCGGAGATTTCGCTCTAGTGATCAGTCAGATCAAAGGCGAGTGGGATATGAAACACCCAAATCTTATTCCTTACAAAGAGTATGTACTGACGTTGCTTCCGCACTTCGAGGAGACAACCTTTGAACATGTCCCCAGAGAGGAGAATCAGTTAGCTGACGCGCTAGCTACCATGTCTTCTATGTTCAAAGTCAGGCGGGACAATGAAGCTCCCCAAATTACCATTGAGAGGTTGGACGAACCCACACATTGTTGTGATATTGAGACTGAAGAAGTAGCAGATAAACCCCGGTTTCACGAGGTAAAGAGGTATCTTGAGGCTCGAGAGTACCCCGAGGGTGCATCTGTTAATGATAAGAAGTTTCTGAGGAGATTCGCTGCGAAGTTCTTCATCAGTAATAGTATCCTCTACAAGCGTAACCATGATTCGACCTTAATGTGATGTATGGACAAGAGCGAGGCAGAAAAGATCATGGCAGAGTTACATGAAGGTACTTTCGGAACTCATTCCAGTGGACATACCATGGCAAAGAAAATCCTACGGGCAGGATATTATTGGACCACTATGGAAGCCTATTGTTATCAGCACTCGCAGACCTGTCACAAGTGCCAAGTCTATGCTGATAAGGTGCATGTACCTCCAGTTCCTCTGAATGTTTTGACAACACCTTGGCCCTTTGCAATGTGGGGCATCGATATGATTGGCGAGATCAGGCCTACTACGTCTAACGGGCATCGTTTTATTCTGGTAGCTATTGATTACTTTACGAAGTGGGTTGAGGCAGCTTCCTTCGCTACAGTAACCAAGAACGTTGTGGCACGGTTTATCTGACACAACTTGATCTGTCGATATGGTGCACCGGAGAGAATCATTATGGACAATGGTACAAATCTCAACAATACAATGATCACTGAGCTCTGCAAACAGTTCAAGATATAACATCATAACTCTTCTCCCTACCGACCGAAGATGAATGGGGCTGTTGAAGCGGCTAATAAGAACATCAAGAAGATTGTGCAAAAGATGACAGTGACATACAAAGACTGGCATGAGATGTTACCATTCGCTCTTCATGGGTACCGTAACTCAGCACGGACTTCGACAGGGGCAACACCCTACTCTCTGGTGTATGGCATGGAGGCAGTCTTGCCCATTGAAGTCTAGATACCCTCTCTCCAGATTATGAAAGATGCAGGTTTGAGCGAAGACGATTAGATTCAGACCCGACTTGATCAACTGAACCTAATCGACGAAAAAAGGATTACTGCTATTTGTCATGGTCAAACGTATCAAAAGCGAATGATCAAGGCTTTTAACAAGAAAGTCAGACACCAAGAATATCAGGTCGGGGATCTAGTGATCAAGCGCATCATATTGCCGCAAGGTGATCCCAGGGGAAAATGGACCCCTACGTACGAAGGGCCATTTGTGGTTAAGAACATCTTCTCAGGAGGAGCTATGATTCTAACCACCATGGATGGTGACGACCTTCCTCACCCCGTCAATGCAGACATAGTGAAAAATACTACGCATAATTAAAGACCCGCTAGGTCGACTGGCCTAGGAAAAAATAAGGGCTTCCCGGTGAACCAAAAGGGTTCGGGAAAAAGTAAGGGATGAAAATGAAAAAAAACTGTACACCCGGCAATTCAAAAACCTGAAAAGGCGGCTTGGGAAAAAAAGGGTATCCCGGTGGACTGAAAACCTGCAAGGGCGGCCCAGGGAAAAATTAGGGATTGAAGTGTAACACTATGTTTCATTGGATCATCTTGCAACTAGACTTCGGTATCGACTATCAAGCTCGGACGGCGCCAATCAATCTGATCTACCTTCAACCAAGTAGCAAAAGTGATGAGACGCTCGAAGATATAAGGGCAATAGCAGAGTTGGAACCCAGTGGGATTGTTCACATAGTTGTTTTTCTTTGTTTTTCACAAATTGTATAATTTATATCTTCCGGCGGTGTTCTCTTACTAGGACGTCAGCCTCTTGTACAAAATGCCTATTACATGCCAATTTCAAGAATCAATATAATTCATTTTACAACAAATTTCAAAATTGTTTTTCTTTTTCTGTTTTATTTTGCAAGAACGTCCAATGATTCATTTTTGATATATGCATTTGAAAATAATTGTTGCCCACAAATATTTATATGCGAAACAAAAGACGATTACTGGTAACTTCAGGAACAGAGGCAAATAAGAAATGTCCAAACCTTACAGTTGCTCTATCCACCAGGTACAAGAATGGACCCAGTTGGAGAATGTGACTAAAAGTACATACACTCCCCCGCAGAGTAAGAGGTATCTAAAAACATCGGTGTTAATTCTCCCCAAGCAGAGTTCATCGATCACCAACACTAGAAGATTATCACCAGTGGAGTTTATTTATTCCACCAGCAGAAACTCAATCCCCAACAGGGTTCGTTATCGCCAGCAACTGTAATTCATCCCCAACTGTGGTTATTTCTCCAAATCAGCAGATCATCTGGAAGAATATATCTCTTCCCCACAGAGTCATTCTCTTACCAGTTTATTCTCCAGCCAAGTTATTCTCCCGCCAATTTATTCTCAAATCATCTTCGGTCATTACCCCCAGCGAGAACGAAGAACTCAACTCTTTGTACTCTCCAACAACAGTCCAAAAATTATTCTCCCCATTTAGAGAATGTCTCAAGAACATTACATATCCATGCATCATGGCATACGCATATACATCATGCAGTACAATATAATTTATTTTGAGAACATCATTACTCGATACATGTCATGCATCATGACATTACATACGACTAACTCCTTACCTTTCAGGGAAAGATGCAATCAAATTCTCACAAGTTTTCTCTGGTTCAGTCAAATCGCTGCTAAGATTTCTATTCCAATTCAAAGCCATGAAGCCCGGATCCGACCGGATAATGTCTTGATTTCTCCATCATACTGTGAAGCTCGGAGAACAACCGGATAACAGTACCAAAATACCGCGAAGCCTGGAATCAACCAGATAGTGTTTTATCTTAAATTCAAGCTATGAAGCCAGAATATCAACCGGAAAATAGTTGAATCCCCAGCAAGTTAGTGTGAAGCCTGGAGAACGACCAGATAACAATGCAAGTTACTGTGAAGCCTGGATTACGACCAGATAGCAGTACAAAGACACCATGAAGCCTGGAATCGACCAGATAGTGGTATATCATAAACACAAGCGGTGAAGCCCAGAAATCGACCGGAAAACAGCTTAATAAGGTATTGTGAAGCCTGGAAATCGACCAGATAGCAGTACAAGGCACCATGAAGCCTGGATACGATCAGATAATGGTATAAGACATCGTGAAGCCTGGATCTCGACCAGATAGCGGTAAAAGAAACTGAAGCTTGGGACTACGACTAGATAACAGTAAGGGACACTGCGAAGCTTGGATTTCGACCAAATAGCAGTCTACCCGGCCAATTACTATGAAGCCTATAAATCGACCGAATATTAGTAGGCCCTAAAATCAAATGGAAGCCCGGATGCGACTGGATAACCACTTGATTTCTTCTGAATCCTGGAGCACGACCAGATAAGAAGTAAGAAGTTGTGAAGCCTGGATTACGACCAGATAGCGACAAAAGACTGAAGCCTGGAATCGACCAGATAACAATATAAGACACTGCGAAGCTTGGGTTTCGACCAAATAGCAGTTTACCTGGACAATTACGAAGAAGCCTGAAATCGACCGGATATTAGTATGCCTTAAATACAAGTTAAAGCCTGGATGCGACCAGATAACAACTTAATTCCTTCTGAAGCCTGGAGTATGACCATATAAGAATTGAGAAATTGCGAAGCCTGGAAGACGACCAGATAGCAAGTTTAATCTCATCTCCCCAGTAAGTCACTGCAAAGCCTGAAGCACGACCAAATAGCAGTCGATCTTATCACTATGAAGCCTGGATCACGACTAGATAGTAGTTCATTTTCACCTCTTCAACTAAGAGATGATTCCCCAGTAGAATAACGGGCTACCGAAGCTCCTAAAATTAAACTTTTACCAAGACAGGGACCAGCATTCCCCAGCGAAGTCCTCCTCAATAACAGGTATACAAGCTCTCGCAAAGGAATCTCTTATGCGATCGACACTCCTTTGGATGGCATCTTTAAGCCCATCATCCATCATCAATCTCTAAATAGAATCTATAAGCCCATTCCCGACATCACAATACAAGTACCACCTCATGCGAGTGCAAATTTCTGGGCACTCTAGTGTTCAATCATCTTCAACCTTCAGATCACGAAAGGCAGGTAAGCCAATCTACACCCTCAGGTTTAAGAAGATTGAACAGGGGCAGCTGTTGTACCCCAAAGTTTTCCCTCCCATATTTCTCAACACATTTCAAGTGAGGTCCTCAAATTGCTCAAGGAAGTCCAAAGGTTGACCAGACAAACTCTCTCCTAAGGTAGTCTACCTCAAATTAGGGATTCATTTTGCATCAAGATGCTTGAGTCCAAATGATCCCAAATGCTCAACATTGTCCTAATATGTTCTCAAGATAATCCATGTCAAGTTTCAAGCCTTGCAAAGAAAGTTTGCTCAGTCAATTGCTCAAAGACCTGAAAATCGACTCTGCTAGGGCAAAAGTCAACTGTGTCCTACATACAGTCAAACTTTAAGATTTTTGGTCAACATCCTTATTTTGAAGTATTATTCATCATTTGATCAAGGGTTTATCATGATTCCTCAAGGATTTCCCACAATTCATCATAACCCAAAAGTTGCTAAATTAGGGTTTTGTAGGAAAAGTCAACTCAACTTTGACCAAGCATAAATTTTTCATACTTTATCAAGAATGACCCACCCAAATATCATTTTTAAGAGGAGGAAATTACCTAAAATCCATCTTCATCTCCTAAGTTCAAAATATTCACTCACAAGAAGATATAAATTTGGACATTATAGGTCATTTTGAAAAGTCAATAAAAACACCTTTTTTGTCAAAGATTCACACATGAACATGAAAGACTCAATTGAGATTATACCAAAAGGGTTGCTTAGAGGACATCTCAAGCTTTCTAAAAAGTTAAAGAACACATCTCTAGGGTCAAAATTGAAGGAGTTATGCATTGGCAAAGTTGACCTTTTTTGCAAAATTGCCAAAAGTCAAAAGTAACCAAAGTTGCAATTTTTGTCAAATGGGCCCAACTTTTTGTGCTTGTATTGAGTTTGTAACATGATCCACGGCCCATGATCCTTCCCACTTGCCTTTATTTTTATTTTTGTCATTTATTTTGATTTTTATTTCAATTAAATCAAATTAAATCAAAATAAAATCATGAAAATATCAAAACTAATAAAAGCTTGAGATTTTGTGCATGTTTAGGTCTCTTATACAGCTGGGAAGAGAATCAAATCGTGAAAGGCTTGTTTGGACAGAAAAAGATTGAATTTTTCTTGTTTTGGAAAGATTTGATGCAAGGGTGAATCAATGATCAAATCTTCATAATTGCAAGGATTTGATGCAAACTTGTAACCCTAATGCACTCTATGATATATATTGAATAAATCCAAAGAAAAAGAACAAGGATTGGAGGCGTGAGAAACTGAAAGAAAACTTGCCAAAAATCAACAAAAGCGGTGAATCAAATTCCAATTTCCAGGCCATCTCAAGCCTTTCCAGCTATCTCAATCGCTTGCTGGATATCTCAAAGATTCACACATGAACATGAAAGACTCAATTGAGATTATACCAAAAGGGTTGCTTAGAGGACATCTCAAGCTTTCTAAAAAGTTAAAGAACACATCTCTAGGGTCAAAATTGAAGGAGTTATGCATTGTCAAAGTTGACCTTTTTTGCAAAATTGCCAAAAGTCAAAAGTAACCAAAGTTGCAATTTTTGTCAAATAGGCCCAACTTTTTGTGCTTGTATTGAGTTTGTAACATGATCCACGGCCCATGATCCTTCCCACTTGCCTTTATTTTTATTTTTGTCATTTATTTTGATTTTTATTTCAATTAAATCAAATTAAATCAAAATAAAATCATGAAAATATCAAAACTAATAAAAGCTTGAGATTTTATGCATGTTTAGGTCTCTTATACAGCTGGGAAGAGAATCAAATCGTGAAAGGCTTGTTTGGACAGAAAAAGATTGAATTTTTCTTGTTTTGGAAAGATTTGATGCAAGGGTGAATCAATGATCAAATCTTCATAATTGCAAGGATTTGATGCAAACTTGTAACCCTAATGCACTCTATGATATATATTGAATAAATCCAAAGAAAAAGAACAAGGATTGGAGGCGTGAGAAACTAAAAGAAAACTTTCCAAAAATCAACAAAAGCGGTGAATCAAATTCCAATTTCCAGGCCATCTCAAGCCTTTCCAGCTATCTCAATCGCTTGCTGGATATCTCTGGGTCATATTGCAATCATTAACAAGCTTCATAACATCCTAAAACGCACTGTAAGTATCCCACGAAATTGATACTTTCTTGAAATCAAATATCACGATTCTGGCATTTATAGCATGATTTATTTTTATATTCGTGTTCATTGAATCATTTGTAAGCTATTTGTTATGTTCAATTGCATTTTTATTAACTGTAAAGCAAGATGCCATAGTTAGGATTCTTGGCTCGTTTTTGGGGTTTTCTGTTACAGGTACAATTGGCCATGGAAAGTGGATTTATGATGCTCATGAGTTTGCCACGAGTTGATTGGTACCATTGTTGGGCATTTATCTTGTTTGTATGAGATTTTGGAGAATCACAAGCTTATACCTACGCCCAGAAAACTGTAGGTAAAAGTCTGGACTTTTGCCAACGGAGGGAGGAAGAAGAAGGGTGGCGTGGCACCCCCTGATTGGCCCATTTAAAAATTTGCGCCTTTGTAGTAGGTTATTTTGTTTTTTCAATATAATCATTGTTTGTTATCCTTTGTACAACAAAACAAGCCAGCTCAGTTGGTCAGGAGGCGTTTGGAAAAGCCAAAGGGCCTGGGTTCGAATCCTAGGTCCCCCATATTATTTCATGATTTTGTTTCTTACATTATCAGATACACTTGCGTGCAAAGGGACCACCATATGCCATCATCCTTCAACCAACAGATCTCCAATCAGCTAGATCCAAGGGTCATCCTTGGGAGATCCATGATGCACTCTAGTCAAGCCAAGGCACAGGATCTGAAAAGTCAACGTGGGCTAAGGCTTATTGGGCCCAATACTGCTTTTGACACTCCCTTCTTGCCACTAACACCAGACCCATTTCTCTCTTTTTTCTTTTATTTTTTTCTTTTATTTATTTATTTAGTTTAAATTATTTTCTAACATAAAATTAATTCTTTTTTTACAAAAAAAACTCATTAAATCAATTTTCCACAATTTAGATTTAGGTTTTACTTTTATCAAAATTTAATTTAATAATTAGTTTAATTTAATTTTAGGGTAATTTTAATCTTTTTGTAAATAACTTAAAATAAATTAGAAAATTAGGGTTTGTTTGATTTAATTTTTATTTTTTTCCTCTTAAAATAACCAAAATGCCAAAATAGGTCAAATTAATTATTTCACTTAATTTAAATTAATTAGTAATTAGGTTTGTACTTATTTAATTAAAGCCTTATTTTCTCAAAATAATCAAAAACAACAAAAAATGATTTTTTTTCTTTCAACTAGGTTAGACGGGGTCAAAACCCTATTTTCTCTCGTCCTCAATTCACCGCACGCGTTTATTATTTTTTTTACAAATATTAATGTACTGCTCATGGGATGTAATAGTTTAATTAAGATTTTTCTTTTATTTATCGTTTTACGGGTTTTTGGCTATGTAATTAATCCCCCTCCGTGAAGCCTTGTAATAGCGTAGTTTTATTTCTCGCATTTTAATTTCCACAAATATTAACTGTTAGATGTATGATAATAGGATTGCATGACAAGAATGTATGTTAAATTTTAAAATGGTTAGCAAACCCTAAATGTGCAAAGATAATAACTTGAAATCAAATCACTCGCACATGCGCACTCCTAGGGTATACTCTCACTTCGGTTGCCTTCGGTAAATGATCATTAAGTATAGGGTGTCTTAGTGGTTGCCCTCTTGTCTAAACAAAGATCAAATGTCCCGTTCGAAAATGTTTCCTTGGAAATGTTGCCTCGGAAATGTTGCCTCGAATATGATCTTAAGACACTAGGGTTATTACTAAGACGTCCTAACATTGCTTTAGTGATCGTACGTCCCTTTCGAATTGACCCTTACAACTCCAACGACGGTGCTACCTATTTCTCAATAGTAGGATAGCGCTGTCTAAAGGAAACGAGAACAGAAACAATCTCTTTTTGAGTAGGTAGATGCTAGTAGGTACTTGCTCAAATCAAACTTTTTCGCACCAAACACTTTTCAAACAAAGTTTTCAAAAACAACTTCGTAACACTCTTGAAGACAGAAGCAAGGGTTAAAACGAAGTAAAACAAAAACTTTTCAAAACACACAAACACGAAAGCAATTTTTAAAATGATGAGCAAGTACCTAAGAGCCCGTGGAAAACCACGGATAAAAAGGGTGCTAATACCTTCCCTTTCTATAAAAAGGGTACTCAAAATCTCGAAAAAGGAATTTTTCCTGTGCTTTTTTCCTTTCCAATTGGATAAAATAAAAGTCGGTGGAGACTCTTGCTTACCGCGACATTTTGCAAATACAAAATGCAAAACACAAACCAGCATTTTCCAAAAACAGTCGGTTCTGCCACCGTATCACTGTATTGCATGTGTAGGCGTAGGCGTAGTTGTGGATGCAGGCATGGATGTAGACATAGACGTGGACGTAGGCGTGGATTTTCTTTTTGATGTTTTTCTAACCAAAATGCTTTTTGATGTTATATCAAATGCTTTTATTTTTCCAATCCCCAAAATGATTTCCACACAGTATTCAAAAAAGTAATCATAGTATTTTGCCAACAAGTCCGAAAAAGGAAAAAAAACACAATTGAAAGATTTGAAAAAGTAAATGTTTTATTTATAAACATGCCTCTGAATAGGCGAGAGTACAAGATGTAATTCCTTGAAAGAGGTAATTTTAGAAAATTGAAAATGGCAATGAAAATGGTAATTGCTATTGCTGTTTCTCCAATATCCTTTTGATAGCTCCAATCTCCTCTGCTTCTGAGTCGAACGATTCAGATCAATCCTTTCCTTTATGGTTGTAGTCGTGGTTCTTAGATCGCAGTTTTTTTTCTTTCTTTATTTATGAATAAGATCCCTAATTTTTGCCTAGATCGCCTTTTCGGGTTTTCATTCCTCTGGGAAATTTTTTGTGTGTATGTCCCTAATTTTTGCCTGGATCACCCTTTAGGGTTTTCAATCCACCAGGACACTTCTTTTTTCCCAGATCTCCTGTTTAGGGTTCGAACTTAACAAGATTTTTTATACATGTATTTTTTGACTGCGTCCGAATTCGCTAGGTGTGGTAGTTCCTCCCCATCCATTGTTGTGAGGATAAGGACACCCCTAGAGAATCTTATTTTTACCACATATGGACCTTCGTAGTTAGGTGTCCATTTTCCACGTGAATCAAGGCGAGGTAACATAATCTTCTTGAGCACCAAATCCCCTTCTTTGAACACTCGAGGGCGAACCTTCTTGCCAAATTCCTTCTTCATTCACTTTTGGTATAACTGGCCGTGGCATAAAGTTGTCAGGCGTTTTTCTATAATGAGGTTGAGCTGATCAAGTTGCGTCTGAACCTACTCTGCTTCTTCAAGCTTTGTTTCCATTAGGACTTGAAGTGATGGAATCTCTACTTTAACCGGGAGTACTGCTTCCATGCTATATACCAGAGAGAAAGGAGTCACACTTGTTGATGTTCATACAGAAGTACGATAACAATGTAGAGAAAAGGGAAGCATTTCATGCCAATCTTTGCATGTCTTCACCATCTTCTGAATGATTTTATCGATGTTCTTATTGGTAGCTTTAACGGCCCCGTTCATCTTGGGTCGACATGGTGAGGAACTATGATGCTCGATCTTGAAACCATCGCATAATTCCTTCATCATTTTGTTGTTCAAATTGAACCCGTTGTTCGTAATGATTCTACTTGGGACCCCATACATGTATATGAGATTTTTCTTGATGAGTCGAGTAACCACTTCACTTGTCACATTTGCATAGGATGCCGCTTCCACCCATTTTATGAAGTAATCAATGGAAACTAGTATGAACCGGTGTCTGTTAGATGCTTTTGGTTTGATCATGCCCATCATATTGATTCCCCACATCGAAAATGGCCAAGGAGAGCTCATGACATTTAGAGGAGTCGATGACACATGCATTTTGTCGGTGTAGATTTGACATTTGTGACATGTCTTTGTATAATCGTAGCAATCAGCTTCCATAGTTAACCAATAATAACCTGCTCACAAGATTTTTCTAGCCGTGGCATGTCCATTTGTTTGAGTTCAAAAAGTACCTTCATGGATTTCTCTCATAAGCGTATATGCTTCTTGTTTCTCCGCACACCTGAGTAACACCATATCATAGTTTCTTTTGTACAATACGTCATTACTCATAAAGAATTTTGAGGCTAGCTTCCACAGGGTTCGTTTGTCAATGACAAAGGAATTTTCTAGATATTATTGTTTCTCAAGGTACCTCTTGATGTCATAAAACCAAGGCTTATTATCCGGTCCCTCTTCAATAGCAAGGCAATGTGCAGGTTCTTCAAAATGTCTGATCGTAATACGCGGTTCGTAGTTTGGCCAAGTTACTTTGAACATGGATGCTAAAGTTACCAAGGCGTCGGCCACTTGATTTTATTTTTACGAGATAATGAAACAACCGGCTGAAAATTATCAGACAATAAAGTCGCCATCAAACATCTTTTATCCCACATGAAGGGATATGTAAACATCGAGAAAACCTGAGAAGGGAGAAGTCACAGTCTTGCGACCGAGAGATCAGGTAAGGGTGTCTGTTACGCGAGGGGAAGGTATTAGTACCCCACACACCTGTAGTACTCTATGGTATCCACTCTTGTTATCCATCTTATGGGTGTGTCTAATCTATGCTTACTGCTTATTTCTGAGGAAGAATGCATGCAAAAGAAATGAGAAAATAATGTAGGGAAAATAAAGTTATGCTTGCTTGGGCCCTACCCCAATGCCTACGTATCCTTTTTGAGGAATCAGAGTTACCGTAGTTCGGGTCACATGTTTTTGTTTGTTTTGTATTTTTTAGGAATAATGTTAATTCCGCCTCTTGTCACAGCTCGACCTTTGGAGTCTTATGCGTTGGCACATAAGTAAATTAACATGTCCTTACCTAAAAATGGCTTTGAGTTACGCCCTAAAGGCAAGATTCCATGTTTGATTGGTTTGTGTTTTGTTACCTTGAAAAATGGTTTAAGGATTCTTAAGATGTTTTACGATTTTCCAAGAAAAACAAAGTATTAGTTTTAATGCATATGCAAAAGGGGAAGAAAAGAGTCTACGGGAGACTAGCCTATTTCTAATCCTAATGTTGTCATACAATGATGGTCCTATGTCAAGGACGAAAGGGAAATCTCTACCTAATGTTAGCATGCATGGTTCATAACCTAAGGTCTAACTTGCATCCGAAAGAAACAAGCATATCCTAAGGGAACATGGTATGGAAAGCAAGTGAGCAAACAAGCTCGAAAAAGCACACACAAAAAATGGTAAAGAAAATAAGTGAAATGCTTTAGTCAAGGGGAGCGGATCACCCGAAACAAACAAGCGAGAATAGGATGTAAAAACAAAAAATGTGATGTCCAAAGCGACTGAACACCTAACCAATATATAAAAGATATAGAATATCGAGGTAGGCAAAAAAAGGCAATATGAACAATGACAGAGTGTCAACATAGGCCAATGCAAACTCCTGACAAAGTGTGGGGGTTCGATTGAAAAACCCTTTTCCACTCGACGAATTGATTACAAGAGTAGGCACAACTCTGAAGCATCGTGGTGCGTCACGAGCTAAGGATGACACAGACGAAATTGCGAGGGTTGATTACTAACCCTTTCTGCTCGTCTCCTTTTGAGGACTTCAATAAGGGATGGGGGAATAAATGCGAGCATAAATGTAAACACACTGCAAAATACCTACACAAAGGTAGGATTTTAAACAAACCACAAACACAAGTAGCACACAAATGCACATAAATGCAGAATTGCCTTAAACAGGTCTTTAAATAAACTAGAGGGGTTCCTGATATAATCAGCAACGGAGACCCCCATATTACATCTCTATCCATACTTCTCATGGCAAGGAAAACAATAAATAAATGCGATAAAGTGTGGAAAAATGTAAAAGCAGTAGCGACGACTACCAAAAGCAAGCGAATTGTCGAAAGCGGACGAAAGCAATGGAGAAGCATGGAGTACGCATCGAGCAAGCTTCACCAAGAAACAAACAAGGTCAGAAATGATATCCAACTAAGATAAAAGCAAACATGTGTTACAAACGTAACACATAATCAGAAGTTCCTGCATAAAGTATCACAAAATATCATACGTATCCGGACAACATATAATATGATATGAATTTCTCAGGACGATGGGAAATAAGGTGTGTCGCATCATAAGCAAGCATAAGCCGTATGCTTCGATCACATAACAACTTGTTATGTTGCATGACCGAAATCACCAAAATGTACCTTGCACAATGAACAAACGCGTAAAAAAATAACAAGGCAAAACGGTGTAAAATATGAACAAAACTAAAAGAAAAAGTATTTTTATTAGTTTTTTAGGTGAGAAAAAATTCTATCAAAAACTAAAGAATTAATTCTTAAAATCAATTAAGAAAAACTAACAAATTTTATAGATTTTATACTTTTTTATCATCACAAAAAATTAGAAAAAATTAAAAGAAAGTCCTAAATTCTATGTCTTTTTTTGTCCTTTTAACACTAATTTTTTGTTAAGAAAGCTTAAAAGAAAATTTAAACTAAAAAAAACTAAACTATTAGAAAGAGTCAGGAGGGTGAAAACTGAAATCTTGGGGTGCACAGAAGCAGGCGCTGAAAGCCCATTCAGTGTGAAGAGTCCAACAGGATGTTTTTGTTTTGTTTAATTAAATTCCCAAACGGATTGAAACAGGCCTAGGTATGATGAAATTCGGCCCAACAATACAGGTTTTTTTATTCAATTGTCCGGGTTCACAAAAATGTGTATGGGTTAGGCTTCAGGATAGGCGCAAAGAAATCAATGCCTAGTGCAATATCTCTTCCAATTTTCAGCATTGTGTTATATTGATTATTACAAAAAACAATTTAATAAGAAACAAATAAAAATATAAATGGAATTAGGTTGATTTTGAGTGACTGTCCCAATTCTTCTTCCTCTCTCAAACGAACGCGGCGGCCGCTCCTCCCTAACCTCTTCTGATCAATCACAACAGTGTATGCACATTGTTTTCCCCATGTTGTTGCTCCATTTGATACAAAAGTTATTGTCACGTTGATGTAGATTGCGCCTCAAAGTTGAGATGAGGTTCACATCTTGCTAATGAAGATTGAAGCGCAAAACTGATGAAGATTGAAGAAAATCGTGGATGATGCTGATGAAGGTTGTTGAATTACAAATATTGAAGATTCTTGAAGAACCTTTGAATCACCATGATCACACACTTCTATTCATCATTCTTCTTCAACGAACCGCAACCGTTTCTATTCGTCACTCCAGCATATCCGGAAGAATTGTTCGGTACTTCAACGATGCTGATCAGCGATAGAAACCCAAGAAATCTCGCTCCAGGTACGATTGCGATTGGATTCAATATTCTTATTTTCTTCGTGTCGCGTTCTTTTTTCATTTTCGGATGTTGCATTATCACGATGTTAATTAATTTATATAGGTTGATGGAGAAGCAGGTTACAGTTATAGAGGGAAGATCTGAGTCATTGGATTAAGACAAGTTTGTCAGGAAATCAATGGTAAGATTTGAGAGTGGAAATGTTAGTTATTGAATCAGTTAGCAGTTAGGTATTCTGTTAATGCTACTATTAGTATTTAGTTAGTTATAGAGTTAGAAAAAGTTAGTTTGTATTCTGTTAGTTAGTCAGTTAGGTTTTTGTTATGACAATTATAGGAATTCAAGTGAATGAGTGAGCTGAGTTGGTTCCTGGACCAGTTTGAATGATACTGAACTGATTTGGAGTTCTGACCCAATCTGACTATACTCCTTTTTTGATATAATTTCTGAACTAATTTTATTTTGGAAACTAGTTTAGTGTGTTTTAAGGAGGGATGACTTTTCTTAGTGATGCTAATTGTTTGGATCTCTTCTTATTTATGCGTTTTTCCTAATTGGGCAAGGTTGGCTTGGTTTTCAGATTTATTTCTTTATATTACTTATGAACTGATTTTTTGATAAAAATATGGTTTATGTAGGGAAAAATGTTTGGATCTTATTCCGCGTAGGTGCAGGTTTGGAGCAAGAGTCTTGGAGCTTATCCTTGGCATATTATTGAAGTACCTTGGTCAGAAAAGTATGGCAGTGGGTATTGGTGAAAGTTACAACAATGTTTTGGAGCTGAATCAAAGATGTGCCATGGAAGCTTGGAGCTTTGACCTTAGATTTAGGCAAACTGGTTGATTTTGTGTATTTCTCGTGAAGAATTTATAATGAACTCATGTTGTTTGTAATGAAATTTAATAGCTTTTGAAATGAATCAACTTTGTATTTCAACTTGTAATTCACCAAGGATTCGAAATGATTAATGGTGGTTTGAACATGGTACATGATAATTGAAACGGAAATGAACTTGAATCATTTTTGATTGAAGTCAAATGACGAGTTAGTTTGATTTTGATATTTTTGCTTCTTGAATTCCGAATAAACTCCACTTGAATGAATCACATCTTGAATCACAACTTGAGTATTGTTAAATGAATTTTGATGAACTTAGAACCAAAAACAATGTTGAATGGTATTGAAAGTGATAACCTGAACCATGCCTTGAATGATCTAGGATACGTTGAACCCCTAATACATTAGCCCTTGTATCTGTGTTTGCTCTCCATAAGAAATGTATTTGTAATATAGTGGGAGAACTGACTTTTTGGTTGTGTTTTATCGCAAATGTTGCAGATAGCAAGAGTCGCCACCGACTTTTCTTTTATCCTATAAAGGAAAGGGTGAAAAGAACAGGAACGACCTTTGAGAATTTTCTGAGTTCGGGGGTAGGTTATGAAAAGGGAAGGTGTTAGCACTCTTTCCATTATTAGTTATCTACGGGCTCTTAATTTGTGTTTGTGTATGTTTGAAAATATTTTGAAAATGCCTAAGTACGGAAGTTTTGTAATGATTCTTATATCGTTGAGAATGTATACAAAATATTTGTTTCGAAAATATTTGTGAATGACATTGTTGGTTTTTGAAAATATGTTTTGTTTTGGAAAATTTGTGAGCAAGCGATTACGAGCGTTCTACCTACTCAGAAAGAGTCTTTGTTCTTTTCCTCCTCCTTTAGATAGTGCTACCCTACCATTAGTTAGTAGGAAGCCCTATTGTTGGATGTGAGGGACAAGCGTGGGTCATTGTACAGTCATAGAAGGCAACTTGTAGGACGCTTTAGCAATTTTCGTAAGGGACTAAGATCGTTTGTCGAAGACAACATTGAAGGGTCATCGAGGGAGTACGATCTTTTAACCGAGGGTCTTTGCTAAAGCATACCACGTTCGAGGGACATGACTGTTTAAATCTGAGGCAACAAGTGAGGGTCATCCTAGAGGTGCGCGTATGCGAAGTGTTTTGATTTCAATGAATTTATCTCAAAATTAAGGTTTTGCTATCGGTTGATTTTAATCTCGCCATACAAATCCTAACTACTAACAATAATAAGGAAAGCAGTAAATTGCTGAAATTAAATGTCATACGCTATTACAATGCTTCAGGAGTGGGGGTACAAATTTATGAATGAAGATGAAAAAGTAAAATAAACTTAATTATCTATTACAGACCATTAGCAATTATAATATTGGAAAATACTAATGCGAAAGTAAAGTGCGCGAACGTGGTGAAAAGGGAAAGATGTCTAAAACCTAAAATTTTTTAAGTATTTAGAAAATATTTTTGATGTTTTATTTAGGAAAATATTTTATAGTGTAAAATAATAATAAAATCTAATTCTAATTATTTTATAAATTAATCAATAAAATAAAATAAAATGATTAAATTAAATTAATTTTTATTTATGAAAATTAAATTAAATTAATTAAAACCTAAATCTAATTTTTTGTGATTTTATTATTTTTTTCTGATTTTAAATAAAATAAAAAAATGAAATTGATTAAAAAAGAAAAGAAATAATTAAACAAAAAAAACAAAGGGCCTGGGTTGTAAGCAAAATGGGGGTATGGAATCGGATTTTTTCCAGGCCCAAACACCTTAAGCCCATGCGCCTGTTTGAGATCCAGTGGGGATAGTTTTCTAAAGGTGCATCATGGGGCACGTGTTTGGTGTGTTGGATCTGTCCTTGATGAGATCTGATGGTCAAGATGGGAGGTACACCGTGCGCGAATTAGACTTGCTTGCACTAAATCTGCAAGGAAATATGTGAAAAAAACAAAAGGGTACCACTAGGGCTCGAATCCAGGTCCCTAAGGTTAACACGCACTTGTTTTACCACTGGGGTGGTTGTTTCACCCGGTTATGAAATTCCCCCAGTAAATATATTATAAAACAAGTTTTAAAATTTGAAATTGCTATCTTCTTATTCCTCGCGCGCGCTAACCGACAACAACACCATTGTTGAATTCCTAAAACTCTCATTTCTCATCCATTTTGAAAATTGTAAAAACCAAAATTACTCAGAATTTAAAAAGGATTTCAAATATGCAAGCATCATAAATTTATATGGACTATAACTCACAAATTTTTATCAGTACCAAAATAAAACCCTAACTGTTCAGAGATACGATTCTCAACACACAAACAATATAAATGAAAAGTAAGCACATGGTTAGCTTTAGAGGCATTATATCTACATTTTTGCTTTAGAATGTATTTGCAAATAATGCTTGTATCAAGATATCACAGTTTATAAAACTTACCTCTTAAAGTGAAAGCTCAGAATGCGTGTGGATACTTCCAGGTGCAAATAAATGATGCTAAAAGCTTCCTTGGATCTTGGTGAGTGTGTTACAACCTTTACTTTGCTTTGAGGATGGCTGGAACGCTCTACTCAAGTCAAGTTGCAAGGTTAGATTTTGAGAATGGTGGATGACAAAGATGATGTTATAGTGATGAAACAGGAGTTTAGATCACTTATACATGATGTGTATGATGTGTTTAGATGATAAAAGAGGCAAACGCACAAGTGGATTTGAAGTTGGGTGTTGGAAGCTTCAAATGTGCAACAATGGTGGTTTCTTGGTGATTCTGAGTTTGAGAGAATTTGAGGGTGTTTTAGAGCTGTTAATTCCTGTCTTGGGTTGCAAATGATCTCTATATTTATAGGCAAAGGTTAGAGGGGTTGAGTTGGTTGCAATCTGAAGATGTCAAGTTATGGCTTGGTTGGAAGTGAAACATTAAGTTATGGTAAAAATGGTGGTTTCAAGGATCAAGTACAAGCATGTTATGAAGTTTATGGGTGAAGGGAGGTTGCTTCTTCACTTTATAATGGAGTGTGATTAGAGGAAACAATTTATGAGCTCAATGGATTGACATTTTGCAAAAGGCTTGCTTTACTAGAATAGAAGTGTAACCTTCCTTACCTTAATGGCAAAATGGATTGGATAATGCTTGAATCAAATGAACCATAGCTCAAAAGCTTGTGTATTCTTATGATTAGAGATAGATTTAGAGGTTTAGAGGCCTGCAAAGTGATAATGTCTAAGGCATGTTTGCATATTTGATCTTATGGTTTTCAAAAGAATGGCCTATAATTCAATTTTGACATGCCATTTTTATCTCTTCGAAACTTCTAGCTCAAGTATGATAAATTTGTGTTCTTTGACATTTTGGAAAGCTTGAATCAAGATCTACAACTTTCATGTTGTGAGTTTTTGCTGAATCAAATTGGATCTTAGTGAAAAATGGCCATAAAGTAGTGACTTTGTTTTTTCTAAGTGTTGGGTAAAAATAATCAGAACTTCATGGGCCCATATCTCTTAATCCAAGCACCTTTTGAGGATCATACCACATAAGAAAAGTTTTAGAATTCATCAATACCTACAACTTTCATGTTGAAAGTTTTCCTTGAATCAACTTGTATCTTGAGGAAAATTGCTTGTGAAGTTAGGGTTTTTAGGCACAAAACACTTGAATTTTTCTAAGTGTTTGAAAATCTTTAATTTTGACTTTTGTTGACTTTCTTAATTCTTGATGACAAATTTTGATAGTTTTGAATGTTTTGATGATTCTTGATTTTTGAATTCCAATGTTGACAAAAAAAGTCAAAGTTTGACTTTTGTGTGACTGTTGACTTTTCATCAAAATTGATCCAATTCTTCAACTATCAATCACTCGTATCTTTGGAAATGTCTTGAGCCATGTAATTAGGTCAAGATGTTGTATTTGAGACCTTGAGGTCATTCTTTAAGCCATTAAGTCATGCACTAGGCCAAAAGTCAATGATCAATCATCTTCAATCAAAACCCTAATTTGGCAATTTTTGACCTTTGATGATTTGAGGGCTTTCCTTGAGGAATCATGATCAACCCTTTATCAAATGATTAATATCACCTCAAAATGTTGATGTTGACAAAAAGTCTTGAAGTTTGACTATATGTTGACCTCAATTGACTTTTTACCCAATATAGTTTATTTTCAATCTTCTGAGCCATTGACTAAGCAAACATGTGATGCAAGACTTGAAACTTGACATAAGCATTATTGAGGACCTATTATGACCCATGAAATTCATTTGTGCCCAGAAATTTGTACTCGCCTATGCACAAAGTAACATTGTTGCTTGATTATACTGGGAATGGGCTTAAAGATGCCATTTGGAGAGGTAATGACGAGTCATTAGAGATGGGCTTATAGATGCCATCTAAAGTGACTGTTGGTAGAAATTAGACTAAGTATACGCTCGACTTCAACTTGGAGAAGTATCAGAATAAATCTACGCTTGATTTAATCTGAGCCAGGAAATGTCTATTGGAAGAAGCATCAAAATAAATCTATGGTTGATTTAATCTGAGCTAGAAAATGACTCTGGGAAGAAGTATCAGAATAAATCTAGGCTTGATTTAATCTGAGCCAAAAGATTTTTATGCCGGTCTTTAACTGGAAGAAGTATCAGAATAAATCTACACTTGATTTAATCTGAGCCAGAAGAGGTCTTTTTGTTTTTAACTAGAAGAAGTATCATAATAAATCTATGGTTGATTTAATCTGATTCAGAAAAGGTCTACTGGAAGAAGTATCAAAATAAATCTATGGTCGATTTAATCTGAGCCAAAAGATGTCTGCGTCTGTCTTTAACTAGGAGAAGTATCAGAATAAATTTATGGTCGATTTAATCCTGAGCCAAAAAATGTCTACTAGAAGAAGTATCAGGATAAATCTATGCTTGATTTAATCTGAGCCAGAAGATGTCTACATCCGTCTTTAACTGGGAGAAGCATCAGAATAAATCTTATGGTTGATTTAATTTGAGCTAGAAAACGTTTACTGGAAGAAGTATCAAAATAAATCTATGGTTGATTTAATCGGAGCCAGACAAGGTATACTGGAAGAAGTATTAGAATAAATCTATGGTCGATTTAATCTGAGCCAGAAAATGTCTTTTTTGAGAATGATCCTCTGAGGAAATTGCTGAAATAACCCTTTGTAAGATGTAGCCTTGGAGAAGACTGTCGGGTCATATAAATAGTTGATGATGTTTGTCTGTTGATTGATCTTTCCTAAAGAGGTAAAGAGTTAGTTGTATGCAATGTCATGATGTATGAAATGCATTGCGTAATGATGTTTTCAAAATAAATGATACTGTGCTATATGCGTTACGTATGCATATGCTATGATATGGGTAAATGATATATGGATGTGAAATGTTGTTGGAAGGGTATCAATAGTTTCGTATGATATCTTGATGAAGAAAATGAATCCCTGACTGGTGCTGGGGATGAAGAACATGTGTAATCTTCAACCTTGTCTAGAATGGTTCCGTTGGGGATTCCTGCTTATTATTTGAGGAAATTCCGCTGGGGAATGTTGACTTCTGTTTGGGGAGAAAAGTTTAGGAACATTAGTCATTCATCGCTCTACTGGGGAGTTTAATTCTTATATACCCTGACCGGGGATAAAAGAGATGGATAACCTTCTGATTCGTCTGGAGAGTTTAATTCTTATATACCCTGACTGGGGATAAAAGAGATGGATAACCTTCCGACTCGTCTGAGGAGTTTAATTCTTATATACCCCGACTGGGGATAAAAGAGATGGATAACCTTCCGACTTGTCCGGGGAGGATAAAGTTGACTGATATTTGGTACGGTTCCAGATTTGTAACAACTCTCTAGGGATAATGGCGACTTCATTGGGGAGAGGAATTTTACCAGTGATTCGTAGCCATTTGAGGAATAGACTCAAGATGAGGAGACTCTAATCTGTCAGGGAAATAAACTCCGTTGATGGAGAAGTATTCTGCTGAGGAAACACCCTTGCTGAGGAAATGAGCTCTATTGGAGAGAAGAAATCTGCAGAAGGTTTTACAATTTGGAAGAATAAACTCAGTTGGGGAAGAGAACTTCCATGAATTGTACTGATTGGAACTCTGTAGGTTGGTGATATTACCGGGAAGTAGATCATACTCCTTTATTCGTCAGAGCGGTCTGCCGGGGAAATTGCAGGGAATGTATCTTCATTGAAGGTGAATTTGTGAAAATTACTCTGTGGGGATAATCTCATGGAAGTGGCTCTGTGGGGATTTTTGGACACCTTGAATGTCATCTCAACTCATAGAGTCTTGAGTAAATACTTATTACTGTTCTTATGCATATATTTGTTAATAGTTAATCATGCTCATATGCATATGTTCATTCAATTTTAGTCATTGGACGTTTTTGCAAACAAAACAGAAAAATTTAAAAAAATTTTGAATTTTAGAATGTATTTGTATTGATAGTTTGCCTATAAACAAGTGATTTTGTACAAAGAGACATAAATCCTACTAAGAGGAAATTGTCATGAAATGAAAAGAGTACAAAGTGAAAACAAAACATATAGCTATGTGGAAATGTTCTCGTTGGGTTCCAACTCCGATATTTCCCCTATGTCCTCGAACATCTCATCCTTTGCTGCCGGGAGAAGTTGATTGAACTGATCCGTACCATTTGAAATTTTACTTTGGTAATAAAGCTTGCAGTAAGTGAGCCAATAGGACATAGTCGTACGCTTTAATCCTTAATTTTTACCTGGACCGCCCTTTCGGGTTTTCAGTCCACCAGGATACCCTTTTTTGCCCAAACCGCCTTTTCAGGTTTTCGATTTTCCGGGTGTACAATCTTTTATGTATGTATATATATATATATATATATATATATATATATATATATATATATATATATATATATATATATATATATATATATATATATATATATATATATATATATATATATATCCCTAATTTTTCCCGAACCCATTTGGTTTGCCGGGATGCCCTTATTTTTGCCTAGGCCAGTCAACCTAGCGGGTCGTTTTCATGCGTAGTATTTGTTAACTATGTCCATGTTCACAGGGTGCAGGAAATATTCACCGTCCATGGTGGTTAGTATCATAGCACCGCCAAAAAATACTTTCTTGAAAACAAATGGCCCTTCTTAGGTGGGAGTCCATTTTCCCCTGGGATCACCTTCCGATAGAATAATGCACTTTATTACCAAATCACCAGCCTGATATACCCGATGCTTGATTTTCTTATTGAATGCCTTGATCATACGTTTCTGATACATCTGACCGTGACAGATAGCCGCAAGCCTCTTTTCGTCAATCAGATTCAACTGGTTTATCCTTGTCTGAATCCACTAGTCTTCGTCTAAGTCTACATCTTTAATAATCCTCAGAGAAGGAATCTGAACTTTGATAGGTAGGACAACTTCCACACCATAGACCAGAGAGAATAGGGTTGCCCCAGTTGATGTTCGAGATGAAGTGCGATACCCATGAAGAGAAAATGGTAACATCTCATGCCAGTCTTTGTAAGTCACAACCATCTTCTGTATGATCTTCATAATATTCTTGTTGGAGGCTTCCACTGTACCATTCATCTTTGGTCGGTACAGAGAAGAGTTGTGGTGCTTGATCTTGAAGCGCATGAAGAATTCAGTGATCATAGTGTTGTTGAGGTTGGTACCATTGTCTGTGATGATTATCTCGGGGATGCCATACCATAAGATAAGGTTATGTTTTATGAAACAGGCAACCATATTCTTGGTAACAGAGGAGAAGGAGGCTGCTTCAACCCATTTTGTGAAGTAGTCAATGGCGACAAGAATGAAGCGATGTCCGTTAGAAGCAGTAGGCTTTATTTCTACGATCATATCAATGCCCTGCATTGCGAATGGACAAGGAGTAGTCATGATGTTCAAAGGTACTGGAGGCACGTGAACTTTATCATCATAGATCTGGCACTTATGACAAGTCCTCGAGTGGTGGTGACAGTCGGTTTCCATAGTCGACCAATAGTAACAAGCTCTCAGAATCCTTTTAGCCATAGTATGCCCGCTGAAGTTAGTATCGAAGATGCTGTCGTGCATATCCTCCATAATTTTCTCTCCTTCCTTCTTGTCTACACAACAAAGCAGAGTTGAATCATGATTATGCTTGTATAAAATTCCATTTCTTAAGAAGAACTTAGCCGAGAACCTCCGTAGGAATTTCTTGTCATTGATTAATGCCCCTTCAGGGTATTCTTGAGCTTCAAGGTACCTTTTCACTTCATGAAACCAAGGTTTTTATTCTACTCCATCAGTATCAATTTTTTAGAAATGTGTCGGTTCATCGAATCTTTCAATGGTAATTCTGGGAGCCTCATTGTCCTATATGACCTTGAACATGGATGACATGGTAGCTAATGCGTCCGCCAACTGATTCTCTTCTCTTGGGATATGCTCAAAAGTGATTTCTTCGAAGTATGAAATCAAGGTTAGCACATGTTCTTGGTAAGGGATAAGATTCGGATGCTTTGTATCCCATTCTCCCTTGACTTGAATGATTACTAAGGCTGAATCCCCATATACACTCAAGAGTTTAATTCTTAGGTCAATAGCAGCTTTAATACCCATGATGCACGCTTCATATTCAGCCATATTATTGGTGCAGTCAAAGTAAAGTCTGGTAGTGAAGGGCGTATGAGAACCATGGGGAGAGATAATTACAGTACCGATCCTGTTGCCAAGTGTGATACGGTGGGAGAACTGACTTGGGATTTTGCGTTTGTGTTCGCAAATGTTTCGGTTTAGCAAGAGTCGCCACCGACTTTTTATTTTATCCTAAGGAAAGGCCAAAAAGCACAGGAAAGACCTTTGAGATGTTTTCTTGGGTTCGGGGAGTAGATTATAGAAAGGGAAGGTTTTAGCACCCTTTCTATCCATGGTTATCCATGGGCTCTTAGTTACTTGCTTAGATCACTTGCTTTGCATTTCTATTGTTTGAAATGGTGCTTCGTGTGTGATTTTGAAAGATGTTTTGAAAAGAGGCCATCGTTGTGGCAACCTTTGTAATGATTCTTGTTTGAATGTATACAAATGTGTTTTTATCTTTTTGAAAAGTTTTCAATGTTTGAAAGTAGGGTTTTGAAATTGTGTTGTGAAGTGTGTTTTGAAGATAGCAAGGATGTTTTTGCAAGTTTTGATCAAGTAACTAAGAGCTATCTACCCTATTTTACTCAAAGATCTTTCTTATGTTTTTTAACCCTTTTAAAATTGTTATTTCACCATTGTATTTGGTGAACAACCTTGTGTTAGGATGTTAACGGGATAGGCGCGGGTCATCGTATAGACCATGATAGCAATAATGTCAAGTATCTTTGGCAATTTTCTTGAGGGACTTGATCATTTTGTTTAGGCAACTCAGATAGCGTCATCGAGGGACTATGATCTTTTGTTTTGTTTTTGTTTTGCCAAAGTACTTGACATGCAACCATGGCCCATTTTTGAAGGCAACAAGTGGATTTAAACCTTAGGGGTACAAGTGTGCATTGTGTTTGTTTTCATGCATTGTCATCTTTGGATTAGGTCAAACTACTTGTTGATTTTATTTTGCATACAAACCATAGGTCTAATCATGGCATAATTGGAAGCATTTAAAAGGGCGAGAATTTAAAGCCTACACTATTACAACATGATATAGGGAGGGGGGGTACAAATTTGAATTGGGGGTATTTGACAAGAAATTAAATTCTAAATTATTACAACCAAATCGAATGTATAGGCAATATTTAAGTGTACAATAATTAAATAAAATACAATAAATAAATGTCAAATAAAATGTATTATGCAAAAAGTTTTTATGTATGTAAAAAGTATTTTTTAATCTGAAATGTAAATAATTAAAAAAAGTATCAATTTTAACTATTTTGTTATTTAGAGCAAAAACCCTAATTTTTAAAGTAAATAGTATTATTTATTAAATATATACAATACTACATTAATTTATACAAAAAAATAAAAGTATATTGTAAAAAGATATTTTTAGTGTAAAATATTAATAAAAATAAAAATTTATTATTTTTGTATTTTTGCCCTAATTATTTAATAAAATAAAGTATATAAGTATATATATATATTTGGTGAACAATACTACATTAATATATATATATATATATATATATATATATATATATATATATATATATATATATATATATATATATATATATATATATATATATATATATATATATATATATATAACATATTAAATATACAAAAAATAAAAATTAAATATTTACAAAAATGTGTATATTCAAGAAAATGTTTTTAAATATAAATAAAATAGTAAATGAAAAAATAAACATATTTTTTTTACATTATTCTTTAAGTTTTAATAAAAGAAAATAAATTATTTACATAGTTATGCTAGTAAAGTAAAAAATAAATATGATATAATTATGAAAAAATATAAAATAATTTTTTTGGCATTTTTTATATTTGGACAAAAAATAATAAAGTCAGAATAAAAAATAAAAACATCAAAATGACAAATATTCAAATAAATGGGCCAGGGTGGTGTAAACTGAATAATGGGGTATTAGAAGTAAAAACAACCAGGCCCAGCCCAGTCAGACTTCATCTTCTTCCTTTGAACAAAACACGCGCGCTTCTGTACACAAATGCTATCTCTTGATTCTTTGATTTTTTTGACAAAACTCATAACATGAAACTTGTAGAGCATCAAACAACGAATTCAACCATATAAAAAACTTAAGCTAACTCTCAAAGACCAAAGAGAATTTCTCTGGCCCTAATTTCTAACCTAGTTTTTTCAGAAAGTTCATGGATGAAATTCTCCTAGCACGATTAAGATAAATGAAAACTAAGCATATGTATGGCTTCAGGGCTATGCGTACAACATATTTCATTCACAAACCTAAGCCTAACTATTCCTAAATAGAGAGATAGAAGTTCATGAAATACCTATTTCAGTTGACTTCGAGTTGGCCAATGCAGCAACTTCCAAGGATGTTTGAGGTTCTGTTGAGCTTACCTGAGGTCCACTGAAGCTTTTCCAATGCTTGGTTTGTTTTGAAGTAGCCTGAATCGTGCTACAAAACTCAACCTGCAAAGCTTTGAAACAAAAATGGCAATGTGTGTTAAAGGTGTTACAGCTAGCAATGGATGATCTGGATAACTTAGGTGTGTTGGTTGGAAGGTGTTTGAAGTATCTTTGGACAAAACGCACGATGGAATTTGATTATGGATTGAAGTTTGCAGAATTGACTCTGGTTTGCAAGAAAATGGGGAATTTGAGTATGAGGAGGTTTGAGTGATGAAGGGGTCGTGTTTCTGGCTTGTTAGGAGGTATAAAACTTGTTTGCAATGTTTGTGTAAGTTGATTTTTACAGATGTGAGAGATTGCTTCTGTTTTGCAAGTTTCTTCTACTTGAAGCAAAAGAGTGGAAGTGATGTTATAGCTTAGTACAAGCCCTCCTATCACCCTGCACACAACACTCTTGGCCCCCTCTAATTCATGGATTTGGTTTGCAGTATCAGATTTTGTTCAAGGCTTAAGGCTTAGTGTTTTGACATAAAGTAACCTTTTGCAAAAATGGCAATATACCTTTTACCATTTAGGGCTTAATCTTGTGTACAATGCCCTAATGACCAAGACAATACCTTAACTCAATGGATATGCATTAAATTATGGATTACAAACTGGTTTTGAGGCCTGTAATTGTGAACCAAGCTAGCTAGATCAGATTTGCAAATTGGTATGTACATGTATTGGCCATGGATCAAAGTGAGTTTTTGCCAACTTTAAGCATTCGATTCTCCCTAACCACAAGGGTGTTTGAGGAGTTATTAGACAATTTGGAAATCTTGGAACATGTAATATAATCCATATTTGAAATGAAACTTGAAAATACAAGTGTAACTATGTGAAAAATGGCCAAGAAGATGGGTCAAAATCCTGCCTAGATTAGGGCAAATTTTCTCTAAGTTAAAAGTTTTAGGTACCCTTGTTCCAAAACTCATAACTTGAGATACAAGCCTCTTTTGAGAAAACTTTGTGAATCCAAGTTGTAGACTTTGTGATGGACTACAACTTTCGTGTTTCAAGTTTTGTTTGAATCCATTTGCATCTTGGTGAAAAAATGGGACAAAGTTAGGAAAAAATAAGAAAATTTCATAACTTAGAAAAATTCTAAGTTATGAAATTTTTCCATTTTAAACCCTAATTTGTATTTTTGGGTTTCTTGATGAACAAGTTTCATAATTTGACATGTCTTGATGAAAAATGACCCTTGCCACTTGATTTTGACCAAAAAGTCAAAGTTTGACTTTTCAGTGTACAGTCAAATTTTGATCAGTTGACTGAAAAATTCATCTGTCAATCCTATGCATTTGAGATCTTTTGAACTTGTTGAATGGGTCAAGACAAAGTCCTTGAGTCCTTGAGTCCATGTGTGAGCTTAATTTTCCATTGGCTAGGTCAAACAGTCAAAAATTTCCTTTGTGCAGTCAAAACCCTAAAAATGACCATTTTGCCCTTTTGGTGATCTGATCAAATTTCTTGTGGAATTGTGATTCAAACTTGATCAAATGGTTCCTATGAGTTTATAATGTTGACGTGGGTCAAATTTCATGAGGTTTGACTATCAATTGGCCACAATTGACTTTTCCCCCAATACAGTTGATTTCTAGGTCAACTGTCCAATTGACTGGGCAAAAATTTGAATCAAGGCTTGAAACTTGGTATGGACAAACTTGTGAGTCCAACATGAAGTATGAAAGTAACTTTGGGAATTATAGGTCAAAACATCCTTGTGCAAACTCAAACCCTAATTTAGGTCAACAATGCAAGGGGGGTGTCTTGAGCAGAGCAAACCCTAACTTGATCTAGAGTTCCAAGAGTCTTGTGATGAGAAATGTTGATGAAATGAGAGGGAGAATTTTGGGGTACAACAGTTGCCCCTGTTCAATCTTCTTGAACCTGAAGAGTTTGATTGGCAATTTTTCCTTTCGCGACTCGAAGGTAAAAGAGGATTGGACACTAGAGTGCCCGTAAATTTGCACTCGTCAAAATATTGTTGAGGGAATGGGATTAAAGATGCAATTTGGAGATGGGCTTAAAGATGCCATCCAAGAGTGTTTATTGAACTGCAATGTGGTAGGTCAGAAGAATGAGCATACAAATGGTATCCGTGTCTTGAATGCATTTGAACTGTATCTGGAGACAGAGTCTGTATAAGCAAAAGAATGGCATCCGCGTCTGGGGCGTATTTGAGCTGTAACTGTACTTGAACATTGAATGAATATCAGAATGACTGCCATGTCTGGAGTGTATCTGTATTGTATCCGGGTAACAGAGAAACATCTGTATATGGGGCAACTGTGTGCTGGGGGGTAAGTTCCGAATGATTGACAGAATGACAACCGTGTCTGGAGCGTATCTGGACTGTATCTGAAGTTGAGATCTGTATGAGTAGCAGAATGACTTCCGTGGCTGGAGTGTATCTGAGACTGTAACTGGGATCTGAATAAGTGACATAATGACTTCCGTGGCGATTGCACTGGGGAGGATCAAACTGTTGGTGTAAAGGTTAGAATGGCATCCGTGTCTGGAGCATATTTGAATTTGAAGTTGACGGTTGAATCTGAATGAGAGATAGAATGGATGCCGTGTCTGGAGCGTATCTAGTCTGTATCAAATTGCTGAAGTCTGAATGAGTAGTAGAATGACCACCGTGTCTGGGATGTATCCATACTGTATTTAACTTGAGATTCTGAATGAGTAATAGAATGACCGCCGTGTATGGGGTGTATCCATACTGTATCTGAATAATTGTTAACAATAGCCTTTTAAACTTATCTTGAAAAGAGTAAAATGTTAGCTAAACACAAAGTTATGTTGCATGATATGTATGATGCAATGAATCGTGTTTCATAAATGTTTATGATATATGAATGTAATGGATGTGCATGTAAGCTGAGTAGCTGTCTTGCTGAGGAAAATAAATCCTTGATGACTGGAGATAATGAAATCTTTGATTGCTGTCGGGGAAAGTAAATCCTTGACCAATGTTGGGGATTCCAAAAATCTTTGATTACTGAAGATGAGAAACCCTTGCTGACTGCTGACTGCTTGGGGATTAAAGATCTCTGATTGCTGAGAAAGGGAAATCCTGGGACCACTGCTGGAGATTGAAAATCCTCGGCAATTTGTGGGGATTAACAAGGCCTTTGAGAACTCCTGCAGGGATGTGAGAATCCTTCATGACTTTCCTGGGGAATGAGGAAAACTCTGATGATCTCTACTGGGGAATTGAAACCTTGGAGGCTTCTGCTTAGAGAAATGATACCGGGAATCTTCAATCTTGTCGGGAGATAACTCTGTGGGGAAATATTCACTATTCTGGCTCCGCTGGGGATAGGATTTTCAAGGTTTTCAGGCTCTACCGGGGATCTTGAAGCTTAACTCTGATGGGAATTTTGAAATTCAACTTGGCTGGGGAATCAAGCTTTAAGCTGCGCTGGCTCCGCTGTGGATCTTGAAGCTTAACTACACTGGGGAAATATACACCAAATTTAGCCTTGTTGAGGATGTGAATGATGTATTGCAGGGGATTTCTTCTGGAATGGCATAAAGATATCTTCCTACACCTTCAACCTATCAGTAATTATCCTTTTTCAATTTCGTTTTATTTGTAAGCAGTGATTATATTCAAATGCATATGCCTATTTAACAAAACATTGGACATTTTCAAATAAAACATAAGTGTAAAAAGAAAGGAAAGGCAAACAAATTTCTGTACTTTGAAGTATATTTGTATTTAACTTTTGTGAGTATATTTGTACAAATGAGACAGACATCCTAGTAAGAGAATGTTGTCGTAAAAATTGAAAAATTTTATACAAAAGAAAGATGGCTATGTGTAACAATTCCATGGGATTCCCATTCTGCTATAGCCTTCACAACTCTGAATATCTTATCCATTCACTGCTTCGTCCGCCGATGACTGGATTGATCAGAAGCTTTGGAGCTTGTTGGTGAAGAGATTGTTTTTAAAGTGATCCGACGAGACATAGTCATACGCTTTAATTACCTAACTTTAACCTGGACCGCCCTTTCGGGTTTTCGATCCACCGGGAAATCCTTTTTTGCCCAAGTCGCCCTTTCGGGTTTTCAACTTGCCGGGTGTACAGATTTTTAGTTTTATCCCTAATTTTTTCCTGAATCGCCCTTTCGGGTTTTCGATTCATCGGGATGCCCATTTTTGCCCAAGTCGCCCTTTCGGGTTTTCAACTTGTCAGTTCATTTTATGCGTAGTATCTTTTGACTATATCTGCGTTAGCATGGTGCGGTAAATCGTCACCGTCCATGGTGGTCAGAATCATTGCCCCACCAGAAAAGATGCTCTTGATCACAAATGGTCCTTTGTAAGTAGGAGTCCACTTGCCCCTGGGATCACTTTGCGACAAGATGAGCCGCTTGATTACAAGATCTCCGACTTGATATACCTGACGTCTGACTTTCTTATTGAAAGCCTTGATCATCCGCTTTTGATACGTCTGACCATGACAAACAGCAGTAAGTCACTTCTCATCGATCAAATTAAGTTGATCAAGCCGGGTCTGAATCCAATCGTCTTCACTCAAACCGGCATCCTTCATAATCCTCAAGGAAGGGATATGAACTTCCATAGGCAAAACAACTTCCATGCCATACACCAAAGAAAATGGGGTTGCCCCTGTTGAAGTGCGTGCCGTGGTACGATATCCATGCGGAGCAAACAGTAACATCTCATGCCAGTCCTTGTAGGTGACTGTCATCTTTTGAATGATTTTCTTAATATTCTTGTTCGCGGCTTCAACAACACCGTTCATCTTCGGCCGATAGGGAGATGAATTGTGATGATAAATCTTGAACTGTTCGCATAGAGCGGTGATCATAGTGTTGTTCAAATTCGTACCATTGTCTGTGATGATCCTGTCGGGGACATCATACCGGCATATGAGGTTCTGCTTGATAAAGCGGGCAACCACATTCTTTGTAACTGAGGCAAAGAAAGCTGCTTCGACCCACTTGGTAAAATAATCAATAGCGACCAAGATGAAACAATGTCCATTGGACGCCGTGGGCTTGATATCTCCAATCATGTCGATGCCCCACATTGCGAATGGCCAAGGAGCTGTCAGAATGTTGAGAGGAACAAGAGTAATATGTACCTTGTCGGTGTAGACTTGGCACTTGTGGCAAGTACGGGAATGTTGGTGACAATCAGCTTCCATGGTAGACCAGTAGTAGCCTGCCCTTAGAATCTTCTTAGCCATCATATGTCCGCTCAAGTGGGTGCCAAATGTGCCACTGTGTATCTCAATCATGATCAACTCTGCTTCAGCTTTGTCCATACAACGAAGTAGAACACAATCATGGCTGCGCTTATAAAGGATGCCATTGCTTAGGAAGAACTTGGCAACAAATCTCCTTAAGAATTTTTTTTCATTGACGGAAGCTCCTTTAGGATATTCTCTAGTCTGGAGATACCTCTTGATTTCATGAAACCAGGGTTGTTCCACTACTTCTTCGGTATTAATCTCATGACAGTGCGCAGGTTCGTCCATTCGCTCGATGGTAATTTGGGGAGCCTCGTTATCCCAGTTGAGTTTAAACATGGAAGACATTGTAGCCAGAGCATCTGCTAGCTGATTTTCTTCTCGCGGAAAGTGTTCGAAAGTAATCTGCTCGAAATGAGGCAACAATGTCCGGACATGTTCTTTGTATGGGATAAGATTGGGATGTTTAGTGTCCCACTCTCCTTTGACTTGACTGATAACCAAAGCCGAGTCCCCAAATACGACCAAAGATTTGATTCCCAAGTCTATAGCAGCCTTGAGACCAAAGATGCAAGCTTCATATTCAGCCATGTTGTTGGTACAGCTGAAACAAAGTCGGGCAGTGAAGGGTGTATGGCAACCTTCCGGAGAAATGAGTACTGCACCGATACCGTTGCCAAGTGCATTTGAAGCACCATCAAAGTACAGGGTCCATCAGGATCCTTGTCCAGGTCCGTCATACGGTCTGTTACCTTTGATGTTGTCCAATGTCATGATGTCCTCGTCAGGGAAGTCAAATCTCATAGATTGGTAATCTTCGACGGCTTGATGAGCTAGATGGTCAGCTGGTACACTCCCTTTTATAGCTTTTTGGGTAGTATACTGGATGTCATACTCAGTAAGGATCATTTTCCATCTAGCGATTCTTCCAGATAAAGAAGGCTTCTCGAAGATATACTTGATTGGATCCATTTTGGAAATCAGCAAAGTGGTGTGAGTCAACATATACTGCCTTAGCCGACGAGCAGCCCATACCAAAGCGCAGCAAGTTTTCTCAAGCAGTGAGTAGCGAGTCTCACAGTCGGTAAACTTTTTGCTAAGGTAATAAATAGCATGCTCTTTTCGGCCAGACTTGTCATGTTGGCCCAGCACGCACCCCATTGAGTTATCCAAAACAGTCAGGTACATGATTAACGACCTTCCTTCGACGGGTGGCATCAAAATAGGAGGTTCTAGCAAATACTCCTTGATCTTATCAAAAGCAACTTGACAATCATTGTTCCATTCAACCACCTGATCTTTCTTCAACAGCTTGAAGATTGGTTCACAGGTAGATGTCAGGTGAGAGATGAACCGGGCAATGTAGTTCAAGCGTCCCAAGAATCCTCTAACCTCCTTCTCAGTACGGGGGGCAGGCATTTCTTGTATAGCCTTTACTTTAGCTGGATCAACCTCAATACCTTTGTTGCTGACAATAAATCCCAAAAGTTTACCAGACCTAACTCCAAAAGTGCACTTGCTTGGGTTCAGTCTGAGCTTATACTCCTTCAACCTGGCAAACAGCTTTTGCAGATGATCAAGGTGTTCTTCTTCTGTCTGTGATTGAGCTATCATGTCGTCTATGTAAACTTCGATCTCATGATGTATCATATCATGAAACAAAGCTACCATGGCGCGTTGATAGGTTGCCCATGCATTCTTCAGTCCGAATGGCATCACTTTGTAGAAGAAGGTACCCCATTGCATGACGAAAGTAGTTTTCTCCATGTCCTCGGGGGCCATTTTGATCTGGTTTTATCCCGAGAATCCATCCATGAAGGAAAATACCTTGTGCTGAGCTGTGTTGTCAACCAAGATGTCGATATGTGGCAGTGGAAAATCGTCTTTAGGGCTAGCCCTGTTTAAATCCCGATAGTCCATGCACATTCTGACTTTTCCGTCCTTCTTAGGCACAGGCACGATGTTAGAAACCCATTGTGGGTAGGAGGTAACAGCCAGAAAGCCAGCCTTGAATTGCTTCATTACTTCAGCCTTGATTTTCTCAGACATGTCAGGCCTCATCCGACGGACCTTTTGCTTGATCAGTGGACAATCCTCTCTTGTAGGGAGACGGTGAACCACGATATCTGTGTCTAACCCTGGCATGTCTTCATAAGACAAAGCGAAGATTTCAACATATTCGTTCAAAAACTGTACTAAGCGCTCCTTGACACTTGGTTCCAGGTTGGCACCCACTTTCACTTCTTTCCTGTCTTCCTCTGTCCCCAAGTTGATGGTTTCTAGCGACTCTTCATGAGGCAGAATAGCCCTCTCTTCTTGTTGTAAAAGTCTGGCTAACTCTCCCGGCACTTCACAATCTTCGTCAACTTCGTACTCAGCATGATTGACCAAATCTTCATAGTTATCGAAGGTTAAAGCAGAATAGTCACCCATGGAATCCAGAGTGGATGGGTACCTGCATTTGTGAGTGTGGGTGTGTGTAAGGAATAACCATCCTTAAACAAACAAAAATGAAAAAGGAAAGAAAATGAACACGACAGTTTATAGATGAAAAACGTCCAACGATTCATTAAAACATGGCATATGATTATGAAGAAAATCAAGCCCTTACAAATGGACCTACATGCCCCGGGCAAGGCATGAGGTGAAAATAGTGTGCAAATTGTTTAGTTATTACAGACCATAAAAATGGGAAATTGTTCAAAGATAAAATTACTGGTTGATAAAGGTGATGGGAATAAAATCCTTTGCTTCCCAGTTGCTCAAACCCCCTTCGATAGTCGGAAAGATCCAATCTTCAAAGTGGCTCTCTTCATCTTCATCTTCTACAGCATTGATTCCATGGTGAGAGATCTTGACGGGTGGTCTTCCAATCTTGGAGCGACGCATAGCCTTTTGTCCTTCAGCAGTGAACCCTAACCCAAACTTGTCTGTCTTATAGGGAAAGTCAGGCAATTTCCCCCATACTGTACTCTTCCCTTCTTTAATTACAGCCTCTGCGTCCTTGAGAGATGCCATCCTAGATTCATGCTTGGGAACGACAGGCACCTCAACCATTGTCTTCGCAACTGCTACCTCAGGAGAAACTTCCTCAAAATGTTAGAAAGGCGTTTCGATGAACTCGCCATCCAACTCCACATAGCGAAAGGAATTGAGATGAATTATCATGTACTCTTCCTCGCCGTGCACTGTTATAATCTTACCCTTAATAGGATATTTAAACATTTGATGCAAAGAGGAGGTAACTGCCCCGACATAATGGATCCACGGTCTTCCTAACAAACACGAATATGACAGACGAATGTCCATCACGTAAAAGGTGGAGTTGAAAACTTCTGTGCCTAATTTGATAGGAATATCAACCTCTCCATGAACCATTCTTTTTGAACCATCAAAAGCCCTAACAACGATGTTACTAGGTTTGAGGGTCAGTCCTTCGCAGTCCAAACGATCTAAGGCTTTCTTCGGCAGCACATTCAAGGAAGAACTAGTATCAACTAAGACATGGGCGAGAGTGGTTCCCCGACATTCAAATGAGACATGTAGCGTGTCATTGTGTTTCCTTCCTTTGGGAGTTAAGTCAGCATTGGAAAAGCCAAGGCCATTATCAGCAGTAAGACTGGCCACACATTCCTGAAACTGGCCAGTCGAAGTCTCTTGGGGTACATGTGCCGCTTTCAAGAATTTGATTAGGGCCTTAGCATGGGCCTCAGAATAGAGTAGAAGAGCCAACATTGAAATTTTAGAAGGGGTATGCCCTAACTGTTCCACAATGTCGTAGTCACTTTTTCTGATTATTTTCAAGATTTCATCTATTTCTTTCTGAGTGGTGTCGGGGATAACCACAACACGAGCCTTCGTCCTGACAGGAACTTCCAGTATCCCCTTACCCTTGTCGGTAGTATCAGCAGATGGTCTTACTTCAGGAGTATCCAGTTCTTCAATCACTGGGCCTTGCACAAATGGTCCAACACGTACAGAAGCCTTCAAGAGTTCGAAAACTGCTTGAGGGGGAGAAATCTCCGGAGAAAAGATCCGTCCGCTGCGGGTTATCTTGCTTGTACCCGCAATGTTTCCTATATCAAGGCTTTCTTCTTAAGAAATCTCTTGGACTGTTTCGATTTGTTTGATACCATGGTAGAAGATTTCTCCCCTATAGTTCCATGGTATCATTTTGCTTGATTGGTACAGGACAGGTCCCGGCATGGTGATCTTTAAAGGTACACATTCAGAGTTAGGTGTAATCCTGACAGGCCTTTTGCAAGCCTTGGGAGGATTGTCGGAAATGGTTATGATTGCAATATCGTTGGTTGTAGTAGAAAAAGTATCAGGAGTAACAGGATTGAAGGTATCAACAGGGGTTTTATGGAAAAGTATCTCTTGGGTATCCATCAGGCGTTGGATACCTGACTTCAACATTGGGCAATCACCTCGTATGTTCAAACAAAAATAACAGTCTTTACCATAACCAGGAAAGATCCCGACTCTCAACAAATTTTCTTTAATCACAAGTAATGGCGTCAGCAGGTCAATAACATCGGTAACATGAGTGTCCTCCATAACAACATGAATATTGTGGCCGTGCTTGGGCATCAAAGCAGATATAACATTGGGCTTCTCAGGCGCATCGAATTCTACTTCTTTAGCATCAATCAGATCCTGGATTTTGTTCTTAAGCACCCATCAATTATTGGTATCGTGTCCAGCACTGTCGGAATAGTAAGCACACTTGGCATTGGAGTGGTAGTATGGAGAGGAAGTGTTAGGGTTTTTTGGAGCTTCCTTCAAACTGGTCAGGTTCAGCTTCAACAAATGGGGAAGTACCTAAGCAGGCGTCATGTTGATGCAGGTGAACTGCCGTTGTAGCCTTTCCACCCGTTGTTGATTAGGTCTCGACTGATTGTTACGAGGTTGATCATTTGATGAGTTTTGAATCATCACAGCCCCTACAGTTGGACGACGCTCAGTTCTTCCCTGACCCTTCTGAGAATACACATCATATGCTTCCTTCTTAGCTGGAAAGGGTTTCTTAATAGCTGTGGATGCGGAAGCATCCTTTTGAATCTTTCCACTTTTAATACCGGCCTCAACCCTTTCGCCGGTCAAAATTAGTTCAGTAAATCCCGCGGAAGAACTCCCAATTAGATGATTGAAGAAGGGTCCAGACAGGGTCCCCAGAAACATGTCAACTAACTCCCTATCTAATAGCGGTGGCTGCACCCTTCCAGCCAGATCACGCCACTTCTGGGCGTACTCTTTAAACCCTTCATTGGAAGCCATCCCCATAATTTGTAACTGAGTACGAGTGGGCGCCAAATCAGCATTGTATTGATACTGACGATAAAAAACAGCTGCCAAGTCTTCCCAATTGTGAACCTCTGATCTTTCGAGCTGATAAAACCAGTCTAACGGCGTGCCAGACAAGCTGTCTTGGAAAAAGTGTACCCAGAGGTCTTTATCGGATGAATGGGGTTGGATCTTTCTGACATACGACCTCAAGTGCATCTTAGGGAAAGACAGACCGTCGTACTTGGCAAATGTTGGCACCTTGAACTTGGGAGGGATAACAATCCCAACCACCAGCCCCGGTTCTTCAAAATCCAAACCCGGTACTCTCTGCAACTCCATAGCTGTAGTGTCAAGTATCTTTGGCAATTTTCTTGAGGGACTTGATCATTTTGTTTAGGCAACTCAGATAGCGTCATCGAGGGACTATGATCTTTTGTTTTGTTTTTGTTTTGCCAAAGTACTTGACATGCAACCATGGCCCATTTTTGAATGCAACAAGTGGATTGAAACCTTAGGGGTGCAAGTGTGCATTGTGTTTGTTTTCATGCATTGTTATCTTTGGATTAGGTCAAACTACTTGTTGATTTTATTTTGCATACAAACCCTAGGTCTAATCATGGCGTAATTGGAAGCATTTAAAAGGGCGAGAATTTAAAGCCTACACTATTACAACATGATATAGGGAGGGGGGGTACAAATTTGAATTGGGGGTATTTGACAAGAAATTAAATTCTAAATTATTACAACCAAATCGAATGTATAGGCAATATTTAAGTGTACAATAATAGAATAAAATACAATAAATAAATGTCAAATAAAATGTATTATGCAAAAAGTTTTTATGTATGTAAAAAGTATTTTTTAATGTGAAATGTAAATAATAAAAAAAAGTATCAATTTTAACTATTTTGTTATTTAGAGCAAAAACCCTAATTTTTTAAGTAAATAGTATTATTTATTAAATATATACAATAATACATTAATTTATACAAAAAAATAAAAGTATATTGTAAAAAGATATTTTTAGTGTAAAATATTAATAAAAATGAAAATGTATTATTTTTGTATTTTTGCCCTAACTATTAAACATATTAAATATACAAAAAATAAAAATTAAATATTTACAAAAATGTGCATATACAAGAAAATGTTTTTAAATATAAATAAAAGAGTAAATGAAAAAATAAACATATTTTTTTTACATTATTCTTTAAGTTTTAATAAAAGAAAATAAATTATTTACATACTTATGCTAGTAAAGTAAAAAATAAAGATGAAATAAATATGAAAAAATATAAAATAATTTTTTTGGCATTTTTTATATTTGGACAAAAAATAATAAAGTCAGAATAAAAAATAAAAACATCAAAATGACAAATATTCAAATAAATGGGCCAGGGTGGTGTAAACTGAATAATGGGGGTATTAGAAGTAAAAACAACCAGGCCCAGCCCAGTCAGACTTCATCTTCTTCCTTTGAACAAAACACGCGCACTTCTGTACACAAATGCTATCTCCTGATTCTTTGATTTTTTGATAAAACTCATAACATGAAACTTGTAGAGCATCAAACAACGAATTCAACCATATAAAAAACTTAAGCTAACTCTCAAAGACCAGAGAGAATTTCTCTGGCCCTAATTTCTAACCTAGTTTTTTCAGAAAGTTCATGGATGAAATTCTCCTAGCACGATTAAGATAAATGAAAACTAATCATATGTATGGCTTCAGGGCTATGAGTACAACATATTTCATTCACAAACCTAAGCCTAACTATTCCTAAATAGAGAGATAAAAGTTCATGAAATACCTATTTCAGTTGACTTCGAGTTGGCCAATGCAGCAACTTCCAAGGATGTTTGAGGTTTTGTTGAGCTTGCCGGAGGTCCACTGAAGCTTTTCCAATGCCTGGTTTGTTTTGAAGTAGCCTGAATCGTGCTACAGAACTCAACCTGCAAAGCTTTGAAACAAAAATGGCAATGTGTGTTAAAGGTGTTACAACTAGCAATGGATGATTTGGATAGCTTAGGTGTGTTGGTTGGAAGGTGTTTGAAGTATCTTTGGACAAAACGCACGATTGGAATTTGATTATGGCTTGAAGTTTGCAGAAATGACTCTGTTTTGCAAGAAAATGGGGAATTTCAGTATGAGGAGGTTTGAGTGATGAAGGGGTCGTGTTTCTGGCTTGTTAGGAGGTACAAAACTTGTTTGCAATGTTTGTGTAAGTTGATTTTTACAGATGTGAGAGATTGCTTCTGTTTTGCAAGTTTCTTCTACTTAAAGCAAAAGAGTGGAAGTGATGTTATAGCTTTGTACATGCCCTCCTATCACCCTGCACACAACACTCTTGGCCCCCTCTAATTCATGGATTTGGTTTGCAGTATCAGATTTTGTTCAAGGCTCAAGGCTTAGTGTTTTGACATAAAGTAACCTTTTGCAAAAATGGCAATATCCCTTTTACCATTTAGGGCTTAATCTTGTGTACAATGCCCTAATGACCAAGAAAATACCTTAACTCAATGGATATGAATTAAATTATGGAGTAAAAACTGGTTTTGAGGCCTGTAATTGTGAACCAAGCTAGCTAGATCAGATTTGCAAATTGGTATGAACATGTATTGGCCATGGATCAAAGTAAGTTTTTGCCAACTTCAAGCATTCGATTCTCCCTAACCACAAGGGTGTTTGAGGAGTTCTTGGACAATTTGGAAAGATTGGAACATGTAATATAATCCATCTTTGAAATGAAACTTGAAACTCCTAGTGGAACTATGTGAAAAATGGCCAAGAAGATGGGTCAAAATTCTGCATAGATTAGGGTAAATTTTCTCTAAGTTAAAAGTTTTAGGTACCCTTGTTCCAAAAATCATAACTTGAGATACAAGCCTCTTTTGAGAAAACTTTGTGAATCAAAGTTGTAGACTTTGTGATGGACTACAACTTTCATGTTTCAAGTTTTGTTTGAATCCATTTGAATCTTGGTGAAAAAATCGGACAAAGTTAGGAAAAAATAAGAAAATTTCATAACTTAGAAAAATTCTAAGTTATGAAATTTTTCCATTTTAAACCCTAATTTGTATTTTTGGGTTTCTTGATGAACAAGTTTAATAATTTGACATGTATTGATGTAAAATTACCCTTGGCACTTGATTTTGACCAAAAAGTCAAAGTTTGACTTTTCAGTGTACAGACAAATTTTGATCAGTTGACTGAAAAATTCATCTGTCAATCCTATGCATTTGAGATCTTTTGAACTTGTTGAATGGGTCAAGACAAAGTAATTGAGTCCTTGGGCCCATGTGTGAGCTTAATTTGCCATTGGCTAGGTCAAACAGTCAAGAATTGCCTTTGTGCAGTTAAAACCCTAAAAATGACCATTTTGCCCTTTTGGTGATCTGATCAAATTTCTTGTGGAATTGTGACCCAAACTTGATAAAATGGTTCCTATGAGTTCATAATGTTGATGTGGGTCAAATTTCATGAGGTTTGACTGTCAATTGGCCACAGTTGACTTTTCCCCCAATACAGCTGATTTCTAGGTCAATTGTCCAATTGACTGGGCAAAAATTTGAATCAAGGCTTGAAACTTGGTATGGACAATCTTGTGAGTCCAACATGAAGTATGAAAGTAACTTTGGGAATTGTAGGTCAAAACATCCCTGTGCAAACTCAAACCCTAATTTAGGTCAACAGTGCAAGGGGGGGTGTCTTGAGCAGAGCAAACCCTAACTTGATCTTGAGTTCCAAGAGTCTTGTGATGAGAAATGTTCATGAAATGAGAGGGAAAATTTTGGGGTACAACACCAAGTACGTTACAAGCTCCATCGAAAACTATAGTCCATCAGGATCCTGACCCAGGTCCTTCATACGGTCCAGGCTCTTCACAATCCATAACTAGCATAATGTTCTCATATGGGAATTCAAAATGCATAGACTGATATTCGTCTATAGCTTGATGTGCCAAATGATCTGCTAATACACTTCCTTTGATTTCCTTTTGAGTGGTATACTGAATGTCGTATTCTGTTAATACCATTTACCATCGGGCTATTCTTCCGGAGAGAGCTGGCTTCTTGAATATGTACTTGATGGGATCCATTTTAAAGATTAATAGAGTAGTATGAGACAAAATATACTGTCTTAGTCGGAAATTATCCCATGCCATAGTGCAGTAAGTTTTATCGAGCAGTGAATATCTTGTTTCATAGTTGGTAAACTTTTTGCTAAGGTAGTATATTGCATGCTCTTTTCGACCAGACTCGTCATGTTTCCCCAGTACACACCCCATTGAATTCTCTAGCACTGCTAGATACATGATTAAAGGTCTTCCTTCAACTGGTGGCATCAAAATCATAGGTTCTTGTAAGTACTCCTTTATTTTATCAAAGGCTATTTGACAGTCGTTGTTCCACTTTACTACTTGATCTTTCTTCAGCAGCTTGAAGATTGGCTCACAGGTAGAAGTCAAATGAGAAATGAATCGGGAAATGTAATTTAGTCGTCCTAAGAAACCTCTAACCTCCTCCTCAGTACGGGGAGTCGACATTTCTTGAATAGCCTTAACTTTTTCAGGATCAACTTCAATACCTTTACCATTGACGCCGAAACCCAGGAGTTTTCCAGACCTCACCCCAAAGGTGCATTTGTTTGGATTCAACCTCAACTTGTATTTCTTCAGCCTTTCAAATAACTTATGCAGATGATCAAGACGTTCTTCTTCAGTCTGTGACCTTGCTATCATGTCGCCAACATAGACTTCTATCTCATGATGAATCATGTCGTGAAATAGGGCTACCATGACATGCATATAAGTTTCCCCGACGTTCTTCAACCCAAAAGGCATGACCTTGTAACAGAAAGTTACCTACTGTGTGATGAAGGTAGTTTTCTCCATGTCTTCAGGCGCCATCTTGATCTGATTATAACCCGAGAAACCATCCATGAAAGAGAATACCTTATACTGAGCAGTGTTGTCAACAAAAACATCAATATGCAGAAGTGGGAAGTCATCTTTGGGGCTTGCCCTGTTCAGATCCATATAATCTACACATATACGTACCTTGTCATATTTCTTTGGTAACGAAACAACATTAGCAATCCATTGAGGATATGCCGTCACCGCTAAGAACCCTACATTGAATTGCTTCATAACTTCGGCTTTGATTTTCTCCGACATCTCTGGGCGCATGCGATGGACTTTCTGTTTAATCGGAGAACAACCCTCTTTCATCGGCAGACGGTGAACCATAATATCAGTATCGAGCCCTAACATGTCTTCGTATAACCAAACAAATACCTCAACATAGTCATGCAGCATCTGAATTAACCTGTTCTTGACAATGTCCTCTAAGTTGGCGCTAATCTTGACTTCCTTTCTGTCTGCCTCGGTACCCAAATTTACAAATTTGAATGGTTCTTCATGTGGTTAGATAGCCTTTTCTTCTTGTATTAAGAGTCTAGAAAGTTCTCTAGGTATTTTACAAACTTCCTCACCTTCTTCCTCGGCTTGGTAGATTGAATTTTCAAAGTCATTAGCGGCGATAGCAGAATCGTTATCAATGAGATCCAGAGTGGACGGGGATCTGCAATGTAGTGTGTAGGTGTGTGTAAGAACACATAGCTATTTGAAAGTGCAATAAAGTAAAAGAAAAACAGAGAGCATAAAATTTGAATGCAAAACGTCCAATGTTTTCATGAAATGAAAATATGACATATGAAATGACAACCCTTAACAAATGGACCATTGTGCCCCGGGCAAGACACAAGGTTTAAAGTCATTGTTCTAAAAGAAATTACACAACCAAACTTCTTAAAGCAATTGAAACAGAAATAGCTATTACTCCTGACTAAAGGAGACAGAGATAATGTCTTATGCTTTCCAATTGTCGAGTCCATCACCAATGATAGGGAATATCTAGCTGTCAAAATCATAATCACTATCGACGTCTTCTATAGTGTTGACTCCATTGTTGCTGACATAGAATGGAGGTCTTCCAGCACGAGTGCAACGTACAACCCTTTGACCTTCTGCAGTAAATCCCAAACCAAACTTGTCAAATTTATAGGGGATATCAGGAAGTTGACCCCAAATAGTATAACCACCTTCATCTATAGTAGCTTTGGCATCTTTCAAGGAAGCCATCTTATGAAGAACCCTGGTAGTCTTTGGTATGGTAGAAACATCTTTAATAATACCAGGGGAAATTACTTCAAAAGATTGGAAGGGAGTCTCGATGAATTCCCCATCCATCTCCATGTATAAGAATGAATTCAGATGGATGATCATGTACTCCTCTTCTCCGCAGACAGTAACAATCTTCCCTTTCACAGGATACTTTAATTTCTAGTGCAAAGTGGAGGTGACGACACCTGCCCCATGGATCCAGGGGCGTCCTAGAAGACAAGAATATGCTGGACGGATGTCCATCACATAGAAAGTTGACTCAAATATCTGTGAACCCACCTTGATAGGAAGATCCAATTCCCCATGTACCATTCTTTTGGACCCATCAAAGGCCTGAACTATAATGTCACTAGGTTTCAGCACGACCCCTTTATAATCCAGTCTGTCAAGAGTGCCCTTTGGCTGAACATTCAGAGAAGAGCTAGTATCAACTAAAACATGAGCCAACATAGTGCCCCTGCATTCAAAGGAGACATACATGGCCTTATTATGATTTCTTCCCTCTGGAGTCAGGTCAGTATCAGAGAAGCCTAATCCATTATCAGTTGTTAAACTCGCTACATAACTTCCAAATTGATCAACCAAAGTTTCTTGTGGCACATGAGCAGTCTTCAAGAATTTTACTAAAGCCTGCGCATGGGCTTCAGAACACAGTAATAAAGACAACATGGAGATTTTGGACGGGGTCTGCCCCAGCTGTTCAACAATTTTATAGTCGCTCTTGCAGATGATTTTCAAAACCTCTTCCAACTCTTGCCCAGAGGTGTCCTTAACTGTAGCTTCTTTTGGCGCCTCTATCTAGAGCAGGCTCTATCACTGGCTCTTTACCCCGAGCCTCGGAATTTGTCTTGATAACAGTGACTTGAACATGTGGAGAGATTTCTTGGGAGAAAATCCTTCCGCTTCTAGTAATTTTGCTAGTCCCTACAATATTGTCAATATTGGGATCAACCTCTTCATCATCTTTGTCAGATAACTCTTGTTTAACGCCATGGTAATAGACATCAGACCCATAATTCAATTGAATAGCCTTATCCGAGGAATATGGGATGGGCCCAGGTGTTGTAATGATTAAAGGAGCAACCTTTGGATTGGCAGTAATCCTTACAGGACCCTTGGAAGTGATCCTGAAAGGAGTACCAGATATGACAGACAAATCTCGACACAAATTCTCAACATAAAGAAATTTTTCAACCAAAATTACATGTTCATCCATCAGGCGCTGAACTCCTTCCTTCAGTAACCCGCAACCATTGGGTTGAACTGCACAACAATAAATTTTTTTAATACAACCTGGAAATAAACTGACTTATATCAAATTCTCCTTGACTGTTGAGAGGAGTAACCACATCACTTACGGAAGTAACATACATAACGTCTTCAATAACACTTATGCCTTTGTCATGCTTAGGCATAGGTGCAGTAATCATGTTCGAAGTCTCTGGAGGGTCGAACTCAATTTCTTTATTATCAATCATGTCTTGAATTTTGTTTTTCAGGGCCCAAAAGTTGTTGGTGTCGTGCCCAGGACTATTTGAATGATAGACACACCTCAATTTGGATTGTTCTTTGGAGAGGATGTGTTGGGATTCTGAGGAGGATCCCGTAGTGAAATGAGTTCAACCTTTAACCAATGTTGCAATGCTTGAGCCAATGGCATATTAATCTTGGTGAGTTACCTCCTCAGAGCGTCTGACCTATGCCGATTTCCATGTTGTTGTTGTTGAACATGCTCCGGGTTAGAGATCAATACCGCCCCCACAGACTGATGACAATCATTTTTACTATGACCCTTCTGGCCATAGAAATTGTTGGTTTCTTTCTTACCACTGAATGGCTTCTTCACATTATTAGAAGATGTAGCCATTAGAATCTTCCCACTCTTGATACCACTTTCAACTTGTTTTCCAGTCAAAATCAACTCAGTAAACCCTGATGAAGAACTCTTAATCAGCAAATTAAAGAATGGACCCGTCAGAGTGCCCATGAACATATGCACCAATTCCCAGTCAGTCAAAGGAGGTTACACCCTTCCAGCTAAGTCTCTCCACTTCTGGGCATACTCCTTGAACCCTTCATTCGAGCCCATGGACATGTTATGCAATTGTACACGAGTCGGCGCAAGGTCAACATTATATTGATACTGATTGTAAAAAGCAACAACCAAGTCTTCCCACTTGTGAATGTTGGTTCCTTCCAGTTGGTAGAACCATTCAAGTTGAGTACCAGACAAACTTTCTTGAAAGAAATGGAACCATAATTTCCTGTCAACAGTGTGAGGCTGGATCTTTCAAACATACGACCTCAAATGGAGTTTGGGAAAAGAGACCCCATCATATTTAGCAAAGATAAGGACCTTGAATTTTTGAGGGATGACCACCCCTGGGATCAGACTTAGCTCTCCAAAATCCAATCCAGGCACTTTCTGGGTTTCCATAGCTTTGAGACGGTCTTCTAATTGCTTGTACTTGTCATCTACAGGAGGGTACTATTCATCGGAGTAGTCTTCATCTTCAGGAATATTCTCCGAACCCTAGTTATTTCCACCTTCTCCCCTGACACTTCTACCATCCTTTTCTTGGTTGTCGTCTTCCTTAGAGGAAACATCATCCACTCGAACTGGTTGAGCATGACCTTTGAATCTTCTCCCTATATTGAGGATAACAACCCGCTTCTTAGTCTTCTTTTCCTTGGTGAGGAGCGCCATCATCCTTGTTGCCCTTTGGCTAGATTCAGAAGAGTCTCTTGAAATTGTGCATGACGAGTCTGCAAATCCTTGACAGTTTATTCGAGGGCCATCTTATACTGAAATAAACAGTAAGTAGATGAGAATACCTGTATTAGAAAACCTATTTATGAAATGATGCATGATATGTGGATGCAATGTTTTCAAGGACCTTATCAGATTTAAATTTGCTAACTGAGAGGAAACAAAAACAAAGGCTTCACTAGTAAGTTCAAGATTACAATTGCCTCTTAGGCTTACAATGAAAGCAAAAGGGTATCAAAGAGACAACAATATGAACTTCTAAAACCTAAGAATCAAGTCTCCCATGGACGCTTCCTCTTCGTGTCGATGTATGCATTAAGGATTTTCTTCTCATGAAGTTGCTTAATGAGCTCCAACACTTTCTTCTCACTTGCATAGAACTGAGCCTCAAAGGTGTCTCCTTCTTCCTTGAGTTGAATCTAGGACTTCTGCAATTCTTCAAGGTCAATGGGCATATCAGGATGAAGAATGTTATAAGGAATGTCTCCTTCGATAACAGGCTCTATGATTACCAGTAGAACGACTAGATATGGCATCATGAGGTTTTAAGCACGAGCTTGCACCCATTTGAGATAGGGCTCCAGAGAGATGGAATTATTTTATCCTAAAGTCTTGCTATCAATCTTGCTTACCATGCCCCAAGCACGTATAAACCTTTGACGATAGCCTTGAGGATCATTTCTGTAGTCGAACACAATACCCTGGATAAGTATGTCACGAGGAATATCTCTTCGAGCATAACCAAATTGACGTAGAGCCAGAGTAGGTTTATAGGTAATACCTCCTATAATTACAAGGAGTGGAACATTAGGGAATTCCCTACAGCGGTTAATAATAGTAATATCTTCCACATATTGGGAACACCAATAGATATCTGAATAAGAGAGCGACATCATCCTTTGAGACCACCTCAAACCTTGCTCATTCTTCACTACTGATCGTGGAAGGTGAGAAATAAACCGCATGGATAGCAAAGGTATGCAACACATAAGTGCCCCTCATTTCCTCATAGTACGAGTGTGAAGAGAATGCAAAATGTCTCCAAGAAAAGTAGGCACAGGGTTACGAGTGAGGAATATTTTGATGGAATTCACATCTATGAGTTGGTCTGGATTAGGGTATAGCACCAAACCATAGATCAACAAAGACAAGATTTCCTTGAAAGCCTGAAAACTCATAGCATCCAAAAATAGCCGCGCCTTCTCTAACAAAAATTTAGCAAGAAAACCCTTGACTCCACTTCTTGTTTCCCAATTAACTACAATGTCAGATCGCTTCAGATGTAAGGATGCTATAATTTCTTTAGGTTGTGGGTCTTTCTCTAAACTAGAGAAGGGTGTCCTGTCAAGAACATGTATTCCCAGTATCTTAGAGAATTCTTCCATTGTGGGTACCAGTTGATAATCTAGAAATGTGAAGCAATGATGTACATGGTCAAAGAACTGGAATAGAACACTCATCATGTCTTCGTCAAAACCTGAGCTAACCAGACTGAGTAGTCGACCATGCCTTTTGATAAATGAAGAACCTTCGGGAACCCTGGAGACCAACTCTTTAAGTTGATGAGGCACCATTACAAATTTGATCCGGATAGTGTTTCTGCAAGCGGAGGTCATAACCTACAAAGCAGAACAAAGATAAATCCCTAGGTCCTTGAAATGGTTAGTGAAAATGACATGTGTAATAATGTCATGATATTATGATGTCATGTTCGAACAATTAATCAATCACAAACAAAACACACAAGGCCTTAGGTTTAAGCTTGCATGGAGTTTGTAGGTAAGTACCCTCTTGAAGTTTTAGTTGGCTCAACCTATCCTAAGAAAAGAAATCGGGTTCTAGGAATCCCATATCACTAATTTTTCTCTCAGGCATTGTTTCAGCACAAGCATCTAATTTGCGACCGAAATATCCTGAGAGTCTGATCTCAATGAGTGTAGCATCGAGTATCAACCAACTTCAGTCCGCACCAAAGCCAACTATCTCACTACTTTCTAATGACTCAAGGGACACTTACACCAACCAATGTGTCACACTAACATAGCCATCGCTTCAACCATATCGGTCTACGCTGTACAATTTTCACGATCTATTGCTACTTACCTAAAATGCCCCTAGATCCGGGTATAGGATCTACACAAGAAATAAGCCCAAGCATATCCCGAAATATAAAGCATACAAGTCAAACAAGTAAAGTAATAAAGATGATCTAGATCTAAAGGTAACCCCACTTTTAGTTTCAATTTCCCTAGTAGAGTCGCCAGTTCTGTAATACGGTGGGATAACTAACTTTTTGTTTTTGCATTTTATCGCAAATGTTGCAGATAGCAAGAGTCACCACCGACTTTTATTTTATCCAATAAAGGAAAGGGTGAAAAGAACAGGAAAGACCTTTGAGAATTTTGAGTTCGAGGGGTAGGTTATGAAAAGGGAAGGTGTTAGCACCCTTTTCATCCGTAGTTATCTACGGGCTCCTAACCGCTAGCTCTTTTTTTTTTGAAATGCTTTGTGTTTGTGTATGTTTGAAAATATTTTGAAAATGCCTAAGTGCGGAAATTTTGTAATGATTCTCGTATCATTGAGAATGTATACAAAATGTTTGTTTTGAAAATATTTGTGAAGGAAAGTGATGTTTTGTTTTGGAAAGTTTGTGAGCAAGCGACTACGAGTGTTCTACCTACTCAGAAAGAGTCTTTGTTCTTTTCCTCCTCCTTTATATAGTGCTACCCTACCATTAGTTAGTAGGAAGCTCTATCGTTGGATGTGAGGGACAGGCGGAGGTCATCGTACAACCATAGAAGGCAACTTGTAGGACGCTTTAGAAATTTTCGTAAGGGACTAAGATTGTTTAGTGAAGGCAACATTGAAGGGTCATCGAAGGACTACGATCTTTTAACCGAGGTTCTTTGCTAAAGCATCCCACATTCGAGGGACATGATTGTTTAAATCCGAGGCAACAAGTGAGGGTCACCCTAGAGGTGCGCGTGTGCAAAGTGTTTTGATTTCAATGAATTTATCTTGAAATTAGGGTTTTGCTATCAGTTGATTTTAATCTCACCATACAAACCCTAATTACTAACAGTAATAAGGAAAACAATAAATTGCTGAAATTAAATGACCTACCCTATTACAATGCTTCGGGAGTAGAGGTACAAATTTATGAATGGGGATGAAAAAGTAAAGTAAACCTAATTATCTATTACAGACCATTAGCAGTTACAATATTAGAAAAATACTAATGCGAAAATAAAGTGCGCGAAGGTGGTGAAAAGGGATAGATATCTAAAATCTAAAAAATTCTAAGTATTTAGAAAATATTTTTGATGTTTTATTTAGAAAAATATTTTATAGTGTAAAATAATAATAAAACCTAATTCTAATTATTTTATAAATTAATTAATAAAATAAAACAAAGTGATTAAATTAAATTAATTTTTATTTATAAAAATTAAATTAATTAATTAAAACCTAAATCTAATTTTTTGTGATTTTATTATTTTTTCTGATTTTAAATAAAAAAATGAATTTAATTAAAAAAGAAAATAATTAAATAAACAAAAAAAAGGAAAAAAAGGGCCTGGGATGTAAGCAAAATGGGGGGTATGGAATCAAAAATTTTCCAGGCCCAAACACCTTAAGCCCAGGTCCTGTTTGAGATCCAGTGGGGATGATTTTCAGAAGGTGCATCATGGGGGACACGTTTGGTGCGTTGGATCTGACCTTGATGAAATCTGATGGTCAAGATGGGAGGTATACCGTACATGAATTAGGCTTGCTTGCACTGAATCTGCAAGGAAAATATGTGAAAAAAACAAAAGGGTACCACTCGGGCTCGAACCCAGGTCCCTAAGGTTAACGCATGCTTGTTTTACTACTGGGGTGGTTATTTCATCTGGTTATGAATCACCCACTCAGTAAATATATTATAAAACAAGTTTAAAAATTTGAAATTGCTATTTTCTTCTTCCTCGCGCGTGCTAACGGACAATAACACCATTGTTGAATTCCTAAAACTCTCATTTCTCATTCATTTTGAAAATTGTAAAAACCAAAATTACCCAGAATTTAACAAGGATTTCAAATATGCAAGCATCATAAATTGATATGGACTATAATTCACGAATTTTTATTAGTACAAAAATGAAACCCTAACTGTTCAGAGATACAACTCTCAACACACAAGCAATATAAATGAAAATTAAGCATATGGTTAGCTTTAGAGGCATGATATCAACATTTTTGCTTTAGAATGTATTTGCAAATGATGCTTGTATCAAGATATCACAGTTTAGAAAACTTACCTCTTGAAGTGAAAGCTCAGAATGCGTGTGGATACTTCTAGGTGCAAATAAATGATGCCAAAAGCTTCCTTGGACCTTGGTGAGTGTGTTGCAAACTTTACTTTTCTTTGAGGATGGTTGAAACGTTCTACTTAAGTCAAGTTGCAAGGTTAGATGTTGAGAATGGTGGATGACAAAGATGATGATATAGTGATGAAAAAAGACTATAAATCACTTATACATGATGTATATGAAGTGTTTGGATGATAAAAGAGGCAAACACACAAGTGGATTTGAAGTTGGGTGTTGGAAGCTTCAAATGTGTAACAATGGTGGTTTCTTGGTGATTCTGAGTTTGAGAGAATTTTAGGGTGCTTTGGAGCTGTTAATTCTTGTCTTGAGTTGCAAATGATCTTTATATTTATAGGCAAAGGTTAGAGGGATTGAGTTGGTTGCAATCTGAAGATGTCAAGTTATGGCTTGGTTAGAAGTGAAACATCAAGTTATGGTGAAAATTGTGGTTTCAAGGATCAAGTACAAGCATGTTCTGAAGTTTGTTAGGTGCAGGTAGGTTGCTTCTTCACTTTATAATGGAGTTTGATAAGAGGAAACAATTTATGAGCTCAGTGCATTGACATTTTGCAAAAGGCTTTCTTTACTAGAATGGAAGTGTAACCTTTCTTCCCTTAATGGCAAAATGGATTGGATAATGCTTGAATCAAATGGAGCATAGCTCAAAAGCTTGTGTAATCTTCTGATTAGATATAGATTTAGAGGTTTAGAGGCATGCAAAGTGAGATCTCTAAGGCATGTTTGTAGATTTGATCTTATGGTTTTCAAAAGAATGGCCTAGAGTTCAAGTTTGACATGCCATCTTTATCTCTTCAAAACTTCTAGCTCAAGTATGATAAATTTGTGTTCTTTAACATTTTGGAAAGCTTGAATCAAGATCTATAACCTTCATGTTGTGAGTTCTTGCTGAATCAATTTGGATCTTAGTAAAAAATGGCCATAAAGTAGTGACTTTGTTAATAACAAAACACTTAGAAATTTTTTCTAAGTGTTGGGTAAAAATAATTAGAACTTCATGGGCCCATATCTCTTAATTCAAGCACTTATTGAGGATCAAACCACATTAAAAAAGTTGTAGAATTCATTAATCCCTATAACTTTCATGTTGAAAGTTTTCCTTGAATCAACTTGTATCTTGAAGAAACTTGCTTGTGAAGTTAGGGTTTTTTAGGCACAAAACACTTGAATTTTTCTAAGTGTTTGAAAATCTTTAATTTTGACTTTTGTTGACTTTCTTGATACTTGATGAAAAAGTTTGATAGTTTTGAATGTTTTGATGATTCTTGATTTTTAAATTCCAATGTTGACCAAAAAAGTCAAAGTTTGACTTTTGTGTGACTGTTGACTTTTCATCAATTGATTCAATTCTTCAACTATCAATCACTTGTACCTTTGGAAATGTATTGAGCCATGTAACTAGGTCAAGATGTTGTATTTGAGCCCTTGAGATCATGCTTTAAGCCATTAAGTCGTGCACTTGGCCAAAAGTCAATGATCAGTCATCTTCAATCAAAAACCTAATTTTGCAATTTTTGACCTTTGATGGTTTGAGGGCTTTCCTTGAGGAATCATGATCAATCCTTGATCAAATGATGAATATCACCTCAAAATGTTGATGTTGACAAAAAATATTGAAGTTTGACTGTATGTTGACCTCAATTGACTTTTTACCCAATACAATTGATTTTCAATCTTCTGAGCTATTGACTGAGCTAACATGTGATACAAGACTTGAAACTTGACATAAGCATTATTGAGGACCTATGATGACCCATGAAAGTCATTTTTTACCCTTGCAACTCAATATTCCTTGATAAGCACAAAACCCTAGTTGAAGACCCTTGCTTAGGAGGTGGTTTGACTAGTCAACTCTTGAGTGGCTTTAAGTATTTGGGACCTTTTGTGAGCATGTTTTGAAGAAAATGGGAGGGCAAATTTTGGGGTACAACAACATTCAAAACCAACTTGCATTCCATGCTCGCATCTCATTAGAAACCCTAATCTCACGATTGATTTTTCAATGATAATGCTTTAATTGTTGAGCAACAAGACCTTCAAACAATGTATCTTAGATCATGACATAGACAACCCTAATTGATTGGCTGATGAATAGATGAATCCAATGTAACAATGCCATAGTCATTAACCTTGAACAAATGATAAGCACACTCATATGAGGGGATGTATTAATTCAAATACCATGTGCGCTAGATCACACCCTTGATTTCTTGACAATAACCATGTAACTTGATGAAGATGACAACCTTGTAGCTTAATGAGAGAAAGAAGTTCTCAATGATCATGAACGCAAGACACTAGCTTCAAACACTGATTGTTGAAGAAACCATATTATTCAAGCTTGAATGAAGACGAGAGTCTAAAAGCACAAATAAACTCTAATTCCTCAATATCGTCGATCCCATGCCAAATTATTATTCAATGATGCATGGCGTGCAAAATGACATAATGAAAGGTATGCAGATGAAATGAGAAGTGAAAAATGCATAAGCCAGATAAGAGTGAAAGGGTATGACAAATTTGGGGTATTACAGCTGCCCCTATTTAATCGTCTTAAACCAGAAAGTACGATTGGTGCGTGCCTTTCAGACATTTGAGGTAGAAGATGATTAAATACCAATGGAAAAATTTCTGTGATATCTGTCAGGGAAAGAAAGTTTCTATTTTTCTTGGTGAGAAGGGTTTATGGGTAACTTATAGCGTAGCGACGATGTTAATACAAGGTGGAGATTAGACTTGTAACATGGTGTGATGCCAATACAAGACAAAGAATGGTACGAAAAGACGACATATAATATCTACGGGCGACCTACGATCCTAAGGTGGAACATAAGAGACATGTCGGAGAACTAGGCCTATGGGCGACCTCAGAATTCTATGAAGATACCTATGGGTGATCTGCTAAAGAACTAGGCCTAAGGGTGACCTCATAATTCTAAAACAATATCTATAGGGAGAACCTAGCCTACGGGCGATCTCAGGTTCTAAGATGAAACCTCATCTACTAGAGAACTAGGCCTATGGGTGACCTCAGAATTCTACGATGATACATCAAGGTGATCTGTCGGAGAACTAGGCCTATGGGCGACCTCAGAATTCTACGAAGAGACCTATGAGCAATCTGCTGAAGAACTAGGCCTAAGGGCGACCTCAGAATTCTAAAACAAGATCTATAGGGAGAACATAGCGTATGGGCGATCTCAAGTTCTAAGATGAAACCTCATCTACTGGAGAACTAGGCCTATGGGCGACCTCAAAATTCTATGATAAGACATCAAGGCGATCTGTCAGAGAACTAGGCCTATGGGCGACCTCAGGATTCTACGACGATACCTATGGGTGATCTGCTGAAGAACTCGGCCTAAGGGCGACATCAAAATTCTAAAACAAGATCAATAGGGAGAACCTAGCCTACATGCGATCTCAGTTTCTAAGATGAAACCTCATCTATTGGAGAACTAGGCCTATGGGCGACCTCAGAATTCTATGATGAGATATCAAGGCGATCTTTTGGAGAACTAGGCCTATGAGCGACCTCATAATTCTATGAAGAGACCTATGGGAGATATGCTGAAGAGCTAGGCCTAAGGGCGACATCAAAATTCTAAAACAAGATCTATAGGGAGAACCTAGCCTACGGGCGATCTCAGGTTCTAAGATGAAACCTCACCTACTGAAGAACTAGGCCTATGGGCGACCTCAGAATTCTATGATGACGCATCAAGGCGATATGTCAGAGAACTAGGCCTATGGGAAACCTCAGAATTCTACAAAGAGACCTATGGGGGATCTGCTGAAGAACTAGGCCTAAGGGTGAACTCATAATTCTAAAAACAATATCTATAAGGAGAACCTAGCCTACGAGATATATCAGGTTCTAAGATGAGACCTCATCTACTGGAGAACTAGGCCTATGGGCAGCCTCAGAATTCTATGACGAGACATCAAGGCGATCTATCGGAGAACTAGGCCTATGGGTGACCTCAAGATTCTACGAAGATACCTGTGGGCGATCTGCTGAAGAACTAGGCCTAAGGGCGACCTCAGAATTCTAAAACAAGATCTATAAGGAGAACCTAGCCTAAGGGCGATCTCAGGTTCTAAGATGCAACCTCATCTACTAGAGAACTAGGCCTATTGGGGACCTCAGGATTCTACGATGAGACATCAAGGTGATTTGTCGAAGAACTAGGCCTAAGGGTGACCTCATAATTATACAAAGAGACCTATAGGGGATCTATAAGAGGAGAGCTAGTTTTTTACGGGCAACCTAAAATCCTAAGGTAAGACCTGCGAGCGATCTACCAAAAATTAGGCCTACATGCGACCTATAATTCTAAGAAGGTGAGAATATTGACTATGACACAATGATTAAAGATGAAAGAATGATAAAGTGTATTGCATTTGTTGGGATTTGAAGGATAAATAGACATATACAAACATTTATAATACTGACCCAAACGAGTGTTTAGAGAAATGACATAGACGAGCGTTTGAAAAGCTAACACAAACGAGTGTTTGGAGAATTGACACGAAGGAGTGTTTAGAAAACTGACACGAACAAGTGTTTAGAAAACTGGCACAGACTAGTGTTTAGAAAACTGACACGGACGAATGTTTAGAAAACTAATACGGACGAGTGTTTGGGAGACTGACACAAATGGCTGTTTGGAAGTACAAGGTACTGACACCATTAGCTGGGTATCGTGATGTAATGAAGGACATCAGCTGAAGGTTTGGGAGAGATATTCTCTTGTGGGGATGTATTTTTGTCTTTGAACGATTTAGGTCTTTCATGTAAGGTACCCAATCTGGCTTATGCTTATGCATGCTTGAATTTATTTTGTAGCAAAGATCCATTCTGATGGATCGGCTACGTGCTTTTGAAGATGCAATGTTATGAAGTGACAAATATATGAAATGCAATGAAATAGACTTCACGGGGATAAGCGAAGGCTCGTTGGGAACTGTTGCTCATCATCGGGGATGCCAATACAAATCGGGGCTGGAAACCTGCGGTACCAAGGATCACTAGGGATACTGATAAGAATTTTCACTAGGGAGTTCATGATTCCGAAGATTATTGATGACTCTGATGAAGATTAAATTGCTGACGAAGCGAGTTTTCAGGTACGCCATTGAATTCTGATTTGTATCGTTGGGGAAGAGATAATCTGGCCTGACTTTCCTACATCCTGAACTGTTGAGAGGATGGTAGGACTGAATATGTCGAGGAACAGATACTGAACACCATGTGGATCTCTTGCTCCAAGTTTACGCCACACTAGGGAATTACCTCTCAAATCACTTGGGGATAAAAAGATGGATATGGACACCTACAAATTCCCTGGTTTACTCGATTGGGGATGTCCCTGTTTAGCTCTTGGGGGATGTGCACTTACGCGCGCCAAGTCAAATAGCGACTCCAGACTTTCTGAATTCACTTGGGGAATCAGGTTTGAGGTTGTCTATAGCAGATGGGAACGACTTCGCGCACTAAATAAGCCAGGGAGACCATTATGATGCTTTTATCTTGATTATAGTCGTCTCGTACAACATATTTCTGCAGATTTCTGCAGCAATTTGTCCCTTGGGATAATCAAGTTTTCAATTGATGCTCATCTTGCAAGCTCACTTGATGTTTAAGCACTCGTTCACATACGAATAATGTTTATCTAAGAATGATAATTCTAATGCAAATCCTATGCTTGTCTTGAATTTTTAAAAATGTTTTTTGAAAAGATGTCGAAAATAAAAAGATGGAGTGATACCAACTCAAAAGTTTTTGCAAGCCTCTTAGGAGTCAGATTACCGTACTCTAGTTACAGTGTTACTTTCAAATTAACCCATGCTTCAGTTAGGACTTTTCAGGGTTGTAACATGGACTGGTTCACGGTTTTAGAAAAAAGGATTTATGGCTCAAAAGTTTTGATGCCCACCCATTCTCCATGATGTTCTTCATTACAACGATCAGTTAACTCGATACGAACACTCATCTCTCAAGAGAAGTTTGGAATGGTTGAGGAATCAAATGAGGTTTTTTGGATATGACAGTCACTCACCTCTTTCGTTCTTGGTGTCTGATCACACGACTTGGTTCCTTGCTTAGTATTTTTTGGTAATCCTTTTTTCGCTTTCCCTAAATTTTTCCTGGACCAAATCTTTTTTGAATTTGACTTAAAATCCAGCGGGATGCCCTGACTTTTTCCTAAGCAACTTATTTTTTCAATTTTATACTTAGTGGGGTGTTGTACCCCAAAATTTTCCCTCTCATATTCCTCAAAACATTGCAAGAAAGATCTCCAAGTTGCTCAAGTTTGCTCAAGAATTGGTCAGACAAGTTATCTCCTAAGGCAGTCAACCCCAAATTAGGGTTTTGTGTTGCATCAAGATATTTGAATCCAAATGAACTCAAATGCTCAGTAATGTCCTAATATGTTCTCAAGATCATCCATGTCAAATTTCAAGCCTTGCAGAGGAAGTTTTCTCAGTCAATTGCTCAAAGGGTCCAAAAATCGACTGTGCTAGGGCAAAAGTCAACTGTGACCTACAAACAGTCAAACTTCAAGATTTTTTGCCAACATTCTCATTTTGAAGGATATTTAATAATTTGATCAAGGGTTGATCATGATTCATCAAGGATTGCTCAAAATTCATCAAGACTCAAAAGTTGCTAAATTAGGGTTTTGCAGGAAAAGTTAACTCAACTTTGACCAAGCATAACTTTCTCATACTTTATGAGAAATGACCCATCCAAAGATAATTTTGAATAGGATGCAATTTCCTACAATCCATATTCATACCCCAAGCTTACAACAAAAACACCTTTTTTTCCAAAGCTTACAACTTGAGCATGGAATATCAAAATTAGATGAGACCAAAAGGGTTGGTTATAGGACATATCAATATTTCTAAAAAGTCCAATAACACCTCCAAAAGTTCAAAATTGAAGAAGTTATGCATTGTTGAATTTGGACTTTTTTTGCAAAATTGCCAAAAGTCAACTATCCCCAAAACTTCAAATTTTGTCAAATGGGCCCATTCTTTTCCACTTGATTTGAGCTTGCATAGTTTCCCACGTGTCCTAGATTCATCCATGAGCTCATATTTCATTTTTATTATTTAATTTTATTTTTTATTGAATTTATTCATTTTAAATTAAATAAAATCATAGAAAATCCAAATAATTAATAACTCTTGATTTGTTGATTGTTTTAGGCTTTGTTTACAGCTAGCATCACCATGGAATTCATACCAAATCAAATCATGTGCAAAAAGATTGAATTAAATCAAATTTGGAAAGGTTTAAAGTGGAGATCAAATTAAATTCATATGCATTGATATGGAAAGATTTAGTCCATATTTTTTACCCTAATGCAAAGGACATTACATAAGCAAGCCAAGGGAGATGAAATAAGGGTTGCCAAGTGTACAGAGAGGCAGAACAAGATTTGAAAAATTCACAAAAAAGCTTGAGATCAAAATCATAGTTATAGGTGTTTTCAGAAGCCAAGACTTGTCCCAATCGCTTCCTGGGCGTTCGTGCAAGCTACCTGGATCAAAACCAAGCATCTTCAGACTCCACAACACGCTGTAAGTGTCACGAAACATACCCCTGTTCTTGATTTCGCAACTCTGAATTTAAGCACTTTTTTCATGAATCAATACCATATTTTGAATATACATAACATTTGCAAGCGATTGGTATTATTCAATTGCGTTTATCTGGCCTGAATGGAGAACCACCATAGCTAGGGTTCTTCGTTTGATTTTTAGGATTTTCTATTTCAGGTAAAATTGTGACTCAAGAAGAACATAACTTTGATCAGGAGGCCATAACGAATCCAACCATGTTCTTGGAATGGATTTATATGGTCTGGAGAGTATTTTAGCATATGCCTGCGTTTTTAGCTGCAGATCCAAATCCGCAGGTGTTTTTGTTGCAGGTTTGAGAATAGGGACGATGATGTGTCCCCCATCCATTGGCTCTTTTAAATACCGCACGCGTTTTTTTTTTTGTTTTTGCTGGCCATTGACTTGTTTTATCATATAATATACTCTTTTCATTATATTAACAAATAGACCATCATGGCGTAGTGGCAAAGCAAGCAACGTATATCCTTCAGGACCTGGTATCGAATCCCAGGTCCCCCACTTCCTTAATAATTTTGTTTTTCAGATGATCATATGCATACTCAAGCGTACAACCCATCATGGTCCTTCATTCACTCAAACGCCAGATGGCCAAAGGCCAGATCTGGTGGTTCAAAGCTGATGGTCCACCAAGGCGCCAATCAATGCATAGGCACCAGATTCAGAAAGTCAAAGAGGCCAGCACTAGTGGGCCTTCCCATTGCTACAAGCACCCCCATAATTCAGGCCTAAACTCTTTCTTTCACTTATTTTATTTTATTTTAATTGTTTTATTATTTTTATTTAATTTACTAACCAATCACAAAATTCCTCTTTTATTAAATAAAATCACCAAAAAATATTTATTTTTATTTCAAATCAAATTTTAAACCTTATTTTTTTTCTTAATAAATTTATTAATTAATTAGGTTTTAATTAGAAAAAACTTTAATTCCTTTTGTAAATAAATAATTAATTAGATTTAATTAGGTACTAACCATTAATTTAATTAATTTCATTTTTCTTTCTTAAAATAACAAAAATCAAAAAAATATGTCATAATTAATTCTTCATTTAATTAATTTATTAATTTAATTTAGTAATTAATTTAGGTTTAATTTCTTTCTTAAAATAAAAACAACAAAAAGATCTTCTTCTTTAACCAAAAGGGTCAAAACATGTGCTCAATTTAATTTCCCGCACGTGATTTACTTCTTTTATCCAATAATGTACTTGTTTCCGGATTGTAATAGTTAATAGGACATTTTATTAATTATTTTTATCGCTTTATTTTATTTTTTCAAAGGGTTTGTCTTTGGCGATGTAAATACCCGACGCCTTGTAATTTAAATTCCGCATTTCATTTCCGCAAATTATAACTGTTAGATGTTTGATAATAGGTTTCGCATGACAAGATTGAAGGTTAATCTTAAAATCAACTTAGATCACCCTTAACATGTACAAAGATAAAAATAAACAGAAAACGACATACTCGCACATGCGCACTCTTAGGGTACACCCCACTTGGTTGCCTTCGTACACGATCATTGAGTATAGGTAGTTTTAGAGGTCGCACTCTTGTCTAAAAGATCATAGTCTCCTCAAAACGGTTTCCTCGGATATTGTTGCCTCAAACAAATGATCTAAGACTTTAGGGTTACCGCTAAGGCGTCCTAACATTGCTTTAGTGACCGTAAGTCCCTCATTCGAATTGACCCTTAAATTCCAACGACGGTGCTACCTACTCATTAATAGTGGGATAACATTGTCTAAAGGAAATTAGCATAGAAAGATTCCTTTTTCGAGTAGGTAGATGGTTCTTAGATACTTTCTCTTTATAAAAAAAACAAAATCTTTTTCACACTTACACTTTTCGAACAAAGTTTTCAAAAACACTTCATACGCTTTTGAGGATAGAAGCAAGAGTTAAATCAAAGTTTTCAAATAAATTTTTTTTTCAAACCCACAAGCACAAAGAAAGCAATTTTGAAAACAATTGAGCAAGTACCTAAGAGCCCGTGGATAACCATGGATTGAAAGGGTGCTAATACCTTCCTTTTCTATAATCTACCCCCCGAACCCGAGAAATATCTCGAAAATGGAATTTTTCTGTGCTTTTTTCCTTTCCTTGTTGGATAAAATAAAAGTCGGTGATGACTCTTACTTACCGCGACATTTTGCAAAAACAAACGCAAAACGCAAACCAGCATTCCAAAAACAGTCAGTTCTTCCACCGTATCACAGAACTGGCGACTCTGCTGGGGAAGTTAATAAGTGGGGTGTACCTTAGGAATAGTTCATAATGTTTTCAATTGCTTGATTTGTATGCTTTATCTTTGTGGGCTTGAATCGGAGTTACTATAGATCCTAACTCGGATCTAGGGGACACCCTTTAGGTAAGTAGCAATAGACTGAGGGAACTGTATGGCATAGAACGATACAGTTGAAGTAGTAGCTACGTTGGTGTGGCACTTTAGTTTGTACCAATATCCCTTGTGGCGCAACGAGGAGAATATGGGTCTGCTAAGGGGTCATTAAGCACCAACTGACCTTAGAACCTGTAATTGACCAACTTGGCCATAGAACAGTAGCAGTATGCTACACTCATTGAGACCAAACTCTCGCGATGATTTCGGCCGTAAGAAAAGGTTGCTAAACTGGAATTATGACCGATCGAGGGTGGTCAGTGATATTGAGATCCTCTAGAACCCAGTTACTGTTTCTAGGACAGGTTTGAACCAACTGAACTGAAAGAGGGTAGTACCTAGACTCCTTTCCAACCTGAATTCAAAGGGCTATCTGTGTGACTTGTGTGCCCTTACCATGTTTGCTATTTGTGGATACTTGTGGTGTGTTTTCTATCATGACATCATGACATCATGACATTGCATGCATCTTGCATTGGACTAACCTATTTCAAAGACAAGAGGGATTCATCTTTGTTCTGTTTTGTAGGTCATGGAACCCATGCGTAGAAACACCATTCGGATAAACTTTGTCCAAATTCCCACTCAGCTTAAGGAATTGGTTGCAAAGATTTCAGATACTACCTCCTTTATCAGAAGACATGGTCACCTCCTGGGTTTGGTCACTTCCAAATTGGACGAACAAATGATGAGTGTCTTAGTCCAGTTCTTTGATCCACTGTACCATTGCTTTACTTTTCAGGACTACCAGTTGGTCCCCACCTTAGAAGAGTTCTCTGATCTGCTTGGTATCTCTATTTTGGAGCAGACCCCGTTCACAGGTTGGGAGAAGATCCTTAGGCCGAAAGAAATTGCTTCAGCCCTCCATCTGACAAAGGCCGAGGTAACGTCTAATTGGGAAACTCGTAGTGGAACAAAGGGCTTATTGACTAAATTCTTGGTTGGTAAGGCTAATCATTTCTGGGACAATCTAGACTTCCAGGCATTTGAAGACATTCTGGCTCTTCTCATATATGGTTTGGTGTTGTTTCCTAACTCGGATTCCTTTGTCGACGTGAATGCGGTGAAGATTTTCATGTCCGGTAATCCTGTGCCCACTCTCTTGGGTGACATTCTTCACTCTCTTTATCCCCGTACTGCTCGGAAGCGGGGAACCCTTATGTGCTGTGCGCCATTGCTGGCGAGGTGGTTTATTTCTCACCTCCCCAAATTAGTTTTGAAGAACAAGGAAGGCATGGGCTGGGCCTACAGGATTATGTCTCTCTCTCATAATGACATCATTTGGACTATCAAGGGCATGGAAGACGTGGCTATTATTGATTGCTGTGGGGAATACCCCAATGTTCCACTGATAGGAACCAATGGAGGGATCACTTATAATCCGTGTTTGGCCTTACGTCAGTTTGGGCGAGCCAGGAGGGAAGGACCTCATGAGTTGTTGATGCCAAGCATTGTCTTTGACTTCCAAGGGGATAGTGACGAGCAACGCTGCAGGTTTATACGAGCCTGGGATAGAGTACATAGGTCTAATTCGCACGAGCTAGGTGCAAAGACTTCTATTCCAATGGAGCCATATCTCTGATGGGTTCGAATCCGTGCCCAAAAGCTGGGAATGCCGTACAAAGCCGTCTTGCCTCTAATTGTTGAGGTTGCTGATGAAGAAGGAGTTCCTCCTACCATCCTCCATCCATACATGCCTACTGACATTGGGGCATTAAAGAGATCGTGGATGCAGCTGAGAGAAGAGCGGGATACTTACAGAGAAAAGTATCACGAGCAAGAGCAGAAGATTCAGAAGTTGACGAGGCAGCTGGAGAACAAGCGAATCCTCAATGACTATGTCCGCACCGACAAGAAACGACCATGGGAGCACTGATTGTCTTTTGATTATTTCTAGTTTTGATTTACTTTTCAATTTTTCTTTCTTGTAACGCCTTAAAGGCATTTGTTGAACAATTGAATTTCAAAGTTTATCTAATAAAAGTGTGTTTCATTTTGGTTTACGAATTTGAATCCCTAAAGTCTTTTGAAATCATATCATACGCATATCATTCCCATACACCTCATAACAGGTACCCATTACAGGTTTTTCTCATCTTCTTCGCTGTTTATTTCAGCATCATGTCTTCTGAACCATCAACTGAACAAGCAATCAAGGCTCTGCAAGCTCAAAACGCCCAGTTCCAGGAATTGTTCATGAGTTTGGCTAAGGGTCAGCAAGATCTGAAGACCCTTATCTTGAAAGAGAAAAATAAGAAGAAGAAGACGGTCCTATTTAATATGGGTCACAGATTCAGAAACGATTTGCGAGAAGAGGTTGATTTGACCCACTCATCTGGAGGGGGAGATAATCAATAAGAAAGGAGGGCTCCTAGCCCTGTGGTTTCAGACAACGATACTGACTTTGACGAAGACCAGTATCTTCCGGCTGAGGATAGATACAAACAACTGGAAGACCGGTTGAGTGCGATGCAAGTTCAGAAGGTTCCTGGTCTAGACTTTGGTGATCTGGGTCTGTCATCTGGGGTGGTAATTCCCCACAAGTTTAAAGCACCAATCTTTGCTAAATACGACGGGGTTTCTTGCCCAAAGCTGCACCTCCGTTCGTATGTTAGGAAGATTCAGCCATACACTGCTGAAAAGAACCTCTGGATCCATTTCTTTCAAGACAGTCTCTCAGGGACTCAACTTGAATGGTTTTACCATCTGGAAGGAGCTAGTATCCGTAATTGGGAAGATTTGGTCGCTGCTTTCTACAAGCAGTACCAATACAATGCCGACCTCGCTCCCACGCGTACCCAACTCCAGGGTATGTCTATGGGCGCGAGTGAAGGTTTCAAAGATTATGCTCAGAAGTGGAGGGACCTCGCTGGAAGAGTGCAACCACCTTTGGCTGATAAGGAGCTAGTGGATATGTTTCTGGGGACCTTGTCTGGTCCGTATTTCAACCATCTGGTTGGAAGTTAGTCATCCGGGTTTACAGAGCTGATCATGACCGGGGAAAGAATTGAGGCCGGTATTAAATTTGGCAAGATACAAAAGGGTGCTTCATCAGGCACCGAGAAGAAGCCTTTTAAGAAGGAGTCCAGTGCTGTTTACAGTTTAAAAAGCAAGAATAGACCTGAACGCCGCCAAGCTATTAATGCGGTGGTTATATCAAGACCTGCTGGTGCTCCTCAGTGCAACAATCAGTCAAGGGGCGAAAGGCCACGAAGACAATTCACTCAGCTCAACATGAATTTATCTCAGATTCTGCCACAGTTATTGAAAACCAACTTGGTGATTCCGAAGGAGGCCCCAAAGAGTCCCAACACAACATCACTGATGTACGATCCGAATTCCCGTTGTGCTTTTCATTCTGGTAGCCCGGGGCATGACACAAATAACTGCTGGGTATTAAAGAACAAAGTACAAGACTTAATTGATGCTAAGGAGATTGAGTTCGAAGCACCTGAAAGACCTAATGTTGTGACTGCTCCTATGCCCAAGCATGGAGTGAATGCTATAGATGAAGACTCGTTTGTGGTTTCTGTAGAAGACATTGTTACTCCATTGATGACTGTGAAGAAGAACCTTCTGTTAGCCGGTTTATTTCTGGGCTGTAATGAAGGTTGTCGTATGTGTTCCGTCCTACCTACCGATTTCCATCTTTTGAAGTCAGGTGTCCAACGCCTGATGGATAATAAAGAAATTCTGTTTGAGAAGAATTTTTTTCCTTTGGTTCCTACTGAAGAAGTTGCTATAATCACCATTTTCGACAATTCTTCCAAGGCTTCCACGAGAAAGACTGTTAGAATTACATCTGTTCCAAGAACCGCTCCCTTGATCATCACCATTCCTGGGCCTATCCCCTATACATCAAATAAAGCTGTCCCTTGACACTACGGGGCTGACGTATACTATCATAGAGTTAAACAAGATTGGGACGCTGATACTGATGTCAACAACATTGTTGGACCTGCCAAAGTCACCCGCAGCGGAAGACTTTTCTCCCCTGAGATCTCTGCACCAGTTGTTCCAAAGCCTGTTGTTATTACACCTGCCAGTGTACCTACTACTGTCCCTGTTCAAGTTCCAATTCTTACCCCTGTTGCCAAGTCATCTAACACTCGGGGCAAAGAGACCACCGGTGAGCCTGCCCGAACGAAGGCACCGAAGAAGATTACTATTGAGCTTCTAGACAAGAGATGGAAGAAATTTTGAAGATCATTAAAAAGAGCGACTACAATGTAGTCGAGCAGCTGGGGCAAACCCCATCCAAAATCTCTATGTTGTCTCTGTTTCTATGCTCAGTAGCCCATGCCAAGGCTCTGATTGCTTTCCTGAAGACTGCACACGTACCGCAAGAAACATCAGCTGATCAGTTTAAAGATTGTGTGGCTAGTCTGACTACTGATAACGGGTTGGGATTCTCCGACACCAACTTGACTGCTAAGGGGAAGAATCACAATGACGTCCTGCATGTCTCTATTGAATGTAGGGGCACTACTCTTGCTCACGTATTGGTGGATACTGGGTCATCGCTAAATGTTCTACCTAAGAAAGCTCTAGACCGGTTAGACTGTGAAGGGTTGGAGCTGAAACCAAGCAATATTGTAGTCAGGGCTTTTGATGGGTCCAAGAGAATGGTACATAGAGAAGTGGATATTCCGATTAAGGTTGGTTCTCAGGTTTTCGCATCTACATTATATGTGATGGACATTCGGCCATCTTATTCTTGTTTGCTGGGTCGCCCGTGGATCCACAAAGCTGGGGCAGTAACGTCTACGCTTCACCAGATGCTAAAGTACCCAGTAAAGGGGAAAATTGTGACAATGCGAGGAGAAGAGGAGTACATGGTGAGCCACCTCAACTCTTTCTAATATGTAAAGATGGATGGGGAGTTCATTGAGACCCCGTTTCAACATTTTGAAGAGGTTCCCCAGACACTAGCGTCAGCTGAAACTGTTGTTTAAGATCCTCCAATGAAGATGGCTTCCCTCAAGGATGCCCGGGCTGTTGTTAAGAAAGGTGGGTGTGCAAATTGGGGCAAACTCCCTGATTTTGCACTGCAGAAGCTCAAAGGACTGTTCGGAATGCGCGGGTCAGAAGACCTCCCCTATTCATCAACAATTCAGGAGTGAATGCCATTGAAGACGATGTTGAAGAGTCTGAGTTTGACAGTTGGATCTACCCAACTACTGATGGTGGACTAAGCAATTGGACGACAAAATACTTCGTCCCAATTTCTTTTATTACCCAGTTATGAGACTTTTGTTTTGAATTTGTAACAAACAATGTTTTAAACTTTACGGCCCGGTGTCTTACCCGGGGCACCGTGGCTTCATTTGTGAGGGCTTTATGTGTGTCATCTACATATATCATTAATAGAAGCATTGGACATTTCTTGCATTTTAAATTTTTCGCTCCTTGTTTTTCTTTTATTATATACTGCAAAAACAGCTATTTTACACACACTCACGTATACAGGTCTACATCCACTCTGGATCTCACTGGTAACGACTCTGCTACTGCCAGTTATGACTTCGAAAGTCCGATCAACTTAGCCGAAGATGAAGGTGAAGATGATTGTGAAGTGCCTGGTGAACTTTCTAGACTGCTACTTCAGGAAGAGAGGGCTATTCAGCCGCATGAAGAGCCGATGGAAACAGTGAATCTGGGTACATAGGTGGACAAGAAAGAGGTCAAGATCGGTGCAACTCTGGAGCTTAGTGTTAAGCAGCGGCTGATTCAGATGCTACGTGACTATGTTGAGATCTTTGCCTGGTCTTATGAAGACATGCCTGGTGTGATAGGTGGAAATAGAACTGACTGTTTTTAGCTGGTTTCGCGAAATGTCGCGGTAAGCAAGAGTCGCCGCCGTCTTTTATGTTCTCCAACATGGAAAGGACAAAAGCACAACGAAATTCCTTTTTTCGAGATGTCTCTCGGTTCGGGAGGTAGATTATAGAATAGGAAGGTGTTAGCACCCTTTCTATCCGTGGTTATCCACGGGCTCTTAGGTACTTGCTCACTATGTTTTCAAAAATTGTTTGCTTTTCAAGTGTTTGTGGGTTATGAAAAAGTTTCATTTTGAAAACTTCTAGGTAACTCTTGTATCTGTCCTCAAGAGTGTATAAAGTGTTTGTTTGAAAACTTTTTGAAAGTGTAGGTGCGAAAAGTTGTTTTTGTTTTTGAAAGAGCAAGTACCCAGGAGAAATCTACCTACTCTAAGGAATTAAGCTGTGTAAGAGTCCTTTAGACAGTACTATCCCACTATTGAGAAGTAGGTAGCACCGTCATTGGAGTTATTCGGTTCAATTCGATTATTAGGGACATGTGTGGTCACCAAAGCAATAGTAGGACGCCTTAGCGGTAACCCTAATGTCCTAGATCCTTTTTATCCGAGACAACCGTTTCGAGGCAACTGGATCTTTAGACAGGAGGGCGACCTCTAAAACACCCTATACTTGACGACCACGTCGAGGCAACCAGTGAGGCGTACCCTAGGAGTGGCATATGCATGTGTGTTGTTTCAATTTATATTTATCTTTGAACATGCATTTGTGAGCTACGGTTTGATTTTATTTGTCATACAAGTCTTGTCATGCATAATTAACAGATTAATAATTTGCGGGAAATAAAGTGCGGAAAATTGAATCTACGCTATTACAAGGCGCGGGTATATACATCGCCAAAAACATAACCCGTTTGGAAAATAAATGCGAGAAAAGTAAAGAAAGCGGTAAAAGACCTAATTAACTATTACATCCTCGGAAACAGTTACATCAATATAATCAAAGGAATTAAAGCGCGAAAGAAATTAAATCGGGAACGTCTTTAGGGTTTTGACCCTTTTTAAGAAAAAGAATTGAATTTGTCCTTTTTTACAATTAATGAAATGTTAAACCTAATAACTAATTAATTAATTAAAAGAAAAAATGTATTTTTGTGTTTTTTATGTTTTTTATGTTTTTAATAAAAAGAAATTAAAAGTTATCAAAAGAAAAACCCTAAGTCTAACTTATTTTATTTATTATGAAAAAGATTAAAATTGTCCTAATTAAACAACTAAATTAATCAATTATAATTTATTTACAAAAATAATTATTAATAGTGAAAATAATAAATAATAAAAATAAACAATATTTTAAGTTTCTGATTTTTATTATGAAAAATAATTTATGAATTAATTTGATAATAGTAATAATAATTATTAAAGAAAATAAAAAGAAAAGGAAAATAAAAAAAGGATAGTAAACCAGGGGGGTTGATGGACCCATTGGAGGTGAATTAGCAATCTGAGCCCATTAAGAATCAAGCCTTTGTTGACTTTCTTGAATGGTCCACGCTGGCTTTGACCTGAGAACATGGTGTTCATCACCTTCTGGCCTTTGGATTGTTGATTGGGGCCACATGGCAAGCTGGTGCGTGGGATGCATGATAGAATCCTTCTGAAAGCCTGCATTGGATTACACAAGAAAAAATAGGAGCAATTATATGGGGGACCTGGGAATCGAACCCAGGTCCCAATGGTTGCATGCCATATCATCATCCACTGAGCCAAGCGCTTGTATTTGTTATAATAATGGGCAATGAAAATAATATAAAAAAACAACGCATATGCTGGAAACAAATGAAGCACGCGTTATTTTTTGAATGAACCAACCATGATGCACCACGTCCTTCGTCTTCCCCAGATTCCCTGTAAAATAAAAACAATTAGCGGGGGTTTTAAACCCCCACAACCTGCAATAAGAGAAAATAGCGAATAGAGCTGTATGCAATATAAATTGTTCGCGAGATTTCCAGCATGTTCGTCTTGTTCAGACGGTTTCAATCATAGGTCTCTTGAGGCTTAATTTTTCCTAAATAAGAAAGCCCCAATTTTAGAGCTTGGAAAACCTAGAAATCGTTCATGGTGTTTTCTGTTTCAGGGCATATTAATCCAATTATCTTGTACCAAAAGCTTCGTACAGTCCTTATGAACACAAAACAATCAACAAAAGATGTCAAATATGCATGAATCAAAGTATATGATTTTGGAAAAATTGTTCAAACCGTGACACTGTAATGGGCGATTCTTGGAGCTATGAAGCTGGCAACTGATTGCAAATCGTCCAGGAAACTCCCAGCAATGTCTTTGAATCCACAAAAGCCTTTGAATTGGCCTGGAAGTGAGAAAACAGTTTTGACTTTGTTCTTGATTTTTTGAATATGGTTATGGCTCTGTATGCAGTAATCTCATGTCCAAGGCTTTAGGTTTAGCTTGTGCACTTATAATAGAATGGAATTAGGTTAACTTCTGGTCAAGAAATCCATTGCATTATGGTTTCAATATTTGATTGGAAATCAAATATTTTCCAATCTTTTTGATTGAGAAAACTTGCCAAACATGGAGATTTTTGTCTCTTTGATTGATACACGAATTTTCCAGCTTGCCCTGAGTTTATTTGCTTCACAAAAGATTGAGAAAAACATATCTTGATATTTTCCTACATTTTAAATCAATTAAATGAATTAATATTAATAAAAAATCCAATTAATTAATAGAAAATGAGAAAATAAGTTCAAATAATCCCAATGGGTCGTGTATAGGCCTTGGACAATGTTTCAAGAAGGAATTTGAGGCCCATTAGCAAAAATGATGTGTTTTGAGCAAAGTTGACTTTTGCAAGTTCATAAAAATTTCCCAACTTCTCCAATGCATATCTTGCTCAATTATGATCCTATGAACATGTTCTTTGACATTTTGGAAAGGTCTGAAGTTCTCTAACCAATGCCTTTGGTCCCATTTCATTTGGATTCACCAATCTCAAGTTATGGTCTTTGACTTAAAGTGCATTTTTGTTAACTTTTGAAATTGACCTATAATGTAGAAATTGATAACTTTTTGTGAGAGCATTTCTTGGATTTGGAATGTGAAGATGAGTTGTAGGAAATGCCATCCCCTTCAAAATGAGCATTGGATGAGATTTTTCTGATGAACCATGAAAAAGTTATGCCTTGGTCAAGTTACAGTTGACTTTTCTACTGTCCAAAAATGGTAACTTTTGCATCCTTGATTATTTTTGAGCCATTCTTGAGGAAACATGATCAAGACTTGATCAAATGATGATTGTGGCTTCAAAATAAGATGTTGACCAAAATTTTTGACTTTTGACTGTAAAATGACCATTTTACCCCTGTAGTTGATTGTGAAGCAAATGAAGCTTTTGACTGTGTAATTTGACCCTGTGAGCCTTGAGACTTGACATGTAGATGCTTGACAATGTATATAGGCATATGGGACTTGATTGGACCACTGAAAACCTCAAATTCCTTGCAAGAAACAAAAACCCTAATTTTGACTGGCTTAGGAGGATGTTTGACTGGGCAACCCCTTGATCCATTTGAAGATTGATCTTGACAAATCTTGAAGAATATGGGAGGGAAAATTTTGGGGTAGAACAGTTGCCCCTGTTCAATCTTCTTAGACCTGAGGATGTAGATTGGCTTGCGTGCCTTTCGTGATCCGAAGGTGGAAGATGATTGAACACTAGAGTGCCCAGAAATTTGCACTCGCATAGTAGAATATCAGCAATGTGATGTCGGGAATGGGCTTACAGATGCCATTTAGGGGAGATGATGGATAGGAGGATGGGCTTATAGATGCCATCTGGAGATGTGACAGAACCTTGTCGGGAATGGGCTTATAGATGCCATTTGGAAGTGTAACGGATAGTTGTGGAGATAGGCTTAAAAATGCCATCCGGGGGTGTCGATCGCGTAAGAGATTCCTTAGCGAGAACTTGTATATTTGAGAAAGAAAGATAATTTCTTGGCTTGTTACAGGGGTTGATCTTTAAACTCTTCATGCAGATATGCCCTGGCTGGATACAAGTATCGAATCTACATCCAAACGCTCACAGATATGCCCTGGCTAGATACAAGTATCGAATCCGGAACTTCAAACTCTTCATGCAGATATGCCCTGGCTGGATACAGGTATCGAATCTATAATCAATCACTCACAGATATGCCCTGGCTAGATACAGGTATCGAATCTGGAATTAGTCGTCTACAGATATGCCCTGGCTGGATACAGGTATCGAATCTCTAAACTCTTTATGCAGATGTGCCCTGGCTAGATACAGGTATCGAATCTACAATCAATCACTCACAGATATGCCCTGGCTAGATACAGGTATTGAATATGGAATTTGGTCGTCTACAGATATGCCCTGGCTGGATATAGGTATCGAATCTCTAAACTCTTTATGCAGATGTGCCCTGGCTGGGTACAGGTATCGAATCTACAATCAATCACTCATAGATATGCCCTGGCTAGATACATGTATCAAATCTGAAATTAGTCGTCTACAGATATGCCCTGGATGGATACAGGTATCAAATCTCTAAACTCTTTATGCAAATGTGCCCTGGCTGGGTACAGGTATCGAATCTACAATCAATCACTCACAGATATGCCCTGGCTAGATACAGGTATCGAATATGGAATTAGTCGTCTACAGATATGCCCTGGCTGGATACAGGTATCGAATCTCTAAACTCTTTATGCAGATATGCCCTGGCTAGATACAGGTATCGAATCTACATCCAAACGCTCACAGATATGCCCTGGCTAGATACATGTATCGAATCCGGAACTTCAAACTCTTCATGAAGATATGCCCTGGCTGGATACATGTATCGAATCTATAATCAATCACTCACAGATATGCCCTGGCTAGATACAGGTATCGAATCTGGAATTAGTCGTCTACAGATATGCCCTGGCTGGATACAGGTATCGAATCTCTAAACTCTTTATGCAGATGTGCCCTGGCTAGATACAGGTATCGAATCTACAATCAATCACTCACAGATATGCCCTAGCTAGATACAGGTATCGAATCTGGAATTTGGTCATCTACAGATATGCCCTGGCTGGATACAGGTATCGAATCTCTAAACTCTTCATGCAGATATGCCCTGGCTAGATACAGGTATCGAATCCACATTCAAACACTCACAGATATGCCCTGGCTAGATACAGGTGTCGAATATTGAATTAGTCGTCTACAGATATGCCTTGGTTGGATACAAGTATCGAATCTCTAAACTCTTCATGCAGATATGCCCTGGCTGGATACAGGTATCGAATCTACAATCAATCACTCACAGATATGCCCTGGCTAGATATAGGTATCGAATCTGGAACTGCGAAAGTTAATGATAATCGTCTTTTGATTGACCTTTTCCTGAAAAGGCAAGACGTTAGTTGTATGCAATGTCATGATGTATGAAATGCATGATGTCATGATGTTCAGAGATAGTGTAGTATGCACGTTATCATGTATGTAAGCAGGATGTATAAAATGTGACAAGTTTATGAATGTATTTTCGTCTAGGAAAATAAATCCTTGACGAATGCCGGGAGGTTAAATCCTGGGCTGATGTTGAAGAGTAGAGTTCTTTGTTTCCGCTGGGGATGATGAACAAAGATGTTTGTAAGAATAAACCGGTAGGAGAAGATGACTCCGTTGGGGAATAAACTTGTGAAGAGATTACTCTGCGGAGAATTACTCTGTGGGAAGAGATACTTCACTGAGATTTGATGATAACTCCGCTGGGGATTCCATTGATAAGCACTATTGGGGAATTTTGATGAACTCCGCTGGGGGATAGGAAGAACTTCGCCGAGGACGATCTTTCCGTGGTAATTGGCTGAGGATAACCCAGTTATAGGCTCTGGTGGGGGATAACCTTCTGAATAAAGTCGGGGAGAGGCTTTTGCACTCTGCGGGGGACAAACTTCCAGAATCTACTGGGGATAAGCTTCCAGAATCTACTGGGGAGGATGATTCAACTCTCCTGGGGAAACTTCTGGACTGTACTGGGGGAATGGTTCCACTGGGGTGTCTGGTATTCCGCCGGGGAACAATCTTATACTTCTATCGAGGAATATTAAGATTGCCGGGGATGCTTGCTTAGTAACATCTGCATACTCCACTGGGGAATATTGAGATTTTCTGGGGATAACCAACTTCCTTAAGACTGACAGTAGACTAACTCTGCTTGGGGAGAGTGTTGCTGACTTGTTAGGGATACTATGCCTTTTCGGGGCTGATGGGAGACCAACTCTGCTTGGGGCGAGTATTGCTGAATCTTGTTTTACTATGAGGGGAGTGAAGGTATCTTGGTCGTATTCTTTAGCTGAACCTACCTTGGTACCTTGGTGGACAGAGCAACTAGATCGCTTAGACAATTCATTATTGCCCCTGTTTCTGATATCACCCGTAATTAGTCCTTTGTTTCGCATGAAAATATTTATGAGTTAGCAATTAATGTCAAATGCATATATCAAAAATGAACATTGGACGTTCTTTGCAAAACAAAACAGATAAAGGAAAAACAGTTGGCAATTTGTCTGGAAAAGTGAATTTGTATTGATTTTGAAATTTGCCTGTAAATAGGCGTTTTGTGTACAAGAGGCTGACGTCCTAGTAAGAGAACGCCGCCGAACAACAGGGTTTATACAATTTTGTGAAAAGAAAACAAAACAGATATGTGAAAGATCGCACTGGGTTCCAACTCTGCTATCGCCTTTATATCTTCAAGCGTCTCATCACTTTGCTGCTTAGTTGAAGATGAAGCTGATTGATTGATGCCGTCTGATACCGAATTCTGGATGCAAGGTGATCCAATGAGACATAGTATTACGCTTTATCCCTAACTTTTGCCTGGACCGCCCCTTCAGGTTTTCAGTCCACAGGGATACCCATTTTTGCCCAAGCCGCCTTTTCAGGTTTTCGACTTGCCGGGTGTACAGATTTTTTTCATTTCATCCCTTATTTTTTGCCCGAACCCTTTTGGTTCGCCGGGAAGCCCTTATTTTTGCCTAGGTGTGTCAACCTAGCGGGTCTTTTATCATGCGTAGTATTTTTTTACTATGTCTGCATTGGCGGGGTGAGGAAGGTCGTCACCATCCATGGTGGTTAGAATCATAGCTCCTCCTGAGAAGATGTTCTTAACCATAAATGGCCCTTCGTACGTAGGGGTCCATTTTCCCCTGGGATCACCTTGAGGAAGAATGATGCGCTTGATTACCAGGTCTCTGACTTGATACTCTTGTCGTCTGACTTTCTTGTTAAATGCCTTGATCATCCGTTTTTGGTACGTTTGACCATGACAAATAGCGGTGAGTCTCTTTTCGTCAATTAGGTTTAATTGATCAAGTCGAGTCTGGATCCAATCATCTTCGCTCAAACCTGCATCCTTCATTATCCGGAGAGAGGGTATCTGGACTTCAATAGGCAAGACTGCCTCCATGCCATAGACCAAGGAAAAGGGTGTTGCCCCTGTTGATGTTCGTGCTGAGGTACGGTATCCATGAAGAGCGAACGGTAACATTTCGTGCCAATCTTTATAGGTCACTGTCATCTTCTGCACAATCTTTTTGATATTCTTATTAGCTGCTTCTACAGCCTCATTCATCTTCGGCCGGTAAGGAGAAGAGTTGTGGTGCTGTATCTTGAATTACTCGCAGAGCTCAGTGATCATCTTGTTGTTAAGATTGGTACCATTGTCCGTAATGATCCTTTCCGGGACACCGTATCGACAGATCAGGTTGTGCCGAATGAACCGTGCCACGACATTCTTGGTTACGGTAGCATATGAAGCTGCCTCAATCCACTTCGTAAAGTAATCAATCGCTACCAGGATGAAGCGATGCCCATTGGATGCCGTAGGTCTGATCTCGCCGATCATATCAATGCCCCACATTGCAAAAGGCCAAGGTGTTGTCAAGAAATTCAGAAGGACTGGAGGAACGTGCACCTTATCTGCATAGATCTGGCATTTATGACATGTCCGAGAATGTTGGTAACAATCAGCTTCCATTGTAGACCAGAAATATCCTGCCCGAAGGATTTTCTTTGCCATGGTATGTCCACTGGAATGCGTTCTGAAGGTGCCTTCATGCAGCTCTGCCATGATCCTTTCTGCTTCAGTCTTATCCACACAACGCAGTAAGGTTGAATCATGGTTTCGCTTGTAAAGAATGCCGTTGCTGAGGAAGAACTTTGCCGCGAACCTTCTCAGAAACTTCTTGTCGTTAACAGATGCACCCTCGGGCTATTCTTGAGCTTCAAGGTCCCTCTTCACTTCATGATACCAAGGTTTTTCAGTTACCTCTTCAGCCTCAAGATCGCAGCAATGTGCAGGTTCGTCCAACTTCTAGATAATGATCCGGGGAGCCTCGTTGTCCCATTTGACTTTGAACATAGAAGACATCGTAGCCAGCGCGTCCGCCAACTGATTCTCCTCTCTTGGGAAGTGTTCAAAAGTTATCTCTTCGAAATGGGGGATCAATGTCAACACATACTCCTTGTAAGGAATAAGATTTGGGTGTTTCGTATCCCACTCGCCTTTGATCTGACTGATCACAAGAGCGGAATCTCTGAAGACACTCAGAAACTTGATCCTTAAGTCAATTGCAGCTTGAAGAACCATGATACATGCTTCATACTCTGCCATGTTGTTGGTGCAGTTGAAACATAGTCGGGCAGTGAGTGGAGTATGAGAGCCTTTAGGGGATATGATCACGATGCCAATACAATTACCCAAAGCTTTTGAGGCTCCGTCAAAGTGCATAGACCATCGGGATCCTTCCTCAGGTCCTTCATCCGGTCCGGGTACTTCACAATCAGTTACTACCATGATATTCTCGTCTGGAAATTCAAAGTTCATCGACTGGTAATCGTCCACTGCCTGGTGTGCCAAATGGTCTGCCAATACACTTCCCTTGATTGCTTTTTGAGTCGTGTACTGTATGTCGTGTTCGGTCAAGATCATTTGCCATCTTGCTATTCTTCCGGACAAGGCAGGCTTTTCGAAAATGTACTTGATTGGATCCATTTTTGAAATCAACAGAGTAGTGTGAGTCAACATATACTATCTCAGCCGGCGAGCAGCCCATACCAAAGCGCAACAAGTTTTCTCGAGCAGTGAGTATCGGGTCTCACAGTCGGTAAACTTTTTTCTAAGGTAATAAATGGCGTGCTCTTTTCGGCCAGACTCGTCATGCTGCCCCAGCACACACCCCATTGAGCTGTCAAGTACTATCAAGTATAAGATTAGAGGTCTCCCTTCAACCGGCGGCATAAGAATGGGCGGTTCTTGGAGGTACTCTTTGATTCTTTCGAAAGCGGCCTGACATTCATCATTCCAACGTACTACTTGATCTTTCTTCAGCAGCTTGAAGATTGGTTCACAGGTAGTAGTTAGATGTAAGATGAATCGGGCAACGTAGTTCAGCCGTCCTAGAAAGCCTCTGACTTCTTTCTCTGTCTTGGGAGTTGGCATCTCTTGTATGGCTTTCACTTTGGCAGGGTCCACTTGAATACCTTTGTCGTTCACGATGAAACCTAGTAGTTTTCCAGATCTCACCCCGAAGGTGCACTTGTTCGGGTTCAACCTCAGCTTGTACAACTTCAGACGGTCAAACAGCTTCTGTAGATGGTCAAGGTGTTCCTCCTCAGTTTGGGACCTTGCAATCATATCGTCGACATAGAATTCAATCTCATGATGGATCATGTCGTGAAATAAAGCAACCATGGCACGTTGGTAGGTTGCCCCAGCATTTTTCAACCTAAAAGGCATGACCTTGTAGAAAAAGGTGCCCCACTGAGTAACAAAAGTGGTCTTCTCCATGACTTCAGGAGCCATCTTGATTTGATTATAACCGGAGAACCCGTCCATGAAGGAGAATACCTTATGCTGAGCAGTATTGTCAACCAGAACGTCGATATGCGGCAGAGGGAAATCATCCTTAGGGCTCGCCCTATTCAAATCCCTGTAATCAACACACATTCGGACCTTACCATCTTTCTTCGGCACTGGAACCACGTTGGCAACCCACTGAGGGTAAGAAGTCACTGCTAGAAACCCGACATCAAATTGTTTCATAACCTCAGCTTTGATTTTCTCGAACATCTCTGGACGCATACAACAGACCTTTTGCTTTACCGGAGGGTAATCTTCCTTGGTAGGCAAATGATGAACCACAATGTCGGTATCCAACCCAGGCATGTCTTTGTAAGACCAGACAAAGATTTCCACATAATCATACAGCATCTGAATCAACCGTTGTTTCACACTAGACTCCAGATTGGCACAAATCTTGACTTCCTTTCTGTCTGTCTCAGTACCCAGATTTACCGTTTCCACTGGCTCTTCATGTGGCTGAATGGCCCTCTCTTCCTGGAGTAACAGTCTTGCAAGCTCACCAGGCACTTTGCAATCATCTTCACCTTCGTCTTCGGCTAAGTTGATCGGATTTTCGAAGTCATAACTGGAAGTAGCAGAGTCGTTACCAGTGAGATCCAGAGTGGATTGGAACCTGTATAGGTGAGTGTGTGTAAATATAGCTGTTTTGCAATATATAAAGAAAGAAAGGGAGCGCAAGATTTGAAATGCGAAAAACGTCCAATGTTTTTATTCATGATATATGAAAATGACAAATAATAAGCCCTCACAAATGAAGCCACGGTGCCCCGGGTAAGACATCGGGCCATAAAGTTTCAAATTATTGTTCGTTACAAATTCAAAACAAAGGAGTTGATTACTGAGTGACAAAAGTAATAGGTGTGAAGTCTTTCGCAGTCCAGTTGTTCGGTCCACCGTTGGCCGTTGGGTAGATCCAGCTGTCAAATTCGGATTCCTCCACGTCATCTTCAATAGCATTCACTCCCGAGTTGGTGATTAACACAGGAGGTCTTCCAATCCTTGCCTTACGAACAACCCTCTGAGCTTCTGCAGTGAAACCCAACCCAAACTTGTCAGTCTTCGCAGTGAAATCAGGAAGTCGGCCCCAGTTTGCACAGTCACCCTTTTCAATCACAGCCCGGGCATCCTTTAAGGAAGCCATCTTCAAAGGGGAATCCTCTTCAGTCACAGTTTCTGCTGATGCCAGTGTCTGAGGAACCTCTTCAAAGTGTTGAAAGGGGGTCTCAATGAACTCCCCATCCATTTCTATGTACCGGAACGAGTTAAGGTGGCTGACCATATATTCTTCCTCCCCCTGAACTGTTACGATCTTCCCTCTGACCGGGTACTTAAGCTTCTGATGTAATGTGGAGGTCACAGCTCCAGCCTTATGGATCCAAGGACGACCCAACAAACAAGAGTAGGACGGTCGGATGTCCATCACGTAGAATGTAGAATCAAAAACTTGAGAACCAACCCTGATTGGAATTTCAACTTCCCCATGTACCATCCTTTTGGACCCGTCAAAGGCCCGAACCACAGTGTTACTTGGCTTCAGCTCCAAACCCTCACAATCCAACCTGTCTAGGGCCTTTTTGGGTAATGCGTTCAACGAAGAACCGGTGTCTACTAACACATGGGCAAGAGTAGTGCCCATGTATTCAATGGAGACATGCAGGGCATCGTTGTGGTTCTTCCCTTTGGCAGTCAGATCGGCGTCAGAGAAACCCAACCCATTATCAGCAGTCAAGTTGGCCACACAATCGGTAAATTGATCAGCAGACGTTTCTTGTGGCACATGGGCCGTCTTCAGGAAGGAAATCAGGGCCTTGGCATGGGCCTCTGAACACAACAACAGTGACAACATAGAAATCTTTGATGGGGTGTGCCCCAGCTGCTCAACTACATTGAAATCACTCTTCTTGATAATTTTAAGAATCTCTTCCATCTCTTGCTTGGAAGCTTCAACATTGACGGTCTTCGGTGCCTCCGTCTGGGCCAACACATCAGTAGCAATCCCTTTGCCCCGAGTATCAGATGACTCGGCAACAGGGGTAGGAATAGGAACCTGATCAGGGAGGGAAGCAAGAACACTTGCAGGCGTGATGACAAGAGGTCTCTGAATAGCTGGTGGCGCAATATATGGTGAGAAGAGCCTGCCACTGCGAGTGATTTTAGCAGGCCCGGTGATGTTACTGACGCCGGTACTAGTATCAAATTCTTGCTTTACTCCAAGCACATAAACATCTGCCCCATAGTGCCAAGGGACAACTTTGTCAGACGTATAGGGGAGGGGCCCCGGAACAGTGATGATGATAGGAGCAATCTTCTGAGTGGACATGATTTTGACAGGCTTCTTTGCGGGAGCCTTAGGAGGGTTGTTGAAAATAGTAACAATGGACACTTCTTCAGCAGGGACAGCAGGAACAACAATCTTCTCGAACAAGATCTCTTTGTTATCCATCAGGTTTTGGATGCCTGAATTCAACAAAGGACAACCGGGAGGTGAAACAGCACATAGACGGCAACCTTTACTACATCCCGGAAATAAACCGGCTAGCAACAGGTTTCTCTTGACAGTCAACAACGGAGTAACAATATCATCCACAGAGGCCACATACAGGTCTTCTTCCACAAAATTCACTCCATGCTGGGGCATGGGAGCAATCACAACATTGGGCCTTTCGGGCGTCTCGAACTATATTTCTTTAGCATCAATAAGGTTCTGAACCCTATTCCTCAGAGCCCAATAATCATCCGTAGAATGCTTCGGGCTGTCAGAGTGATAAGCGCAACGGGCGTTGGGGTTGTACTTTGGAGAGGTTGTATTCACTACCTTCGGAGCTTCTTTGACAGTTACCAGATTGGTTGACAGTAGTTGCGGCAATATCTGAGACAGGGTCATACTGAGCCGAGTGTACTGCCTTTTGGGCCTCTCACCCCTTGGTTGGTTATATTGCTGAGGAGCAGCAGCAGGCTTTGAGATTACCACCGCATTGATAGCTTGGCGGCGTTCCGGTTTATTCTGTTTCCTGGAACCATACACAGCACTAGATTCTTTCTTGAAGGGCTTCTTTTCAGTACTCGAGGAGGCACTTTTCTGTATCTTCCCTGACTTGATACCAGCTTCTATCCTCTCTCCAGTTAATATCAGGTCTGTAAACCCAGCAGAAGAATTCCCAATCAGATGGTTGAAGAACGGACCAGACAGGGTCCCTAGGAACATATCAACGAGCTCTCGGTCAGTCAGAGGTGGCTGCACCCTTCCAGCCAGGTCTCTCCACTTTTGCGCGTACTCCTTAAATCCTTCACCCGTTCCTAGCGACATACCCTGGAGCTGGGTACGCGTAGGAGCGAGGTCGGAATTGTACTGATACTGCTTATAAAATGCAGTAGCCAAGTCCTGCCAGTTTCGAATATTCGCTCCATCCAGCTGATAGAACCATTCGAGTTGAGCCCCTGAAAGGCTATCCTGGAAGAAATGGATCCATAGGTTCTTGTCTGCAGTGTAAGGTTGGATCTTCCTTACATATGATCTGAGATGCAGCTTAGGGCAAGAAGCCTCGTCGTACTTCGCAAAGGCAGGTGCCTTGAACTTGTGTGGGATCACCACCCCAGAAGATAAACCTAGATCTCCAAAATCCAACCCGGGCACATGTTGAATCTCTATAGCACTTAGGCGGTCCTCTAGCTGTTTGTACCTGTCCTCAGCAGGAGGGTACTGTTCATCATTGTAATCTGTCTCGTTGTCGGAGACCACGGGACTAGGAACCCTTCTCTCTTAAGGACTGTTCTTCTCCCCAGATGAGGTAGTCAGCTCAACCTCATTCTGCAATGCATTCCCAAACCTTCGTCCATTGTTAAACAGCACAGTCCTCTTCTTCTTCTTCTTCAAAAGCAGAGTCTTTAATTCCTGTTGACCCTGGGCTAAGCTCATGACCAACTCTTGAAACTGGGCGTTTTGGGCCTGGAGGGCCTTGATAGCTTGCTCAGTAGTAGGTTCAGGATTCATGATGATTGCTGAAATAAACAGTGAAGAAGATTAAGCAACCTGTAAAAAGGGGTACCTGCTATGCATATGATGAATGGAGTGCGTATGATTTATGTTTTCAAAGACAATCGGGATTCAACTTTGTAGACAAAAATGAACACACTTTATTAGATTCAAACTTTAAATTGTTCAAGAAATTTCCCTTAGGCGTTACAAGAATGAAAATACTGAAAAGGAAATAAAAGCTGTAAAAGAAACATCCAAAGCCCATCAGTGCTCCCATGGCCTCCTCTTCTCGGTGCGGATATAGTCATTCAGGATTCGCTCGTTCTCCAATTGCTTAGTCAGCTTCTGGATTTTGTGTTCCTGTTCATTGAACCTTTCCCGATAAGAATCCCGTTCTTCCTGTAGTTGCGCCCAAGACCTTTTTAGTGTATCAACATCAGTGGGTATCTGAGGAGGGAGTACAGTTGGAGGAACCCCGTCTCTATCAGGGAATTCAAGAATAATAGGCCTGACAGCTTCATATGGCATACCTAACTTCTGAGCACGGAGGCGGACCCATCTGTAGTAGGATTCCATAGGCAGAGAAGTCTTCGGTCCCAACTCATGTGGGTCAGCTTTGTGAATTCTGTCCCAAGCACAGATGAATCTACGACGCAGCTCGTCACTATCTACCTGAAATTCAAAACTGATGTGAGGTACCAACATCTCATGAGGCCCTGCTCTTCTGGCTCTTCCAAACTGACGGAGAGCTAAACATGGATTATAAGAGACTCCTCCCTGGGTACCAATCAATGGAACATTAGGATATTCTCCGCAACGATCAATAACAGCTACCTCATCCAAACCTCTGAGAGTCCAAATGATGTCATTATCTGTGAGAGACATTAACCTATGAGCCCATCCCCTTCCTTCTTTGTTCTTCAGCACAAATTTAGGGAGGTGCGAAATAAACCACCTCACTAATAAAGGAGCACAACACCACAGAGTTCCCCGTCTTCGGGCAGTATGAGCATAGAGTTGTTGCAGGATATCACCCAAAAGAGTGGGTACAGGGTTCCGAGACATGAAGATCCTCATGGCATTGACATTAACAAAGGTATCAGGATTTGGAAACATAACCAGACCATAGATTAAGAGAGCCAAAATGTCTTCGTACGCCCTGAAGTCTAAGTCATTCCAGAAACTATTAGCTTTACCAATCAGGAACTTAGCCAAAAAGCCCTTAACTCCACTTCTAGTCACCCAGTTATCCATTACCTCCTTGTTGGTCAAGGGAAGGGCTGCAGCAATCTCCTCAAGCCTAAGAGTCTTTTCCCAACCAGTGAATGGGGTTTGTTCCAAAACAGGGATACCAAGCAAATCAGAGAATTCTTCCAGGGTAGGGACCAGCTGGAAGTCTTGAAAGGTGAAGCAATGGTATAGAGGATCATAAAACTGGGCCAGGACACTCATCAGTTGTTGGTCCCACTTTGAAGTGACTAAACCGAGAAGAGAACCATGCCTCTGGATGAAGGAAGTAGTATTTGGATTTTTGTCAACCAACTCTTTAAGAAAATCAAGTGGGTGAACAAAGTTGAGCCGGATAGTATTCCTTCGCATGGGCGTCATAATATCCTACAAAACAGAGCAAAGATGAAACCCTCTTGTCTTTGAAATGGGCCAGTCCTTATGCAGGATGCATGGAATGGTATGATGGTATGATGTTATGATAAATCACACCACAAGTATTCACAGAGGAAAACATGATAAGGCACACAAGTCACACAAGACAACCCTTAGAGTTTAGGCCAGCATGAAGTTTAGGTACTGCCCTCTTTCAGTTTCATTGGTTAAGACCTATCCTAGAAAATAGTAACCGGGTTCTAGAGGATCTCAATATCATCAACTACCCTCAATCGGTCATAACTCCAGCATCGCAATCTTTTCTTGCGGCCAGAACCATGCGAGAGTTTAGCCTCAATGAGTGTAGCATACCGCTACTGCTCTATGGCCAAGTTGAGTCAATTTAGGGTTCTAAGGTCGGTTGGTGCTTAATGACTCCTCAGAAGACCCATATTCGCCTCGTTGCAACACAAGGGATATCGGTACAGACCAAGGTGTCACACTAATGTAGCCACTGCTTCACCCGTGTCGGTCTATGCCGGACAGGTCCCTCACAGCTTATGCTACCTAAAAGGGTATTCCCCAGATCCGGGTTAGGATCTATGAAACTCTGATGCAAGCCCACAAATATAAAAGCAAACAAAACAAGCAATTGAAAACATAAGAGTGGTCTAATCCTAAGGTACACCTCACTTATAAAGTCCCCAGCAGAGTCGCCAGTTCTGTGATCGGTGGAAATAGAACTGACTGTTTTTTAGCTGGTTTCGTGAAATGTCGCGGTAAGCAAGAGTCGCCACCGTCTTTTATGTTCTCCAACATGGAAAGGACAAAAGCACAGCAAAATTCCTTTTTTCGAGATGTCTCTCGGTTCGGGAGGTAGATTATAGAAAGGGAAGGTGTTAGCACCCTTTCTATCCGTGGTTATCCACGGGCTCTTAGGTACTTGCTCACTATGTTTTCAAAAATTGTTTGCTTTTCAAGTGTTTGTGGGTTTTGAAAAAGTTTCGTTTTGAAAACTTCTAGGTAACTCTTGTATCTGTCCTCAAGAGTGTATGAAGTGTTGGTTTGAAAACTTTTTGAAAGTGTAGGTGCGAAAAGTTGTTTTTGTTTTTGAAAGAGCAACTACCCAGGAGAAATCTACCTACTCTAAGGAATTAAGCTGTGTAAGAGTCCTTTAGACAGTACTATCCCACTATTGAGAAATAGGTAGCACCGTCATTGGAGTTATTCGGGTCAATTCGATTATTAGGGACATGTGTGGTCACCAAAGCAATAGTAGGACGCCTTAGCGGTAACCCTAATGTCCTAGATCCTTTTTATCCGAGGCAACCGTTTCGAGGCAACTGGATCTTTAGACAGGAGGGCGACCTCTAAAACACCCTATACTTGACGACCACCTCGAGGCAACCAGTGAGGCGTACCCTAGGAGTGGCATGTGCATGTGTGTTGTTTCAATTTATATTTATCTTTGAACATGCATTTGTGAGCTACGGGTTGATTTTATTTGTCATACAAGTCTTGTCATGCATAATTAACAGTTTAATAATTTGCGGGAAATAAAGTGCAGAAAATTGAATCTACGCTATTACAAGGCGCAAGTATATACATCACCAAAAACATAACCCGTTTGGAAAATAAATGCGAGAAAAGTAAAGAAAGCGGTAAAAGACCTAATTAACTATTACATCCTCGAAAACAGTTACATCGATATAATCAAAAGGAATTAAAGCGCGAAAGAAATTAAATCGGGAACGTCTTTAGGGTTTTGACCCTTTTTAAGAAAAAGAATTGAATTTGTCCTTTTTTGCAATTAATGAAATGTTAAACCTAATAACTAATTAATTAATTAATTAAAAGAAAAAAAAATGTATTTTTGTGTTTTTTATGTTTTTTATGTTTTTATGTTTTTAATAAAAAGAAATTAAAAGTTGACAAAAGAAAAACCCTAAGTCTAACTTATTTTATTTATTATGAAAAAGATTAAAATTGTCCTAATTAAACAACTAAATTAATCAATTATAATTTATTTACAAAAATAATTATTAATAGTGAAAATAATAAATAATAAAAATAAACAATATTTTAAGTTTCTGATTTTTATTATGAAAAATAATTTATGAATTAATTTGATAATAGTAATAATAATTATTAAAGAAAATAAAAAGAAAAGGAAAATAAAAAAAAGGATAGTAAACCAGGGGGGTTGATGGACCCATTGGAGGTGAATTAGCAATCTGAGGCCATTAAGAATCAAGCCTTTGTTGACTTTCTTGAATGGTCCACGCTGGCTTTGACCTGAGAACATGGTGTTCATCACCTTCTGGCCTTTGGATTGTTGATTGGGGCCACATGGCAAGCTGGTGCGTGGGATGCATGATAGAATCCTTCTGAAAGCCTGCATTGGATTACACAAGAAAAAATAGGAGCAATTATATGGGGGACCTGGGAATCGAACCCAGGTCCCAATGGTTGCATGCCATATCATCATCCACTGAGCCAAGCGCTTGTATTTGTTATAATAATGGGCAATGAAAATAATATAAAAAAATAACGCATATGCTGGAAACAAATGAAGCGCGCATTATTTTTTGAATGAACCAACCATGACGCACCACGTCCTTCGTCTTCCCCAGATTCCCTGTAAAATAAAAACAATTAGCGGGGGTTTTAAACCCCCACAACCTGCAATAAGAGAAAATAGCGAATAGAGTTGTATGCAATATAAATTATTCGCAAGATGTCCAGCATGTTCGTCTTGTTCAGACGGTTTCAATCATAGGTCTCTTGAGGCTTAATTTTTCCTAAATAAGAAAGCCCCAATTTTAGAGCTTGGAAAACCTAGAAATCGTTCATGGCGTTTTCTGTTTCAGGGCATATTAATCCAATTATCTTGTACCAAAAGCTTCGTACAGTCCTTATGAACACAAAACAATCAACAAAAGATGTCAAATATGCATGAATCAAAGTATATGATTTTGGAAAAATTGTTCAAACCGTGACACTGTAATGGGCGATTCTTGGAGCTATGAAGTTGGAAACTGATTGCAAATCGTCCAGGAAACTCCCAACAATGTCTTTGAATCCACAAAAGCCTTTGAATTGGCCTGGAAGTGAGAAAACAATTTTGACTTTGTTCTTGATTTTTTGAATATGGTTATGGCTCTGTATGCAGTAATCTCACGTCCAAGGCTTTAGGTTTAGCTTGTGCACTTATAATAGAATGGAATTAGGTTAACTTCTGGTCAAGAAATCCATTGCATTATGGTTTCAATATTTGATTGGAAATCAAATATTTTCCAATCTTTTTGATTGAGAAAACTTGCCAAACATGGAGATTTTTGTCTCTTTGATTGATACACGAATTTGCCAGCTTGCCCTGAGTTTATTTGCTTCACAAAAGATTGAGAAAAACATATCTTGATATTTTCCTACATTTTAAATCAATTAAATGAATTAATATTAATAAAAAATCCAATTAATTAATAAAAAATGAGAAAATAAGTTCAAATAATCCCAATGGGTCGTGCATAGGCCTTGGACAATGTTTCAAGAAGGAATTTGAGGCCCATTAGCAAAAATGATGTGTTTTGAGCAAAGTTGACTTTTGCAAGTTCACAAAAATTTCCCAACTTCTCCAATGCATATCTTGCTCAATTTTGATCCTATGAACAAGTTCTTGGACATTTTGGAAAGGTCTTGAGGTCCTATAACCAATGCCTTTAGTCCCATGTCATTTGGATTTACCAATCTCAAGTTATGGTCTTTGACTTAAAGTGCATTTTTGTTGACTTTTGAAATTGACCTATAATGTAGAAATTGATAACTTTTTGTGAGAGAATTTCTTGGACTTGGAATGTGAAGATGAGTTGTAGGAAATGTCATCCCCTTCAAAATGAGCATTGGATGGGATTTTTCTGATGAACCATGAAAAAGTTATGCTTTGGTCAAGTTACAGTTGACTTTTCTACTGTCCAAAAATGGTAACTTTTGCATCCTTGATGATTTTTGAGCCATTCTTAAGGAAACATGATCAAGACTTGATCAAATGATGATCATGGCTTCAAAATAAGATGTTGACCAAAATTTTTGACTTTTGACTGTAAAATGACCATTTTACCGCTGTAGTTGATTGTGAATCAAATGAAGCTTTTGACTGTGTAATTTGACCCTGTGAGCCTTGAGACTTGACATGTAGATGCTTGACAATGTATATAGGCATATGGGACTTGATTGGACCACTGAAAACCTCAAATTCCTTGCAAGAAACAAAAACCCTAATTTTGACTAGCTTAGGAGGATGTTTGACTGGGCAACCCCTTGATCTATTTGAAGATTGATCTTGACAAATCTTGAAGAATATGAGAGGGAAAATTTTGGGGTACAACACCTGGGTTGGATACCGATATCGTGGTTCACCTCCTGCCTACCAAGGAAGACTATCCTCCAGTGAAACAGAAGGTCCGCCGAATGCGCCCAGATATGTCTGAGAAAATCAAGGCTGAAGTTATGAAATAGTTTGATGCCGGTTTTCTAGCAGTCACCTCTTATCCACAGTGGGTTGCCAATGTGGTTCCAGTGCTGAAGAAGGATGGTAAGGTTCGAGTGTGTGTTGACTATAGGGATCTAAACAGGGCGAGCCCCAAGGATGATTTCCCTCTGCCTCATATCGACGTTCTGGTTGACAACACCATACAACATAAGGTCTTCTCCTTTATGGATGGTTTCTCCGGTTATAACCAGATTAAGATGGATCCCGAAGACATGGAGAAGACAACCTTTGTTACTCAATAGGGTACCTTTTGCTACAAGGTCATTCCTTTTGAATTGAAAAATGCTGGGGCAACGTATCAGCGCGCCATGGTCGCTTTGTTCCCCGACATGATTCATCATGAGATTGAGGTATACGTTGATGACATGATTGCAAGATCCCAGTCCGAGGAAGAACATCTTGACCACCTTCAGAAGTTATTTGACAGGTTGAGGTTGTACAAGCTGAGGTTAAACCCGAACAAGTGCACCTTCGGGGTGAGATCTGGTAAACTGCTAGGTTTCGTTGTAAGCGATAAAGGTATTCAGGTGGATCCTGCAAAGGTGAAGGCTATACAGGAGATGCCATCTCCCCGAACAGAAAAAGAAGTCAGAGGCTTTCTGGGACGTCTGAACTATATTGCCCGATTCATCTCGCACCTGACTGCTACTTGTGAGCCAATCTTCAAGCTACTGAATAAAGATCAAGTGGTAAGATGGAACGATGAATGTTAGTCCGCTTTCAAAAGGATCAAAGAGTATCTCCAAGAGACACCCATTCTGATGCCTCCAGTTGAAGGGAGACCTTTGATCTTATACTTGACAGTACTCGACAAATCAATGGGGTGTGTGTTGGGTCAGCATGACGAGTCTGGCCAAAAATAGCATGCTATTTATTACCTTAGCAAAAAGTTTACCGACTGTGAGACCCGATACTCACTGCTCGAGAAAACTTGCTGTGCTTTGGCATGGGCTGCTTGCCGGCTGAGACCGTATATGCTGACTCACACTACTCTATTGATATCAAAGATGGATCCAATCAAGTATATCTTCGAGAAGCCTGCCTTGTCCGGAAGAATAACAAGATGGTAGATGATCTTGACTGAGTATGACATCCAATATACGATCCAAAAGGCAATCAAAGGAAGTGTGTTGGCAGACCATTTGGCACATCAGGCAGTGGATGATTACTAGTCTATGAACTTCGAGTTCCCAGATGAGAATATCATGTTAGTAACCGACTACGAAGAACCTGGATCGGATGAAGGATCTGAGGAGGGATCCCGATGGTCTATGTACTTTGATGGAGCTTCAAACGCTTTGGGTAATGGCATTGGCGCCATGATCATATCTCCTAAAGGCTCCCATACCATGTTTACCGCTCGACTATGTTTCAACTGCACCAACAATATGGCGGAGTATGAAGTGTGCATCATGGGTCTTCGAGCAGTTATTGACATAAGGATTAAGTTCTTGAGTGTGTTCGGAGATTCCGCTCTCGTGATCAGTCAGATCAAAGGCGAGTGGGATACGAAACACCCTAATATTATTCCTTACAAGGAGTATATGTTGACATTGCTTCCCCACTTCGAGGAGATAACCTTTGAACACTTCCCTAGAGAGGAGAATCAGTTGGCGGACGCGCTGGCTACGATGTCTTCTATGTTCAAAGTCAATTGGGACAACGAAGCTCCCCAGATTATCATTGAAAGGTTGGACGAACCTGCACATTGTTGTGACATTGAGACTGAAGAGGTAGCAGATAAACCCTGGTTTCATGAGGTGAAGAGGTATCTTGAAGCTCAAGAATACCCCGAGGGTGCATCTGTTAATGACAAGAAGTTTCTGAGGAGGTTCGCAACGAAGTTCTTCACCAGCAATGGCATTCTCTACAAGCGTAACCATGATTAAACCTTACTACAATGTGTAGATAAGAACGAAGCAGAAAGGATCATGGTGGAGTTACATGAAGGTACTTTCGGGACTCATTCTAGTGGACACACCATGGCAAAGAAAATCCTATGGGAAGGATATTTTTGGTCCACAATGGAAGCCGACTGTTATCAGAATTCTCGGACCTGTCACAAGTGCCAAGTCTATGCTGATAAGGTGCACATACCTCCGGTACCTCTGAACGTCATGACAGCTCTGTGGCCTTTTGCAATGTGGGGCATTGATATGATCGGCGAGATCAGACCTACGACATCCAACGGGCATCGATTCATCCTGGTAGCAATTGATTACTTTACGAAGTGGGTTGAAGCAGCTTCCTTTGCTACTGTAACCAAGAACATCGTGGCATGGTTCATTCGGCACAATCTGATCTATCGATATGGTGTACCAGAGAGGATCATTACAGACAATGGTACAAATCTCAATAATAAGATGATCACCGAGCTCTGCAAGCAGTTCAAAATACAACATCACAACTCTTCTCCCTACCGGCCGAAGATGAATGGGGCTGTTGAAGCAGCTAATAATAACATCAAGATGATTGTGCAGAAGATGACGGTGACGTACAAAGACTGGAACGAGATGTTACCATTTTCTCTTCATGGGTACATGTGATACGGTGGGAGAACTGACTTGAGGGTTTTGCGTTTGTGTTCGCAAATGTTTCGGTTTAGAAAGAGTCGCCACTAACTTTTTATTTTATCCTAAGGAAAGGTCAAAAAGCACAGGAAAGACCTTTGATATGTTTTCTTGGGTTCGGGGAGTAGATTATAAAAAGGGAAGGCGCTAGCACCCTTTTCATCCATGGTTTTCCATGGGCTCTTAGTTTTAGATCACTTGCGTTTGCTTTTCAATTTGTTTGAAATGGTGCTTTGTGTGTGGTTTTTTGAAAATGCTTTTGAAAATAGGCCATAGTTGTGGCAACCTTTGTAATGATTCTTGTTTGAATGTATACAAAGGTGTTTTTGTCTTTTGAAAAGATTTCAATGTTTGAAAGTTTGTTTTGAGAAATGTTTTGAAATTGTGTTGTGAGGTGTGTTTGAAAATAGCAAGAATGTTTTTGCAAGCTTTTTGATCAAGTAACTAAGAGTTGTCTACCCTATTTTACTCAAAGATTCTTCTTATGTTTTTAACCCTTTTGACAGTGTTGTTTTACCATTGATTTTGGTAGACAACCTTGTATTAGGATGTTAAACGGGATATGCACGGGTCATCGTATAGACCATGATAGCAATTGTGCTAAGTATCTTTTAGCAATTTTCCGAGGGACTAGATCATTTCGTATAGGCAACTAAGATAGCGTCATCGAGATACTATGATCTTTTGTTTTTTTTTGTTTTGCTAATAAATACTCAACATGCATATCATGGCCATTTGTTTAGGAAACCAAGTGGAGATACCTTAGGGGTGTTTATGTGAAAGTGTGTTTTATTGCATGCAAGAGTTTATCTTGAATTTGGATTTTCTATTTCATTGATTTTATCTTGCCATACATATCCTAATTACTAGCATTTATATTTGAAAGCAATAAAATGCGGAAATGTAAATTCTTAGCTATTACATCATTTAGGGGATGGGGATACACATTTGTACATGTGGGTGGTTCAACGATAAAAATAGATAAGAAAATAAAATAAAAAGGGGAAGATAGAGAGAAAGAGAGAGGGCTAGCGCGCTGCTGAGAGGAAGTCATAAGTTCTGACCCAGGCCTGTTGCCAGATTATCAACCTTTTGGTGAAAATGTATGAGTCAGAACTTCTGACTCTGGCACCTGTAAAACAAAAACCTGTTAGTGGGAAGGTCAGAAGTTCTGACCCCCATGCACTGCAAGACAAAAGTTTGTTAGTGGGGAAGTCAGAAGTTCTGACCCTGCTGGAAATACAATAATTTTCAGAAGTTCTGATATTATTGACAGCAAAACAGGCTTCAGATGTGCTAACGTCAAAGTCAGAACTTGGATTCTCCCTGTGCTAGCCAGAACATCTGCAAGTTTTATTATTTTTCCACAAAACAGAAAACATGCTTGGGACAACCTCAGCAAATGTCAAAGTGTTTCAGGAGACATAACCAACAAGGTCACAGGCAGGTTCTACACTGATTCACTTCCTACTTAAACATTCAGAGGTATGAAAATCATCATAACGCAAACAGCAGCAACATGATATTTACATTATGTTTTATTGGGTCTGCAAAGCTGATGATGCTTAGCAGCGTGATAAAAGTTAGTAGGTGCTTACCTGGCTGTTGAAAAAAGTATGTGAGTGGGAGCTAGCTTTAGCTCTGATGGTGTTCTGGACAAGTTCTTTTTAGAATGGGTGGATGGAGAAGGTATGTGTATGTATGGTCAGAAATTGTATGGGTGTTCTTTGGTTACAAAGCAAACTGGGTATTAATGAAGTTTGGAGGTAGGAAGTTCAAAGTTTGTGAAAAATACCAGGGATTTTTGGACAGAGATTCACAAGGTTTTTTTTTCTTTTACTAGAGTTTTCTGTTTCTTCTCTAGCAATTTTTTTCTGGATGTTTTTTTCACGGCCCTTGTGATAGACAATGGTATCCTATTTATAGGCAAGGCTTTGTGGATTTTTGAACGTTAAAGGGCGCCAATATTATGCAGTAGAGGTTAACTTGTTTTTGAAGGAAGTTCATGAAAAGTTGTGATGATGGACAACTTTTCAGCCTAGGCTGGAACAATAGGCAAGGATTGAGGAGAAGTGACCCCTATAGGCGAAAATTGGCGCATAGACCTATGCCTAAACCTGCACAAAGGTGTTTACCAAGCCACACATGGAGAGACCCCTTGGATGAATGTTCAGGAGTGGTTGTGAGCATTAATGAGCATTAAATGGTGATGAGATTTATCAACATCAAAAATCTTGTAATAGGAGATTTTGCATCATTACCTAAAACCTGAGTCAGCAGTTCTGCTTCACCAAAAACAACGTAAACCAAGTTCTGACCTCGGCCTCTTGCTGTCTCAGCAAGTTCTGAGAGTTTTCCAGTATGCTCCTTTGATCTGCCTTTAAAGTTTCTGGACTTAGTGATCCTGCTTCAGTACTTTACCCAATCTGCTGATCCTGTTATCTTCTGATCCTAGTACGTTCTGAAAGTGTTTTTGGCTTTGTTGCTTTTTTTTTTCTCTAGCAAACTCTGACTGAACTTTTACGTAACTGCTGAAAAGCCATGTTCTGACTGAAGATCACGCGCGGAACCACGTTTACAATCTCTGACTGAGCTGGTGTAACTGCTGAAAGAGCCATGTTCTGACTGAATGATCACGTGCAGAACCACGTTTACAATCTCTGACTGAGCTGGTGTAACTGCTGAAAGAGCCATGTTCTGACTGAATGTTATGTGCTGAGCCAAGTTTGCAACTTCTGACCATTTCTGCCTGGAGGTTGGTTCAGAAGCTCTGAAGTGCCATTTTTTCCTTAAACAACCCCTTCTTTAGAGAAAAATTCCCAATGTTTAGAATTTAATTTTTCCAAGGTAAAAGCTTTGCCTTTAGAGCTTGCAAATGACCATTTTGCTCTTGTAAATTGTTTGCTTGGAAAGGAACGATAATAAAGGGTTTGACTTTGTTTAAGAGAAAAACCTGAGAGTTCAGGATGAATTCCTGAAGGATGGGAGGGCAAATTTTGGGGTACAACAGTTGCCCCTGTTCAATCTTCTTGGACCTGAAGAGTTAGATTGGAGAATCTGCCTTTCGTGACTCAAAGGTAAAAGAGGATTGGACACTAGAGTGCCCGTAAATTTGCACTCATCAAAATGTAGGTGAGGGAATGGGCTTAAAGATGCCATTTGGAGACGGTAGAATCTTGCTGGAGATGGGCTTAGAGATGCCATCCAAAACTTATTTGTTGAATATTAGTAGAATGAACATCAGAATGGTATCCATATTTGGAACGTATCTGAGCTGTATCTGGAGATTGGGTTCGTATGAGCAAGGGAATGGCGTCCGTGTCTAGAGCGTATCCGAGCTGTAACTGTATTTGATTCTTGAATAAATATCAGAATGACTGCCGTGTCTGGAGTGTATATGTATTCTGAATGGGTAACAGAGAAACATCTGTGTAGGGAGCATCTATGTGCTGGGGATAAATTCCGAATGAGTGACAGAATGGCGACCGTGTCTGGCGCGTATTTGGACTGTATCTGAAGTTGAGACCTGAATGAGCAGCAGAATAACTTCCGTGTCTGGAGTGTATCTGTACCGTAACTGGGATCGGGACAAGTGACAGAATGACTTTCGTGTCTGGAGTGTTTCTGAACTTGAGGTTTGGTAGTTGAATCTGAATGAGAGATAGAATGGCTTCCGTGTCTGGAGCGTATCTAGTCTGTATCTGATATTGAGATCTGTATGAGTAGTAGAATGACTTCCGTGCCTGGAGTGTATATGTACTGTAACTGGGATCTGGACAAGTGACAGAATGACTTCCGTGGCGACTGCACTGGGGAGAATCAAACTTCTGGTGTAAGGGCCAGAAAGGCATCTATGTTTGGAGCGTATCTGAACTTGAAGTTGATGGTTGAATCTGAATGAGAGATAGAATGGCCGTCGCGTCTGGAGCGTATCTAGTCTGTATCTGATATTGAGATCTGTATGAGTAGCAGAATGAATTCTGTGTCTGGAGTGTATCTGAACTTGAAGTTTATGGTTGAATCTGAATGAGAGATAGAATGGCCGCCGCGTCTGGAGCGTATCTAGTCTGTATCAGATTGCTGAAGTCTTGAATGAGTAGTAGAATGACCGCCGTGTCTGGGGTGTATCCGTATTGTATTTGAATAATTGTTAGCGATAGCCTTTTAATCTTATCCTGAAAAGGGTAAAATGTTAGCTAAAACACAAAGTTATGTTGCTTGATATGTATGATGCAATGGAATGTGTTTCATAAATGTTTATGATATATGCATGTAATGGATGCATGTAAGCTGATTAACCGTCTTGCTGAGGAAGATAAATCCTTGATAACTGGAGATAATGAACTCTTTGACTGCTGCCGGGGAAGGTGAATCCTCGACCGATGCTGGGGATTCCAAAGAAATCTTTGATTATTGAAGATGAGAAATCCTTGGTGATTGCTTGGGGATTGAATATCCTTGGTGACTGGTGGGGATTTAACAAGAGCTTTGACAACTTCTGCGGGGAATGAGAATCCTTCATGACTTTTCTGGGAAATAAGAAGAACTCTGAAGACCTCTACTGGGGAATTAGAACCTGGGAGGCTTCTGCTGGAAAAATGAGACCGAGAATCTTCGATCTGCTGGGCAATAACTCTGTGGGGAGAGTGTTTACTCGGCTGAGGAAATCAGGAGCTTGGGTTGTACGCCAATCTACTGGGGAATCATCCTAGTTGGGGATAAGCCAAGAAGTCAACTGTTATCTGCTTGGTTCTCAGACTTTTAAGATAACCTGCTGCGGAATTTGGGGGAAGCTGAATGGTTCCCACCAGGGATTGATAGTTGGAAATTTTGACTTCGCTGTGGAAGAAGGTTTAGAATATTCTAGCTCCGTTGGGGATATGTATTTCAGGGTTTTCGGGCTCCACTGGGGATCGGGAGTTTGGAGACTTAACTCTGATGGGAACTTTGAAACTTAACTCCGCTAGGGAAGGAAAGTTTAGAATACACCGGCTCCACTGGGGATCTGGAAATTTATCTCTGCTAGGGATGTATACTCCAAGTTTTTAGCTTTGTTGAGGAGCTGAATGATGTACCGCAGGGGATTTCTTTTGGAATATCCTAAAGATATCTTCCTACACCTTCAACCTATCAGTAATTATCCTTTCTCAATTTCGTTTCATTTGTAAGCAGTGATTATATTCAAATGCATATACCTATTTAACAAAACATTGGACGTTTTCAAATAAAACATAAGTGTAAAAAGAAAAGAAAGGCAAGCAAATTTATGCACTTTGAAGTATCTTTGTATTAACTTTTGTAAGTATTTTTGTACAAAGGAGACAAACATCCTAGTAAGAGAATGTTGTCGTAAAAATTGAGAAAAATTTTATACAAGAAGAAAGATGGCTATGTGTAACAATTCCATGGGGTTCCCATTCTGCTATAGCCTTCACAATTCTGAGTATCTTGTCCATTCGTTGCCTCGTTCACAGATGATTGGATTGATCAGAAGCTTAGAGCTTGTTGGTGAAGAGATTGTCCTTAAAGTGATCCGACGAGACATAGTCATACGCTTTAATTCCCTAACTTTTTCCTGGACCGCCCTTTCAGGTTTTCAGTCCACTGGGAAACCCTTTTTTGCCCAAGTCGCCCTTTAGGATTTTCAACTTGCCGGGTGTACATATTTTTTGTTTATCCCTAATTTTTTCCTGAACTGCCCTTTCGGGTTTTCGATTCACCGGGATGCCCATTTTTTCCTAAGTCACCCTTTCGGGTTTTCGACTCGTCGAGTCATTTTATGCGTAGTATTTTTTGACTATGTCTGCGTTCGCAGGGTGCGGAAGGTCGTCGCCGTCCATAGTGGTCAGAATCATTGTCCCACCAGAAAAGATGTTCTTGATCACAAATGGTCCTTCGTAAGCACGAGTCCACTTGCCCCTGGGATCGCTTTGCGGAAAGATGATCCACTTGATTACAAGATCTCCGACTTGATATACTTGACGTATGAATTTCTTGTTGAAGGCCTTGATCATCCATTTTTGATACGTCTGACCATGACAAACAGCAGTAAGTCGCTTCTCGTCGATCAAATTAAGTTGATCAAGATGGGTCTAAATCCAATCGTCTTCACTCAAACCGGCATCCTTCATGATCCTTAAGGAAGGAATTTGAACTTCCATAGGTAAAAAAACTCCCATGCCATATACCAAAGAAAAGGGGGTTGCCCCAGTTGAAGTACGCGCCGTGGTACGATATCCGTGCAGAGCAAACTGTAACATCTCATGCCAGTCTTTGTAGGTGACTGTCATCTTTTGAATGATCTTCTTGATATTTTTGTTCGCGGCTTCAACAACACCATTCATCTTCGGCCGATAGGGAGATGAATTGTGATGATAAATCTTGAACTGCTCGCACAGAGCGGTGATTATAGTGTTGTTCCAATTTGTACCGTTGTCCGTGATAATCCTGTCGGGGATACCATACCGGCATATGAGGTTCTGCTTGATGAAGCGAGCAACCATATTCTTTGTAACAGAGGCGTAAGAAGCTACTTTGACCCATTTGGTGAACTAATCAATGGCCACCAGGATGAAGCGATGTCCATTGGATGCCGTAGGCTTTATCTCCTCAATCATGTCAATACCCCACATCGCGAATGGCCAAGGAGTTGTTAGAACATTGAGAGGAACAGGAGGAATATGTACCTTGTCAGCATAGACTTGGCATTTATGGCAAGTACGGGAATATTGATGACAATAAGCTTCCATGGTAGACCAGTAGTAGCCTGCCCTTAGAATCTTCTTAGCCATCGTATGTCCGCTTAAGTGGGTGCCAAAGGTGCCATTATGTATTTCGGTCATGATCAACTCTACTTCAACCTTGTCCACACAACGAAGTAGAACACAATCATGGTTGCGCTTATAAAGGATACCATTGCTCAGGAAGAACTTGGAAGCAAATCTCCTTAAGAACTTTTTGTCATTGACTGAAGCTCCTTCAGGGTATTCTCGAGTCTGGAGATACCTCTTGATTTCATGAAACCAGGGTTGTTCCACTACTTCTTCGGTATTAATCTCATGACAGTGTGCAGGTTCGTCCATTCGCTCGATGGTGATTTGGGGAGTCTCATTATCCTAATTAAGTTTAAACATGGAAGACATTGTAGCCAGAGCATCTGCTAGCTGATTTTCTTCTCGCGGGAAGTGTTCGAAAGTAATCTGCTTGAAATGAGGCAACAAAGTCAAGACATGTTCTTTGTATGGGATAAGATTAGGATGTTTAGTGTCCCACTCTCCTTTGACTTGACTGATAACCAAAGCCGAGTCGCCAAATACGACCAAAGATTTGATTCCCAAGTCTATAGCAGACTTGAGACCAAAGATGCAAGCTTCATATTCAGCCATGTTGTTGGTACAACTGAAGCAAAGTCGGGCAGTGAAAGGTGTATGGAAACCTTCCAGAGAAATGAGTACCGCACCGATACCGTTGCCAAGTGCATTTGAGGCACCATCAAAGTAGAGGGTCCATCGGGATCCTTGTTCAGGTCCGTCATATGGTCCGTTAGCTTCAATGTTGTCCAATATCATGATGTTCTCGTCAGGGAAGTCGAATCTCATAGATTGGTAATCTTTGACGGCTTAATCAGCTAGATGGTCAGCTAGTACACTCCCCTTTATAGCTTTTTGGTTTGTGTACTGGATATCATACTCAGTCAGGACCATTTTCCATCTAGCAATTCTTCCAGATAAAGCAGGCTTCTCGAAGATATACTTGATCAGATCCATTTTAGAAATCAACAAAGTGGTATGAGTCAACATATACTGCCTTAGCCGGCGAGCAGCCCATACCAAAGCGCAACAAGTTTTCTCGAGCAGTGAGTAGCGAGTCTCACAGTCGGTAAACTTTTTGCTAAGGTAATAAATGGCATGCTCTTTTCGGCCAGACTCATCATGTTGGCCCAGTACGCACCCCATTGAATTATCCAAAACAGTCAGATACATGATTAACGACCTTCCTTTGACGGGCGACATCAAGGTAGGAGGCTCCAGCAAATATTCCTTGATCTTATCAAAAGCAACTTGACAATCATTGTTCCATTCAACTACCTGATCTTTCTTCAACAGCTTGAAGATTGGCTCACAGGTAGATGTCAGGTGAGAGATGAACCTTGCGATATAGTTTAAGCGTCCCAAGAATCCTCTAACCTCCTTTTCAGTGCGAGGGGCAGGAATTTCTTGTATAGCCTTTACTTTAGCAGGATCGACCTCAATGCCTTTGTTGCTGATGATAAATCCCAAAAGTTTACCAGACCTGACTCCAAAAGTGCACTTGCTTGGGTTCAGTCTGAGCTTATACTCCTTCAATCTGACAAACAGTTTCTGCAGATGATCGAGGTGTTCTTCCTCTGTTTGTGAACGAGCTATCATGTCGTCTATGTAGACTTCAATATCATGATGTATCATGTCATGAAATAAAGCTACCATGGCGCGTTGATAGGTTGCCCCGACATTCTTCAGTCCGAATGGCATCACTTTGTAGCAGAAGGTACACCACTGCGTGACAAAAGTAGTTTTCTCCATGTCTCTGGGGGCCATTTTGATCTGGTTGTATCCCGAGAATCCATCCATGAAGGAAAATACCTTGTGTTGAGCTATGTTGTCAACCAAGATGTCGATGTTTGGCAGTGGAAAATCATCTTTAGGACTAGCCCTGTTTAAATCCCGATAGTCCACACACATTCTGACTTTGCCGTCCTTTTTAGGCACGGGCACAATGTTAGCAACCCATTATGGATGGGAAGTAATAGCCAGAAAGCCAGTGTTGAACTGCTTCATTACCTTATCTTTAATCTTCTCAGACATGTCGGGCCTCATTCGGCGGACCTTTTGTTTGATCGGCAGACGGTCTTCTCTTGTAGGGAGACGGTGAACCACGATATCTGTATCTAGTCCCGACATGTCTTCATAGGACCAGGCAAAGATCTCAACATACTCGTTCAACAACTGCACTAAACGCTCTTTGACACTTGGTTCCAGGTTGGCACCCACTTTTACCTCTTTCTTGTCTTCCTCTGTTCCCAAGTTGATGGTCTCTAGCAACTCTTCATGGGGAAGAATAGCCCTTTCCTCTTGTTGCAAAAGTCTGGCTTACTCTCCAGGCACTTCACAGTCTTTTTCACCTTCGTACTCAGCATGATTGACTAAGTCTTCAGAATCACCGAAGGCTAAAGCAGAATAGTCACTCATGGAATCCAGAGTGGATGGGTACCTGCATTTTGTGAGTATGGGTGTGTGTAAGGGATAACCATCCTTAAACAAAACAAAATGCAAAAGGAAAGAAAATGAACACAGCAGTTTATAGATGAAAACGTCCAATGATTCATTAAAACATGGCATATGATAATGGAGAAATCAAGCCCTTACAAATGGACCTATATGCCCCGGGTAAGGCATAAGGTGAAAATAGTGTACGAATTGTTAGTTATTACACACCAAAATAGGAAATTATTTAAAGATAAATTACAGGTTGATGAAAGTGATGAGAACGAAGTCCTTCGCTTCCCAGTTGCTTAATCCTCCTTTGACGGTCGGAAAGATCCAATATTCAAAGTTGTCTTCTTCATCATCATCTTCTAAGGCATTAATTCCATGGTGAGTGATTTTTACAGGTGGTCCTCCATCCCTGGAGCGACACACAGCTTTTTGGCCAGCAGCAGTAAAACCTAGTCCAAACTTGTCCATCTTGTGAGGAAAATCAGGCAGTTGCCCCCACACTGTACTCCTTCCTTCTTTAATTACAATCTATGCATCCTTGAGAGATGCCATCCTAGGAACATGCTTGGAAACGATAGGCACATCAACCATTGTCTTTGCAACTGCGACTTCAGGAGAAACTTCCTCAAAATGTTGAAAAGGCGTTTCTATGAATTCGCCATCCAACTCCACATAGCGGAAGGAGTTGAGGTGACTTATCATGTAATCTTCCTCGCCGTGCACCGTTATAATCTTACCCTGAACATGATACTTTAACATTTGGTGTAAAGAGGAGGTAACTGCCCCAGCATAGTGGATCCACAACCTTCCCAATAAGCACGAATATGAAGGACGGATGTCCATCACATAAAAGGTAGAGTTGAAGGTCTCAGTGCCCACTTTGATAGGAATGTTCACTTCTCCATGAACCATCCTCTTAGAACCGTCGAAGGCTCTAACAACGATGTTACTGGGTTTGAGGGTCAATCCTTCGCAGTCCAATCGGTCTAACGCTTTCTTCGGTAGCACATTCAAAGAGGTACCGATATCAACTAGGACATGGGCAAGTGTGGTTCCCCTGCATTCTACTGAGACATGTAGCGCATCGTTGTGCTTCCTTCCCTTAGGAGTCAAATCAGCATCGGAAAAACCAAGACCATTATCAGCAGTAAGGCTGGCCACGCACTCTTGAAACTGGTCAGACGAAGTTTCTTGAGGCACGTGTGCCGTCTTTAAAAATTTGATTAAGGCCTTAGCATGAGCCTCAGAGCAGAGTAGGAGAGCCAACATGGAGATTTTGGAAGGGGTCTGCCCTAGCTGTTCCACAACATCGTAGTCACTCTTCTTGATTATATTTAAGATTTCTTCCATCTCTTTCTGGGTGGTTTTGGGGATTTCCACAGTCTGAGCCTTCATCTTGACAGGCGCTTCTAGTATCCCCTTACCCTTATCGGTAGTATCAACAGAGAGTCTAACTTCAGGAGTATCCAATTCTTCAATTATCGGGCTTTACACAGATGGCTTAACAGGCACAAAAGCTTTCGAGGGTCCGAAGACTGCCCGTGGGGGAGCAATCTCCGGAGAGAAAATCCTTCCGCTGCGAGTTATCTTGCTTGTTCCTGCAATGTTCCCTATATCATGGGTTTCATCATCAAAATTCTTTTGGACTGATTCAATCTGTTTGATACCATGATAGAAGATTTCTCCTCCGTAGTTCCATGGTATCGTCTTGTTAGATTTATACGGGACAGACCCCGGCATGGTGATTTTCAACGACAAAAACTTAGGATCAGGCGTAATCTTGACAGGCCTTTTGCAAGCCTTGGGAAGATTGTCGAAGATGGTTATTATCGCAATGTCGTTGGTTGTAGTATCAAAGGTAGCAGGAGTAACAGGAGTGAAGGTATCAACAGGAGCCTTTTGAAAGAGTATCTCTTGGGTATCCATCAGGCGTTGGATGCCTGATTTCAATATTGGGCAGTCAGCTCGTATGTTTAAACAAAAGTAACAGTCTTTTCCACAGCCTGGGAATGTCCCGGCTCTCATCAAAGTCACTTTAATCACTGGTAACAGAGTCAAAAGGTCAGCAACATTGGTAACATGAAGATCTTCCATAACGGCATGAACATTATGACCGTGCTTGGGCATTGGGGCAAAGATCAAATTCGGCTTTTCGGGCGCAACGAATTCTATCTCCTTGGCGTCGATCAGGTCTTGTATTTTGTTCTTAAGAGCCCAACAGTTGTTGGTATCATGCCCTACACTGTCAGAGTGGTATCCACACTTTGCATTGGAGTGGTAATAAGGAGAAGAGGTATTAGGGTTTTTTGGCGCTTCCTTCAAATTGGTAAGATTCAGCTTTAGCAAATGAGGGAGTACTTGAGCCGGTGTCATGTTGATTCGGGTGAATTGCCGTTGTGGCATGTCTACCCTTTGCTTATTAGATCTTGGCTGATTGCTGCGAGGTTGATCATTTGAAGAGTTTTGGATCATCACAGCCCCTACCGTTGGTCGATGCTCGGTTCTTCCTTGGCTCTTCCGAGAATAAACAACAGAAGCTTCCTTTTTAGCTGGGAAGGTCTTCTTAACAGCAGTGGACGCGGAGGCATCTTTCTGAATCTTACCACTTTTAATGCCAGCCTCGAACCTTTCACCGGTCAAAATTAATTCGGTGAATCCTGCAGAGGAACTCCCGATTAAATGATTGAATAAAGGTCCATACAGGGTCCCTAGAAACATGTCAACCAGCTCTCTATCCGATAATGGTGGCTGCACCCTTCCCGCCAGATCACGCCACTTCTGGGCATACTCTTTAAATCCCTCATTAGAAGCCATACCCATACTATGTAGTTGAGTACGAGTAGGTGCTAAATCAGCATTGTATTGGTATTGTCGATAGAAAGCAGCAGCTAAGTCTTCCCAGTTATGAACATCCGATCTCTCGAGTTGATAGAACCAGTCCAATTGTGTGCCTGACAAATTGTCTTGAAAAAAGTGGACCCAAAGATCCTTATCAGAGGAGTGAGGTTAGATCTTTCTGACATAGGATCTCAGATGCATCTTTGGGCAGGACAAACAGACATACTTAGCAAATGTAGGTACTTTGAACTTGGGAGGAATGACGATCCCAGCGACTAACCCTAGTTCTTCGAAATCTAAACCAGGTACCCTTTGCAACTCCATGGCTGCCAACCGATCCTCAAGATTTTTAAATTTATCATCCGCCGGGGGATATTGCTGTTCGGAGTAATCTTCATCTTCTTCCTCTTCCTCCTCTTCAACCTCAAATTCAGAAGGCATCGCTGCTCCATTTCCTTTACCAGCCCCTTCATCAGACGTCGAGGGGAATTCGAGAACTTTTCTAGCATTGCTTTCAAACCTTCTTCCCATGATGACTACACAAGGTCTTTTCTTCTTTTTCTCTTTATCTTTCTCCAACAGTGCTTTAAGGTCCTCTTGACCCTTTGCTAAGGTCACGAGGAGTTGTTGGAAATGAGAGTTTTGTGCTTGCAGATCCTTAACCGTCTATTCCAAATCCATCTTGCTGAAATAAACAACAAAAAGATAAGGAAACCTGGTGTGAAGACTTGTTTATGCATATGATGAATGATATGTTATTCATGTAATGCATTCAAGGATTCAGAAGTTCAAATTTGTTGCAAACAAAAAGAACACACGTCATATTAAGAGAAATTTGTTAGTACATAAGTTCCCCATGGGCAAAATATTACAAAATTCTTAATGTAAAAAGACATTGCGCATCCTCTTTGGTGTGATGTAAGTGTTGAGAGTTTCCTCCTCATGAAGTCGGCGGGTAAGCTCCAAAACCTTCTTCTCACTGGCATAGAAGCTGGCTTCAAAAGTATTCCGTTCTTCTTTGAGTTGGATCCAACTCTTTTGTAATTCTTCCAATGATGTTGGCATGTCAGGATGTAGGAGGGTGTATGGAACCTCTCCTTCCATAACAAGCTCTTTGATCACAGGGAGAATGTGAGAGTATGGCATCATAAGATTCTGGGCGCGAGTTCGTACCCACTTGAGGTAAGGCTCAAGGGGAATGGAATTCTTGTGCCCCAGTGTCTTACTATCAACCTTGTTGGGCATCCTCCAAGCTCTGATAAACCTTTGTTGAAGTCCTTGCGCATCGTTGTCGAAGTCAAAAACCAGGCCATGAATCAGCATGTCATGAGGGCCATCCCTCTGAGCATATCTAAACTGCCTTAGAGCTAAACAGGGGTTGTAAGTAATGCCTCCCCTAATGCCAAGTAGTGGGACATTAGGGAATTCCCCACAATGATCAATGATGATGACATTTTCTATGGACCGAGAACACCAATGAACATCAGAATGTGTGAGGGTCATCAATCGTTGTGACCATCTTAAATCCTGCTCATTCTTCAAAATTGTTTGGGGAAGGTGAGAAATAAACCACCTTGCTAGGAGAGGAGTAAAGCACATGAGAATAACTCTTTTCCTCATTGTTCGTGTGTAAAATGAGTGTAGGATGTCCCCAAGCAATGTAGGCACATGATTCCGAGATATGAAAATCTTGACAGCATTCACATCTATAAGTTGACCGGGTTTGGGAACAAGACCAACCCATAGATGAGGAGTGCTACAATCTCCTCAAAAGCTTGTAGATCTAGAGAGTTCCAGCAGTCTTGTGCCTTCTCAAACAGAAACTTTGCCAAGAAACCCTTGACACCACTTCTGGTTTCCCAATGTCCTTTGATATCAGACGGTTGCAAGTGTAATGCTTGAGCAACATCTTCAGGCTTTGGTTCTTTTTCCGTACCGTTATAGGGTAGTTGATGAAGAATAGGAATCCTCAAGAGTTGAGAAAATTCCTCCAAAGTAGGTACTAGTTGGTAATCAGGGAATGTGAAACAGTGGTGTAGGGGGTCAAAGAACTGGAAGAGAACTTTCACCATGTCTTCTTCAATGTTGGAGTTGACCAATATTATGCAGTAGAGGTTAACTTGTTTTTGAAGGAAGTTCATGAAAATTTATGATGATGGACAGCTTTTCAGCCTAGGCTGGAACAGTAGGCAAGGATTGAGGAGAAGTGACCCCTATAGGCGAAAAGTGGCGCATAGACCTATGCCTAAACCTGCACAAAGGTGTTTACCAAGCCACACGTGGAGAGACCCCTTGGATGAATGATCAGGAGTGGTTGTGAGCATTAATGAGCATTAAATGGTGATGAGATTTATCAACATCAAAAATCTTGTAATATGAGATTTTGCATCATTACCTAAAACCCGAGCCAACAGTTATGCTTCACCAAAAACAATGTAAACCAAGTTCTGACCTTGGCCTCTTGCTGTCTCAGCAAGTTCTGAGAGTTTTACAATATGCTCCTTTGATCTGCCTTTAAAGTTTCTGGACTTAGTGATATTTCTTCAGTACTTTACCCAATCTGTTGATCCTGTTATATTCTGATCCCAGTATGTTCTGAAGGAGTTTCTGGCTTTGTTGCTTTTTTTTTCTCTAGCAAACTCTGACTGAACTTTTACGTAACTGCTGAAAAATCCATGTTCTGACTGAAGATCACGTGCGGAACCACGTTTACAATCTCTGATTGAGCTGGTGTAACTGCTGAAAGAGCCATGTTCTGACTAAATGATCACGTGCGGAACCACGTTTACAATCTCTGACTGAGCTGGTGTAACTGCTGAAAGAGCCATCTTCTGACTGAATGTTATGTGCTGAGCCAAGTTTGCAGCTTCTGACCGTTTCTGCCTGGAGGTTTGTTCAGAAGCTCTGAAGTTCCATTTTTCCTCAAACACCCCCTTCTTTAGAGAAAAATTCCCAATGTTTAGAATTTAATTTTTCCAAGGTAAAAGTTTGCCTTTAGAACTTGCAAATGACCATTTTTCTCTTGTAAATTGTTTGCTTGGAAAGGAACGATAATGAAGGGTTTGGCTTTGTTTAAGAGAAAAACCTGAGAGTTCAGGATGAATTCCTGAAGGACGGGAGGGCAAATTTTAGGGTACAACAGTACCGTACCTCATCACGGACATCAATAGGGGGAACACCCTATTCCTTGGTATATGGCATGGAGGCAGTCTTGCCCATTGAAGTTCAGATACCCTCTCTTCGGATTATGAAGGATGCAGGTTTAAGCAAAGATGATTGGATCCAGACCCGGCTTGATCAGCTGAACTTGATCGACGAAAAGAGACTTACTACTATTTGTCATGGTCAAACGTATCAAAAACGGATGATCAAGGCATTTAACAAGAAAGTTAGACGACAAGAGTATCAAGTTGGGGATCTAGTGATCAAGCACATTATCTTACCTCAAGGTGATCCCATGGGAAAATGGACCCATACTTACGAAGGTCCGTTTGTGGTTAAGAACATTTTCTCAGGAGGAGCTATGATTCTAACCACCATGGATGGTGACGACCTTCCTCACCCCGTCAATGCAGACATAGTGAAAAAATACTACGCATAATCAACGACCCGCTAGGTCGACTGGCCTAGGCAAAAATAAGGGCTTCCCGGCGAACCAAAAGGGTTCGGGCAAAAATAAGGGATGAAAATGAAAAAACTGTACACCCGGCAAGTCGAAAACCTGAAAAGGCGGCTTGGGCAAAAAAGGGTATCCCGGTAGACTGAAAACCCGAAAGGATGGTCCAGGCAAAAATTAGGGATCAAAGCGTAACACTATGTCTCATTGGATTACCTTGCAACCAAACTTTGGTATCGACTATCAAGCTCGGACGACACTAGTCAATCTGATCTACCTCCAACCGAGTAGCAAAGTGATGAGATGCTCAAAGACATAAAGGCAATAGCAGAGTTGGAACCCAGTGGGATTATTCACATAGCTGTTTTGTTTAGTTTTTCACAAATTGTGTAAAATATATTTGTTCGGTGGCGTTCCCTTACTAGGACGTCAGCCTCTTGTACAAAAACGCCTATTTACAGGCCAAACTTCAAAATCAATACAATTCATTTTCAGAGAAATTTCAAACTGTTTTTTCCTTTTTCTGTTTTGTTTTGCAAAGAACGTCCAATGTTCATTTTTGATATATGCATTTGACATTAATTGCTGCTCATAAATATTTACATGCGAAACAAAAGACGATTACTAGTAATATCAGAAACAGGGGCAAATAAGAATCGTCCAAGCTTTAAAGTTGCTCTGTCCACCAGGTACAAAGGTAGATTCAACAGAAGAATATGGCTAAGGTACTTTCACTCGCCGCAAAGTAAGACAGTAATGATATCTCTCCCCAGCTGATACTTGCAACTGTGAATGAATCGGTAATATTCTCCCCAAGCTGAGTTTATCTACCATCAACACTGAAAAGGCTTAATATCCCCGACAGTCTTAATATTCCCCAACAGAGTATAAGAATATTGCCCGGCAGAGTACAAGATATTCCCAGTGGAGTTTGAAATTTCTTCCCAGCGCGGTCTGAAAAAGCTTCCCCAGTGGAGTTTGGACAATCATCCCCAGTAGACTTTGGAAGATTGTCCCCAGCAGAGCTCAAAGGATTATCCCCATTAGAGTCTAAAAGGTTATCCCCGGTGAAGTCGCAACTGAAAGATCATCCCTAGTGGAGTTCTTTCCTTTCACAAACAAGAAATTCAACCCCCAACAGGATTAAGTATCACCAGCAACGGTAATTCATCCCCAGCGGAATTTATCGGTGGAATCCTCAGCAGAGTATCTCTTCCCCACAGAGTAATCTCCTCATCAGTTTATTCCCCAACGGAGTTATCCTCTCCTGCAGGTTTATTCTCATGATCATCTTCGTTCGCCATCCCTAGTGGAAAACAAAGAATTCAACTCTTTTCTCCAGTAGCTATCCGGGATTTATTTTCCCCAGTTAAAAGCATTACATTTCCATACATCATGACACATGCATATACGCATCATACAACACAATCTCATTTATTTTGAGAACATCATTGCTTGATATATATCATGCATTGCATACAACTGACCTTTACCTTTCAGGAAGGATGCAATTAAGTTCTCAGCTATGAAGCTTTTTTACCCAAGTAGAAGTACTGACCGGTTCTTAAATCTCAACTGAATTATTCTTGGTTGAATTACAGATAAGGTTCTAAATCTCGACAATTTTCCTCCGTCGAAGTGTGGACAAGTTCTTAAATCTCAACAGAATTATCCTCTGTTGAAGTACAGACAGTCCTAGATCTCGATGAAGATGTTTCCCCTAGTCGAAGTACTGACCGGTTCTTAAATCTTAACTGAATTATTCCCGGTTGAATTACAGATAAGGTTCTAAATCTCGACAATTTTCCTCCGTCGAAGTGTGGACAGTTCTTAAATCTCAAGAAAATTATCCTCGGTTGAATTATAGACAGTTCCTAGATCTCGATGAAGATGTTTCCCTCAGTCGAAGTACTGACCGGTTCTTAAATCTCAACTGAATTATTCTCGGTTTAATTACAGATAAGGTTCTAAATCTCGACAATTTTCCTCCGTCGAAGTGTGGACAGTTCTTAAATCTCAACAGAATTATCCTCGGTTGAATTACAGACAGTTCCTAGATCTCTATGAAGATGTTTCCCTCATTCGAAGTACTGACCAGTTCTTAAATCTCAACTAAATTATCCTCGGTTGAATTACAGATAAGGTTCTAAATCTCGACAATTCTCCTCCGTCGAAGTGTGGAAGAGTACTTAAATCTCAACAGAATTATCCTCTGTTGAAGTACAGATAGTCCTAGATCTCGATGAAGATGCTTCCCTCAGTCGAAGTACTGACCGGTTCTTAAATCTCAACTGAATTAGTCTCGGTTGAATTATAGATAAGGTTCTAAATCTCGGCAAAGTTCCTCCGTCGAAGTATGGACGAGTTCTTAAATCTCAACTGAATTATCCTCGGTCGAATTACAGACAGTTCCAAAATCTCGATGAAGATGTTTCCCCCCAGTTAAATTACGGACAATTTCTTAAAACTCAGCAGAGATGTTATCTCAGTTGAAGTACAAGCAAGTTCCTAAATCTCAACAAAGATCAGGCTCCGCCAGCGGAATCTTCTACAACAACAGGTATACAAGTTCTTGCTAAGGAATCTCTTATGCAATCGACACTCATGTTGATGGCATCTTTAAGCCCATCCTCCCGCCAGCAATCTCCAAATGGCATCTGAAAGCCCATTCCCGACATCACAAGGCTGATACCACTTCATGCGAGTGCAAATTTCTGGGCACTCTAGTGTTCAATCATCTTCCACCTTCGGATCACGAAAGGCTTAAAAGCCAATCTGCATCCTCAGGTTTAAGAAGATTAAACAGGGGCAGCTGTTTTACCCCAAAATTTGCCCTCTCAAATTCCTCAAAACATTGCAAGAAATATCTCCAAGTTGCTCAAGTTTGCTCAAGAATTGGTCAGACAAGTTATCTCCTAAGGTAGTCAACCCCAAATTAGGGTTTTGTGTTGCATTAATATATTTGAATCCAAATGACCTCAAATTCTCACTAATGTCCTAATATGTTCTCAAGATCATCCATGTCAAATTTCAAGCCTTGCAGAGGAAGTTTGCTCAGTCAATTGCTCAAAGGGTCCAAAAATCGACTGTGCTAGGGCAAAAGTCAACTATGACCTACAAACAATCAAACTTCAAGATTTTTTGCCAACATTATCATTTTGAAGGATATTTAATCATTTGATCAAGGGTTGATCATGATTAATCAAGGATTGCTCAAAATTCATCAAGACTCAAAAGTTGCTAAATTAGGGTTTTGTAGGAAAAGTCAACTCAACTTTGACCAAGCATAACTTTCTCATACTTTATGAGAAATGACCCATCCAAAGCTCATTTTTGATAGGATGCAATTTCCTACAATCCATCTTCATACCCCAAGATCAAAAAATGCACTCACAAGAAGTTATAAAATTGGACATTATAGGTCATTTTGAAAAGTCAATAAAAACACCTTTTTTGCCAAAGCTTACAACTTGAGCATGGAATATCAAAATGCGATGATACCAAAAGAGTTGGTTAGAGGACATCTCAAGCTTTCTAAAAAGTCCAAGAACACCTCTAAAAGTTCAAAATTGAAGATGTTATGCATTGTTGAAGTTGGAATTGTTTGCAAAATTCCCAAAAGTCAACTATCCCCAAAACATCAATTTTTCTCAAATGGGCCCATTCTTTTCCACTTTATTTGAGCTTGCATAGTTTCCCACATGTCCTAGCGTCAGCCATGAACTCATATTTCATTTTTATTATTTAATTTGATTTTTAGTTGAATTTATTCATTTTAAATCAAATAAAATCATAGAAAATCCAAATAATTAATAACTCTTGATTTGTTGATTGTTTTAGGCTTTGTTTACAGCTAGCATCACCATGTAATTCGTACCAAAGCAAATCATGTGCAAAAAGATTGAATAAAATCAAATTTGGAAAGGTTTAAAGTGGAGATCAAATCAAATTCATATGCATTGATATGGAAAGATTTAGTCTATATTTGTTACCCTAATGCAAAGGACATTACATAAGCAAGCCAAGGGAGACGAAATAAGGGTTGGCAAGTGCAGAGAGAGGCAGAACAAGATTTGAAAAATTCACAAAAAAGCTTGAGATCGAAATCATAGTTAGAGGTGTTTTCAGAAGCCAAGACTTGTCCCAATCGCTTCCTGGGTGTTCGTGCAAGCTATCTGGATCAAAACCAAGCATCTCCAGACTCCTCAACGCGCTGTAAGTGTCAGAAAACATACCCCTGTTCTTGATTTCGCAACTCTGAATTTAAGCACTTTTTTCATGAATCAATACCATATTTTGAATCTACATAACATTTGCAAGCGATTGGTATTATTCAATTGCGTTTATCTGGCCTGAATGGAGAACCACCATAGCTAGGGTGCTTCGTTTATGTTTTAAGGTTTTCTGTTTCAGGTAAAATTGTGACTCAAGAAGAACATAGCTTTGATCAGGAGGCCATAACGAATCCAACCATGTTCTTGGAATGGATTTATATGGTCTGGAGAGTATTTTAGCATATGCCTGCGTTTTTAGCTGCGGATCCAAATCCGCAGGTGTTTTTGTTGCAGGTTTGAGGACATGGACGATGATGTGTCCCCCATCCATTGGCTCTTTCAAATATCGCATGCGTTTTTTTGTTTTTTTCTGGCCATTGACTTGTTTTATCATATAATATACTCTTTCCATTATATTAACAAATAGACCATCATGGCGTAGTGGCAAAGCAAGCAACGTATATCCTTCAAGACCTGAGTTCGAATCCCAGGTCCCCCACTTCCTTAATTATTTTGTTTTTCAGATGATCATATGCATACTCAAGCGTACAGCCCACCATGGTCCTTCATCCACTCAAACGCCAGATGGCCAAAGGCCAGATCTGGTGGTTCAAAGCTGATGGTCCACCAAGGCGCCAATCAATGCATAGGCACCAGATTCAGAAAGTCAAAGAGGCCAGCACTAATGGGCCTTCCCATTGCTACCAGCACCCCCATAATTCAGGCCCAAACTCTCTCTTTCACTTATTTTATTTTAATTGTTTTATTATTTTTATTTAATTTACTAACCAATCACAAAATTCCTCTTTTATTAAATAAAATCACCAAAAAATATTTATTTTTATTTCAAATCAAATTTTAAACCTTATTTTTTTTTCTTAATAAATTAATAAATTAATTAGGTTTTAATTAGAAAAAACATTAATTCCTTTTGTAAATAAATAATTAATTAAATTTAATTAGGTACTAACCATTAATTTAATTAATTTCATTTTTCTTTCTTAAAATAACAAAAAAAAATGTCATAATTAATTTTTCATTAAATTAATTTATTAATTTAATTTAGTAATTAATTTAGGTTTAATTTCTTTCTTAAAATAAAAACAACAAAAAGATCTTCTTCTTTAACCAAAAGGGTCAAAACCCTAATCATGCGCTCAATTTAATTTCCCGCACGCGATTTACTTTCTTTTATCCAATAATGTACCTGTTTCCGAATTGTAATAGTTAATAGGACATTTTATTAATTATTTTTATCGCTTTATTTTATTTTTTCAAAGGGTTTGTCTTTGGCGATGTAAATACCCGACGCCTTGTAATTTAAATTCCGCATTTTATTTCCGCAAATTATAACTGTTAGATGTTTGATAATAGGGTTCACATGACAAGATTGAATATTAATCTTAAAATCAACTTAGATCACCCTTAACATGTAGAAAGATAAAAATAAACTGAAAATGATACACTCGCACATGCGCACTCTTAGGGTACACCCCACTTGGTTTCCTTCGTACACAGTCATTGAGTATAAGTAGTTTTAGAGGTCGCCCTCTTGTCTAAAAGATCATAGTCGCCTCGAAACGGTTGCCTCGGATATTGTTGCCTCAAATAAATGATCTAAGATTTTAGGGTTACCGCTAAGGCGTCCTAACATTGCTTTAGTGACCGTAAGTCCCTCATTCGAATTGACCCTTAAACTCCAACGATGATGCTACCTACTCATTAATAGTGGGATAGCATTGTCTAAAGGAAATTAACTTAGAACGATTCCTTTTTCGAGTAGGTAGATGGTTCTTAGATTCTTGCTCTTTCAAAAAAAACAAAATATTTTTCACACTTACACTTTTCAAACAAAGTTTTCAAAAACACTTCATACGCTCTTGAGGACAGAAGCAAGAGTTAAATCGAAGTTTTCAAACAAAAACTTTTTTCAAACCCACAAGCACAAAGAAAGCAATTTTTAAAACAATTGAGCAAGTACCTAAGAGCCCATGGATAACCACGAATAGAAAGGGTGCTAATACCTTCCCTTTTTATAATCTACCCCCCGAACCCGAGAAATATCTCGAAAAACGAATTTTTTTATGCTTTTTTCCTTTCCTTGTTGGATAAAATAAAAGTCGGTGGTGACTCTTGCTTACCGCGACATTTTGCGAAAACAAACGCAAAACGCAAACCGGCATTCCAAAAACAATTAGTTCTTCCACCGTATCACATGGGGATTTTTGTCTCTTTCATCATTTCCTTTTCTTTCCTTTTGAACACATCGTGTGAATTTGAGTCATTTTCGACTTGTTGGAAGTTATTATAACTTCCCGAGTCCTTGGTAGATGAGGGATAACCATTGTTGTATCGCTATCTTTGACCTTCTGGTGTGCGAGAGATACCCATTGGGATATCGTCAAATGTTGCACACTGTAATACAGTGGGAGAACTGACTTGGGTGTTTTGCGTTTGATTGCAATTATTGCGGATAGCAAGAGCCACCACCGACTTTTCTATTATCCAATAAGTAAAGGTTGAAAAGAACAGGAAAGACCTTTCGAGATTATTTCTTGAGTTCGGGGGGTAGGTTATGAAAAGGGAAGATGTTAGCACCCTTTTCATCCGTAGTTATCTACGGGCTCTTAGTTGCTTGCTAGATCACTTGCTTTTTTGTTTGAGAATGTGTTTGTGGTGTGGGTTTTGAAAGTATTTTGAAAAGGAATGTCTTTGTAATGGATCTCGTCTCTATAAGAACGCGTACAAAGTATTCTATCTTTTGAAAATGTTTCAAAGTAAAAATTTTAGTGTATATAAAATATTTTTGTTGTGAACAAGCGAGCAACTAGGGGATACCTACCTACTCAAAAGGTCTTAAATGTTATTTTCCTCCTACTTTAGATGTTGCTATCTTACCATTGATTTGGTAAGAAGCCCCATCATTGGATGTGAAGCGACGGGCGTGGGACGTTTGTATAGTCATAGAAGGCAACCTATGGGACGTTTTAGCAATGTTGTTTTAGGGACTAGATTATTTACCGAAGGCAACATTGAGGGTCATCGAGGGACTACGATCTTTTATCACGGGTCTTTGCTAAAATGCCCATATTCGAGGGACATGACTATCTTTCTGAGGCAACAAGTGGAATTACCCTAAGGGTGCATGTGTGTGAGTAGTGTGTTTGATTATATGCATTTTGTCTTTTGAATTTATGGTTATCTACTTGTTGTTTTTATCTTGCCATACATCATAGTTACTAGCATTTATATAAAAAGAAATAAAAATGCAAAAATAAAACCTACACTATTATAACCATATTGAATTTCATGGAAATATAAAGGCAAAAATAAAATAAAAGCAAGAAAAATGGGTCTTTTGATTTGGGCAGAAACACCCTTCGATTCTGCATTTCCCGGCCTCCTTCGATTTGGATTCTGAAGCCAGTGGTGTCCTACCCTTCGATTTTCCTTTCTATCTCCTTCGACTGGGGGATGGAATCAGCATAGTCACGCCTTTCGTCTGGGCTTGGAAGTCAGCATAGTTATGCCTTTCGCTTGAGACTTGGAGATAACAAGGTTCTGGCCTTCATTTGAGGCCTGGAGACAGCAAGGTTATGGCCTTCGTTTGAGGCCTAGGAGTAACACAGCTCATGCTTCGCCACAGACTCCTTGATAACTCTTTGTAAGCATATTGTGCCCTTAGATTATGATTCGAAAGGCTTGTGCAGCTAGCCAATCGAAGGGTATAACAAACCTGTCTTAAATTCTAAAAATGAAATATCTAAACATAACTACAGTCCAGGGGTTAGCATAAAAACTAATGGGTATCATAGTCCAAAGTATAACTAACTAAGGTTGAGTTTTCAGCATATAGGCAGTCAGAATCGAAAGCTAAAACATGGTCGAGAAATGTCTACATTTTTTTATTGGCATGTGCACATGATATTTAAATAGAATAGACTCAAGTTTGAAAGAAACATACCTCTTTAAGTCCTTAAATCGAAGGGAGATGTAAGTGCTTTCTTTGACGAAAAATGGGAGTTCGTTGGGACCTTCCTGGGGCTCGTCCAGTTGCTACTTTGTGATAGAAGTGACTGGGTCGAAAGAGGTTGTGTGAGTGGATCGAAAGCTCTTTTACAACAAGTGATGGAATGACTCAAAGGCCTATTGTATGGTATCTGAGGGAGTGGGCTGAAGGGTAGTTTGATGGTCACTTGGAGGGTGAATCAAAGGTTTTTTTTAGTGTATAGAAGTGTTTATTTGAGACTTTTCTGAGAATTTTCACAAGTGTCTTCTTGCAATCCTTCAGACGCCCCTAACATGTATGGTGATGCCTTCTATTTATATATGGCTTGGGATGATGCTTTGGGAGGGAAAACAAAAGGTTCAAACAAAAAGGGTATGCTGTATTTGTAACTTTTGAGGGACAGTGTTTTATTGCCATTTTGGTGCAAGGAATAAGGCAGCATTGCAGGACTGTTGTGCAGTAGTTTTGGAGTTTTATGGCCAGTGTATCAAGCCTGATCCTGGAAGCGTATGGTACTTGGTCAACAAGTACCTTTGGCATCTCAACCTTTTGTCTTGACCCCCTAGCCTTGCCTTTCGACCAGACTCTTCAATAACCATCTATTTTTTCAAATCGAAGTGTCTTTCTAATGGCTCACATGGATATCCTTCGAAGGGTCCAAATTAATGCTCTTGGGATAGATCAGTAACACATGTCATTCAATTGGGGACATCCAGACATGCCTGACAAGCCCTTCGAATGAACCATCATGGTATTTCTTTCGCCTGAGGCAATGGCATAATGTAGAGTTTGTGTGTTTGAAGCAGGCCATTTCTACAGGAGATCCTGCCCACTCAAATTTACCCGTAAAGGGGCCATATGGCCAAACGAAAGAGTGTGTGCAGGAGGTTCCAGTCTTGTGACCTTATGGAAATATGTTCAAATGAAAGCTTGTAAAAGGGGAGCCACATGCCCAAATGAAAGGCATGACTAAAGACTTATGCTGAAGGAATCACACCCCCAAACGAAGGATGCATGCAAGGGATGAAAGTCTCAATCGAAGCTTGCAATATTGGGAAAGCCATTGCCCCAAACGAAGGAGGCCTGCAGGGGGAAAACATGTGATCGAAAGAGGGCAGAAGGGAGGCTTTGGCCTCCTAAACCGAAGGACATCATCAGGAGGCTTTTTGCCTTGTGAATTGAAGCTGTTTGATAGGAAGTGTTGCCCTGTCGAAGCTTGTAACAAGTTGCTTCAAAGGGGACTTTGGCCTTGTGTATGCTATTATGGTGGGAAATTATTCCTTGTATGCCTTGGCTAACACGCAGGGAAGACGCTGTGGTGCCAAACGAAATATTTGCACAAACATTGAAGCGAAGTCTAGCGCTAAAACAAAACAGGAAATAATCTTAGCCAAATGAGTCCAATGCCTCAATCGAAGCATGAAACAAACTTTCCCCAAAGGAATCCAGCACCCAAACGAAATATGAAACCAAGGCCAAAGTGTCCAATCGAAGGATGAAAAATCGAAAGGAACTTGCTTTTCCTTTAATTTTGTCAAAAAGGCCATTTTCATTTGTTTTGTCCTTTTTTAGCAATTTCTTCCTTAATCTTAATGCTGAAAAATCCAAATATATTTGTGTAAGCTTGGGTTTTGGGAGTCCTTTGTGAGAATTGTCTTGAGGAATGAGAGGGAAATATTTGGGGTACAACAGCTGCCCCTGTTCAATCTTCTTAAACCTGAAGAGTTATATTGGTGAATCTGCCATTCGTGACTTGAATGTGGAAGATGATTGAACACTAGAGTGCCCAGAAATTTTCACTTGATATTGTGGTTGAGGTGTGAGGAATGGGCTTAAATATTCCTTTTAGAGAAACAATGGAGAGTTGGCAGAGATGGGCTTGTAGATGCCATCCAAAGGTGATTGTTGGCAGAAATTAGACTAAGTCTAAGCTTGACTTTAACTGGGAAAAGAATCAGAATAAATCTTTGGTCGATTTAAAATTGAACCTAGCAGAAGTCTTGAATAATATTTAACTGGAAAGAATCAGAATAAATCTTTGGTCGATTTAACACTGAACCAGGGAAAACGTATACTGGGAAAGCATCAGAATAAACCATTGAGGGATCTAAACTAAACCAGAGAAAATGTCTACGGGAAAGAATCAGGATAAACCGTTGAGAGATTTTAACTGAACCAACAGAAGTCTGGAAAAGAATCAGAATAAATCTTAGAGCGATTTATCTGAACCAGAGAAAGTGTCTACAAGAAAGAATCAGGATAAACCATTGAGAGATTTAAACTGAAACAACAGAGGTCTGGAAAAGAATTAGAATAAATCTTGGAGTGATTTATCTCAACCAGAGAAAGTGTCTACAGGAAAGAATTAGAATAAACCGTTGAGAGATTTAAACTGAACCAACAGAGGTCTGGAAAAGAATCAGAATAAATCTTGGAGCGATTTATCTGAACCAGAGAAAGCGTTTAAAGGAAAGAATCAGGATAAACCGTTGAGAGATTTAAACTGAGCCAACAAAGGTCTTGGATATTCTTTAACTGGAAAGAAACGGGATAAATCTTTAGAGCGATTTATCTGAACCAGAGAAAGTGTCTACTGTGAAGGAATCAGGATAAACCGTTGAGAGATTTAAACTAAACCAGTAGAGGTCTGAAGGAAGTATTTGTCATGTAGATAGTCACCTAGTCCTGTCTCGGGAATTGATCTGCAATTGATTTTTTCACAAATAGTTATCCTATCTTGATGAAAATTTGATGATAATTTTCTGTTGATTGATCTTTCCTGAAAAGGTAAAGAGTAAGTTGTATGTAATGTCATGATGTATGAAATGCATGGTGTAATAATGTTTCTAAAAAATAGTGATATTGCGATATATGCATTGATGTTGTCGATATTTATGATGTATGAATGCGATGTATGCACATATTAGTTGTTCTGCTGCAGTGCTGTTTCGATTGGGGAAAATAAATCCCTGACTGCTGTTGGGAATATGGAGTGTAAGCCTTCATGTATTGATAGATGGGTTTCCGTCATTTAGAGAAGTAAACTCTATTGGGGAAGGGAAATGCCGTGCATTGCTTGTGGACTTTATGAAACCCTGTTGGGGAATCCCTGAGTAGTGGGGTGGCTTTCACTGGGGAGCCTTTGGAATAGTAATTGGAAGTTTTGCTCTGTCGGGATATGAAAGTAAAAGATACCATTAGGCTGCATGTTGGAGATATGACAACGATCCTGTAGCAGGATGTTCTTGCTTCTGCTCTGTTTAGAGAAAGTATCTGTGGGGATTTTATGGAATGGCCCATAGTTATTGTCCTGTTTCTTAAAGCCATTAGTAATTGTCTTTCTGTTTAGTTTTCCTTTTTTATGCGTTCATTTGTAAACAATAATTACCTTCAAATGCATATGTTCAAAAATAATCGTCGGACGTTTTTGTAAACAAAACAGGAAAGTAAAAGAAAAACAGATAGTTTTGTACTTTTAAATGAATATCTTTGTATTAACTTGAATAAATAATTTTGTACAAAGAGACTAACATCCTAGTAAGAGAATTTCGTCGTAAAAATGAAAATTGATACAAAGAAAAGACAACTATGTAAAATAATCCCATGAGGTTCCCATTCTACTATAGCCTTCATGTCTCTAAGCGTCTCATCCACTTGCTGCTTTGTCCGAAGTTGATTGGATTGATTAGAAACATTTGAGTTTGACGATTGATACTGAAGATTGGCTGTAAGGTGATCCAACGGGACATAGTCATACACTTTAAATCCCTAACTTCTTCCTGGACCGCCCTTTCGGGTTTTCAGTCCACCGGGATACCCTTTTTTGCCCAAGCCACCTTTTCAAGTTTTCAGCTTGCCGAGTGTACATATTTTTTTGTGTTTTATCCCTAATTTTTTCCTAGGCCAGTCGACCCAGCGGGTCTTTTTTCATGCGTAGTATCTTTTAACTATGTCCGTGTTTACAGGGTGCGGAAGGTCATCGCCATCCATAGTGGTTAAGATCATTGCCCCACCAAAAAATATGTTTTTAATCACAAATGGTCCTTCGTATGTAGGAGTCCATTTTCCCCTGGGATCACCCTGTGGCAGTATGATACGCTTGATTACCAAGTCACCAACCTGATATACCTGGCGTCTGACCTTCTTGTTAAAAGCCTTAATCATAAGTTTTTGCTACATCTGGCCATGGCAGACAACCGTAAGCCTTTTCTCATCAATCAAGTTCAACTGGTCAAATCGAGTTTGAATGTAATCCTCTTTATTCAACCCCGCATCCTTTATGATTCTCAGAGAAGGTATTTGGACTTCAATTGGTAGGACAACTTCCATGCCGTATACCAAGGAGAAAGGAGTTGCCCCTGTTGATGTGCGCACCGTGGTACGGTAACCGTGAAGAGAAAATGGTAACATCTCATGCCAGTCCTTATAGGTCACTGTCATATTTTTTATGATCTTCTTGATGTTTTTATTAGCGGCTTCAACAACTCCATTCATCTTCGGCCGGTAAGGAGAAGAGTTATGGTGCTGGATCCTGAATTGCGCGCATAGTGCGATGATCATAGTATTGTTGAGATTTGTACCATTATCTGTAATGATTCTCTCTGGAATACCATACCGACATATAATATTTTGTTTGATGAATCGGGCCACAACGTTCTTGGTAACAGAAGCGAATGAAGCTTCCACGACCCACTTCGTGAAGTAATCAATGGCAACCAAGATGAAGCAGTGTCCGTTAGAAGCTGTAGGTTTGATCTCTCCAATCATTTTAATGCCCCACATTGCGAACGGCCAAGGAGCAGTCAAGACGTTTAGAGGAACCAGAGGCACATGTACTTTGTCCGCATAGACCTGACACTTGTGACAGGTTCGTGAATGCTGATGACAATCTGCTTCCATGGTGGACCAATAGTATCCTTCCCGTAGGATCTTTTAAGCCATTGTGTGCCTACTAGAATGTGTGCCAAAGGTGTCTTCATGTAAATCAGCCATGGTCTTGTCTGCTTCACTCTTTTCTATGCAACGGAGCAAAGTAGAGTCGTGGTTGTGCTTATAGAGAACTCCGTTACAGAGGAAGAACTTAGCAGAGAATCTTCTCAGGAATTTCTTGTCGTTGACTGAAGCTCCCTCCGGATATTCTTGGGCCTCGAGATATCTCTTAATTTCATGAAACCAAGGCTTGGCCACTACTTCTTCAGTATCAATCTCGTGACAGTAAGCTGGTTCGTCCATCCGTTCAATAGTGATCTGAGGAGCCTCAGTATCCCACCTGACTTTGAACATGGATGACATAGCGGCTAGCGCGTCCGCTAGTTGATTTTCCTCTCGTGGAAAATGCTCAAAGGTAATTTTCTCAAAATGTGGGATTAATGTCAACACATGTTCTTTGTAGGGGATGAGATTAGGATGCTTCGTGTCCCATTCTCCTTTGATCTGACTGATGACTAAGGCTGAATCTCCAAATACACTTAAGGACTTGACTCCCAAATCTATGGTAGCATTGAGACCCATAATACACGCTTCATACTCACCCATATTATTGGTACAGTTGAAACATATTCTAGCAGTGAAGGGAGTATGACATCCTTCAGGGGATATGATCACAGTGCCTATGCTGTTGCCGAGTGCGTTGGAAGCTCCGTCAAAAACCAAGGTCCATCGGGATCCTTGTTCAGGTCCGTCATACGGTCTGTTTTTCACAATTGTTTACCAACATGATGTCTTCATCTGGGAATTCGAAATTCATGGATTGATAGTCATCCATAGCCTGATGAGCTAGGTGATCAGCTAGCACACTTCCCTTTATTTCTTTCTGGGTAGTGTACTGAATGTCGTATTCAGTCAGGACCATCTGCCATCTTGCTATTCTTCCAGAGAGGGCGGGCTTCTCGAATATGTATTTAATTGGATCCATCTTGAATATCACTAAGGTAGTGTGAGTCAGCATATACTGTCTTAGCCGGCGAGCAACCCATGCCAGAGCGCAAAAAGTTTTCTCGAGCACCGAATATCTGGTTTCACAGTCGGTAAACTTTTTGCTCAGGTAGTAAATTGCATGCTCTTTTCGGCCAGACTCGTCATGCTTCCCCAGCACACACCCCATTGAATTTTCCAAGACTATTAGATACATGATCAGAGGTCTTCCCTCAATTGGCGGCATCAAAATGGGAGGTTCTTGAAGGTACTCTTTGATCCTATCGAAGGCAGCCTGGCAGTCGTCGTTCCATTCCACCACTTGATCTTTCTTTAGTAATTTGAAGATTGGTTCACAAGTAGCGGTTAGATGGGAAATGAACCTGGAAATGTAGTTTAGCCGTCCTAATAATCCCCTGACTTCCTTCTCAATGTAAGGAACAAGCATTTCTTATATTGCTTTTACCTTTGCAAGGTCCACTTAGATACCTTTGCCACTGACAATGAAGCCTAAGAGCTTACCGGACCTCACTCCAAAAGTGCATTTGTTCGGGTTCAACCTTAGTTTGTATTTCTTCATTCTTTCAAACAGTTTCTGCAGATGGTCAAGGTATTCCTCTTCAGTTTGAGATCTGGCTATCATGTCATCCACATAGACCTCTATCTTGTGATGGATGATGTCGTGAAATAAAGCTACCATGGCACGCTGATAGGTTGCCCCAGCGTTCTTCAACCCAAATGGCATAACTTTGTAATAGAACGTGCCCTACTCTGTGATGAAGTTCGTTTTTTCCATGTCCTCAGGTGCCATTTTGATCTGGTTGTATCTGGAGAAACCATCCATGAAAGAAAATACCTTATGCTGTGCGGTGTTGTCAACCAGAATATCAATGTGGGGAAGTGGGAAGTTATCCTTGGGGCTTGCCCTATTCAAGTCTCTGTAATCCACACACATACGTACCTTAGCGTCTTTTTTAGGCACTGGAACAACGTTGGCGACCCATTGCGGATAGGAGGTGATAACTAAGAATCCGGTGTTGAACTGCTTCAAGACTCCAGTCTTGATTTTTTCTGACATTTCTGGCCGCATGCAACGGACCTTCTGTTTTACCGGAGGGTAGTCTTCTTTTGTCGGCAGACGATGGACCATAATATCAGTGTCGAGTCCTGGAATATCTTCGTATGACCAGGAAAAGACCTCAACATAGTCATGTAGTAACCGAGTTAAGCATTCCTTGACACTAGGCTCCAAGTTGGCACCTATCTTGACTTCTTTCTTGTCCTCTTTAGTACCTTAGTTAATTGTTTCAACTGACTCTTTATGGGGATGTATGGTCCTTTCTTCCCGTTGTAATAACCTGGCTAGTTCCCCTGGTACCTCACAATCTTCCTCACCTTCGTCTTCGACTTGGTAGATCGTATTTTCAAAGTCACAGTAGGCCATAGCAGAATCGTTACCCATGGGGTCCTGAGTGGATGTGGATCTGCATTTCAATACGTGAGTGTGTGTAAGAGCATAGCTATCTTTGATAAAATAAAAGGTAGGAAAAAAGAATATCAAAGAGGGTAAAATTTGCATGCAAAAACGTCCATGATTTATTGATGACATATGAAGATGAAGTAAGAACCCTCACAAATGGACCATTGTGCCTCGGGTAAGACACAAGGTTTTAAAGTCTAAATTGTTTAAATATTACAACTCCGACAAAAAATTAAAAGACAATTACTCTTGAATAAAAGTGATAGGGATAAATTCTTTAGCCTTCCAATTGCTGAGTCCTACACTGATGGTTGGAAAAATCAACTCGTCCATGTCATAACTGCCATCATTGTCTTCCACTGCATTGACTCCCTGATTGCTGATACATAAAGGTGGTCCTCTAACGCGAGTTCGTCAGAAATCTCTCTGGGCCTCCGAAGTAAAACCCAAACCAAAATTTTTGGATTTGTAGGGAATATCCGGAAGTTGACCCCAACTGGTGCATCCACCTTCCTCAACTACTACTCTAACATCCTTCAAAGAGGCCATTTTCAATGGAGGTCTGGTAACCTTTGGAGTCTTGGTAGTAGTCTTGGCTGCCGCAACTGTTTATGGGACCTCCTCAAAATTCTGACACGGGGTCTCAATGAACTCACCATCCATTTCCACGTATCTGAAAGAGTTCAGGTGGCTAACCATGTATTCCTCCTTCCCATGGACAGTGATGATATTTCCCTTGATTGTATACTTCAACATTTAATGTAGGGTAGAAGTGACGGCACCAACGCCATGAATCCAGGGTCGGCCCAATAAACAAGAATAGGAAGGGCGGATATCCATCACATAGAAAGTTGAATCAAAAGTATGAGTTCCAACTTTTAAAGGGATGTCTACTTCTCCGTGCACTGTCCTTTTAGAACCATCAAAGGCCCTCACCACGACGTTGCTAGGCTTTAAAGTGAGTCCCTCGCAATTTAACCGGTCAAGAGCATTCTTTGGCAAGACATTCAATGATGAACCCGTATCCACCAGAAGTGGGCTAACGTGGCGGCCCTACACTCAATAGAAACATGTAAGGCATCATTTTTTTCCTTACTTTGGGAGTTAAATCAGTGTCGGAAAATCTCAATCCATTATCAGTAGTTAGACTGGCCATACAATTCTCAAATTGATTAATGGAGGTCTCTCGGGGCACGTGGGCGGTCTTTAGAAACTTTACCAAGGCTTTGGCATGGGCCTCAGAACACAAAAGTAAGGCCAACATTGATATTTTTGAGGGGGTCTGCCCCAGCTATTCCACGATGTTGTAGTCATTTTTCTTGATTATTTTTAGCATCTATTCCATCTCTTTGCTAGAATCTTCAAGAATGACTTCTGGATGTGCCTTCTTCTGGACAGGCTCAAATAATACCTATTTGCCCCTTGTCTCGACAGCAGGGATAACAATAGGATTGTCAACAGAAGTATCACTAGGAATACTGGTAGGAGCTGTAGCGGGAATAATTACAGGAGTAGCAATGGTCTTTGGAGAGATCTCGGGTGAGAAGACTCTTCCACTTATTGTTATCTTACTGGTCCCAACGATATTGTCTACGTTAGGATCAGTATCTTTCGCAACTTTGTCTTTGATAGCCAACAGATCTTTCTTGATGCCATGGTAATAGACGTCATCCCCATAGTGCCAGGGAACAACTTTATCCGAAGAATATGGTATTGGCCCCGGCATGGTGATGATTAGGAGAGCAGATTTTGGAACAAATATAATCCTGACGGGTCTTTTGATGGAGACCCTGGGAGGATTATCGGAAATGGTGATTATTGAGACATCTTCACAGGAATTTCTGGCAAGAGGAACTTTTTCAAACAGGATCTCTTTGTTAGCCATCAGGCGCTGGACGCCCATCTTCAGTAACAAACAACCATTGGATAGAGACATGCATATGCAATAACTTTCCTTAAAGCCCAAAAATAGACCGACTTGCAAGAGATTTTGCTTAATAGTCAAAAGAGGATTAGTTAAATCATTCACAGAGGAAACAAAAAAATCATCATCAACAGCGTTGGCACCTTGACCATGTTTGGGCATTGGCGTCGTTATCACATTTGGTGTTTCTGGGGGGTCAAACTAAATCTCTTTCGCTACGATAAGGTCTTGTACCTTATTCTTCAAAGCCCAACAATCGTTTGTATCATGCCCCGGGCTTTCAGAATGATAGGCACATCGAGCATTCGGGTTGTATCGAGGAGAAGCAGTATTGGGGGTTCTTGGGAGCTTCCTTTAGAGTCACTAGATTGAACTTCAAAAGATGTGGAAAAACTTGGGACAAAGTCATGTTGTTCTGGGTGAATGGTCTCATGGGTGCCTCTGGCCTGCGTTGATAGTTTCACTGCTGAATTGGTATAGGATTAGAAATCATAACAGCCCCTACCGTTGGATGAAATTCAGTTTTGTTTTGATTCCTATGGTCATACGCAACACTGATCTCCTTCTTTCCGATAAAGGGTTTCTTCATTGTGCTCGAGGATACATCTCTTTGAAATTTTCCACTCTTTATACCAGCTTCTACCCGTTCACCAGTCATGATTAGTTCAGTAAATGCATCCGAAGAGATTTCGATAAAATGGTTGAAGAATGGACCAGATAACATACCTAAGAACATATCCACCAATTCTCTGTCAGATAGAGGGGTTAGACTCTTCCCGTGAGATCCCTTAATTTTTTAGCATAAGTTTTGAAACCTTCACCAGCACTCATAGACATGCCTTGCAATTGTGTTCGAGTTGGAGCTAAGTCAGCATTATACTGGTATTGCTTGTAAAAAGCAGCAGCCAAATCTTCCCAATTGCGAATATTGATCCCTTCCAACTGATAGAACCAATCCAACTGCGTCCCTAACAGGCTTTCTTAGAAGAAATGCACCCATAGGTTCCTATCAGCAATATGGGGTTGAATCTTCCTGACGTATGACCTTAAATGCAGCTTTGGACAAGAGATACCATCATATTTAGCGAAAGTTGGGACCTTAAATTTCTGAGGGATGACAACCCCTGAGACAAGTCCTAACTCTTCAAAATCCAATCCGGGTACCCTCTGGTTCTCCATAGCATTGAGGCGATCCTCAAACGGCTTGTATTTATCTTCAGTTGGGGGATACTGTTCTTCAGAGTAGTCCACTTCTTCCTCTTCTTCAGACTCTGGGTGGTCATTTACTTTCTTGTTTTTCCCTTCTTGATTATCTCCTTCACCCGACGAGGTTGTGAAATCTAGAGTTCGTCTACTGGTCCTTTAAACCTTCTTCCTAGATTCAAAACACCGACTGATTTCTTTGCTTTCTTCTTCTTCTCTTTTATCAACAAAGTTTTCAAATCCTCTTGTCCTTTATCCAGAGCCAAGAACATTTGTTGGAATTGAGCGTTCTGCGCTTGAAGATCCTTTACTGTCTGTTCAATATCCATCTCACTGAAATAAACAGTAGAAAGATAAGGAGACCTGTTGTAAGAAACCTGTTTGTGTTATGATGAATGAAAATGCATATGCGAATAATTTCAAGGAAATTAGAGATTTAAATTTGTTTAGATAAAAAGGAAACACACGTTATATTAATAAATCCAAGTTCGAGTACATCATGCCTCTTTGGTCTTACAATGAAAGAAATAACAATACAAAAACTCCTAAGACAAAAAGGTTGAACGCATCCTCTTTGATGCGATGTAGGCATTCAAACTCCGCTCTTCATGAAGCTGCTTGGTGAGTTCCAGAACTTTCTTCTCACTGGCGTAGAATTGGGCTTCGAAGGTGTCTCATTCTTCCTTTAGTTGTATCCAACCCTTTTGCAAGTCTTCAAGAGAGGTAGGCATGTTGGGGTGAAGGACAGTATACGGTACATCCCCTTCAGCAACAGGCTCCATGATAACGGGCAGAATGGAAGGATAAGGCATTACAAGACTCTGAGCACGAGCTCGCACCCTCCTAATATAAGGCTCAAGGGGAATAGATTTTTTGTGTCCCAATGTCTTATTATCCATCTTGTTCACTATCCTCCAAGCTCGTACAAACCTCTGACAGTAGCCTTGATCGTCACTCTCGTATTCGAACACCACACCTTGGATGAGCATATCATGAGGACCATCTCTTCGGGCATACCCAAACTAACGTAAAGCTAAGCAAGGGTTGTAAGTGATATTTCCCCTAATGCCAAGCAGAGGGACATTAGGGAATTCCCCACAACAGTCAATGATAGAAGTATCTTCCAAGGATCGAGAACACCAATAAATGTCAGAGTGGGTGAGGGAAATCATCCTTTGAGACCATGTCAATCCTTGCTCGTTCTTTAATACTGGTCGAGGTAGATGCAAAGTAAACCACTTGGCGAGTAAGGGAATGCAACATAAGAGAGTACCTCTTTTCTTCATGGTGCGAGTATGGAAACAATGTAAGATGTCTCCAAGAAAAATATGTATAAGATTACGAGAGAGGAAGACTTTAATGGCATTCACATCTATGCATTGGTCCGAATTGGGGAATAGAACCAAACGAGAGATTAGAAGGGCCAGGATATCTTCAAAGGCTTGAAAATCCATATCCTCCCAGAATGAACAAGCCTTCTCCAATAGAAACTTGTCTAGGAATCTGTTAACTCCGCTTATGTCTCCCAATTTTCTATAATGTCGACTCTCTTCAGATGCAGGGCTTCCGCAATGACTTCATGTTTCAGAATCCCTTCTAAACCGGTGAACGGTATTTGACCAAGCACGGACACTCCTAATAGTAGAGAGAATTCTTCTAGTGTAGGCACCAACTGATAGTCAGGAAATGTGAAGAAATGATGTATGGGATCAAAGAATTGGAAGAGCACACACATCACTTCTTATTGGAAATTAGAGGTATCCAAACTGAGGAGTCGACCAGATTTCTTGGTAAAAGGAGAATCTCCAAGCACCCTTGATGCTAACTCTTGGAGTTGTGGGTGTGCTTTCACGAAGCTTATTCAAATGGTATTCCTTCGGACGAGATTCATGGCCTACAAAACAAAGATAAAATCCTAAATCCTTGAAATGGTTAGTGAGAATGCTTATGATGTTATGATGTTTATGATGCTATGTACAAGTATGCAAAGCAAGCAAGTTGTTATGTACACACAAAGCAGAGAAGTCCTTAGGTTTAGGCTTGCATGGAGTTTGTAGGTAAGTACCCTCTTGAAGTTTTGTCGGCTCAACCTGTCCTAGAAAGTAACCAGGTTCTAGGGGATCTCAATATCACTGACCTTTCTTTTAGGCATTGTCTCAGCACAATCAGTCTTTTCTTGCGGCTGAGATATCCCAAAAGTCTGGTCTCAATGAGTGTAGTATCGAGTATCAACCAATTTTCAGCTTTCCACTGAAATTGGCTATCTCACTACTTCCTAATGGACAAGTTGTTCAACTAAGGTTCTAAAGTCAGTTAGTGCTTTATGACACTACTCAGCGGCCCCGTATTCTCCTCGATTCAACACAAGGGATACCGGTACCAACAAATGCGTCACACTAATGTAGTCATTGCTTCAACCATATCGGTCTACGTTGTACATTTTCCATAATCTATTGCTACTTACCTAAAAAGGTGCCCCAGATCCGGGTAGAGGATCAAAAAATCCAAAACAAGGAACCATAATGTAAAGCAAACAATTTAAACAAAGGAAAGCAAGTAAATGTGATCTAGCCCTAAGGTAACCCCACTTTTAAATCTTCCCCAGCAGAGTCACCAGTTCTGTAATACGGTGAAAGAACTGACTGAAGATGTGAAAAACACAAGAAAGGGGGGGGGGGGGGGGGGGTTGAATTGTAAAACTTAAATCAAAAGCTTAAACAACACTGTATTTTTATCCTGGTTCGTTTGATCTCAAACTACTCCAGTCCACCCGTCAAGGTGATTTCGCCTCTCTCCAACGAGGTTTTAATCCACTATATTCAAAGGGATACAACAATTACTTTAACAACTGTTAAAGCCTTCTTGAGTATAACCACAAACCGGTTTATCTCAAGGGAATTTCTTTACAGATAATTGAACAATGATGTGTGTTAATGTATTCTAACAAAACTATATATCACAACTGTGATAATACATAAATTTAAGCTTAGAATAAAAACTGAATTGCTAATGCTTTTGAGTAGGCGTGGTTTGAAGGCTTAGCAAAATGTATGAGTATGTGCGTTTTCGTAGGCGTGTATGTGCGTGCATCTTTTCTCACACAGACTTATTTATATATCCAAGGTAAAGATACGTTGTTGTCCATAAAGCACTTTCAATGATAATAACGTTCTTTCCTTTTTGAGAAGATCTTGTCTTGAATAAAGCCGTTGGTAATTAATCTGTCCTGAATGCTTAGTAACGCTTCAGAGTGTTCTCTGCTTATGGTAATCAGAGTGTTCTTTTGCTTTAACTGATGCTGACGCTTCTGAGTGCTGATGACTTGGTAAGGATCTTGATCAGAGTCAGAGTGTTTTATGCACAGATTCTGTTCATCAAGCTTCAGCGTATGATCTGGTGGTTTCAGCGTGTAGCACATGTTATTGATCTTTTGATGCTGATATGATCTTCTGATGCTGATTCCATCAGAACTTCTGTAAACACAAACCATAATTTTAAGTAGCATATATGTCTTATATATAAATCTTACAATTTATTTATTCTTGTATTTTGTTATCATCAAAACTCTAATTGAGGGTTGTAGAATCAAACTATGTTATAACAATCTCCCCCTTTTTGATGATGGCAAAAACCATATTTTTTTTCCAATTAAAATTAAGGAATAAAAGGTATCAGAGATTAAAAATAAAAAATAAAAGGTATCAAAGCTAAGAAGAGAAAACTCCCCCTGAGTTGATTACTTCCCTTTAATTCCACGAGTCTTTGAGCATCAGAACTTTACTGTATTTTACTGTATCTTTCGTCAGAAGCTTGTACCTGTTCAAGCTTTTCAGAAGAAAGAAATTCAAATAGATCAGAATGTCAGAATGTTTGAGACTTATGTCTCAGTAATCCGTTATTGAAAAATATCATTCTTTCTCCCCCTTTTTGTCAGTTATCAAAAAGCACAAATAATCAGAGCTAAAATGATCAGAGCTTTAAATGAGTTTATATTAAAAACAGAAGCAATGATAAGTTCAGAACATGTAAAAATATTACAGATAAACAAGTTATAAAAAAAACAAGGAAATTTCTAAGAAGGAGGAGGAAGTCGTGTGAACTGAGCTTCCAACATGCTCTTGATTTGGGTGCTGGTTTCCTGTTGCTGAGTTAACATGCTGTCTATTCCATCAATTTTGGTGTCCTGCTTATCCATTCTTTCATTCATCAGCATATCAGATCTTTTCAGATCTTCCAGAGTCTGCCTGTCAAGAGAGGAAGCTTGAGGATCTTCAGAAACAGGATGCTTCTCAGAGCTTTCAGCAACATCTTCTTCTTGACCCTGTTCTTCAGCTGGAATCATCTGTTCTTCTGACTCTGGTTGACGATGTTCAGACCAAGGAGCATTGTCCATTGGGAGAACTTCTTCCTTAAGCAGCTTGCTCAGAACTGGACCTTCAATTTCTTTCAGCAGATTGCTGAAGTTCTATTGAGCTTGTCCGTAGCTCTGTTCTTGCAACTTAAAGGTTTCAGAGCATACCCATCTTCTGAACTTTGTCCAGAGGTAGTCTGATGCAGTAGGATCAACCAGTTCCAGACTTGCTTATTTGAGAGAAGTGATCCACTTCTGTACTTCTATTTCAAATTTCAATATGCTGGAACCAACATCTGGATGTTTTGGTTTTGGGATAGCAGTTTTGTTGGTTATTGCAGCAAGGCGTTCAAGGACAGTTAAATTAATGACAGTCTTGCTGTGGTCATCTGAATTGTCTTTTGGTGAGGGAGTGGGAGAGTCAGGAATTATGATTGGACTTGATGGGGAATTTGGTGGAGTTAATTCTGGTGAAGAGGGAAGTTGAGGAATATTCACAATGGTGCCAAAGGGAAACTGAATGGCCAGAGGTACTGGTTCATGGGATTAAGAGGGTTGAGCCTCAGAGGTTTGAATCTCAGGTTGTGGAGATTGTTCGGGTTGAGGAGAGGGTGGATTAATTTCTTGTTGAGGAGATGAAGGTAGTGGGATTTCTGGTTCTGGAGAGAGTGGAATTTCTGGTATTGGTGAGAGGGGAATTTCTGGTTATGGTTCTGTGTTTGGATTTGGATTTTCTGGTTCGGGAGCAGAAGTGTGTTGGTCTATATCAGAAAGAACTTTTTCAAGTTCTTGTTGGGTTTCAACAATATTTGGATTTTGAGGTTGGGAGCGAGATCTTCTTAGAGTTAATGATTCAGAGGGATCAAAGTCAAGGTCAAAATCATCAAAAGTTTGAGGTGTTGGGTTTTCAGATGGAGTGGGTATTGGGATAGATGTTGATACATTAGTTGAATCTAAAACAGTTACAAAAGAAGGATTACCTCTCTTCTTAGGAGTCTGCTGAGATGATCCTTCTGCTGCAACTTTTCTTTTCTTTGTCTTCTTCAGAACAACCTTTGGAGCCTTCTGCTGAAGGTCTTGAATATTCAGATTTGGTGCTGTACCATCAGCCTTGCAAGCATCCAGATATCTAAGTATGATTTCAGGTTTAGAGTCAATTTCTGAGAACAGTGGGAAGTCATCCAGAGGGACTCTTCTGCTGGAGATTGCAGCAAAGGGAGTGACGCTGGGCTCCTTCTTGATGTTCTCTATCAACTTCATTTTCTTCAGATTTTTGGCATTCAGCTGTTTGCCAACAGTAGCTTCCAGAGTGCTGATTTCTTGAGCCTCTGTCAGATGATCAATCAGCTTATTCTCTGTTAGAATATCTGATATCAGTCTTCCTAAGGGTATCCAATCCCTTTTTGTATGTTCCTCTTCTCTTGTTTCTTTAACACTTGTTCTGAGATGGTTGAACAGAAGATGAGCCAGATTTATCTTGACCTTCTGAGAGATGAAATAGATCAGAAACTGTTGATCAATATTAATGTAATCAGGAGAGCTGGTAGGCTTCCTGTGGTTGAAGCACCCCAGAATGATCTTGGCCCAAGTTCTGTGTCTGTCTTTCAAATCCCTTATCTTGCTGGAGGGTAGCCCCAAAGTGAAGATTTCCCTTGCAATTAGGGCAGCATCAACACACCTTTCTGCCATGTCAATGCAACGAACACCACCACCACTGTACCCTATTAAACGTGCAATGAGGTCTTCAGTGATAAAAATATTCTTCCCCATGATGTAAGACGTTACTTGATGATTGGAAGAAGAAGCGTGAATCCAAAATTCCTTTACCATAATAGGAAATGTTGGACCCACCAGTCTGTCAAAATACTTTTCCCAGCCTTGAGCTTTAACCTCTTCAGATAGATCAAACCCATTCTCCTGAAGGCTGTTGAAATCCACGATTAATTCTGACAAAACTTCAAGATTTTTTATTGGAGTTAGAAGCGTTCTGTAAGGTTCTTCGTATTGTTCAGATGAAACAGTTTTCTGGGAACCTGAAGTAGGAATGCTGGAAGAAGCCATGTTCACACGAAGGTTTTTGTGAAAAAGATTGAAAGGTTTTTTTTTGAGAAAGTAAGAACGCTGAAATCAGTAAGTTTGAGAGAAAATGAAAGTGAAGGTAAAACGTGTAAATGGTGTGAAGTGTGTTTAAATAGATTTCTAAAAAGGTTTTGAAAACATAAACGTTAAGAGAGAGAAATTAATAATGATTATTAGCATTTAATGATAGATGATTTTAGGGGATTCAGAAAGATATTTGGAACGGTTACCCATGACATGTGTCTCAATGCATCCAATCAGCGCTTTTTCCTTTTCAGAAACGTGAACGCGTGTTCAGCCTCAGAAAATAGCTGATGACTGGATGACACTTGTTTGCTTGAGTGAACTGCACATTTCTATCCTTGAAATGAAGCGCTCAGATCTTCATGGATAGATTCTGATACAATCTGCATTTCTAAAATTCTGAAAGAAGATTGATCAGTAGTTCACAGAAAAATAAACAAAACAAAGTTGAAGTTCTGAAGGTTAAGATATGGAATCAAAACAATTTTATTCTGGGCAGAGCTTCATGCTGAGATGTTTCAGAATGAAGTTGAACCTATCTTCAGAAAGAGGTTTTGTAAAAATATCATCCCATTGATGGTCTGTGTTAATAAATTTTAAATTTAAAATCCCTATCTGAATATAGTCCCTAATAAAATGATGTTTTATTTCTATATGCTTAGCCCTAGAATGTAAAATAGGATTTTTGCTGAGACAAATAGCAGAAGTATTGTCACAGAGGATAGGAATGTTACTCTCAAATATCTGGAAGTCCTCAAGTTGACTTTTCATCCAGAGCATTTGTATGCTGCATCCAGCTGCTGCTATGTATTCAGCTTCTGCTGTTGATAGAGCAATTGTGGATTGTCTTTTGCTGGACCAAGAGATCAGATTTTCTCCCAGAAACTGGTAGCTTCTAGAAGTGCTTTTACGCTCTACTCTGTCTCCAGCAAAATCAGCATCATAGTATCCTACTAAGCTGTAATCACTTGATTTTCTATGAAACAAACCCAGAAGTAGTACCTTTCAGATACTTGAAAATTCTCTTAACTGCTGTTAAGTGAGATTCTCTAGGATCTGATTGGAATCTAGCACAAATGCATACACTGAATAAAATGTCAGGCCTTGAAGCCGTCAGATATAGAAGAGAACCAATCATACCTCTGTAGACCTTCTGTTCTACCTTTTTACTTATCTCTTCTCTTTCCAGAATGCACGTGGGATGCATTGGAATCTTTGATGGCTTACATTCTGAGAGATCAAATTTCTTCAGAATTTCTCTGACATATTTGCTTTGATGAATGTAAGTTCCTTCTGGGGTTTGATTGATCTGAACGCCCAAAAAGAATTTCAGTTCCCCCATTAGGTTCATCTCAAATTCTGCCTGCATACATTTAGCAAACTTTCTTCCCAGAGAAGGTTTAGTAGATCCAAATATGATGTCATCAACATAAATCTGACATACTAAAATGTCATTCTTAACTGTCTTACAGAACAGAGTTGTGTCCATTTTCCCTCTGGTGAATTCCTTTTCTAACAGGAAGTTACTTAGTCTTTCATACCAAGCTCCAGGAGAATGTTTCAGACCATAGAGTGACTTCTTTAGTTTGAAAACATATTCTGGATTTTTGGAACTTTCAAAACCAAGGGGTTGGTGCACATATACCTCTTCTTCTATATAGCCATTTAAGAATGCACTCTTAACATCCATTTGATACAGAGTGATGCCTTTATTAACAACAAATGAGATTAAGAGTCTGATAGATTCTAACCTGGCGACTGGAGCAAAGGTTTCTGTATAGTCTATCCCCTCTTGCTGACTATAACCTTGTGCTACCAATCGTGCTTTGTTTCTGATGACTTCACCTTGTTTGTTCAGTTTGTTTCTGAACACCCATTTTGTTCCAATGACGTTGAATCCTTTTGGTTTGGGAACTAGATCCCATACGTCATTTCTTGTGAATTAATTTAGCTCTTCTTGCATTGCTAGAATCCAGTCATTGTCTAGAAGTGCTTCATCAATTGTTGATGGTTCAATTAGAGAAACAATTCTTTAGAGTTTCTGAAGCTAGATCTTGTTCTGATTGGATCTTCCTTTCTTACTAGGATTGTTTCTTCTGGGTGATCCATGCTTCTTCTGGATAGTCTTTTCTGAAGTTGATCAACAGAAGGTGCTGGATTGCTTGCAGTGCCTCTTTCTGATGTTGAGGGAGTGTCTTTGTTAAGAGCTTCTGATGACTTGTCTTCAGTACCTGTGAATTCAACTTCCATACCTGCAAGGAATTCATTCTGATTTGACTTTTGAGAGTCAAGCTTATCATCAAAACGAACACTGATTGATTCTTCCACAATTTGTGTTTCTGTATTGTATACTTTGTACCCTCTTGAGCGTTCAGAGTATCCTAACATAATACACTTTTGTGCTTTAGAGTCAAACTTGTTCAAATAATTTTTTGTATTCAAATTAAAGCAAGTACATCCAAATGGATGAAAATAGGAAATGTTGGGCTTTCTGTTCTTCCATAATTCATATGGAGTCTTTTCCAGAATAGGTCTTATGGAGATTCTATTCTGAATGTAACACGCTGTGTTTATTGCCTCTGCCCAGAAGATCTTATCAACGTTAGTCTCGTTGATCATGGTTCTGGCCATTTCTTGCAATGTTCTGTTCTTTCGTTCTACAACTCCATTTTACTGGGGAGTTCTAGGACAAGAGAAATCATGCAGAATGCCTTTGTCATTAAAGAATAACACAAAATATTTGTTTTCAAATTCTCCACCATGATCACTTCTGACTTTGACGATTCTAAGATCCTTTTCATTCTGAACTTGGTTGCAGAAGGTGACAAACACAGAGTGTGACTCGTCCTTGTGTCTTAAGAACTTTACCCATGTCCATCTCCTATAGTCATCTACGATTACTAACCCATACTTCTTGCCACTGACTGAAGCAGTTTTAACTGGTCCAAATAGGTCAATGTGCAGAAGTTCTAATGGCTTAGAGGTGGAAACAACGTTTTTGGATTTGAAAGCTGGTTTTGCAAACTTGCCTTTCTGACATGCTTCACATAGAGCATCTGAATTGAACTTCAGGTTAGGAAGTCCTCTGACCAGATTGAGTTTGTTAATCTGAGATATTCTTTTCATACTAACATGTCCCAATCTTTTGTTCCAGATCCATTGCTCGTTGTTAACAGACAGAAGACACTTTACATTCTGACTTTTTAGTTCATAAAGTTTTATCTTATAAATGTTGTTTCTCCTCTTTCCATTAAATAGGATAGTCCCATCTTTCTAACTAACAGCTTTGCATGAATTTTGATTAAAGATTATATCATAACCGTTATCACTTAATTGACTTATAGATAACAGGTTATGCATTAATCCATCTACTAATAAAACATTACTTATAGAGGGGAGATTTCCATTACCTACAGTTCCAGAGCCAATGATCTTTCCTCTCTGATTGCCTCTAAAACCTACGTGGCCTCCAGGCTTAAGTTCTAGGCTTTGGAACATATGCCTTCTTCCTGTCATGTGTCGTGAGCAGCCAGAGTCCAGGTACCATGACTGGTGTTTCTGCTTTGCTGCTAAAGATATCTGCCACATGTATTATTTTATCCTTAGGTACCCATATTTTCTTGGGTCCTGATTTGTTAGTTTTACCAAAACTCTGGTTGAATTTTGGTTTGACAGAATAATTACTACTTGTATATTTGATGTCATGTGTGTGCCCATATATAAAGTGTGAATCAAGTGAAGTGCGTTTTATAACTAAATCCATGGCATTCTTTGGTGTAGGTACCTTACCTTGATATCCTATCCCTTTTCTGCCATTTCTGCTAACTCCATAGATCATTGAAGCCATTTAGCTTCTATCTATGTTTTTAGCTAGAAACTTCTGAAAGCTGTGATCATACTCCTTGATGATCTCATCAGCACTGCTGGGAGTTTCAGGGATTGTTTCCTTCTGAGAGTTTTGCAATAGATTTTCTAATTTTGAAATTTTATCTTTTAACTCAGAATTCTCCAATTTGAGACTCTCAGTCTTATCAGAGTCAGAAGCAAGATTCCTTTTCAGGTTTTTGAATTTGACTCTGATCTGCTGATATCTTTCCAGAATTTCATTAAGGCTTTCAGCTAGTTCAGCCTTAGTAAAGTTTATAGCAAAGTCAGGGAATACCTCTTCTGTATCTGATTCAGAGTCTGACTCAGAAGCTTCACTGTCTTCTGTTATGTTTGCCATGAGAGCTATGTTTGCTCTTTCATCATCTGATTTTGAGTCAGCTTCAGATGTGTCAGAATCATCCCATGTAGCCATGAGACTTTTCTTCTTTTCCTTGCCAAACTTCTTTTTGGGCTTTTCCTTCTGAAGCTTTGGGCAATCACTTTTGTAGTTCCCTTGCTTGTTACATTCATAGCAGATGATGTCTTTGTTGTTTGGCTTTCTGTTTCCTGAAGAACCTTTAGATCTTCTGTGTCTAGAGGAGAATTCTGACCTTCTATATCTAGAGAAAGATTCATTCTGATTTTCTGATCTTCTGGGATTCCTGGACTTCCTTTGCCTCTGCTTCCATAATTGGTTCACCCTTCTGGAGAGGAGAGATCGTTCATCTTCTTCTGATGAAGACCCATCAGAGGTTTCTTCTACAGCCTACAAAACTTTGGATTCAGATTTTCTGTTAGATTTTAAAGCTAATGGCTTACCTTGCTTTTGAGGTTCATCTGCTTCTAGCTCTATCTCGTGACTTCTGAGGGAGCTGACAAGTTCCTCCAGAGAGATTTTGTTGAGATCCTTGGCTAGCTTAAGCGCTGTGACCATTGGCCTCCACTGTTTTGGCAAGCTTATGATGGTCTTCTTAACATGATCAGCAGTGGAATACCCTTTATCAAGAACTTTTAGACCAGCAACAAGAATTTGAAATCTTGAAAACATAGTCTCTATTGATTCACTCTCTTCCATCTTGAATGCCTCATACTTCTGAATGAGCGCAAGAGCTTTGGTTTCTTTGACTTGAATGTTGCCTTCATGCGTCATTCTCAGAGAGTCAAACATATTCTTTGCAGTGTCTCTGTTTGATATCTTTTCATATTCTGAATAAGAGATGGCGCTGAGAAGAATTGTTCTGGCCTTGTGATGATTCTGAACTCACGCTTTTGCTGATCAGACATTGCTTTCCTGTCAATCTTCTGACCATTTCCATCCACTGGGTGCGTGTATCCATCAGTCACCATGTCCCACAGATCAGCATCATGGGCCAGAAAGAAGCTTTCAATTCTGTCTTTCCAGTAGTCAAAGTTCTCTCCATCAAAGACTGGAGGTTTGCCACTGAATCTGTCTCTTTCTTCATTGTTGTCATTGCTGATGTTTTGATGTGGTCCTGCCATTGTGTTTTTCTGACGCTGGATCTTGTACTGACACGGTTAAGTGTTATAAGCTCAGAACCAGGCGCTCTGATACCAATTGAAGATGTGAAAAACACAAGAAGGGGGGGGGGGGGGGGTGAATTGTAAAACTTAAATCAAAAGCTTAAACAACACTGTATTTTTATCCTGGTTCGTTTGATCTCAAACTAATCCAGTCCACCCGTCAAGGTGATTTCGCCTCTCTCTAACGAGGTCTTAATCCACTATATTCAAAGGGATACAACAACTACTTTAACAACTGTTAAAGCCTTCTTGAGTATAACCATAAACCGGTTTATCTCAAGGGAATTTCTTTACAGATAATTGAACAATGATGTGTGTTAATGTTTTCTAACAAAACTATATATCAAAACTGTGATAATACACAAATTTAAGCTTAGAATAAAAACTGAATTGCTAATGCTTTTGAGTAGGCGTGGTTTGAAGGCTTAGCAAAATGTATGAGTACGTGCGTTTTCGTAGGCGTGTATGTGCGTGCATCTTTTCTCACACAGACTTGTTTATATAGCCAAGGTAAAGATACGTTGTTGTCCATAAAGCACTTTCAATGATAATAACGTTCTTTCCTTTTTGAGAAGATCTTGTCTTGAATAAAGCCGTTGGTAATTAATCTGTCTTGAATGCTTAGTAACGCTTCAGAGTGTTCTCTGCTTATGGTAATCAGAGTGTTCTTTTGCTTTAACTGATGCTGACGCTTCTGAGTGTTGATGAATTGGTAAGGATCTTGATTAGAGTCACAATGTTTTATGCGCAGATTCTGTTCATCAAGCTTCAGCGTATGATCTGGTGGTTTCAGTGTGTAGCATATGTTATTGATCTTCTGATGCTGATATGATCTTCTGATGCTGATTCCATCAGAACTTCTGTAAACACAAACCATACTTTTAAGTAGCATATATGTCTTATATATAAATCTTACAATTTATTTATTCTTGTATTTTGTTATCATCAAAACTCTAATTGAGGGTTGTAGAATCAAACTATTGTCTAACATTGACTTGGGTGTTTTGTGTTTGATTGCAATTGTTGCAGATAGCAAGAGTCGCCACCGACTTTTCTTTTATCCAATAAGGAAAGGTTGAAAAGAACAGGAAAGACCTTTCGAGATTATTTCTTGAGTTTGGGGGGTAGGTTATGAAAAGAGAAGGTGTTAGCACCCTTTTCATCTGTAGTTATCTACAGGCTCTTAGTTGCTTGCTAGATCACTTGCTTTTTTGTTTGAGAATGTGTTTGTGGTGTGGGTTTTGAAAGTATTTTGAAAAGGAATGTCTTTTTAATGGTTCTCATCTCTATAAGAACGCGTACACAGTATTTTGTCTTTTGAAAATGTTTCAAAGTTAAAATGTTATTGTATATAAAATGTTTTTGTTGTGAGCAAGCGAGAAACTAGGGGCAACCTACCTACTCAAAAGGTCTTAAATGTTCTTTTCCTCCTCCTTTAGATGTTTCTATCTTACCATTGATTTGTTAAGAAGCCCCATCATTGGATGTGAAGGGACGGACGTTGGACATTTATATAGTCATAGAAGGCAACCTATGAGACATTTTATCAATGTCGTTTTACGGACTAGATTGTTTACCGAAGGCAACATTGAGGGTCACCGATGGACTATGATCTTTTGTTACTGATCTTTGCTAAAACTCCCACATTCGAGGGACATGACTATTTTTCCGAGGCAACAAGTGGAATTACCCTAAGGGTGCATGTGTGTAAGTAGTGTGTTTGATTATATGCATTTTGTCTTTTGAATTTTTGGTTATCTACTTGTTCTTTTTATCTTGCCATACATCCTAGTTACTATCATTTATACAAAAAGCAATAAAAATGCAAAAGTAAAACCTACACTATTATAACCATATTGAATTGCATGGAAATATAAAGGCAAAAATAAAATAAAAGCAAGAAAAATGGGTCTTTCAATTTGGGCAGAAGCACCCTTCGATTCTGCCTTTCCTGGCCTCCTTCGTTTGGGATTCTAAAGCCAGTGAAGTCCTACCCTTCGATTTGCCTTTCTGTCTCCTTCGACTGGGGGTTGGAATCAAGATAGTCACACCTTTCATCTGGGCCTGGAAGTCAGCATAGTTCTGCCTTTCGCTTGAGACTTGGAGATAGCAAGGTTCTGGCCTTCGTTTGAGGCCTGGAGATAGCAAGGTTCTGGCCTTCGTTTGAGGCCTAGGAGAAAAAATTTGCATGCTTCGCCACAGACTCCTTGCTGACTCTTTGTAAGCATATTGGGCCCTCAGACTATGATTTGAAAGGCTTGTGCAGCTAGCCAATCGAAGGGTATAACAAACCTGTCTTAAATTCTGAAAATGCAACATCCAAACATAACTACAGTCTAGGGGTTAGCATAAAAACTAATGGGTCTCAAAGTCCAAAGCATAACTAACTAAGGTTATGTTTTCAGCATATAGGCAGTGAAAATCGAAAGCTAAAACATGGTTGAGAAATATCTATATTTTTTTATTGGCATGTGCACATGATATTAAAATAGAATAGACTCAAGTTTGAAAGAAACTTACCTCTTAAAGTCCTTAAATCGAAGGGAGATGTAAGTGCTTTCTTTGACGGAAAATGGGAGTTCGTTGGGTCCTTCCTGGGACTCTTCCAGTTGCTACTTTGTGAAAGCAGTGACTGGGTTAAAAGAGGTTGTGTGAGTGGATCGAAAGCTCTTTTACAACAAGTGATAGAATGACTCAAAGGCCTACTGTATGGTAGCTGAAGGAGTGGGTCAAAGGGTAGTTTGATGGTCACTTGGAGGGTGAATCAAAGGTTTTTTAGTGTATAGACGTGTTTGAGAAAGAATGTTGGGAAGTATTTGAGAATGTTTTTAGAATTTTCACAAGTGTTTTATTGCAATCCTTCAGACGCCCCTAACATGTGTGGTGATGCCTCCTATTTATAGATGGCTTGGGCTGATGCTTTGGGAGGGAAAACAAAAGGTTCAAACAAAAATGGTATGCTATATTTGTAGCTTTTGAGAGATAGTGTTTTATTTCCATTTTGGTGCAAGGAATAAGGCAGCATTGCAGGACTGCTGTGCAGCAGTTTTGGAGTTTTATGGCCAATGTATCAGACCTGATCCTGGAAGCATATGGGACTTGGTCAACAAGTACCTTTGGAATCTCAACCATTTGTCTTGACCCCCTAGCCTTGCCTTTCGACCAGACTCTTCAATAACCATCTCTTTTTTCAAATCGAAGTGTCATTCGAATGGCTCACATGGATATCCTTTGAAGGGGCCAAATTAATGCTCTTGGGATGGGCCAGTAACACATGTCATTCGATTGGGGACATCCAGACATACCTGGCAAGCCCTTCGAATGGACCATCATGGTACTTCTTTCGCCTGAGGCAATGGCATAGTGCAAAGTTTGTATGTTTGAAGCAAACCATTTCTACAGGAGATCCTGTCCACTCAAATTTTCCTGCAATGGCCAAATGAAAGAGTGTGCAGGAGGTTCCTACCTTGTCACCTTATGCAAATATTTTCAAACCAAAGTTTGTAAAGGGGGAGCCACATGCCCAAACGAAAGGCATGACTAAATACTTGTGCTGAAGGAATCACACCCCCAAATGAAGGATGCATGCAAGGGATGAAATGCTCAATCGAAGCTTGCAATACTGGGAAATCCATTGCCCCAAAAGAAGGACGCCTGTAGGGGCAAAACATGTGATCGAAAGAGGGAAGAAGGGAGGCTTTGGCCTCCTGAATCGAAGGACATCATCAGGAGGCTTTTTGCCTTGTGAATTGAAGTTGTTTGATGGGAAGTGTTGCCCTATCGAAGCTTGTAACAAATTGCTTCAAAGGGGACTTTGGCCTTGTGCATGTTATTATGGTAGGAAATTCTGCCTTGTATGCCTTGGCTAACATGCAGGGAAGATGTTGTGTGGCCAAACAAAATATTTTCACAAACATTGAAGCGAAGTCTAGTGCTAAAACGAAACGGGAAATGATCTTAGCCAGATGAGCCCAATGCCTCAATCGAAGCATGCAACAAATTTTCCCCAGAGGAATCTAGCGCCCAAATGAAAGATGCAACCAAGGACAAAGTGTCTAATCGAAGGATGCAAAATCGAAAGGAACTTGCTTTTCCTTTAATTTTTTCAAAAAGGGCATTTTCATTTGTTTTATCCTTTTTTAGCAATTTCTTCCTTAATCTTAATGCTGAAAAATCCAAATATATTTGTGTAAGCTTGGATTTTGGGAGTCCTTTGTGAAAATTATCTTGAGGAATGAGAGGGAAAATTTTGGGGTACAACACACACTCTTGATAAGTGAAGGTTAGTCATTGTGATTTTGACTTTCCTCATCCTTTTGATGGATAAACATTGTTGTATCCTTAGATGCGCACTCCTGATGAGTTCTGAACGCTCTATCGAATTATCTAAACACTACCCTGCCTCAGGTTAAATGTGAGGGTTTTTTCTGACAAGTAAATAAAGTCATACTTCAAGGATCAAAGGGGTTAATGAGGGTTTCACTCCCATATATCTCTGGTGTTTAGGAATTGAAACAATGCTTGTACATCGTCAGCAGGGTCTTACTCAAAAGCATACCGTTTGAGATTCTAGGTATATTTCTCACCATCCTCTCTCCAGAGGTTTTTCTTTATTAAAAAGATTTAAGTATCAAAATTATAGTAAAATAATAAAAACGTAAATGATTGAATACAAATGGATTAGCTCAAGACAATCATATTCTGTTCATTGTGATTTAATATTCAAAAACAAACACTTTTGCATACAAGAAAGTACTGAACAAAACAAGTAAGTTTACAAATGAGAATACAAATGGAAGTACAAATTGCCGTGTTGAGGAGACTTCGTCGGGCTTATTGCTTTGGAAGATGCTCTTTATAGTCTTGACATATGTCTGAGCAAGAGGATTCAAACCATTATTATACCCTTTGGAGTGAATATGATAGCTTTGGCATCAAGGATGTCCTGAACATTGTATTTCAATGCCCTATAATTCTCAATTGTATGTCCAGGGGCCCCTGAATGGAATTCACAATGAGCATTGGCATCATAATCCCGAGGGAGAGAATTTGGAGGAGGACCAAGCTCTCTCAACTAGACTAACTGGGCTTTTAACGAATGAGGGAGGAGTTGAGCATACAACATAGGTATGGGATCCACCTTTCTTTCAGGACCTTTTTCCCTCTTCTGTCCTCGTTGCCCATAGGGTTGTTGGTTTAACTGAAGAAGTGCATATTGCGTTTGTTGAACATACAGATGTCTCTGTATGTACTACTATTGGTGAGGGATTGGTCGATGCTTGACCACCCTAGGTTGTTGAGTTGAAATTGTAGCATATGCTCAAGGAACATACCGTTTAGGACGAACAACCGATGCTTGACGGTATAGATCTTGATCTTGATGATAGACTAGGGCCTTCCCTTTGTCAATAGTAGCACTAGTCTCTCTTTCTTTCTTCTTGAGAAGGCCAAAGTAAAGTTTCTTGTTACTTCCACTGATAGCGCTAGATGTACCCTGAATATTTCATGACTTGAGGCCATCTTCAATACATTCCCCAATGGTAACCAAGTCATCAAGGGAAGTTGAAGTACTACCAACATGATTTAGAGATATGGGTCTTACAAGGTGCTCATGAACAAATCAATTAATTCACGATCCAAGAGAGGAGGTTGAACCCTTGCAACTAATCCACGCCACATCTGGGTGTATTCTTTGAAGGTCTCTTCAGATTTCTTTGCCATACCCTAAAGCTGTGCACGACTAGGAGCCATAGCAGTGTCGTGGTGGCAATGTTTCAAGAAATCATCAACAAGCTCTCCCCAAGTATTGACATGAGTTCATTTTAACTGCATTTACCATTCTAATGGTGCCCCGGTCAAGCTGTCTTGAAAGAAGTACATGAGAAATGGTTCATTATTAGCATGAACTCCCATCTTGCTACAATAGCAACGAAGGTGAGCTTCTGGACAACTATCGCCTTTGTATTTGTAAAAATCAGGGATCTTAAACTCTGAAGGGATAACAATCTCATGTACTAGGCTTATTGTAGTGGTATTGAAACTAGAAATCTTAGAAGTTTCGATGGTATCAAGACGCTCTTTAATAACATGATACATTTTAGTAGTTTCAGCAGGATCAACAGTGGGATCACCTGGGGGTCCATTAAGATCAATGACGTCGTCATAGTTGTCAACAACCTTTTTCTGAAACACTGAATTATCAAGAGTAATTCCAATAGTAGCAGCTTTGAGAATTCCATTAGGAGGATTAGGAAACCCATTAGAAGGATTAGGAAACCCATTAGAAGTGGGAAATAAAGCCTCTGCAATCTTGGCAACACTCTGACGAAGCTCTTCTTGACCTTTAACAACAACTTGAAGAGTCTTGAAAAGTTGATCCATTTTATCACTCATAATGTCCATGTCCCTACGAAGAGCATTCTGATTCTGTTCAAAGAGATCCATAAGTCTTCGTTGATTGGCGTGAGTGCAGTACAGATGTAGAGAAGTCGTTGCTATTGATTCTGAATTCAGAATGAAAAGAAGGGCCCCAATGAGCTTATGATACGAACAATGAAATGCATGATATTATGAGTGCATGTGTCATCCTTCATTTCCAAAGAACTCAAAGACTAGTCAATCCATAAATATTCTTTTTGTAGTATTTCTCTTGGAAAGCTCAATTGGAGAAGACTTGTCTTTGGAATTCCATAGAAACGGGATGTATATACATAATGGTAAATGATGTTATGGTGTGCAAAAATCATGGGATCAAGGCTCTACAGAATTGGGATAACCACTATATTGTTTCCGAACATGCCACATATCTCAAGATCAAGGGTCCAGAACATAACCCAAAAGAACCTCATGAACATCATATCAGAAACTCAAAAAATAAATCTGAGAACCTCATAGTCACCAACAGGTCAAAACGGTCACCATTCGAACAAATAGTCACCATCTAAACAAGTCACCAACAAAACAAGTCACCAGCGGTACCTGTAAAGATTATCCCCTCCCCACTCACAGGTAAAGACTAGTTTAAGGTAAGCCAATGGTAACTCAAAATTGAAGAAGTGAAAAACACAAGAAGGGGGGTTGAAAAACACAAGAAGCAGTAGACACGGTATTTTTATCCTGGTTCGTTTGATCTCAAACTACTCCAGTCCACCCGCCAAGGTGATTTCGCCTCTCTCCAACGAGGACTTAATTCACTAATCAAAACTGATTACAACACTACTTTGACAACTACCAAAGTCTTCTTGAGTACAACCACAACCCGGTTTATCTCAAGGAAAACTAGCTTAATCAAGATAAAATAATATACTGTGTACTGTTGTTTTTCCTTACAAAAACTGTATCACTACTGTGATATTTTTACACAATTTAAGCGTATATGAGAATATGAAAGATTGCAGCGTTTGAGAGGTATTTCCAGTAGTATATCAAAATCGTAAATAATTTGTCCTTTAAGCTTGTTTAAATAGGCGTGGAAATCTTGTCCAACATAAAGCGTGATAATGGGCATTCAATGCTATTTCCATATTGCGAAGATTCTTGTCTGAATGAAGTTGTTGCATATGATGCTGTTTTAATTGAAAAGTAACGCTTCAGAACTAGAATCTTGCATGCTGCAATTGCTTCAGAACATTGATGACTCAGAGATGTGAGGATCTGATGGTATATTAAACTTCTATTCAGAATCAGAGTATCCTTTACTTCAGCGCTGATTCTGATCATCATTCTTCAGAACATTCTCTTACCTCAGCTTGAAAGCTTCTGTAGCTTAATTTCTGATGTTGTTTCAGTCAGAACTTCTGCATACAAAGTAACACAAATTTAGAGTGCATATTTGTTCTTTGTGTTTGTTATCATCAAAACTCTAATTAAGGTTTTTAGAATCAAACTATGTTCTAACAATCTCCCTCTTTTTGATGATGATAAAAACTAGGATTTTCAATGAAAAATATAGAACAAAAAGCTTAAGAGAGTCTCCCCCCTGAGTTGATTACTCAGATAGAGATGAGTTACTTCCCTGAAGTTCCTTCTCGTTAGAGCTTTTGATGCATCTCCTTCTGTCCTTATCAGAATATGTTCCCGTTCAAGCTTTTTAGAAAATATAGAGGTTAAGATATTCAAAATGTTTGAGACTTTGTCCTGGTATAGAGGTTAAGATATTCAAAAAGCAATATAATCAGAGTCAAAAAGATGATTTATATTGAAAACAGAATGCAATGACACTTTTCAGAAACAAGGAGGATAAGATGAAAAATACAGATAAAAATTAAAGAAAATCTAAGAAGGAGGGGGAAGTCGTGTGAACAACGCTTCCAACAAGCTCTTAATTTGAGTGCTTGATTCTTCCCGCTTTCCCAGAATGTCTTTGATTTATTTTGTTGTATCTTCTTATTTATCCAATATATCCTTGATCTCTTTGTTTGTGTCCTCTTGCTTATCCAGTCTGACATGGATTAAGGCATTCTCCTTCTTCAACTCTTTCAGAGTTTGCATGACTATAGACGAAGCTGGTGTATCTTCAGGGGTTGCATGTCATTCAAAACACTCTGCAGCCTCTTATGATTGAACAACTTCTTCTGTTGCAATCACCTTTTTTGGAGCATTAGTCAGAGGGTGACTATCAAAATCTAGTTCAATGAATTCTGAAGGTTGGTGCTCTTTCCAGGGAGCATTTTCCAGCAGAAGAATTTCTTTCTTGTCCCAGTGGCTTAGAACTTGATCTTTGAAGGCTTTCAGCTGATCACTAAAGTTCTGTTGAGCCCTTTCATAGGTCAATTCTTTCATCTTCTGGGTTTCAGAGTTGATCCATTTTCTGAATCTTTCCCACAGAGAATCAGAAGTAGCAGGATTATAAATCTCTTGACTTGCTTGCTTCAAAGAAGTAATCCATTCCTGTATTTCTGTTTCAAAAATCAACATATGCTTACCAACATCTGATTTGGTTGAGGTTGGTTTAGGTTTGGGGGTGGCAATTTTGTTTGAGGTGGAAGCTAGATGGTCCAGCGCTTGTAGATCAATGTCAGTCTAAGGTTGTCAGCTGGACGGTTGATATGTGAGGGAGTGGAAGAGTAAGAAATCAGGATTGGTGGTGAGGGGTATTTGGTGGAGTGGATTCATATGGTGAAGGTATTTCTGGAATATCATGAATGGAGAGAGGTAAAAAAACCATAAGAGGTTCTGTTATCCCAGAAATTGGGGTAGTGGTATCAGATTCTGAAAGGGAGTCTTCTAATTGATTTGCTGTAGCGTGTTGAATTTCTGGTTCAGGTATTTCAGAAGATGGATTTTCAGATTGAGGAGTGAGAGGGTTTTTATTTTCTGGTTAGGGTGAGTTGAGGTTTTGATGTTCTGGTTGAGGAGAGTGTGGTTATAGATTTTCTGGTTGTTGAGGTTGAGTGTTTGGATTTTCTGGTTGTTGAGGTTGAGTGTTTGGATTTTCTGGTTGTTGAGGTTGAGTGTTTGGGTTTTCTGGTAGTGGTGAGGAAAAGTCTTGATCAAACAGTTCAATATCAGAGAGAACTCTTACATGTTCTGGTTGATGTTGTTCTGAATTTGGATTGGGGGAGTGAGGTTCATTGAAGAAGTTTCCAAGAGTTACCGATGGGTCAAACTCTATGTCAAAATCCTCAAATGTTTGGGGTGAAGGATTTTCTGTTGGTTGAGGGGGAATGGTTTCAGATGTTGGAATAGCTATTGATTCTACAACAGAAACAACAGACGTGTTACCTTTCTATTTCGCAGCTTTGGGTATCCTCTGAGAGGATCCTTCTCCTGCTGCCTTCCTCTTTCTGGATTTCTTTAGCACAACCTCTGGAGCTGGCTTGTGCAGATCTTGGATGTTGATTTCTGGAATAGTCCCATCAGCCTTGCAAGCTTCAAGGTATCTGACTATAATCTCTAGAGAGGCATCTATCCTAGAGAATAGTGGAAAATAATTCAGAGGGATTCTCCTAGAAGTGATGACCTCATGAGAAGCAATCGTTGGTTCCTTCTTAATATTTTCAATAATCTTCATTTTCTTTAGATTCTTGGAATTCAAAGGTTTCCCAGCAGTTGCTTCCAGATTATTGATTTCTTGAGCCTCTATCAGATGTTCTATCAGCCTGTTTTCCGTTAGAATATCTGAAATCAATCTTCCTAGAGGAATCCAATCCCTTTAAGTTCTTTCTTCTTCTCTTTTCTCTTTCACACTTGTTCTGAGATGGTTGAAGAGAAAACGTGGAAGGTTTATCTTGGTCTTCTTTGCAATGAAGTATATCAGAAACTGCTGATCAATGTTAATGTAATCAGGAGAGCTTGTAGGCTTCCTGTGATTGATACATCCCAAAATTATTCTAGCCCATATTCTGTAATGATCTTTCAAGTCTCTGATTTTGCTGGATGGCTGTCCAAAAGTGAAGATTTCCCTAGCAATGGATTTTAGGTCAGAACACTTATCAGCCATATCAATGCATCTGACTCCACCACCATTGTATCCAATGAGTTTCCCAATCAAATCTTCTGTAATCACTATCTTCTTCCCCATAAGTGCAATAAGTACCACACTAATCCGAGAAATCCCAGAGAGGCAGAAACCTATCTACTTTACGAGAAAAGCCCTGTAGGGTCCTGAAGTAAGATACCAGCAAATCTAAAAAGTGGCCCTAGCCCTCATCCATGCAGCAAGAAGGCTCAGACACTACTTCTTGGCACATACCATAGTCGTTCACATAAAGCAACCGATAAAGAAACTGATCAGTAGGCCCAATATGGCAGGCATAATGCTAAAATGGTAGTTGTAACTCTCTGAATTTGACATCCAATACGAAGGAATGAAAACCCTTAAAGCTCAGGCGCTGGCTGACTTTGTGGCTGAAATGACTTCCCCCGCACCTCAAGACGGGACCTGTCGGTGGACAATCTTTGTCGATGGCGCTTCCAGTTTAACGGGAAGCAGGCCGGGCATCATCCTGGAGAACAAGGAAGGGATCCTAATCGAAGTCTCCCCTGGGTTATACTTCCTGGCTTCTAACAACAAGGCCAAATACAAGGCATTCCTTGCGGGGATACGCATGGCCGAATATTTGGGAGCCGAGGAGGTGAAGATCTTCACTGACTCTCAACTCATCGCATCCCAGGTTCGAGAGGAATATTAGGTGAAAAACAATCACCTCGATGAATATTGGGTCTTGGTCCAAGAAAGAAAGAATAAATTCAAATCCGTAGACGTAAAACACGTTCCTCGCAAACAGAACGCCCAAGCGGACATCCTGTCCAAACTAGCAAGCACAAAGAAGAAAGGGGGGGAACAAGTCGGTGATACAGGAAATACTTCCTTTTCCGAGAACCCAGAGACCCCCTCGACTTTGGAAGTATTCTCCATATGATACAACGACTGCTGGATAACCCCTATGCACGACTACCTCACAAAGGGGGAGCTACCCGCCGACTCAAAAGAGGCGGTTGTGGTCAAACAAAGAGCATGCTCCTACATCCTGGTCAAAGGCAAATTGTACAGGAGAGGGTTTTATGTTCCCCTCCTTAAATGCGTTGACCGAAGGGACGCAGATCACATCCTACTCGAAATCCATTAAGGGATGAATGACCAACACCTGGGCAGAAGATCCCTTTTCAGAAAAGCTCTACAAGCGAGGTATTGTTGTACCCCAAAATTTTCCCTCCCATATTTCTCAAAACATTTCAAGAAAAACCCCCAAGTTGCTCAAGGTAGTTCAAGGGTTGACCAGACAAGCTCTCTCCTAAGGCAGTCTACCTCAAATTAGGGTTTCATGTTGCATCAAGATACTTGAGTCCAAGTGATCCCAAATTCTCACCAATGTCCTAATATGTTCTCAAGACCATCCATGTCAAGCTTCAAGCCTTGCAGAGGAAGTTTGCTCAGTCAATTGCTCAAAGGCCTGAAAATCGACTGTGCTAGGGCAGAAGTCAACTGTGGCCTACATACAGTCAAACTTCAAGATTTTTGGTCGACATCTTTGAAGTATATTTCATCATTTAATCAAGGGTTGATCATGATTCATCAAGGATTGCTCATAATTCATCAAGACTCAAAAGTTGCTAAATTAGGGTTTTACAGGAAAAGTCAACCCAACTTTGACCAAGCATAACGTTTTCATACTTTATGATAAATGACCCATCCAAAGCTAATTTTGAATAGGATGCAATTCCCTACAATCCATCTTCATCTCCCAAGTTCAAAATATGCACTCACAAGAAGTTATGAATTTGGACATTATAGATCATTTTGAAAAGTCAACGAAAACACCTTTTTTGTCAAAGCTTCATACATGAGCATGGAATATCAAATTGAGATGAGACCAAAAGGGTTGATTATAGGACATCTCAAGCTTTCTAAAAATTCGAAGAAAACCTCCAAAGAGTCAAAATTGAGGAAGTTATGCATTAGTGAAGTTGGCCGTTTTTACAAAATTGCCAAAAGTCAACTATGCCTAAAACTTCAAATTTTGCCAAATGGGCCCAATATTTTTCACTTGTTTTGAGTTGGAAACATAGTCCACGAGCTCTAGCCCTTGCCACTTGTCATTATCATGTTTTTATTATTTATTTTGATTTTTATTTGATTTAAATCAATTTTAATCAAAATAAATCATATAAAATCCAAAATAATGAAAACAAAAGATTTTGTGCTTGTTTCAGGCTTTAATTTACAGCTAGCATCAAATCAAACTCGTGTAAAGGCTTAGGGTGGACAAAAAGATTGAATGAGACCAATTTTGGAAAGATTTTTATGGTGTATCAAATCAAGATCCAATGCATTGATGAAGGAAGATTGAGATCAGTTATCAACCCTAATTCAATCCTTGGTACATATAGAAGCGAGGCAGAATCAAAATTGGGTTAGAAAGAGGCGCATGAACAAGAATCAAACATGGAAAAATCAAGAAAAAGTGGTGAATCGAATTTTCACTTAGAGGCCAATACAAGACTCTTTGCCGATCCCAATCGATTCCTGGGAGTCTCAGCAAGCTAAAGCAATCCAGACCAAGCATTTCCAGGCCCTACATCTCACTATAAGTTCATCACGACATCTCTTCTTTTTTGAATTCGAATCTCATGATATAAGCATTGTTCGGACGAATTAATCATATATTGTTAATCCATGGAACATATGCAAGCTTTCTGTATTTTTTAATTGCATTTATATGGCCTATATGGGATTTCACCATTATTAGGGTTCGTAGCTTCGAATTAGGGTTTTTGCTTGCAAGTGAAATTAGCTTTCATGAGTGGCACCATTAGGATCAGGAAGACGAGACGAGTCCAACCATGGCATTAGATGTCATTTATATGGCTCAAGGAGGATTTTGGAATGAGCCCTGTCAATAGCTACAAACAAACGTCCGTAGGTAAAAGTTTGAAACTTTTACCCACAGAGAGAGGAAGAAGACGACCAACTGGCAAACGATCATTGGCTTATCCAAAATTTCGCGCGTGGATCAGATATATAAGGCCTTTTAATATTTGTTTATTATTTTTCATTATATCTACAGTAAGAACAATTGGCCCAGTGGTAGTCAGGCAAGCTTTAAGGTGCTGGAAGCTTGAGGTCAGGGGTTCGACCCCTGCCTCTAGCATTTGCTCTTTCTCTTAATTCCTTCCAGGCGATTCAGTGCGTGCACAAGCCAGGAGACTACCATACTCCCTCTTCATCAATCATGCCAAGTGTCCTGAGGCCAAATCTGATGGCCATCCAGGAGGGAACACCAAAAGCCAAGTCAAACGCGTAGCGCTGGATCTCAAGAGTCAAACGGACCTCACCATTATTGGGCCCAGAATCTGCTCCTCACACCCCCTTATTGCAGGCCCATTCTCTCTTTGTTTTTTTTCTATTTTATTTATTTATTTCATTTAATTTAATTTACTTATTTACTAACCATTAATTATTTTCTTTTTATCAAAAAAATCATAAAAAATATTTTTCATCAATTAGACTTAGGTATTTTTTATCAATAAATTTATTAACTTAATTAGATTTAATTTTAGGTAAAACTTTAATTATTTTGTAAATAACTTAAAAATAATTAGAATAAATAGGTTTTATTACTAACTTAATTATATTTTATTTTTTCCTAAAATAACCAAAAAAACCAAAAATAGGTCATTTTATTATTTTCATTAATTAATTTATTAACCAATTAATTTGTACATTAATTTTGAGACTTAATTATTTTCTTAAAAAAATAACTAAAAACAACAAAAAACAAGTTTTCTTTTCATTAGGATAGAAGGGTCAAAACCCTAGTTCGCATTCGATCTAATTTGTCATTGCGTGCTTTATTTTATTTTTTTATCCCAATTATTGTATCTGCTCACAGTTTGTAATAGTTTAAATTAGGACGTTTATTTAAATTTATCGCTTTATTTTCAAAGGGTTTGTTTTTGGCTATGTAAATACCCGAAGCCTTGTAATAGCGTAGTTTAATTTCCGCACTTTAAATTCCTCAAAATATTTAATTGTTAGATGTATGATATAGGATGCATGACAAGAATGTATGTTTGAAACTTTAAAACAGTTAGATAACCCTAAACATGTGCAAAGATAAATAATCTGAAATTGAATCACTCGTACATGCGCACTCCTAGGGTACATTCCAACTTGGTTGCCTTCGGTAAACGGTCATTAAGTATATGATGCTTTAGTGGTTGCTCTCTTGTCTAAACAAAGATCAAAGTCCCGCTCGAAAAGTTACCTCGGAATTATTGCCTCGATTATTGATCTTAAGACATTAGGGTTACTACTAAGACGCCCTAACATTGCTTTAGTGACCATACGTCCCTCTTTCGAATTGACCCTCAAAACTCCAACGACGGTGCTACCTACTCACTAATAGTGGGATAGCACTGTCTAAAGGAAACAAGCATAAAACGATTCTTTTTTTCGAGTAGGTAGATTAACTCTTAAGTACTTGCTCAGACAAAACAAGTTTTTCCACACTTACACTTCTTTACAAAACAAAGTTTAAAAAAAAAACACTTTATTACACTCTTGAAGACAGAAGCAAGAGTTAAATCGAGGTCAAAATAAAAACTTTTTCAAAGCACACAAACACAAAGAAAACAATTTTGAAAATGAGGAGCAAGTACCTAAGAGCCCATGGAAAACCATGGATAGAAAGGGTGCTAATACCTTCCCTTTCTATAATCTACCCTCCGTACTCAGAAATATCTCAAAAAAGGAATTTTTCTGTGCTTTTTTCCTTTCCTTGTTGGGTAAAATAAAAGAAGGTGGCGACTCTTGCTTACCGCGACATTTTGCAATCACAAACGCAAAACGCAAACCAGTATTTCAAAACAGTCCGGTTTTGGCCACCGTATCACAGAACTGGCGACTCTGCTGGGGAATTAATAAGTGGGGTGTACCTTAGGATTAGTTCATCATATTGTTTTCAATTGTTTGATTTGTTTGATTTATCTTTGTGGGTTTGAATCGGAGTTACTATAGATCCTAACCCGGATCTGGGGATACCTTTTAGGTAAGTAGCAATAAACTGTGAGGGAACTGTACGGCGTAGACCGATACGGTTCAAGCAGTAGCTACGTTCGTGTGACACAGTAGTTGGTACCGATATCCCTTGTGGAGGAACAAGGAGAGTATGGGGCTGCTAATGAGTCATTAATCACCAACTGACCTTAGAACTTATAATTGACAAACTTGGCCATAGAAAGTAGCAGTATGCTATACTTATTGAGACCATACTCTCGAGATGGTTCATGCCACAAGAAAAGATTGCTAAACTGGAACTATGACCGATTGAGGATGGTCAGTGATATTGAGAACCTCTAGAAACCGATTACTATTACTAAGACAGGTTGAACCAACTAAACTACAAGAGGGTAGTACCTAAACTCCATGCCAGCCTGAAATTTAAGGGCTATTGTGTGACTTGTTTGCCCTTACCATGTTTGCTATCTATGATACTTGTGGTGTGTTTTTATCATGACATCATGCATCATAACATCGCATGCATATTTCATTAGACTAACCATTTCAAAGACCAATGGGATTCATCTTTGTTCTGTTTTGCAGATCATGGCCTCTATGCGCAGAAATACCTTTCAAATCAACTTTGTGCAGGTCCCTGCTCAGCTTAGAGAGTTGGTTTCAAAGGTTCCTAATACTTCTTCCTTTTTTAGAAGACATGGTCACCTCCTCAGCCTGGTCACTTCCAAGTTGGATGAGCAAATGATGAGTGCGTTGTTCCAGTTCTTTGACCCGTTGCATCATTGTTTCACCTTCCCGGACTATCAGCTAGTCCCTACTTTGGAGGAGTTTTCTGATTTACTTGGCATATCTATTCTAGAGCAGACACCCTTTACAAGTTTGAAGATAGCTCCTAGGCCAAAGGATATTGCTTCAGCCCTCCATCTGACAAAGGCTGATGTAGTATCTAACTGGGAGACTCAGAGTGGTGAGAAGGGTTTCTTGGCTAAGTTTTTGATTGATCAAGCTCAACAATTCTGGGATAACTTGGACTTTCAAGAATTTGAAGACATCCTGGCTCTCCTCATCTATGGCTTGGTTCTGTTCCCAAATTCAGATTCTTTTGTTAATGTGAATGCAGTCAAGATTTTCATGTCTCGTAATCCAGTGGCCACTCTTCTAGGTGACATCCTGCATGCTCTCTATGTCCGTACTGTTCGAAAAAGGGGAACTCTCATGTGTTGTACACTGCTGCTGGTGAGGTGGTTTATTTCTAACCTCCCCAAATATGTATTGAATAATGAGGAAGGTATGGGTTGGGCTTACAGAATCATGTCCCTTGCTCATACGGATATCCTTTGGAGTACTAAGGATATGGAAAAAGTAGCTATCATTGATCGGTGTGGGGAATACCCCAATGTTCCATTGTTGGGAATTAGAGGAGGAATAACCTATAATCCTTGTTTGGCCTTACGACAGTTTGGATGAGCTCGAAGGGATGGTCCTCATGAGTTGCTGCTTCCAGACATTGTCTTTGACTTCAAGGGGGATGTTGAGGGACATCGCCGCAGGTTTATACGAGCTTGGGACAGGGTGAACATGTCTGGTCCACATGAGCTAGGAATGTAGACTTCTCTCCTGATGCAACCATATCTCCAGTGGGTTCGAGCCCGTGCTCAAAAGCCGGGGATGCCATATGAAGCTGTTTTACCAGTGATTGTGGAGCATACTAATGAAGAAGGTGTTCCTTATACGATCCTCCATCCCCATATGCCTACTGATCTGGGGGCATTGAAGAGGTCTTGGATCCAGTAAAAGTAGGAAAGGGATACCTACAGAGAGAAGTATCATGAGCAGGAACAAAAGATCCTGAAGCTTACAAGGCAGCTGGAGAATGAGAAGACAATCAACGATTATGTCATCACGAAAGGAAAACGGCCATGGGAATTATGATGTCTTTTATTATTTCTAGTTTAGATTTTATTTTCAGTATTTCCTTTGTAACGCCTTAAAGGAATTTGTTAAACATTGTTTCAAGTTTTAATCTAATAAAAGTGTGTTTCATTTTGGTTTGAAAATTTGAATCTCCCTAAATCTTTGAAATCATTTCATACGCATTCCATTCCCATGCACCTCATTAAAAGTACCCTTACAGGTTTCTCATCTTCTTCGCTGTTTATTTCAACAATCATGTCTTTTGAAACACCTATTGATCAAGCTATTAAGGCTCTTCAAGCTCATAATGCTCAGTTCTAAGAAATGTTCCTGAACTTGGCCAAGAGTCAACAAGACTTGGAGACCCTCATCTTGAAGGACAAGAAGAAGAAGAAGAAGAGGACGGTCCTCCTGAATATGGGTCATAGATTTGGAAACAAGCTGCGAGAAGAAGTTGATTTGTCCCACTCGTCTGGAGGGGGAGAGAATCAAGAGGAAAGGAAAGATCCTAGCCCTGTAGTTTCTGACGATGACACAGATTTTGATGAAGACCAGTATCCTCCTGCCGAGGATAGGTATAAGCAACTCAAAGACCGGTTAAGCGCAATGGAGATCCAGAAAGTCCCTGGTCTGGACTTCAGAGATATGGGTTTGGCATCTGGGGTGGTGATCCCACACAAGTTTAAGGCTCATGTCTTTGCTAAGTATGACGGGGTATCTTGTCCAAAGTTGCACCTCCGCTTGTATGTCAGAAAGATTCAACCATATACTGCTGATAGGAACCTCTGGGTTCATTTCTTTCAAGATAGTCTGTCAGGGACTCAACTTGAATGGTTCTATCAACTGGAAGGAGCTAACGTTCGTAACTGGGAGGACCTTGCTGCTGCTTTTTACAAGCAATACCAGTATAATGCCGACCTTTCTCCCACGCGTACTCAACTTCAGAGTATGTCTTTGGGTACAGGCGAAGGCTTTAAGGACTACGCTCAGAAATGGAGAGATCTTGTTGGAAGAGTACAACCCCCTCTGGCTGATAGGGAGTTGGTGGATATGTTTCTTGGGACTTTGTCTGGTCCGTATTTCAATCATTTGATCGGTAGTTCGTCGTCCGGGTTTACTAAATTGATTATGATTGGGGAGAGAGTTGAGGCCGGTATCAAGAACGGAAAGATACAGAAGGATGCTTTGTCAAGTACAAAGAAGAAGCCTTTCAAGAAGGAAGCTAGTGCAGTTTACAGTTCGAGAAGCCAAAACCGACCTTAGGGCCGCCAAGAAGTTAATGCGGTAGTTATATCAAGACCTGCTGGTGCCCCACAACAAAGAGTGGAGAAATCGCAAAGGCAATATACTCGGCTCAGTATGACCCTATCTCAAATTCTGCCGCAATTGTTGAAGACCAACTTGGTGATTCTGAAGCAGGCTCCAAAGAATCCCAGTACTACATCACCGCTGTATAATCCGAACGCCCGCTGTGCTTATCACTCCGATAGCCCAGGGCATGATACCAACAATTGTTGGGCTTTGAAGAATAAAGTGCAGGATCTGATTGATGCTAAGGAGATTGAGTTTGAAGTGCCAGAAAAGCCAAATGTCGTGACTTCTCCTATGCCCAAGCATGGAGTGAATGATGTGGATGATGACTCGTTTGTGACTTCCGTGAAAGACATTTTTACTCCATTGATGACCGTAAAGAAGAACCTATTGTTGGCCGGTTTATTTCCGGGCTGTGGCGAAGGTTGCCACCTGTGTTCCATCCTACCTGCTGGTTGCCATCTAATGAAGTCAGGTGTCCAACGCCTGATGGATAACAAAGAAATCTTGTTTGAGAAAACTTTAGTTCCGTTGATTCCTGTTGAAGATGTTTCCATAATCACCATTTCCGCCAATCCTTCCAAGGCTTCCTCGAGAAATCCTGTTAGGGTTACATCTGTTCCGAGAGTTGCTCCATTGATCATTACTATTCCTGGTCCTATCCCTTAAACTTCGGATAAGGCTGTCTCGTGGCATTATGGGGACGATGTGTATTATCATGGGATCAAACAAGACTTGAAGGTTGAAGAGGCTGATACTGATGTCATCAATATTGTTGGGTCTAGCAAGGTCACCCGAAGCCGAAGACTTTTCTCTCCTGAGATCTCCCCACCAACTGTTCGAAAGCCCGTTGTCATTACACCTGCCAGTACACCTGCTGCTGTTCCAATTCTTACTCCAGTTGTCACCCCTGTCGCCGAGTCGTCTGACACTCGGGGAAAAGAGATCACCGGTGAGCCTGCCCATACGGAGGCACCGAAGAAAATTATTATTGAAACCTCTAGGCAGGAGATAGAGGAAATTTTGAAGATCATCAAAAAGAGCGACTACAACGTAGTCGAGCAGCTGGGGCAAACTCCGTCGAAGTTCTCTATGTTATCTTTATTGTTGTGCTCAGAAGCCCATGCTAAGGCTTTAATTGCTTTCCTGAAGACTGCGCATGTGCCGCAGGAGACATCTGCTGATCAATTCAAAGACTGTGTGGGTAGTTTGACAACTGACAACGGGTTAGGTTTCTCCGACGCAGATTTGACTGCCAAAGGAAAGAATCACAATGATGCTCTGCACGTTTCGATCGATTGCAGGGGCACTAATTTGGCCCATGTGCTAGTGGATATTGGGTCCTCGTTAAATGTTTTACCCAAGAAAGCATTAGATCGGTTGGACTGTAAAGGGTTGGTGCTGAAGCCAAGTAATATTGTGGTTAGGGCCTTTGACGGGTCCAAAAGGATGGTGCACGGGGAGGTGGATGTCCCTATTAAAGTTGGTTCCCAGACATTTGCATCTACATTCTATGTGATGGACATTCGACCATCTTATTCTTGTTTGCTGGGTCGCCCGTGGATTCACAGGGCTTGGGCAATAACTTCTACGCTCCATCAGATGCTAAAATACCCAGTGAAAGGGAAGATTGTTACGGTACGAGGATAAGAGGAGTACATGGTGAGCCACCTTAACTCTTTTCGGTATGTGGAGATGGATGGTGAGTTCATTGAAACCCCATGTCAAAACTTTGAAGAAGTCCCCCAGACTCTGGCGTCGACTGAAACTGTTGTTGAAGATCCTCCAATGAAGATGGCTTCCCTCAAGGATGCCCGGGCTGTTATTGAAAAAGGTGGGTGTGAGAATTGGGGCTAACTCCCTGACTTTGTACACAAGGATGACAAGTTTGGTTTGGGTTTTACTGCAGAAGCTCAAAGGGCTGTTCGGCATGCGCGGATTGGAAGAACTCCCCTGCGTATCACTAATCCGAGAGTGAATTCAATTGAAGATGACGATGAAGAGTCTGAGTTTGACAGCTGGATTTACCCGACTACTGACGATGGATTAAGCAATTGGACGACAAAGGACTTCGTGCCCATTTCTTTTATTACACAGTAATAGACTTTTAGTTTTGATTTTTGTAACAGACAGTTTAAAACTTTACGGCCCGGTGCCTTGCCCGAGACACCGTGGCTTTGTTTGTGAGGGCTTAATATGTGTCATTTCCATATATCATCAATAAAAGCATTGGACATTTTCTTGCATTACGAATTTTGTGCTCCTTGTTTTTATTTTCTATTTTGCAAAACAGCTATTGTCTTACACACACTCACATATCATATACAGGTCCACATCCACTCTGGATCCCACTGATAACGACTCTGCTACTGCCAGTTATGACTTCGAAAGTCTGATCAACCAAGTCGAGGACGAAGGTAAGGATGATTGTGAAGTGCCTGGGGAACTTGCTAGACTGTTACTTCAGGAAGAGAGGGTCATTCAGCCGCATGAAGAGCCAGTGGAAACAGTAAATCTGGGTACAGAGGAAGACAAGAAAGAGGTCAAGGTCGGTGTAAATCTGGAGTCTAGTGTCAAGCGACAGTTGATTCAAATGCTGCGTGATTATGTTAAGATCTTTTCCTGGTCTTATGAAGATATGTCTGGGTTGGATACTGATATTGTGGTTCACCGTCTGCCCACCAAGGAAGAATGTCCTCCAGTGAAACAGAAAGTTCTCCGAATGCGCCCAGAGATGTCTGAGAAAATCAAGGTTGAGGTCATGAAGTTGTTTGATGCCGGTTTTCTAGCAGTTACTTCTTACCCGCAGTGGGGTGCCAACGTGGTTCCGGTGCCGAAGAAGGATGGTAAAGTTCGTATGTGTGTGGACTATAGGGATCTCAACAGGGCGAGCCCCAAGGATGATTTCCCTCTGCCTCATATCGACGTTCTGGTTGACAACACCGCACAGCATAAGGTGTTCTCCTTTATGGATGGTTTTTCCGGTTACAATCAGATTAAGATGGATCCGGAAGACATGGAGAAGACAACGTTCGTTACGCAGTGGGGTACCTTTTTCTACAAAGTCATGCCTTTCGAATTGAAGAATGCTGGGGCAACGTATCAGCGCGCAATGATCGCTTTGTTCCACGACATGATCCATCATGAGATTGAGGTATACGTCGACGACATGATTGCAAGGTCCCAAACTGAGGAAGAACATCTTGACCACCTTCAGAAGCTATTTGACAGGGTGAAGTTGTACAAGCTGAGGTTAAACCCGAACAAGTGCACCTTCGGAGTGAGGTCTGGTAAGCTGCTGGCTTTCGTTGTAAGTGATAAAGGTATTCAAGTGGATCCTGCAAAGGTGAGGGCTATACAGGAAATGCCAGCTCCCCGAACAGAAAAAGAGGTTAGAGGCTTTTTGGGACGTCTGAATTACATTGCCCGATTCATTTCACACCTGACTGCTACTTGTGAGCAAATCTTCAAGCTACTGAAGAAAGATCAAGTGGTAAGATGGAATGATGAATGTCAGGCCGCTTTAAAAAGGATCAAGGAATATCTCCAAGAGCCACCTATTCTGATGCCTCCAGTTGAAGGGAGACCTTTGATCCTATACTTGACAGTACTCGACAATTCAATGGGGTGCATGCTGGGGAAGCATGACGAGTCTGGCCGAAAAGAGCATGCTATTTACTACATTAGCAAAACGTTTACCGACTGCGAGACCCGATACTCGTTGCTTGAGAAAACTTGCTGCGCTTTGGCATGGGCTGCTCGCCGGCTGAGACAGTATATGCTGACTCACACTACTCTATTGATATCAAAGATCGATCCAATCAAGTATATCTTCGAAAAGCCTGCCTTGTCCGGAAGAATAGCAAGATGGCAGATGATCTTGAATGAGTATTACATCCAATACACGACCCAAAAAGCAATCAAGGGGAGTGTGTTGGAAGATCATTTGGCACATCAGGCTGTGGATGATTACCAGTCTATGAACTTCGAATTTCGAATGAGAATATCATGTTGGTGACTGACTATGAGACACCTGGACCGGATGAAGGACCTGACGAGGGATCCCGATGGTCTATGTACTTTGATGGAGCTTCAAACGCTTTGGGTAATGGCATTGGCACCGTGATCATATCTCCTGAAGGCTCTCATACTCCGTTCACCGCCCGACTATGTTTCAACTGCACCAACAATATGGCGGAGTATGAAGCGTGCATCATGGGTCTTCGAGAAGCAATTGACCTAAGGATTAAGTTCTTGAGTATATTCGGAGATTCCGCTCTCCTGATCAGTCAGATCAAAGGCGAGTGGGATACGAAGCACCCAAATCTTATTCCTTACAAAGAGTATGTATTGACATTGCTTCCACATTTCTAGGAGATAACCTTTGAACACTTTCCAAAAGAGGAGAATCAGTTAGCGGACGTGCTAGCTACGATGTCGTCTATGTTTAAAGTTAGGTGGGACAATGAAGCTCCCCAGATTACCATTAAAAGGTTGGACGAACCTGCACACTGCTGCGACATTGAGACTGAAGTGGTGGCAGATAAGCCCTGGTTTCACGAGGTAAAGAGGTATCTTGAGGCTCAGGAATACCCCGAGGGTGCATCCGTTAATGATAAAAAGTTTCTGAGGAGGTTCGTGGCGAAGTTCTTCGTCAGTAATGGTATCCTTTACAAGCGTAACCATGACTCAACCTTTCTACGATGTGTGGATAAGAACTAGGCAAAAAAAGATCATGGTAGAGTGTTTACCGTTGTTTTTGGTAAACAACCGCTGGTCTCCAAAAAAGGTAAGTTTTTGGTTTACTTGCGGGATCGATCAAACTAATCCCAGAACATATGCTAATCTTTATGTAAAATGAGTGTGAGAAGGAAGAACGCACGTTCGACCCAGGGGAGAGATGTTTAAGATTGTTGAACAGTAAATAAAAGCATAAAAATGAAAGTAAAAGAAGTAAAAGAAGTAAAAGATAACTTTGCAAGATAATGGTAAAGTAAAGTAAAAAGACTTTGATTAAGTAAAAAAGGTGTTTCTAACGTACATTGCTCTGCTTTTTATCCTTTCTCACACAGTAGTTACTTGGATAATATTTGAGATATTTTGTACTATAAGTTGCACACCCTAAAAATTACACAAACTTCTTAATTTATACTAAAAATAGGTAATCGTCGAGGGGACATTCTGCGCTAGGATGAAGACAAGTGTCTCCTGCATGCCTCTCGACCCACAACCTTTTGCCACGTTTCTTTCCCTTAGACGCTGATGAAAACCACCTTTCCCTCCAACAATTCAAATTTCAAAATGGTCTTCGTCCCATGTGCCAAGGCGTGAACACTTCCCTCCAATCGAAACAACCTGCATCTGCCTCGGTCGAATGAACCTTTGGTCGAAGCTTTCTTATTATATCTTGGATCCTTTTCCTTAATTTATCTCATGCGTCGAATTACACCTCCTGGTGTAGTTCATTTCCAATTGTTTGGTCAAAGAGACCATATATAGCAAGTTTCGAATTTGGGAGCCAACAAATTGCCCCCCAAGAATGTCTATTTCGACGCCCCAAAGAAATAGCCATTCTTTGAACTTCCCATTCGAAACCTGTCTTACCAGTTGTCCACTAGGCTTTGACGTGTATCTTTCTCCTTCTAACAGCTTCTATATTTGATAAAACCATCATTACTTTTTTTTCAAAATGTCTCTTCAAAACTGTCGTTACCACGCTCGTCATGATGGCCTCGTTCCTATAATCTAGGCAAGCATGTCCTAACGTTTCCCAACGCCTACACGGTAATCGTTTCCTGCTTTGCCACGTGCCCCACTACCTGCGAAACATTAAATGCTTCTGACGAGACATTTCCCACTTCTGAAGGCTATAAATACTTCCAAACTTCTCTATTTAGAACTTTTATCATCCTCAGCTTTTCCAAACCCCTTGCATTCTCACAACAATGTATTGTCACCTTCTCTCTTTCTCTTAAGTCTTTAACAATGGCCTTTCTCTCTAATGCCCCAAACAATCCACAACCAAAGAATGCTAATGATGTTCAGAAACCACCAGAGATTTTTTCTATCAACCCTCCTTCTTCCTCGACTAACAGGTACATGGTTGAACCAATGGGAGAAGGGCGAGAATCCTATGATTCTCAACTCCTTATTCTCGTCAGATATGGCGGAAAGATGTATGCTATGTCCGGCCCATTATCTTCATGCGACGAAAATCCCTTAAAAAACAGTGCCTTTTTCCCCACACATCCAAGGCTTAAACCCATAGGTTGTGCCAAAAAACCTAGGGAAGATGCTACACCAGCTAACCAACAATATCCTCAAATTGCTGATGACATCAACCTCCAGTTTATGAATAAAGGGAATCGCATCTTTCGATCAAGCCCTAACCTTTCTTCTGAATACTATGATTGGCTGAATAAAATGGAGAGGGTGCAAGCTTCTATCTGGAAGGAGATGGGCATCTATGACTTAGTGATGCTGTCGAAGACAGGGTTACCTTATTGCCCCCTTATGCTGGTATCCTCATTGTACTTTTGGGACAGTGCACATTTCACCTTTCATCTTCCTTGTGGGATGGTGACCCCTACCTTGTTCGACATAACTTCCATTACTGGTCTTCGACCCACTGGTGACTATTTTGACCCTGAAGACTTGTCTGAAGATCCCATTGGGTTTTCTGCTACCAAACCCACTTATACCACTTTCATAAACCACTTTCATGACAAGGCTTCAAATACTGTGTCGGAGGTGGAGCACATAGCCTTCTTGGCCATGTGGCTGTCTCGATTCGTTTTCTGCACTAAATCACTGCAGGTGACGAAAAAGATGCTGACGCTTGCAACACAGCTACATCACAAATACCCTCTTTGCTTGGCCGAACTGATTCTGGCCAACTTATATGAGTCCATCAGTAATGGTGTGACTCAACTTAAGGTTCTAGTTGACAGAGGAAGTTTGCTGCTATCTAGTCCCTTCTGGCTTCTGCAACTGTGGCTTAACGCCACCTTCGAATCCTTCCTCCCTCAAAAGAACAAGATCAATGAAGAAGCTCCTGAGATTCTAAATAGGAGAGTCGAAGGCACTAGGTTGGCATTGCTAACTCCTACAGATGAAGGCCAACAGTTTCAAAAAGCCTTTACAAGCTTCGTAATGATGTTTGCGGAGCGAAAAAGCTTTGATTCGACTATGGCTCCTTTTGCCAGTCGAAAAGTTGGCCCTGAATGGTTTACTAGACCATATCCTGCAGAGGAAGATGATGTGGTTGATGAGTTCGTGAGCATGTGGGAAGCGTTTCTCCGCCCCAGGATCATGCCTTTAAGATTTAAGAGCTCGAAGAACCAATTGAGCTTAATTGCTTATCAACCCAATCTTGTCTCCCAACAGTTTGGCATTGCTCAATCGCTTCCTTCGCCTATATACCCTCGAGAGAAAATGCTACTCTTTTATAATGCAGATTACTCAGAGGATGCCGCTACCAAGCATATTGGTAGGTATTCTGGTAAAACTACATTAACCCTGTTCAACTTTAACCTTCATTTTCTGAACTCTACCATTTCTGAGACATGGTGGAGACATTATTATGAGTAAGAGTTGTTAGACGAGAAGGACTTCACCCACCATCTGCGTGAGGCATTCAAGCTGGTTCTCGACAGAGTCAAAAAAGGTATTCCTTTTTCCATCCCTTCGTTTTAGATTGGTTTTACCAACTCCTAACTAATCATAGCTGTTTCGCCTTTCGTTTTAGCTGTCAAGCGGGTTGCTTCGAAGAAAGCCGCTGAGAGTACAAAAGGGGGAGATTATGCCATCAATCCCTCTCCTAAGGTACTTACCCTTTCTTTTTTACCCTTAGTTTTATCTGGCGTAGTTATTGATCTTCTCGACTGGGTTTTCTATATGTTTAGAAATCAACCCCCAAAAAGAGGAAGGTTCAAGAGATCTAAATCTCTAGCGATGAGGAAGAGAAGTCTCCACCTGTTCCTTTGCAGAGACGAAGATTGAAAAAACCAACTCCTGTTGTCGAAACCCGTCCAAAAATCAGGATTAAAACTACGGCGGGGAGGCTACCTCCTGTCATCATCAATGAACCCACTGAACAGGAGGTAATCGCCAGATTAAACAATCCTAGTGAAAGTGACAATTCTAGTCCTGGTGCTGAAATTCCAGTACAGGTACCCACTTCGACTACAATGTTCAGTTGAGAGCACAGTTTGCAGAGTTGGAAGCAAAACTCGCTGCCAACGACAAAAAGAAAGAGGAGCTTCTTGCTGTGAACACTGAGTTAGAAAGCCAAGAAGAATTGGCTAAAGGGTTAAGACATGTCGATCGAGCTCAATCTCTGGATGCTAAGCTCAAAACCCTTCACCAATCAAAAGCTCTCTGTGATCGAAGGCTAGAATTGCAACGGATCAAGTACCTCTAGATTAAAGCTAATCTTCCCTTCTGAATATTGTTCCTCTTTATTATGCAGTCACTTTCTGTAACAATTTCAAAGCCATTTTGGCCTCTTTAATGAAAATCATTTAAGCTTCCATTTTGGCATTCTTTATAATTAGTGATTATATATTATCTATTTTTATCTCTTGAAGCATAGGTCTATATGTTTTCAAGTATTTACCATTTACCTTCAAGAGTCTTCGATCTCCATTTAACTCTTCGATCTCATAGGCTCCACCTGAGAAAGCCTGCACAATCTTAAAAGGTCCTTCCCACTTAGGGGACCATTCTCCCAAGCTTCGGTCCTTTCGATCCATTGGGAGTATTACTTTCCAAACTAGATCTTCAGGCTGAAACGTCTTGGATTTTACCCTTCGATTGTAGGATTTCTCGACTCGCTTCTTTTGTAGTCTCAAAAGATCTAAAGCTTTCAGCCTTTCTTCGTCTAAGTCTACTAACTCATCCAACATCATGTTCCAATAGACTTCGGAAGGGATCTCGTGATGTATTTGAACCCTTGTCGCTTGCAAGTGGATTTCCACTGGTAATACTACATCATGACCATAGGTTAGGTGACATGGTGTTGTCCCTGTAGCTTCTTTGGGACACGTTCGACATGCCCACAAGACTTGATCTAGTGTTTTGTGCCAGTTTCTGGGTTTCTTTCCCACATGTTCCTTTATTAAACTGATCACCACTTTGTTTGCATCTTCTACCTGACCATTAGCTTGGGCATAATAAGGCGTAGACGTTAATAGCTTAAACCCCACTTCTGCAGCAAAATCTTGCATTTTTTGACCAGTGAAGACTGATCCTTGGTCTGTAGTTATTGTCTCAGGGATCCCAAACCTGTATATGATGTGCTTTTGAATGAATTCAATGACATTCTCCTGGTCTACACTGATTAAAGGAATCGCTTCGATCCATTTAGTAAAATAATCAATGCCCACCAATATATACTTCTGAGCTTTAGAAGATGTTGGTCGAATTTCTCCAATGAGATCCAAAGCCCATCCTTTAAAAGGCCAAGGTTTCACAATCGAGTGAAGTTCATTTGCTGGAACATGTTGAATGCCTGTATGTTTTTGGCATTCTTGGCATCCTTTGGCAAACTCAACACAATCTTTTAGCATAGTGGGCCAATATAAGCCTTGTCGAAACAATAACCATTTCATTTTTTGGCCTACTTGGTGTGCTCCACATGCTCCAGCGTGTGTGGTAGAAAGGGCCACATATGCCTCTGTTTCACATAAGCATTTCAAGAGTACACCTTCTGGCATTTTCTTAAATAGTTCGTTTCCCATCAACACATAACTCAGTGCTCTGTACTTTATCTTTCGTTATGTCGAAGCTGCTGGATTTTATAAATAATCCACTACAGGCTTCCTCCAATCCTGCTCTGTTAGATTGTCTATGAACGATATTTCAAAATTCTCCTGATCAGTATACCCCAACTTTGTGGTCTTTAAGTCTGATGGAAATAAATTGGTGGAAGTTACTCTCCCCCTAACTTCGACTGCTTGTTTAAGCTTTTCTTTCGAAACTTTATACCTAGAAGCAATTTGTGCCAAATCGTTGGCTGCTTGATTTTCTAATCTGGGTATGTGTCGAATGTTAACTGCCTCAAAATTTTTCAACAACCGCCTGGCTATTACGAAATACATAATAAGGTTTTCTTTTATGCATTTATATTCTTTCGTAATTTGTTTTAGGATAAACTCCGAATCTCCCATTATTTCGACTCGAGTTGCCCCCAATTCCAACAACATTTTAAGGCGTATAATTAATGCTTCATATTCAGCCTCATTATTCGAACAATCTCCATCTATTTTGTACTTAAATGTTGTTGGAATTTTATTTGGAGAAATAATAAGGACTCCGACTCTGACTCCATCCTTGTAACGAGATCCATCGAAGTAGAGTTTCCATGGTTCGATCTCCAAATAATTTAGTGATCTTTCTTGTACAGAGTGGTCGACTATAAAGTCTGCAACCACTTGGCCTTTTATAGCTTTAAGAGGCATGGAAGTTAATGAATATTCAGTCAATGCAAGTGCCCACTTGCCAACTCTACTATGAAGAATGGGTTTTGACAACATATACTTGAAAATGTCAAAATGAGACGAGACATAAACATTAACTGGCTTTATATATTGCTTAAGTTTTGTACAAGAAAAATATAGACATAAACACAGTTTTTCAACCTCGTTATATCTAGTTTCTGCATCATTTAAAACTCTACTGAGGTAGTATATGGGCCTTTCGACACCATGTTCGTCCTCCTGAGCAAGCATGCTCCCTAAAGTCTTATATGACGCAGCTATGTACAACCTCATACTTCTACTTCGACAAGGAGGCACCAGAATAGGTGGTTTAGTGAGGTACTCTTTGATTTTGTCGAAGGCCTCTTGATGTTCTTCCTTCCATTCAAATCCTCCTTTGTTGAGTCGAAGTAATGGCGAAAAGGCTTGCATTTTCCCACTAAGGTTGGATATAAATCTCCTTAGGAAATTTATTTTCCCAAGTAGGGATTGCAATTCCTTTTTGTTAATTGGCGCTTTGGCTTGCAAGATAGCTTTGGTCTTGTTTTAATTTATTTCGATACCTTTCTTGTGGACCACAAAACTTAAGAAATCTCCTGCTCTTACACCAAAAGCACATTTCAGAGGATTCATCTTCAAGCCATAACGTCTCATCCTCTCAAAGGATTGTCGAAGATGATCCATATGAGCCTTCCCTGAAACAGATTTGACAACAATATCATCAATATAAATTTGCATAAAAGTGTCAATAAAGTCATGGAAGATCGAATTCATGGCTCTTTGATACGTTGCTCCTGCATTTTTTAGGCCAAAAGGCATCACTACCCATTCATAGGTGCCTAAAGCCCCAGGGCAACGAAAGGCCATCTTCGACACATCTTCTTCAGCAATGAAGATTTGATTGTATCCAGAGTAGCCATCCAGCATACTCATGTATTTGAAACCAGCGGCAGAATCCACAAGCATTTCCGCCACTAGCATTGGATATTCTTCTTTGGGGGTCGCAGCATTGAGATATATGAAATCAATGCACACCCTCAAGGTACCATTTTTCTTTATAACAGGTACAATATTTGCAATCCATTCAACATACCTGGTTGTTCTAATGAACTTGCACTTCAGCAGCCTTTCGACTTCCGTTTTGATTTTTGATAAAATCTCCGGTGCAAACCGTCTTGGAGTCTACTTAACGGGTTTCTTTCCAGACTTTATTGGTAACTGCAGCTCGACCAATCCTCTGTCGATACCAGGCATTTCGTCATAGTCCCACGCGAAGCAATCCTTGAACTCTTTCAGTAATTCAATCATTTCGACCTTGAGTCATGGATCCATCTTTGCGCTTATATATGTGGGCCTGTTCACAGGACCTTCGCCTAGATTTACCTCTTCTAGAGGATCTTGTGCCAACATTATGACATTGTGCGCTAGCGGGTCCTTTTCGAAACCAAGAGGTTCGTCGTCATAGATGGCCTCTAACCTCTGGTCTATAAAGTCTTTCGTTCCTAAGTCGGGAGGCTCAGGATCGAAATCTTTCCCAGGTCCTGTCTTCGACATAACTTGTTCATTGGCCTTGAAAGCCACATATTTAACTTCAGCCTCTAAAGCCGCTATCATTCTGTTTTCGGCCACATAGGCCGAAATCTTTTGGAGAGTTGATGACTCAGTCATCATCATCAAGTTCACTGCCCCAGCCTGTTGGCCGTATATCACTGATTCCTCCAAAGTCTATGTTAGATAAATCTTCTCTATCCCACTGGAAACCATAATCGGAGTGCAGGTATAGAGAGCAGAACACATTTGGAGTTGGAGTCAAATCGAACTCTGGTGGGTTACAAGGCCCTATGTGAGCTAAATTCCTGTCGAAATTATTCTTTCCAACACTATTTATTTCACCCAGGTAGTAACTCTGGTCTGCTTCAATGTTCTCCACAATGCCATCTGGGCGCCACATTATGACCCTTTGGTGCATCGAAGATGGCACTGCTCCAATGCCATGTATCCACTCTCGACCAAGGAGTATATTGTAGTTGGGCTTTGCTGAAATGACCATGAACATGGTGGGTCGAAGGATTGATCCCACCTTGAGGTCTAGTTGAATGACACCTATTGTGGTGCCAATGCCCCCTTCATAGTTGGATAAGACCATGTTGTGTGGCTTTATGTCAGCATCTCCTTTGCCTAACTTTTCTAGCATAAATTATGGTATGATATTAATGGTTTCCCCACAATCAACCAGAATTTTGTTTATGGTTACCTCCCCAACTTTAGCTCTAATGAACAGTGGTTTCAGATGGCTCTTCATTGCCTCTGTTGGGGGTTCAAAGAATGCGTTTTGTTCTTCCACGCATCCATTGTTCATTATATAATAAAACACTGGCTTATGTCTAGCCAGTTCCTATTCAACCATTAGGTCGGTCTCTTTGACTTCAACCTCTCAGTTATATTCTTTGGGCAACACATATATGACATTCACCATGATGTCCAAACTGTCACTAGAGTCGGATTCATCATCATTCGACCCACACTCTTCCGCCCAGGGCATAGGATTTCTCTCCAGAGGCTTCCTTTGTCTTTTCTCCACATTGGTGCTAACCTCTGGATGAGGCCCATCTGCCTCTTTCTCAGCTTTTCGCCGTCTTTGAAACCTTCTCCATTGTGAACGAGACATAGGATTCTTTCCTTTATAGTTTCTCGACACATGGGTCATTTTGTTCAATGCAGAGGCATGATATTCCTTTCTGTAATCTAGCGAGGAACCTCTTGGTACATCGAATGTCTGCCACCTTTCTTCATTTGGCCGTTTTCTTCCCATGGTATTCAGCCAGGTATCAGTAGGCACATTAGTTGGAGGCCTAAAAGTTGGTGGCCTCCTTTCTTGAGTCATGGGTCTTTGTTGATGTCCCCTTCTGGGGTCAAATCGAATTTCTGGACCCATTCTTTGTTGGGCATTGGTACCCTGTTTTGCTTTTATAGTTTGCATCACCTGTATATGTTCAGCGGCCTTTTTATCAAAAATAGAGCTACACCTAGGGCATAGCATAACCTCTGATTTCTTCTTTTGACATCTATGCAAAAAATCTGCCAAATTTTCATCCTCCTTCGGGAATGCAGTTTTGTTTACCTCCTCTTGTCGAAGGGTTTCCTCTGAAACTCTGGCTCCAGAGACTTCGACCATATTAACCTGCAAGTTGCTTTTGGCAGTCAGGTTCATCTTCTGCAATTTGGTCTCCAAGGCTTCTGTCGAACCCTTTGCAGCATCCAAATAAGAACCTGTGATGGTCCTTTTGCTGGAGCTTTCAGTAACTCCTTTGATCAATTTCAGGCCAACAGCAGCCTTTTCGTTTGACGCTTGGTCAACTTCTTTTTTCGAATCCAGGCCTTCAGTGGCCTTTCTCACCCCTTCGATTGTTTTCCTGGAGATACTCCCAGTGAAACTTCCGAAGATGGGTTTTGTGATGAAATCTTCAGACACTTCTACCATATGAATGCCAACTGGTTCGACATAATGAGCTTTTGCTTGTAGTGGGTTTGTGTCGATTTTCATTGCTGGTTTATCAGCAAATTTCAACCTTCCTTCAGTCAGTGCCTGTTGAACGAGATCCCTGAAAAGAAAACATTGTGAGGTCTTATGTCCTAAAAAATTATGATATTTACAAAAACCTCTTTTCTTTCTCTATTCTAAAGGAGGCAATTCGGCCCCTGGGGGCACTATCATCTGTCCATCTTTAACTAATAGATCGAATATTTCGTCACACTTGGATAATTCGAAACTATACGTTTTCTTAGGAAATTTATCACTGCTTTTCTCAGGTTCCACAGGATTTTTTCCATTTGATGGCACCAACAATTTACAAGCATATGGTGGTCCATTTTTTAATTCAACCAGATCAATTTTGCCTTCTTCGATATCTACAGGATCACTATATGTCTCTGGATCATCATCATCCATTTCGACATAAGCTACCATTTCTCGTCAAAGAGTTTTAGCAGTTTTAGCCTTTTCAGCCTTAAGGCGTTCTACTTGTCGAACCCTATCAGCAAGTTGGGCCATATCTCTTAGGTATTGTGTATCCAACTTTTTCCTAATCGAATAATCCAGGCCACCTGCTGCTATTTCAACTAATTCATGCTCAGGTACTTGGGTAAAGCATCTGGATTTGAGTAGTCGGAATCTATTTAGATATTCATCAATTGGCTCAGTGAACCTTCTTTTTACACTAGCCAATTCTTATAGACTTATCTTAGTTTGACCCATGTAAAATTGTTCATGGAACAATCTTTCTAATTGGTTCCAGTTGTGGATCGAATTGGATGGGAGGGTAGTGAACCAAGTAAAATCATTTTTAGTTAATGAACTTGGGAAGTATTTGATTATAAGGTTTTCATTATTTTCTATTTCTTCCGCCTCTATCAAATACCTAGCCACATGTTCGACAATCGACTCTGTCGGATCCCCCGAGAATTTAGTGAATTTTGGGACTTTACCCCTAGGTGGTAAGTCCGTTTGCAGAATATATTCTGACAATGGGGATGTAAAGTTTGGTCTATGGAAACCAACATTCATCCCGTTTTGAAGCATGATTCTCTCGATCATAGCGGTTAAATTATTATCCGCCCCATAGTTCTGGTGTCGAACTTGTTGTATTAACTCGTCATCATTTTGGTTTCTATTATCCAGAATGACGCCCTGATCGATTTCTCGATGGTTTCGAGGTATCTCTAATCTTGGTTGATCTACTTCGATCCTTGGAACTTCGGGGTTTGGATTAATGGTCAAATCTTCTTCCATGATTACCCCTTGGTTTAATCTTATTGGTACCCTATAGGGGTGTCGAACAACTTGCGGTAGTTGAGCAACTTGAGGCACCCCAAAGAACTCAGCCATGCGCGTTATTTGCGTTGTCATCTGTTGATTCGACTGCATGGCAGTCTGAATGAGGGGATTTAGTATTGTACTTAGAGTTTGTGCTAACATTTGTACCATTTCATGGTTACTTTCGTCCATCTGTTGCCTCAAAACTGCTGTCGAAGCGTTTGTGAGACTTGGTATCATATGAGATGGCCCTCCTAAAAATTAGTTTCTACTGGCTCCAGATCCCTATAATGGTGATGTGGCATTTACCAAAGGTTCTGAGAAAGTAGATGCAGCATTCATAAGGCTAGACATTTCAGTAGTTGGCATGCCATATGGCTGTTCTTGACCCATCCAGGTTGTCGAAAAGCCTGGGGGTACAGTTGATCGAGACCCTAGGTTCATCCTTGGTGGGGGTGTTCCTGAAGGACCTCTTGGACCCATATACGTAAGTAAGGGTCCAATTTGATTCATGGTTAACGCTGGTATGGATCCGACATAAGTTGGGATATTCCCTTCGACAACAGTAGTAACTGTTGTTCCTGTGATCGGTGGAGGTATTTCTCCATGGTTTGGCTCATTAGCCATACGACTCTCTCCGCTTTCTTTCCTAACAGTATATTTGTTGGTTATTCTACCACTTCGTAATAACATGCAATGTTATAACTTTACAGGAAAAAACACAATAACCGTGGCTTTGTTTGTGAGGGCTTAATACGTATCATTTCCATATATCATCAATAAAAGCATTGGACGTTTTCTTGCATTACGAATTTTGCGCTCCTTGTTTTTCTTTTATATTTTGCAAAACAACTATTGTCTTACACACACTCACATATCATATACAGGTCCACATCCACTCTGGATCCCACTGATAACGACTCTACTACTGCCAGTTATGACTTCGAAAGTCCGATCAACCAAGTCGAGGACGAAGGTGAGGATGATTGTGAAGTGCCTGGGGAACTTGCTAGACTGTTACTTCAGGAAGAGAGGGCCATTCATCCGCATGAAGAGCCAGTGGAAACAGTAAATCTGGGTACAGAGGAAGACAAGAAAGAGGTCAAGGTCGGTGTAAATCTGGAGTCTAGTGTCAAGCGACGGTTGATTCAAATGCTGCGTGATTATGTTGAGATCTTTTCCTGGTCTTATGAAGATATGTCTGGGTTGGATACTAATATTGTGGTTCACCGCCTGCCCACCAAGGAAGACTGTCCTCCAGTGAAACAGAAAGTTCGCCGAATGCGCCCAGAGATGTCTGAGAAAATCAAGGTTGAGGTCATGAAATTGTTTGATGCCGGTTTTCTAGCAGTTACTTCTTACCCGCAGTGGGTTGCCAACGTGGTTCCAGTGCCGAAGAAGGATGGTAAAGTTCGTATGTGTGTGGACTATAGGGATCTGAACAGGGCGAGCCCCAAGGATGATTTCCCTCTGCCTCATATCGACATTCTGGTTGACAACACCGCACAGCATAAGTTCTTCTCCTTTATGGATGGTTTTTCCGGTTACAATCAGATTAAGATGGATCCGGAAGACATGGAGAAGACAACATTCGTTACGCAGTGGGGTACCTTTTTCTACAAAGTCATGCCTTTCAAATTGAAGAATGCTGGGGCAACGTATCATCGCGCAATGGTCGCTTTGTTCCACGACATGATCCATCATGAGATTGAGGTATACGTCGACGAGATGATTGCAAGGTCCCAGACTGAGGAAGAACATCTTGACCACCTTCAGAAGCTATTTGACAGGTTGAAGTTGTACAAGCTGAGGTTAAACCCGAACAAGTGCACCTTCGGAGTGAGGTCTGGTAAGCTGCTGGGTTTCGTCGTAAGTGATAAAGGTATTCAAGTGGATCCTGCAAAGGTGAGGGCTATACAGGAAATGCCAGCTCCCCGAACAGAAAAAGAGGTCAGAGGCCTTTTGGGACGTCTGAATTACATTGCCCGATTCATTTCACACCTGATTGCTACTTGTGAGCAAATCTTCAAGCTACTGAAGAAAGATCAAGTGGTAAGATGGAATGATGAATGTCAGGCCGCTTTCAAAAGGATCAAGGAATATCTCCAAGAGCCACCTATTCTGATGCCTCCAGTTGAAGGGAGACCTTTGATCCTATACTTGACAGTACTCGACAATTCAATGGGGTGCGTGCTAGGGCAGCATGACGAGTCTGGCCGAAAAGAGCATGTTATTTACTACCTTAGCAAAAAGTTTACCAACTGCGAGACCCGATACTCGTTGCTTGAGAAAACTTGCTGCCCTTTGGCATGGGCTGCTCGATGGCTGAGACAGTATATGCTGACTCACACTACTCTATTGATATCAAAGATGGATCCAATAAAGTATATCTTCGAAAAGCCTGCCTTGTCCGGAAGAATAGCAAGATGGCAGATGATCTTGAATGAGTATGACATCTAATACACGACCCAAAAAGCAATCAAGGGGAGTGTGTTGGTAGATTATTTGGCACATCAGGATGTGGATGATTACCAGTCTATGAACTTCGAATTCCCAGATGAGAATATCATGTTGGTGACTGAATGTGAGACACCTGGACCGGATGAAGGACCTGAGGAGGGATCCCGATGGTCTATGTACTTTGATGGAGCTTCAAACACTTTGGGTAATGGCATTGGCGCCGTGATCATATCTCCTGAAGGCTCTCATACTCCGTTCACCGCCCGACTATGTTTCAACTGCACCAACAATATGGCGGAGTATGAAGCGTGCATCATGGGTCTTCGAGCAGCAATTGACCTAAGGATTAAGTTCTTGAGTGTATTCGGAGATTCCTCTCTCCTGATCTGTCAGATCAAAGGCGAGTGGGATACGAAGCACCCAAATGTTATTCCTTACAAAGAGTATGTATTGACGTTGCTTCCACATTTCGAGGAGATAACCTTTGAACACTTCCCAAGAGAGGAGAATCAGTTAGCGGACGTGCTAGCTACGATGTCTTCTATGTGTAAAGTCAGGTGGGACAATGAAGCTCCCCAGATTACCATTGAAAGGTTAGACGAACCTGCACACTGCTTTGACATTGAGACTGAAGAGGTGGCAGATAAGCCTTGGTTTCACGAGGTAAAGAGGTATCTTGAGGCTCAGGAATACCCCGAGGGTGCATCCGTTAATGATAAAAAGTTTATGAGGAGGTTCGTGGCAAAGTTCTTCGTCAGTAATGGTATCCTTTACAAGCGTAACCATGACTCAACCTTGCTACGATGTGTGGATAAGAACTATGCAGAAAAGATCATGGTAGAGTGTTTACCGTTGTTTTTGTTAAACAACCGCTGGTCTCTAAAAAAGGTAAGTTTTTGGTTTACTTGCGGGATCGACCAAACTAATCCCAGAACATATGCTAATCTTTATGTAAAATGAGTGTGAGAAGGAAGAACGCATGTTCGACCCAGGGGAGAGATGTTTAAGATTGTTGAACAGTAAATAAAAGCATAAAAATGCAAGTAAAAGAAGTAAAAGAAGTAAAAGATAACTTTGCAAGATAATGGTAAAGTAAAGTAAAAAGACTTTGATTAAGTAAAAAAGGTGTTTCTAACGTACATTGCTCTGCTTTTTTCCTTTCTCACACAGTAGTTACTTGGATAATATTTGAGAGATTTTGTACTAAAAGTTGCACACCCTAGAAATTACACAAACTTCTTAATTTATACTAAAAATAGGTAACCGTCGAGGGGACATTCTGCGCTAGGATGAAGACAAGTGTCTCCTGCATGCCTCTCGACCCACAGCCTTTTTCCACGTTTCCTTCCCTTAGACGCTGATGAAAACCACCTTTCCCTCCAACAATTCAAATTTCAAAATGGTCTTCGTCCCATGTGCCAAGGTGCGAACACTTCCCTTCAGTCGAAACAACCTGCATCTGCCTCGGCCGAATGAACCTTTGGTCAAAGATTTCTTATTATATCTTGGATCCTTTTCCTTAATTTATCTCATGCGTCAAATTACACCTCCTGGTGTAGTTCATTTCCAGTTGTTTGGTCAAAGAGACCATATATAGCAAGTGTCGAATTTGGGAGCCAACATAGAGTTACATGAAGGTACTTTCGGAACTCATTTCAATGGACATACCATGGCAAAGAAAATCCTTTGGGCATGATATTATTGGTCTACCATGGAAGCCTATTGTTATCAGCATTCTCAAACATGTCATAAGTGCCAAGTCTATGCTGATAAGGTGCACATACCTCCGGTTCCTCTGAATGTCTTGACAGCTCCTTGGCCTTTTGCAATGTGGGGCATCAACATGATCAGCAAGATCAGACCTACTGCGTCCAACGGGCATCGTTTCATCCTGGTTACAATTGATTACTTTATGAAGTGGGTTGAAGCAGCTTCCTTTGCTACGGTAACCAAGAACGTCGTGGCACGGTTTATTCGGCACAATCTGATCTGTCGATATGGTTTACGATAGAGGATCATTACGAACAATGGTACAAATCTCAACAATAAAATGATCACCGAGCTCTGCAAGAAGTTCAAGATACAGCATCACAACTATTCTCCTTACCGGCCGAAGATGAATGGGGCTGTTGAAGCGGCTAATAAGAACATCAAGAAGATTGTGCAGAAGATGACGGTGACATACAAAGACTGGCACGAGATGTTACCATTTGCTCTTCATGGTCACCGTACCTCAGCGCAGACGTCAACATGGGCAACCCCCTACTCTTTGGTATATGGTATGGAGGCAGTCTTGCTCATTAAAGTTCAGATACCCTCTCTTTGGATTATGAAGAATGCAGATTTGAGCGAAGATGACTGGATTCAGACCCGACTTGATCAGCTGAACTTAATCTATGAAAATATACTTACTGCTATTTGTCATGGTCAAACGTATAAAAAACGGATGATCAAGGCATTTAACAAGAAAGTCAGACGACAAGAGTATCAAGTTGGGGATCTGGTGATCAAGCGCATCATCCTACCACAAGGTGATCCCAGGGGCAAATGGACCCCTACGTACGAAGGGCCATTTGTGGTTAAGAACATTTTCTCAGGAGGAGCTATGATTCTAACCACCATGGATGGTGACGACCTTCCTCACCCCGTCAATGCAGACATAGTGAAAAGATACTACGCATAATCAAAGACCCGCTAGGTCGACTGGCCTAGGCAGAAATAAGGGCTTCCCGACGAACCAAAAGGGTTCGGGCAAAAATAAGGGATGAAATTGAAAAATTATACACCCGACAAGTCGAAAACCTGAAAAGGCGACTTGGGAAAAAAGGGTATCCCGGTGGACTGAAAACCCGAAAGGGAGGAACAGGCAAAAATTAGGGATTAAAGCGTAACACCATGTCTCATTGGATCATCTTGCAATCAGACTTTGGTATCGACTATCAAGCTCGGACGACACTAATCAGTCAGATCTACCTTCAACTAAGAAGCAAAGTGATGAGATGCTCAAGAATATAAAGGCAATAGTAGAGGTGGAACCCAGTGGGATTGTTCACATAGCTGTTTTTCTTTGTTTTTCACAAACTGTATAAATTCTATTATTTGGCGGCGCTCTCTTACTAGGAGGTCAGCCTCTTGTCCAAAAGACGCCTATTTACAGGCCAAACTTCAAAGTCAATACAATTCATTTTCACAAAGAAATTTCAAATTGTTTTCCTTTTTTATGTTTTGTTTTGCAAGAACGTCCAATGTTAATTTTTGATATATGCATTTCACATTAATTGCTGCTCATAAATATTTACATGCGAAACAAAAGACGATTACTTGTAATATCAGGAACAGGGGCAAATAAGAAATTGTCCAGACCTTACAGTTGCTCTGTCCACCAGGTACATGGATAGATTTAGATGAAGAATATGAGTAAGGTACATTCACTCCCCGCAGGGTAAGAAAAAGACAATAGTGTTAAATCTCCCCAGCTGAGGCTCGCAACCACAAATGAGTCGGTAAGATTCTCCCTAAGCAGAGTTTATCTATCATCAGCACTGGAAAATTATCCCTAGTAGAGGCTGGAGGATTGTCCCCAATAGAGCCTAAAAGGTTATCCCCAGTGAAGTCGCAAGTGGAAAATCATCCCCAGCGGAGTTCATTCCTTTCACAAACAGAAACTCAATTCCCAACAGAGTTTCATTATCGCCAACAATGTTAATTCATCCCCGGCTAAGGTTATTCTTCCAAATCAACAGATCCTCCTGCAGAGTATATCCTCCCCAAAGAGTCACTTCCTCACAAGTTTATTCCCCAGCGAAATTATCCTCTCCTGCAGGTTTATTCTCACAATCATCTTCATTCACTATCCCCAGCGGAAACGAAGAATTCAACTTTGTTTTCCATCAGCAATCCAGGATTTATTTTCCCCCAGCTAAAACATCACATTTCCATACATCATGACATGCATACACATGATACAACACAATCTCATTTATTTTGAGAACATCATTACCTGATACATATCATGCATTACATACAGCTAACCTTTACCTTTCAGGAAAGATACAATCAAATTCTCACAAAATTCAAGCTGTGAAGCCCGGGTACGACTGGATAATAGTTTAAGCCCCAGTTGAATACGGACGACCGGAGCTCCTAAAATTCAACTTTCCTTTTCAATAGAGATGATTCCTCAGTTGAATACGGACGACTGAAGTTCCTAAAATTCAACAGAGATGATTCCTCAGTAGAATACGGATGACCGAAGTTCCTAAAATTCAACAGAGATGATTCCTCAGTAGAATACGTACGACCGAAGTTCCTAAAATTTGACAGTGATGATTCCTCAGTAGAATACGGACGACCGAAGTTCCTAAAATTCGACAGAGATGATTCCTCATTTGAATACGGACGACCGAAGTTCCTAAAATTCAACAGAGATGTTTCCTCAGTAGAATACGGACGACCGAAGCTCCTAAAATTCAATCGAGATGTTTCCTCAGTATAATACGGACGACTGAAGCTCCTAAAACTAAACCTTTCTCAAGATAGAGAACATCATTCCCCAGTGGAATCTTCTTAGAATAATGGACGACTGAAGCTCCTAAAATTCAGCTTTTCTCAAGAAACAGAGACGACTCACCAACAGAATAACGGACGACGAAGCTCCTAAAATTCTACTTCTTTCAACAAAGATCAGACTTCCCCAGCGGAATCTTCCTCAACGACAGGTATACAAGCTCCCGCTAAGGAATCTCTTATGGGATTGACACTCCTTCGGATGGCATCTCTAAGCCCATCTCCCATCAGCAATTTCCCAAATGGCATCTGTAAGCCCATTCCCGACATCACAAGACAATTACCACTTCATGCGAGTGCAAATTTCTGGGCACTCTAGTGTTCAATCATCTTCCACCTTCGGATTACGAAAGACACGAAAGCCAATCTACATCCTCAGGTCTAAGAAAATTTAACAGGGGCAGCTGTTGTACCCCAAAATTTGCCCTGCCATATTTCTCAAAACATTTTAAGAAAAACCCCCAAGTTGCTCAAGGTAGTCCAAGGGTTGACAAGACAAGCTCTCTCCTAAGGCAGTCTACCTCAAATTAGGGTTTCATGTTGCATCAAGATACTTGAGTCCAAGTGATCCCAAATGCTCACCAATGTCCTAATATGTTCTCAAGACCATCCATGTCAAGTTTCAAGCCTTTCAGAGGAAGTTTGCTCAGTCAATTGCTCAAAGGCCTGAAAATCGACTATGCTAGGGCAAAAGTCAATTGTGGCCTACATACAGTCAAACTTCAAGATTTTTAGTCAACATCATCAATTTGAAGTACATTTCATCACTTAATCAAGGGTTGATCATGATTCATCAAGGATTGCTCATAATTCATCAAGACTCAAAAGTTGCTAAATTAGGGTTTTGTAGGAAAAGTCAACCCAACTTTGACCAAGCATAAAGTTTTCATAATTTATGATAAATGACCCATCCAAAGCTCATTTTGAATAGGATGCAATTACCTACAATCCATTTTCAGCTGCCAATTTCAAAATATTCACTCACAAGAAGTTATGAATTTGGACATTATTGGTCATTTTGAAAAGTCAACAAAAACACCTTTTTTGTCAAAGCTTCATACATGAGAGTGGAATATAAATTTGATATCAGACAAAAATGGTTGATTATAGGACATCTCAAGCTTTCTAAAAAGTCCAAGAACACCTCCAAAGAGTCAAAATTGAGGAAGTTATACATTGGTGAAGTTGGCCTTTTTTGCAAAATTGCCAAAAGTCAACTATGCCTAAAACTTCAAATTTTGCCAAATGGGCCCAATCTTTTTCACTTGTTTTGAGTTAGCAACATAGTCCACAAGCTCTAGACCTTTCCACTTGTCATTATCATGTTTTTATTATTTATTTTGATTTTGATTTGATTTAAATCAATTTAAATCAAAATAAATCATATAAAATCCAAAATAATGAAAACAAAAGATTTTGTGCTTGTTTCAGGCTTTAATTTACAGCTAGGATCAAATCAAACTCGTGTAAAGGCTTAGGGTGGACAAAAAGATTGAATGAGTCCAATTTTGGAAAGATTTTTATCGTGTATCAAATCAAGATCCAATGCATTGATGAAGGAATATTGGGATCAGTTATCAACCCTAATTCAGTCCTTGGTACATATAAAAGCGAGCCAGACTCAAAACTGGGTTAGAAAGAGGCGCATGAACAAGAATCAAACTTGGAAAAATCAAGAAAAAGTGGTGAATCGAATTTGCACTTAGAGGCCAATAAAAGACTCTTTGCCGATCCCAATCGATTCCTGGGAGTCTCAGCGAGCTAAAGCAATCCAGACCAAGCATTTTCAGGCCCTACATCTCACTGTAAGGTCATCACGACATCTCTTATTTTTTGAATTCGAATCTCATGATATAGGCATTGTTAGGACGAATTAATCATATATTGTTAATCCATGGAACATATGCAAGCTTTCTGTATTGTTTAATTGCATTTATATGGCCTATATGAGATTTCACCATTGTTAGGGTTCATAGCTTCGAATTAGGGTTTTTGCTTGCAGGTGAAATTAGCTTTCATGAGTGGTACCATCAGGATCAGAAAGACGAGACGAGTCCAACCATGGCATTAGATGTCATTTATATGGCTCAAGGAGGATTTTGGAATGAGCCCTGTCAATAGCCACGGACAAACGTCCGTAGGTAAAAGTTTGAAACTTTTACCCACGGAGAGAGGAAGAAGACGACCAGCTGGCGAACGATCATTGGCTATTCAAAATTTCGCATGTGGATCTGATACAAAAGGTATTTTAATATTTGTTTATTATTTTTCATTATATGTACAGTAAGAACAATTGACCCAGTGGTAGCCAGGCAAGCTTTAAGGCGCTGGAAGCTTGAGGTCAGGGGTTCGACCCCTGCCTCCAGCATTTGCTCTTTTTCTTAATTCCTTTCAGGCGATTCAGTGCGTGCACAAGCCAGGAGACTACCATACTCCCTCATCATCAATGATGCCAAGTGTCCTGAGGCCAAATCTGATGGCCATCCAGGAGGGAACACCAAAAGCCAAGTCAAACGGACCTCACCATTATTGGGCCTAGAATCTGCTCCTCACACCCCCTTATTGCAGGCTCATTCTCACTTTCTTTCTTTTTTCTTTTATTTATTTATTTCATTTAATTTAATTTACTTATTTACTAACCATTAATTATTTTCTTTTTATCAAAAAAATCATAAAAAATATTTTTCATCAATTAGACTTAGGTATTTTTTATCAATAAATTTATTAACTTAATTAGATTTAATTTTAGGTAAAACTTTAATTATTTTGTAAATAACTTAAAAATAATTAGAATAAATAGGTTTTATTGCTAACTTAATTATATTTTATTTTTTCCTAAAATAACCAAAATAACCAAAAATAGGTCATTTTATTATTTTCATTAATTAATTAATTAACCAATTAATTTGTACATTAATTTTGAGACTTAATTCTTTTCTTAAAAAAATAACTAAAAACAACAAAAAACAAGTTTTCTTTTCATTAGGATAGAAGGGTCAAAACCCTAGTTCGCATTCGATCTAATTTGTCATCGCGCGCTTTATTTTATTTTTTATCCCAATTATTGTATCTGCTCACAGTTTGTAATAGTTTAAATTAGGACGTTTATTTACATTTATCGCTTCATTTTCAAAGGGTTTGTTTTTGGCTATGTAAATACCTGAAGCCTTGTAATAGCGTAGTTTAATTTCCACACTTTAAATTCCGCAAAATATTTAACTGTTAGATGTATGATATAGGATGCATGACAAGAATGTATGTTTGAAACTTTAAAACAGTTAGATAACCCTAAACATGTGCAAAGATAAATAATCTGAAATTGAATCACTCGCACATGCGCACTCCTAGGGTACACTCCCACTTGGTTGCCTTCGGTAAACGGTCATTAAGTATATGATGCTTTAGTGGTTGTTCTCTTGTCTAAACAAAGATCAAAGTCGCGCTCGGAAAGTTGCCTCAGAATTATTGCCTCGATTATTGATCTTAAGACATTAGGGTTACTACTAAGACGTCCTAACATTGCTTTAGTGACCGTACATCCCTCTTTCGAATTGACCCTCAAAACTCCAACGACGGTGCTACCTACTCACTAATAGTGGGATAGCACTGTCTAAAGGAAACAAGCATAGAATGATTCTTTTTTTCGAGTAGGTAGATTAACTCTTAAGTACTTGCTCAGACAAAACAAGTTTTTCCACACTTACACTTCTTTACAAAACAAAGTTTTCAAAAAAACACTTCATTACACTCTTGAAGACAGAAGCAAGAGTTAAATCGAGGTCAAAACAAAAACTTTTTCAAAGCACACAAACACAAAGAAAACAATTTTGAAAATGATGAGCAAGTACCTAAGAGCCCATGGAAAACCATGGATAGAAAGCGTTCTAATACCTTCCCTTTCTATAATCTACCCCCGTACTCAGAAATATCTCAAAAAAGGAATTTTTCTGTGCTTTTTTCCTTTCCTTGTTGGATAAAATAAAATTCGGTGGCGACTCTTGCTTACCGCGACATTTTTCAAACACAAACGCAAAATGCAAACCAACATTTCAAAATAGTCTGATTCTGGCCACTGTATCACATGTATTATTGGCCCACCATGCAGAACGATGCAAAAGATCATGTAAAGAAATGCGACAACTGCCAACTACACATGGATATGCACTTACCCCCCCTCCCCCCAAAGGAGCTCAGTTCCATCTCTTCCCTCTGGCCCTTTGCCTGGTGGGGGTTAGATCTCCTCGGGCCGTTCGTGGTGGGTAAAAATCAAAATAAATATTTGATAGTAGATGTCGACTACTTCACCAAAATTTATAGAGGTAGAAGAATTGGCTAAAATTACCGCCTAAAACATCCTTTGCTTCTACAAGAGAAAAATCCTTGCTCGGTTTGGCATCCCACAAGCGATTGTCACCGACAACGAGACCTAATTCACAAACCAGACCTTTCAAGAATTCAACGCCAAGTTGGGCACCACGCAACACTTCGCCTCTGGCGAGCATCCCCAGACAAACGGCCAGGCCGAGTTCTCGAATAAGGTAACACTCAGGGCTCTCAGATGAAGGTTAGATGAAACCAAGAAAAGATGGGTCGAGGAGCTGTACAACATACTCTGGGGATACTGAATAATAGCAAACTCATCCACCAGGGAGACTCCTCTCTGACTAGCTTATAGAACTGAGACCGTCATCCCCATAGAGATCGAGGAACCTTCAAGAAGAACTGAAGCTCCCCTAGACGAGGAGATGAACGATGTCATCCTACGGGAAGAACTAAATATGACCAAAGAAATCTGAAGAGGAGCGGCCCTATGAGAAGCCTCTCTCAAACAAAAAATAGCCTTGCGCTACGACACCAAAGTGGTATGATAAGAATTCAAGGTCGACAACCTTGTCTTAAAGAGAAATCACAAAGAATCTCGCGAAGGCAAACTCACAGCAAACTGGGAAGGCCTCTATCGCGTCTACCCAAAAACAGGGACCGAGGCGTACTACTTAGAAAATCTACAAGGGGAACAACTTGCTCTACCACGGAGCACTGAAAAGCTAAAACAATATTATAGTTAAAACACTGAGCAATCGGCGAGCATCATCAATAAGACGAACTCATCCAGGCTTGACCACACGTGTATTCCTAGGTACAAGCATGGCACGCCAATTTGAATGGAAGGGTGAGACTCCATTTTTTTGACGAGCGAACACTCAGCCTGAAATGGATAACTCGACCGAGCTCCATCGTCGTGCTACCACACTGACACAACACCTAACTCATGATAGGAAATTCATGCTGCCGAGCTCGTGTCCTTGAAACGAGACCCGAGTTCCGGCCCATGCCCGATATTCACCCTGGCCGTTTGACCAGTTTCCCCACACTAGAGAACACGCTAACTAACGAGCTAATCCCCATTGAAAACTCAGCCAATAAAAAGCGTCTCAAGCAGATGAGCATACAATGAACATGCAAAAACAATCAAAAATATAAAAGTGACACAATCACATACAACAAATGACCACCGCAGTCGAAAATTTAACATACAAACATTAAGGACACTATTGTACAAACTTTGAAAAAAGGGAGGCCCCTGGCCCCCATCCAACAAAATAACTTCGTGGCCACGAGGACCACAATTGTTCGAAACTTAAAACTAAACGGGCTAGGACCCGAATAATGAAGATACATCAATATGGCACACAAGTTGGAAAAAAGAAATAACTAAAAGTAATCAAGTATCTGGCTGGGGATCCTCCTCGGTAATAGTCTCTTGACGCGACGACTCTCCAACAGGAACATCCTTAACACCTCTGAGATACTAAGGGATTACAATATGGCCATCTTCCATATAATAGTGGAAACTCATCCCAGTTATATTCAATTTGATTGTAGGGTTCAGAACCCAAAGCTGCTTCACTGTGTTGTCAAAGCTCCCCTTGATAACGACCAGAGCATCATTAAACGTCAACTGTAGGCGGACAAATAGATCAGCTCGGGTCTTTAAACCTTTGGCTTCTTATAGCTCATCCTCGGCGGGAGCGACTTCAACATTCAAGGCCGCCACATGCTTGTCAGAATCCTTCTTCTCGAGCAAAAGCGCCTTGTGATCCTTGAAGAGTTTCCCCAACCTGTCCTATACTTCCTTCTGGGCAGTCTTCTCATCAGCATACTCCTTCTCACCTTCGGCCAGCTTCGCTCGCAGCTTCCTCACCTCTACCTCCATGGAAGTACCCCCTCAGTGTACGCCACAACCATCTCTAAGACCCTCATGATGGCCCCGACATCCTAGGGCAACACTGTCCTCTTTACCGAGTGATCTAGCTCTTCGAGCAGAAGGGATTCACCCCGAAGAAGATACATAGAAGAACCCTCTAAGAAAGACCTGTCATGCCAACAAGGGGGCAACTCATATTTTCCTTTCTCCCTCTCCCCGATAAGATCCATAGTACCCTCATTGTGCTGCCTCTTATGCCTCGAGGACACATAGAGAGGAGAAAAATCCATGGTGGATGCCCTGTCTATGAAGCGCCCGATCCCAACATAGGGTCCACGTCAGGCGAGGAGGCCTTGACGCCCTTCTGTGCCTTCTTCAGGTTGGAAGCAGTCGTCCTGGCCAAGCGCTCCAAGGCGGGATTCATCTTATCTGCAAGGAATTGAAAAAGAATGATAAGCAAAATAGAAGAATATATTTGTCATGCAAACAAAGAACATTGAATCATAAGACGGATACCAAGATACACCATAGGGCCCTCGCTCTCGAGGAGCTCCTTAACACTTATCAAACCCTGGTCGTAAGCCTCTTGTCTGTTTTTATCAACAAATGGCTTCCCCCTCTACCCGCATGACGGATGGGAGGGAACCCCGCAAAAAATGCGTATAGATGATCAGAGCTGGCTATGTCCTCGACACCAAGCTGATCTTTCTTCCAAATATAGACGCCAGACCCCCTTTCACAATGCTTTTCGGCCCAGTGAAAAGGAAACTTAGGCACCACCTTGTTCGCATGTTTTCCCTCCTCGGTCAAAACGGGAGCCCCCTCCCCGTCGTACGCAGGGACAACCCAAAAGACACTCAACAACACCCTCTCTGAGACGGGCTAAACGAGCACAAATGTTTCCTTAAAGAAGCGGACTGACTTCAGGTACGCCTTAAAAATCTTTATGTTCACCTACTTCAGAGCGACCCAACCATATTGGACACCAAATGACTGACTCTGAAGATGGAAACAGTAGAAGAACAAAGGGACAGTGGCCCCGACACCCAAATAGTCACACACAATCTTGAAAGCCCAAAGGAAGGCGATTGAGTTTGGATGCAGCTGAGACGGAGCCAGACGATGATGCTTGAAGACCACCACTTGGAAGTCTGAGAAAGGAAGACACAAATCCATCTCCTTGAACATGATCTCGTACATAGGGAACCGACGAGGTTCAAACTGCGAGCAGATCCGACTCTTCTTGTTGGGTATGTAGATTTCCCATTGCTCTTCAGCACCCTCTCTGTCCATCTCCAGATCAAACAAGGTGAATATCTCATCAGGATGCTCAATAAAGCAGGAGACATACCTCAACGGGCCCGACTCAACCCAATATAGTGAACCTTCCTCGACCACAGGCGTGTTGGGACCCTCTTGATCAACATGAGTCACCTCCATGTTCCCCTCAACATCCTGATTACCAGGCATCTCTAGCTCCAGTTCTCCCAGCAAGGATTCATACGCCCTCGAAGTGCTCGCCTCGCCAGACGTACTCTCGGCAGAACTTCGGGAAGAACCACTAGGCTCATTGAGAAACTCGTCATCGGCGTTACCAGTCATTATTCTTGAAAAGCATAGGATAGAGGTGAGTTTGACATTAATCTCAAAACCACCATTCGACCACTAATTGAGTGAAAGGGAACTAAGGAACAAGGACCATATCCCTGACCAAAGCCATCACTTAGGCGTCTAGCAGACAATCATTCCCCATTGACAAAATGAGCTGAGATTGACAGGAATGCTCAAAGTCACCGATAAGAATCATCTACGATTCATCATAAATGCCTCTACTATTCTAGGATCGTCCAGGAATAACCTATGGTGGCTCCGGTGATTCCAACCCATACAACCATCGTCTACCACCAACACTCTCTCAAGAAGTTCCTAATAAACAATGCCCTAAGCCCTAACCACATGCATTTTCTAAGGAAAAACCTTAAAATCTAAACTATAACGAAAGTGACAATCACAAAAACAAGGGGAGTCAAAGAAAGCTTACCGGATTGAGTAAAGGAACGGCGATAATAGACGTCAACGAATGGCGGAACAAAAAAAGATCTCAGAAACATATGAAGTCGAGCAGGTATAGATGAAGTTGGGCAAGAACGAAGGTATCGAGCAGCTGAAAGACAGGCGAAAAGTATATATGGAGATCTCTCCCCTCTTTTTATAGGCCGGGCTCAGCAGTCCATGGGCGAACACACGCTTAGGGAACTCTAAAGGCCATCCTCATTATGCCCTAGTCTCTAGGCCAACCATCATCACGCCTATCTGACAGCACGTGGCTCGATGCATGTGAAGCATGCAACCTCTCCAGATTCCTCTCCCCTGTAACCAAACACCAGGAAAATTTCCAAACTCCTCGCACTACATTGATTCTTGAAACAAATCACTCAATTGTTCCCTTACTAGCGAGGCAAATGCGACGAACATCATTTATACCCCTTAAGAAATATTAACCAAGAAGCATCCATGTTTTGCAGGCTGATTCTAAGTCATCACTCCTGTGCTCAAAAGCAACAACTTGGGGGGCTCATGTTCTGTACTAGCCCAATGACTAGAATTGGCCCAATCCACTTCTACCCTTGGCACGGCCCAACAACAGTGGCCCAACATTCTGATCCACCATCTCCATTAGCACACAAACAGATATTCCCGATATGCACACCTGACCTAGTTAGTTGTTGTCTCTCGCCAGCCCGTCACATGTCGAGCAGATACCCAGGAAATGTCCATAACAACCATCTGCCCATAATTTGCCTCCTCCTCGGATCCAATGAATAGTTACTGGCACACCTGCCCCGTTTTGACCGAGTCCTAACAGTTACCTATTTTTGCGGATCCGTATATCTAGGCCCAAAAATAGGGAACAATGGCCAAGCGTCGGGGGCCAGGTATTAATTATACATCTTTGAAACCCTAATACTTTACTTGTATCTCTTTTCTACCACACTTACTTGATTATCAGAGTGCCTTGCAGGTACAATCCCCTTTTCTCCTCAACTTTCTAGCCCGTCAAAGATCATCCTTTGACTAACTTGCAGGTTTTAATCAATCAGTAAGATACGTGGCGCCGTCTATGAGAAACTATCTTCCCTGTTTTCTATTCCCCAGAATCTGAAGACCAAATATCATCCTCATTCATCAATCATGGCCGACCATGATGATCACCAACTATCTGGAAATATTGTGCTCTCCCCAACACGCAAGATCGACGGAAGCCAAGGGAACCCTCACCTTAAGGATAACTTCGGTGCCTGTGACAGACATACTGCGTCCTCATATTCCATCAAAGCAGATCGCGACAACAATTTATTCTTTGACTAACAGTTTCCCAAGAACCCTATCAAAGACCAGCCCGAGATTCCACAACTGGTCCCATTTCCGTAGAACGCCGACCCAATAATAACATCACTAATCAATGATCTTAACTAAACCAAATCCCTCATCCTGCAGCAGAGCAAAGGGATGGGGGTTCTGGAGTGGAAACATTCAAGGTCTCCCCCCTTGGAGATACCGATGACATAACTCCTCCAACATATCGCTTCCCCCTGCCGGGAGTCCTCCAAGAAAGGAAAGGTTCAGCGTTTTTTCACGCAAGAAACATAATCCAGCATCTCACAAAAAGAATAAAGACTCCCCACTTTCCAAGAAAATGAAGAGCACTTGGAAAGACGATCGCAGCAGGTCACTATCACCCAAACCAAGGCGACAAGGGCGGAGCCCCTCCCCTCGACGAGATAACGATGCTCGACGAGGAAGGAACCACCTTTCCCCGCCATCACCACCTGGAGAGACTGATGACGACGAACCCTATGGTCCGTTATCAAAATAAATTATGGAAGCACAACTCCTGGACGGGCTCGAGAAGCCACCCCCATTGGGATCCTACGAAGATACGGCCGACCCAAACGACCATATAGAAGACATCGATGACTAACTTGATTACTGAGGCGTGAAAGAAACTGAAGCGATAAAAATGTTTAAGACTAAGCCATTAGATTGACTTGACTTATACAGATCAAAATAAAAATTGCCACTATGCTTTATTGTTTCCAAAGGAATGGGAAAAGAGAGAATAACCCAAAAGAGAGGGAAAGGTTCAAGGTAAGAGGGTTGGTTATGCAAAGGGAAGTATTAGCACCCTAAACATCTATGGTACTCCGCAGGAACCTCTTTGTAAAATCTATATATTTTGGCTATAAAATGTTGTATAAAAATAGATGGTGGAAGTGAGAAAAGAAATATTTTTTTTGATTTTTGCATCTGCCGCGATTGCAAACCTTTAGTGCCTACGTACCACCTTTCGTGCAATAGGGGATCAGGGTACACATAGTTCCTCTTTAAAAATTTTAAAACAAGTGTGTTGGTTAAATTTATGAGATAAGACATCATCTTCATTGTCCGTGTGGAAAATATACTTACTATCCACAATCATGAGAAAGGAGAATTTGCATCATCTCAAAGTGGAGGATATGGCTTAGATTTTAAAATCAACAATGCCTCACTCAACACCCAAGTGGAAAGCATCTCACTTCACTATATATTGTAGAAGTATAATTGTTTGCATCACTAAAAGGATTGACAAGAGTCCAATCTTTTGATAAAATTTTAAATTAAAAGCCAAAATAGCAAAATGGTTTAGATGAGATTGATTGACTTTTAGTCTTCTCACAAAAATGTCAAGGTATTATTAAGTTGATTGAAGTTTATTTATGAAAATGTTTTAAAAATGTATGGACCTAAATCCAAGTTTATTATGAAAGTGGTTCAAGTTTAGAAACAACAAGAGTTTTCAAAAGGAGGGAGAATATTTTTGAAATTAAAGAAGCTGGGAGGATATGAAGAGACTATCCTAAAGCATAAGGTAAAAGCTAAGGAGAAGAACCATATAACCAATAAGAAGCCAACACATGACATCATGAGTCAAGATAGAATTCCCATTCTTTGGATTTAAACCAAGAAATGATATTAAACCTCTTGAGAAGACCAAACTTCAAATGTATTAAGTCTTCACAAAAATTGGGCAGAGTAACGGCTGTATACAGATGAATTCCAGATTACAGACAAAGTGTGTAATCACAATAACCTGCACACAAAACAATCAAACAACCCAATGTATTGAGGTATACCCCAAGAGCTCCAGACAAAATATCAATTAAGATCACAAGGTATCAACATAGGTCAAGGTATCTAATCCTAAGTCCGAGAAGTCCAATATTCCATAATGCCAAGGATAATAACCAAATAGTCCAAGTATCATTAATGTTTTTTATGGTTCATGTTGATTATTAAGTATCTTTAAAAGGAAAAGAAAAGCTCAAGTGAGCAAAATAAAAATGGCATAAAAGTAAATGCTCAAGTGAGAAAAGATGAAAATAATATGAAATGTAAATGCTAAAGTAAATGGTACATAAAGTAAAGAGCATAAAATAAAAGCATAAGATAAAGTCAATTGTTAGAAGTTAATGGTTAGTTGGATGACCATATTGAAACTTGCATTTGGAACTCATTAGAGGATTGTTAGAACCAAAGCCTCTCAATAACAAGTTGCATTTTCTTTTTTTCAAGTATATCATCCATTTAAGAATCCTCAAGGCCACATTTAATAATCAATGATGTTTAAGTGATCCGCGTTGACAAAAATTGATGAAGATCCATTAGAGGACTGGTAGAACCAAAGCCTCCTAACAATGAATCTAAAGGTTATAGGATCAAAGGTTTCAAATTAACATACTTGGGCTTGCAAACATAAGTTTAGGCCACGAATGATCATTTTCTCAAATCGGGATAAAATTTAGCGCTATGTTAAGCAATCATAAGTGGCCTTATGTAGAAGTCACACCTATTTTGAGGTCGGTCAATATAAATATATGTACTTCATTTTTAGATAAATGGTATAGATATCATCATCCCATAACATGTAATACAATAATAAAGGGAGATAAGATGAAGATGGAGGGGATTAAAGTTTCAAATATCATCAACATCATTAGTCCATTTTAGTGGATTTGGTTTATCAACCTATCAACACCCAAGATCCAATGAGGTTGAAGAATTTGTCCTCAAATAACCCTCAAGTCAGTATCACATGCTATTTCAAGAATTAAACAAGAATCATGTACAAAAGTTTTTCAATTACAAGCATTGATCAAAGGTAAAACCCTAAATGCAAACCTAAGTGAAACATTAGTTTTAAAATAGTAAAATAACTTTAAAAATTATGAAATTAAAACCCTAACTTCCTAAAGTTCCACAAAAGTCAGAAATTAAATTTATAGTCCCTAGATTTAAGTGGAAAGTTTCTTTAGAAATGCAAACATGGAAACTAGCAAGTAAAAGATTTAAACTAGATGGTTTTGGGAAATAATTTGTGAAAAATATGAAATCACATTGTAAAGTTCCAGAAAAATATTTTTTATGACCTCAACTTATTCAACCATTCTAAATAACTTTATCTCTGATTTTATAGGCATGAGAAGTTAGAACTTTTAATCAATTAGTGTGAATGATCAAGAAAAAACCCTAAAAAAGGAAATTAAGTTAAAATATTAATCAATTAAATCTAAAATTCAAATAAATTTGATGTAAAATAATCTAAATGTCAAGAAAATTCTAAGGATTAGAAAGCATATTTTTCTTGAATTTTATCCCAAAAGAAAAAAAGAAATGGAAATTATTTACACAATTCATCCAAGAAAATAAAGAAAATATGATATGTCCAACAAATGATTTAATTTGTGATCCAAAAGTTTTATAAAAATAAGACAAAAAATATTTTCAGGTAATAAGCTCATTGAGGAGTCCAAAAAAATTTTGTATGGATTTTTTGATTTAATAGAAATAGGAAAATAAAATTCAAGATTTAAAAGAATATTAAAAGCCCTAATTATTTACATGAATTTATTTACTCAATAAAAATGATTAAAAAAATGAAATAAAAAACAAAATATGAAAATATATTGAAAAAGTGGTCTAAAATATTTTTATGATAATTTTTGAAGTGAAGAAAATATTAAAAGAAAATTGGAGAAAAATAAAGAAAATGAATATGCAAAGGCTATTTACACCTGTTATTAACCAAATGCGCTGTAAAATGCATCCAAGGCCATGTTCAATCAGGGACTGCCATGCAGCCATCCCTACCAAGTTGCCATATTGTTTTTTTTTCCAGTTTTGAAACATCATTTTCAGGCCACGATAACTCACACATCTCTTGATGAAAATAAAAAATTCCAACACGAAAGTTCTAGAAGGAAATTAGTAGAACATGATAGAATCGAAAATTTCATGAAATGATGCATTGATGAGTGATAAAAACGCGTGCGAATATGACTGTATGAACACTTTTTTGATTTGAACATTTTAACAAACAATTTCATGATTCACATATCTCCTTCAATTCTCCACCAAATCACTCGATCCAAAGACCAAAATTGATCACAAAAATGCAAGGATTATGAATATGCTCTTGGATTTTTCAAAAGGTTCATGAATTTAAACAACACGCAAGGCTGTAGTAAGAGTGAGAAATATGGATTATCTACCTTGAAGCAAATTTGATGGTGCTTGAGCTCAAATAAAGAGAAATTAATGGAGATAAGCTTTCTTTGAAGATTCAGGGATGATAGATGAAGAGAGATGTGAAGGAAAGCTTGCTTGGATAAGGAGGAAATTTTCTTGACAATGGTGGAAGTGAAGCTTGAAATTTAAAGAGAGAGAAGAGAGCTTCATGTGAGAGAGAGATGCTTGCTTTATGATTTTCTTCCTCCAACCCTTTGCTTGTTGAATAACTTGCCTTTTATAAAGTGTGGAAAGGGAGAGTGAGGAAAAATAAGAGAAATATGGAGTGAGTATTGAGGTGCTGCGTTTTGTGGTTGTTTGAGAAGAACAACTGTGCGTTTTGGATAAGTGAGAGAGGCTGGGGTGTGAGCTGGAAAGTTGAACCTTGTTGCTACATAATTTTCCAGTCATTCCCATGCGTATATTGCCATTTCATGAACATATCTTTACCTCTTTATATCTCTCTCCACAATGCATGAAATGTCACAAAGTTTGAATCACAAATGAAGAGGACATTTCATACTCCAACTTTCATGTTCAAAATTTTCAAAATGAAGCTTGAATAAATGAGATAATTGGCTATGAACACATGCTTACAAACTGCTTAATGAAATGCCAGGCCTGATAGGGCATCCTGCGTGGGTGTGAGGCCTTGCTGGGCAAAAATTCAGCATGCGTGATACCTTCTTCTCTCAATTATATCTCAAGATGTAGGGAGAATTTGGAGAAACTTCCTGAAGCAAAGTTGTTCCTCACATTTAGGGCTTAATCTTTGATGTTGGATATTTTCCAAAATATTGAGTATTTCACATAGAAAAGTGAAGATGAATGCGCGCCCACAACATGTTTGATGAAATGCCTTGCCTAGCGCGTGTGACTTACCTTGTGCTGGGTAAAATGACATTTGAAGATTCAAAATCTTAATCACCATATCTTTCTCTATACTTAACCATTTGAGATTATTCTTTAATGAAAAATGAAGAGAAAACTTCAATCGTCCACTTTCATGTTGCCAACTTTTTGATTTGAGTCCAAATGGTCATTCAAAATTGAACATGAAGAAGTCAGATTTTTGCATTTTAAACCAAAATTTCACTAAGTGTCCAAAACTTCCAAGCTTCATAACTTTTTTCCTTTCATTTTTTGGACTTGTGGCCTCTCCTACAAAGTTGTAGAATTTTTCATCCTCTTTCTAGGCATATAAAATTGCACATTTTCAATAAAAATTGAGAAAGTTGTGGCCAATCAAAATCATCCCTATGGATACCTAGAAAAATTCCAAAACTTCAAATGACTTTCTTGACAAGTTATCTCTAATTCACACTTCCTCTTGATATTTTTGCCACTATTGACCATGAAATATGAGAATAGGGATATTGAATTTATAGTTTACCAAAAGTTCACTTGGTCAACTGTTGATTTCAACTATCTCCTGACAAAATGACCATTTTACCCCCTTTCATCAATTGAACCTTTTAAAGCCAAAGTTGATGATCAAACTTCCAATTATAGATACTCATGATCATGTAGAGAAGTATGGGATCAAGTATTGCTCAAAAATCCAAAGATCTCCTGATTAAAATCCAAACCCTAGTTTTGATCCTCTGTGCTAGGAGATGGTGAGATGAATGCAATTGTGCTATTACCTACAATATAATATTCCAAGAGAAAAATATACACATCTTGAGGTTAGTTAAAAGCATACAAGTACAAAGATATAAAATTCAAGGTGCTTCAATGTTCTTGGTGATTCTCATAGGCAAACCTAAAGACAGGATGCATTAGGAGGAGAACCCTAAACTCTAGTTTGTGATCTGGTTACATTGTGATGGTATGAGATGATAGAAGAATCTTAGGGGAAAAAATTGGGGTACAAAGCTGCCCTTATTTAAGTTTCCTATATCCAGAGATACGAAGGTTAAAATATTCGTGTCGGCGTGATCGAAGATACTTAAATATAAAACAAACCCTATTTTTGGCCCTAAGATGCCATGCAATGCTTATGAATATGAATGCATATGAACAAATTCAAAAGGACGCAAGACACCACTGAGGATGTAGGAAAGGAAACAAGGATAAAAAAAAGAAATCCGACTAGGAAAATAAATCACTGGTGAACAAAAGTTTTGACTCTATTGGGGGAGAGTCCAAAGAGGGGATACGGTAGCATCGACTCAGTCATTAAGGAGAGACAATAAAGGACAAAAGTGATCGACAGATAACAGTGAACTACCAACTCAATAATTGAAGGTAGAAGATCAAAAAGATACCAACTCATAGATGACGGTAAACTACCAACTAAATAGTTGAAGGTAGAAGATCAAAAAGATACCGACTCACTGATGACGGTAAACTACCAACTCAATAGTTGAAGGTAGAAGATCAAAGGATACACTAACTTTCACTGAAGGTGAACTACCAACATTCACTGAAGGTAGAAAAGAAAGATGACACCAACGTTCACTGAAGGTGAACTACCAATGTTCACTGAAGGTAGAAAAGAAAGATGACACCAGCATTCACTGAAGGTGAAACTACCGATGTTCACTGAAGGTAGAAAGAAATAAATAACACCAACATTCACTGAAGGTGAACTACCAATGTTCACTGAAGGTGGAGAAAGGGAACAATAACACCAACGTTCACTGAAGGTGAACTACAAACGTTCACTGAAGGTAGAGATAAAAGAATAACACCAACATTCACTGAAGGTGAACTACCAACATTCACTGAAGGTATAGAGAGAATAATAACACCAACGTTCACTGAAGGTGAACTACCAACATTCACTGAAGGTAGAGATAAAATAATAACACCAGCATTCACTGAAGGTGAACTACCAATGTTCACTAAAGGTAGAGAGAGAGAATAATAACACAAACTTTCATTGAAGGTGAACTGCCAACGTTCACTGAAGGTAGAGATAAAAGAATAATACCAACATTCATTGAAGGTGAACTACCAACGTGCACTGAAGGTAGAGAGAGAGAACAATAACACTAACATTCACTGAAGGTGAACTACCAAAGTTCACTGAAGGTAGAGATAAAATAATAACACAAATGTTCACTAAGGTGAAATACCAACGTTCACTGAAGGTAGAGATAAAAGAATGACACCAACATCCACTGAAGGTGAACTACCGATGTTCACTGAAGGTAGAGAGGAAAGATGACACCAACATTCACTGAAGGTGAAACTACCGACGTTCACTGAAGGTAGAAAGAAAAGAATAGCACCAACGTTCACTGAAGGTGAACTACCAACGTTCATTGAAGGCAGAGAGAGAGAACGTATTGACAATAACAAGTTTCCCAAAATCATGGCATTTCATCCAGAGCGGGTCTCAACTTCTTCTTTAACCAAGGAATCCCCCCTGGAAAGGGTAATATATAAGATGTCTCAAATAAAGAGACTTCCACTTGTAAAGATTTCACAACGAACTGTCTCTGTCATATTGAAAAGAATTGCCATCGAATTGGAGTAATTTGACAACGAGCTACAAACTATCCACTCGTAGATAAGATAGCAAAAAAGTAACGTCGACCTTTACGGGGAAGTACAAGTTGCTAAAATAAAGAGACTTGCTACTTGCTGTTATGGGAAGGATTGTAGAAATGATTTCCTGGGGAAAGAAATATGGCTTCCTGGGGAAATGCCAACATACTTCAGTTGAGGAGGCAAAAGTCTTCTCGTGCCAAAATAAATGCACATTCTCAAACCAAGGCTCGAAGCTTGCAGAAATCCAAAGTAATAATATTGTTGGGAACCAAAGATTCAAACCAGAAATAAACCGGAATAAATTAGTCACCTAAAATACACCCTTTGAGAAATAAACTCAAGAGGGAAACCCAATATATCCAGAAAAAGAGTTGTACAGGAAGGCTAAAGAAAAAATCTTCCACGAGGGATTACTCAGTGGGGAAATTGAAAGGATATACACTTTATGCTTAAGGTTGACACTCTATTGGGTAGAGGACAACATAACTCTGCAACACAAGGTAATATGCTAACAAAAAATTAATGAATGCCAATGAGCAATAATTTTCTAAATTCAAAAATGCATGATGTATGTATGAATGTATGAGTGTTATCATATATATGCTGACAAAATAGACCTATAACACTGGGAATAACCAGACAAAATCAACCCGGTACAATCAATACTCAGCTAAATCACATCCAAGACGAAAATTCCATAAGAAAGTAAGCACCAACTGAGGAGACCGATTCCTATTTCGTGGCTTAACTTCACTGGGAAGGAACATAGATTCGAAACTAATCATATCATAACAACAAATCAGTACAAACATAGGGATATAACATCCTCCTCTAGGCTTCACCTTGGAATATCACACATACTTCAACGGGGGAAATGTTTTACAGTTCGTACTTCTAATGGAGATTGAAATACTGATTTCAATAAGGCAAATGAAAACCATATCGTCAAAACATCAACTAAGGATCCCGTGCTGACTTCATTGGGGAAATATCATACATACTTCACTAGGGGAGATAATGCCTCATCATCGAGATATCAACTGGATACCTCGCGCTGAATTCATTGGGGAGGAAAACACCACATCGTCAAGGGGAAACCAAGATACATTCTTCAATATTGAGAGTGACTATTTGTTTACCGTGGAAATTGGTAAACAACCGCTGATCTTCCAAAAGGTTACTTATTTGGTGACTCGCAGGATCGATCAGATTAATCCTAAGACATGGTTGATTTTTGGGGTTTGACTAAGTCTAATGATGGTTAATGACAGGAAAGTAAAGACACTTTATGTAACTTGCATGAAGAAAAACTTGGTAGAATAAATGAAAGCGTTAAATAAAGGCTTCGACAGGGAAAGGTAAATGAAAAGGCAATAAAGTGCTGGAATATAAAAGACTTTGATTAATTTAAATGGTGTTTCACACATACATTCTCAACAATTCTTTCGCTCACACTGGGTACTTGAATCTAAATGAGTGACTTGTATATAATGATGAACACACGCGAAAACTACGTGAACAACTAGTATTTATACTAAACGCATCTCAAGTAACCGTTGGGCAGTTACGCTGCTTCGAGATGACACCACTTGGCATGCTCACAACATTCGACGCTCCTGATCTTGGCACGTTGCACTTGGTAACTGCTGGGAACCGTTTTCCCTCCAAACATTCGAATCTCAAACCGTTCCACTCTGAGCATCAAATACCTTTTGTCGAGAAGCTCCTTCGACGTCGAAGGCAACAAGATTCCTACTTAGAAGAAATTCTCTAAGTGCCTTGCCACCTTCTGATGAGCATTTCGACAGGATCAGCTGGTCGAAACCATCCCTCATGATTAATGGTCTATATTAATAAAAACAAGGGTGTCGAATTTAGGAGCCAACAAATTTCCCCCCAAGAATGCCTTATTTCGACGCTGAAAAAGAAAAAGGCATTCTTTGAGATTCCACCCGACACCTGTCCTTCATTCTTAGCCACAAATTAACTTGTGCGCTTTTCGTCTTCTACCAACCAACTGACAATCCCAAGAAAAAGCCATCATTCCACCTGTACCTAAGACGTCACTTCAGTAAGGCGTTTAGCGTGCCCAATGTCTTTTCACAGATTGTCATCATGACAATTTCCCAAAAACGAGGGTGCACGCTGCACCGTTTCCTTTCTGCAGAATGGTTATGTCAGCGAAGGAGCGCCACGTGCCCCAATATCATCTGCAACATTAAATGACCTCGAGTTTTGTGATTTTTCCAATCACTATAAATAGCGCTTAAGTGCCCCTTGTGGGACTTTTTCACGCTATTCTTCATCCAAGCTTTATTATTGAACAAAGATTTCTGCAAAAACCTTGTTCTTCATTTACCTTCATCTTAACCCAAAAATGGCTTCAGGTTCTTCTAATGCTCCCAGTTCTAACATTCCTTCTAAAACTGCCCAACCAAAAATCTTCTCAACTGTTCCAACAGTTAACTCTAAAGGCATGCGAAGGGTTCCTGAACCCCTGGGAACTGCTGAGCGTGAAGTTTATTCTTCTCAACTGCTGATTCCGGTTGGATACTCCAACCAGGTTTTCGCCATGTCTGGCCCTTTATCTACATGCATTGATGACTCCACGAAGATCAAGAACTTCTTCCCGGTGCTTGAGGCACTCAAACCTGTTGGGTGCTCCAAAAAGGCTGCAGATGACAACGAAGATCCTGCTAAAGAAAAGATAGATCTTCGTTTCTTCAACAGAGGTGTTAGGGCTTTTAGGTCTAGCCCTAGCCTTACACCAGACTACAGCGCTTGGCTAGACAAGATGGAAAAAAGCCAGGCTTCGATTTGGAAGAACCTGGGGATTTATGACCTAGTCATGCTGTCGAAGACTAGTCTCAACTACTCCCCTGAGATGCTGGTAGCCTCTTTGCTTTTCTGGGACTATACTCACTTCACCTTCCACCTGCCTTGTGGAATGATAACACCCACTCTCTTCGACGTGGCTGCCATCACCGGTCTTCGACCAACTGGGGATTACTTCGACCCAGAGGAAATGTCTGAAGACCAGATTGGGTTTTCAGCTACCAAACCCACTTACACCACCTACATCAACCACTATCACGACAGGTCGACAGCTAATGTGACAGACGTGGAGCACATTGCGTTTCTAGCCCTTTGTCTGTCACGCTTCGTGTTCTGCACGAAGTCTCTACAGGTGACGAAGAAAATGGTCACCCTTGCTACCCAGCTTCACCATGGTCAAAACATCTGTTTGGCCGAATTAATCCTGGCGAACTTGTATGAGTCGATAAGTAGTGGGGCGACTCTGTTAAAGGTCATCGAAAATAGAGCCAGTTTGTTGCTTGCAGGACCCTTCTGGCTACTACAACTATGGCTAAATGCCACTTTTGAGTCTTTCTTACCTCAGAAAACCCAGATAAACGAACAAGCTCCTGAGATAGCCAAAAGGCGTATCGAAGGCACCAGACTGGCTTTACTGACTCCCACTGAGGATGGACTAGAGCTCCAACAGACCTTTGCAAACTTCGTTTTGATGTTTGCAGGAAGAAAAGAATTTACCTCGACCATGGCTCCTTTCGACCGTCGAAAGTTTGGTCCAGAATGGTTCACCAGGCCCCATCCCAAGTCATCAGGTGACCCTCATCTCGAAGAACACACAACAATGTGGGAAGCATTTCTCACTCCCAGAATAATGCCACTGCGTTTTAAGAGTTCCAAGAATCACCTGAGCTTGATCGCTTATCAGCTAAACTTGGTCTCTCGACAGTTTGGTATCATCCAATCACTTCCTTCTCCCATTTTTCCTAGGGAGAAATCAATGTTATATTTTTGCAATGATTATACTGAGGATGCTGCCACCAAGCATATTGGCAGGTACGCTGGTCGAACAGTACTTTCACTGTTCGACTATCAACTTAACTTCCTCTGTTCACCATATTTCGAAGACTGGTGGAAGAGTTATTATGCTGAAGAGTTCTTCGACGAAAAAGATTTTGTGGACGAACTCCAGAAGTCCTTCATTTTGGTCCTTGACAAAATAAAGAAATATACGTTCACTCTCCAAATTATATTTGTCTTTCCATTTTGACTTGTAACTTGTTAATTATAACTTGTGAACGCGTCTTCTTTCAGTTGTTCGAAAGCCTGCAGCAAAGAAAACCACAGAAAGCCATCAGGGAGGAGGTCCCTCGACAAAACCTTCAGCACCGGTAAAAACCACAGAAAGCCATCAGGGAGGAGGTCCCTCGACAAAACCTTCGGCACCGGTAACCAGACTTTTATTATTTCCTTATGGTTTTAACATCCTGATTTTCGATGTGGCGCTCTAAATCGAACTCCATTTGGTTTTCAGGAACCTGCACCCAAGAAACGACCTGCACTAATGGTCGAATCTGGGAGTGACGACGAGGACGAATCTCTCCCCGCTCCTCTTAAACGGAGAAAACTGAAGAAAGATGCCCCTGCTCCTGAGCCTCGACCCATGATCAGAATAAAGGTTGCAGGGAGAAGACCCAGGCCACCTCCCGTGATCATCGAAGAGCCCACGGAGGAGGAGCTGAACTTTTTGCTCAACAAACCCGTCGAAAGTGATAATTCCAGCCCTGGGGCTGAAATTCCTCTACAGGTAGTTTCTCTGACCATTTTTAACTTAGGTGTCGATGCTCACGTTCGATTGTGTATCTTTCTAAACCAGAAGATTCTTCCTCTTCTATTTTCAGGAGACCACCGAAAGTTCAGCACCAAAGACTTCAGAGACACAAGACTCTGCTGAACACAGTAGGCAACAAGAGGAGGAATTGGCGAACGATGAAGCCATTGCCGAAGCAGAGGAACAACAACCAAAGGAAACTCAAGTGGTCGATCTGACAGAGGAGCAACATGACGAAGGGGATCATGTTGATGCTGGCACTACTGAACTACAGGTCGAAGAGAGTCATGTCGATGCAAACACAACTCAACAACTTCAACCCCAAGCCAACGCTGCTGTAAGGGCTACCACCTCGACAAAGCCCAAGTCTAAAGAAGACTTGGCCCTATTGAAGCAAACTGATCCCATTGGCTACCTGAATGCCATCATCGAGAGTAGGGGAAGTTCATCTGACCTTAGTCATGATGCTTCTACTGCATCGGGGAAGTCCACTTCGACTTCTCCTCTTGATAAGGCCTTGATGAAGGTCAAGGCTCAGTTCTTCAAGAAGGATCTGATGAAGGCTTTGGAGGGGGATCCTACTGCTCCGTCTTGTCCGGGAGCTGTTTTGAATGCAGTCGACTTGCTTGCCGTGTCTCCAGAGGTTTCCAGCTTTATCTTGGAGTTATACTCCATTGTTGACCAAGTCTCTACGGACTATCGACGTCAGAGGGGCTTCAACAGCCAGCTCGAAGCGCTACATGGCAAGAGTTCTTCTGCCTGGATTGAGGTAGCTGAAACGACTTCTCGAATTGCAGAGTTGTCGAAGCAGAAGGCATCCAAGCAAGAAGAAATTGACGCCATAGATCGAGACAATGCCTCTATAAAGGCGCAGATCGAAGAGCTGGAGGCCAAGATAAATGCTAACACCAAGCGTAAAGAGGAGCTACTCTCGACTGTTTCGGACACAGAAAGCCAAGCTGAAGTTACACGAGGCCTAGAGTTCGCTGAGAAGGCCCAAGCCTTCGATGACCAGATTGCCAAACTTTCTCAGGCGACTGCCTTGTGTAACAAAAGGCTGGAGTTGCAACAGGCCAAGTACCTTCGACTTAGAGATTCTATCCCTTTCTAATTTACTCAGCCATTTATTAACCATGTATTTTAATATTTGTAAGACAATGTAACCATTTTGGCTAATTCTTATATAATTTTCCATTTTTAACCATTTTGGCTTTTTATGGTTAATTTAGTCATTACTTGCTATTTATTTTTGATCTCTTGGAGCATAGGTTTATATTTTTTCAAATATTTGCCGTTTACTCTCAACAGTCTTTTATCTTCACCTAACTCTTCGACTTCATAAGCTCCACCAGAAAAAAATTGGATAATTCTGAACGGTCCTTCCCATTTGGGTGACCATTTTCCCATGCTTAGATCCCTTCGATCCATGGGGAGAATTACCTTCCAAACTAATTCTCCAGGCGAGAATGCCTTAGGTTTTACTTTTTTATTGTAAGAGTCTTCCACTCTCTTCTTCTGAATCCTTAGTAGGTCGAGAGCGCGTAGTCTTTCTTCGTCTAAATCTACTAGTTCGTCCAACATCATATCCCAATAAACCTCAGGGGGGGATATCATGATGTCTCTGAACCCTTGCTGATTGAAGACAAATTTCCGCTGGCAACACTGCGTCATGACCGAAAGTTAGCCGATATGGTGTTGTACCTCTGGCTTCTTTTGGGGACGTTCGACAGGCCCACAAGATCTGGTCTAACGTCTTATGCCAATTTTTTGGCTTCTTTCCTACATGTTTTTTTATCAGGCCAATCACTATTTTATTCGCTGCTTCAACTTGACCATTTTCCTGTGCATAATAAGGTGTTGATGTTAGGAGTCTAAAGCCTGTTTCTTGAGCGAATTCCTGCATCTTTCGACCGGTGAACACTGATCCTTGATCAGTCGTTATAGTTTCAGGGATTCCAAATCTAAAGATAAGGTTCTTTTGAATAAATTCAATGACATTTTCTTGGTCTACATTGACTAAAGGAATAGCTTCGATCCACTTAGTGAAATAATCAATGCCTACCAATATATACTTCTGGCTCTTTGATGATGCTGGTCGAATCTCTCCAATAAGGTCCAACGCCTATCCTCTAAATGGACAAGGTTTCACTATTGAGTGAAGTTCGCTTGCTGGTACATGTTGGATGCCCGTATGGACTTGACATTCCTGGAAACCCTTCGCGAACTCAACACAATCTTTCAAGATGGTGGGCCAGTATAGTCCTTGTCGAAATAACAACCATTTCATGTTATGGCCTACTTGGTGAGCCCCACATGCTCCAGCGTGCGTAGTCGAAAGGGCTATGTATGCTTCAGTTTCACTTAAGCACTTTAGCAGTACCCCTTCAGGCGTCTTTTTAAATAACTCATTACCCATGAGTACGTAACTCAACGCCCTATATTTTATTTTTCGTTCTGTCAAAGCTGCTGGATTTTGTAGATAATCTACAATGGGTTTCCTCCAATCTTGCTCTGACAAATTGTCTATGAACGATATTTCAAAGTTCCTTTGATCAGCATACCCTAGTCTTGTCGATTTCAAATCTGTTGGTGACAGACTAGTTGCTTTTATTTTTTCTCGGACTTCGATTGCTCTTTGTAATCTCGTTTTTGAAATTTTGTACCCAGATGCAATTTGTGCCAAATCATTGGCTATTTGATTTTCCAATCTGGGTATGTGTCGAATGTTGACCATTTCGAATTTTTTCAATAAACGATTTGCTATCACAAAGTACATAATAAGATTTTCTCTTATGCACTTATATTCTTTTGTGATTTTCTTAATGACTAACTCTGAGTCTCCCATTATTTCGACTCGAGTTGCCCCCAATTCCAACAATATCTCAAGGCCAGTAATTAGAGCTTCATACTCCGCCTCATTGTTCGAACAAGTACCTGATATCTTATACTTGAATGTTGTTGGAAATTTTTCTGGAGAAATAATCAAGACCCCTACTCCTGTTCCATCTTTATGGCTGGAACCATCGAAGTAGAATTTCCAAGGCTCTATCTCTACATAATTTATACTCTCAACCTGAATTGAGTGGTCGACTATAAAGTCTGCCACCACTTGCCCTTTCACTTCCCTAAGAGGCATAAGGGTCAAGGAGTATTCAGTTAACGCTAGCGCCCACTTGCCAATTCGGCTGTGCAGGATGGGTTTCGACAACATGTACTCGAAAACATCAAAATGAGACGAAACATACACATCAACTGGTTTTATATATTGTTTGAGCTTTGTACAAGAGAAATAAAGACATATACATAATTTTTCAACTTCGCTATATCTAGTTTCTGCATCGTTCAAAACTCTACTAAGATAGTAAATGGGTCTTTCGACTCCATTTTCATCTTCTTGGGCTAACATGCTTCCCAAAGTTTTGTCGAATGCAGCTATGTACAATCTCATACTCCTGTTGCTGCAAGGAGGCACCAAAATAGGTGGCTTGGTGAGATACTCTTTGATTTTGTCGAAGTCCCCTTGTTTCTCTTGCCCCCATTCGAATCTTTCCTTATTCAATCGAAGTAAGGGTGAGAAGGCTTGAGCTTTTCCACTTAGGTTAGATATGAATCTCCTTAAGAAATTTATCTTGCCTAGCAGAGATTGCAGTTCTTTTTTGTTCGCTGGCGCTTTCGCTTCCAGGATTGCCTTCGTCTTGTTCTGGTTGATTTCGATTCCTTTCTTGTGGACGACGAAGCCCAAGAAATCTCCAGCTTTTACACAGAACGCACACTTCAAAGGGTTCATTTTCAGACCATGTTCTCTCATTCTTTCAAATGTTTGTCGAAGGTGGTCTATATGGTTCTTCCTGGAAACAGATTTTACAACAATATCATCAATATATACTTGCATAAAAGTGTTAATAAAATCATGGAAGATAGAGTTCATTGCTCGCTGATATGTTGCCCCAGCGTTCTTTAGGCCAAAAGGCATCACTACCCACTCGTAAGTGCCTAAAGCATCGGGGCATCGAAAAGCTGTTTTCGACACATCTTCTTCGGCAATGAATATTTGATTATATCCTATATAACCATCGAGCATGCTCAGTGTTGTACCCCAAAATTTGCCCTCCCATATTCTCCAAGAAATTGCCAAGCCAAGTCACAAAATTCCCCAAGGGTTGCCCAATGCAAAGGCCTCCTATGCAGTCAAAACTAGGGTTTGAGTTCTGATCAAGGAAAGGAAGCTTTCAAAGGCCCAATCAAGTCTCACACGCCTACAAAGATGGTCAAGTATCCTCATAGCAAGTTTCAAGGCATTCAGCTCAAAATTGCATAGTCAAAACCCTAAATTGCACTACAGTCAACTGTAGGGGCAAAATGGTCATTTGACAGTCAAAAGTTCAAATTTTTGGTCAACACATCATTTTGAAGCCACAAACATCATTTGATCAATGCTTGATCATGTTTCTCAAAATTTGGCTCAGAAAATCATCAAGATGCAAAAGTTGCTATATTTGGACAGTTGAAAAAGTCAACTGAAATTGACCAGGGCATAACTTTCACATGGATTATCAGAAAAATTCCATCCAAAGCTCATTTTGAATAGAAAGACATTTCCTACAACTCATCTTCATATTCCAAGTCCAAGAAATGCTCTCACAAAAAGTTATCAATTTCAACATTATAGGTCATTTTCAAAAGTCAACAAAAAGGGACTTTAAGTCAAAGGCCATAACTTGAGATTGGTAAATCAAAATGACATGGGACCAAAGGCATTGGTTAAAGGACTCAAATACCTTTCTAAAATGTCCAAGAACATGTGAAAAGCTTAAAAATTGAGCAAGTTATGCCTTGTGGAAGTTGGGAAATTTTTGGATATTTTGAAAAGTCAACTTTGATTCAAATGGTCTAAAATTGCTAATGGGCCCATTTTTCTTCCAAGATTCATCATTCCAAGCCTATGCACGACCACTTGGCCCAAAGGGAAGCATTTTCTCATTTTTTATTTATTTATTTGAATTTCTATTAATATTAATTCAATTAAATCAATTAAATATGTGGAAAATATCTAAATAAACCAAACAAATCTTTTTGTACACATTTCAAGGTCAATATTTCGTGCTTAGCCAATTATGGAAGGATTTGGTTTGATTTGAGCTGATTGAACAAAATTGCACATGAAAAAGATATGTAAAGATTCTTAGAAAATCAAATATGCAAATCATTGAATGCCATGGATATTGTCCAATTTTGTTGACCTAATGGCTTCCATACATATTCAGAATCACAAACCTAATGGCATAAGACAAAAAGCTGCGCAAAAAACCATTGAACAAACTTGGAATTTTTGGCAAAAAAGTGCAAAACTGAAAAGCACTCTAGAGGACGATTCAAAGCCTAATTCATTTTCCAATAGTTTCCTTGTGTTCCTCTGAAGCTAGCTGAATCATTCTCCAGGTCCCATACTTAAAGAAACGCAAGGTTGCTATCAAAGTTGGTAAAGGAAATTTCGAAACTGATTCCCATTATCCATGCATCTTTAACATATTCTATTGCTATTTTTATACTCAGGGTGATGTTTACAAACTAACTGTATGGTTTAATTAAAGTTTCGTGCCCTATAGGAGATTCCACCATGCGAGAATTCTAGGGTTTGCAGGTTTTCGATTTGGGGCTTTCATAACAAGGCAAAATTAGAACTCCAAATCAGTGCCATCAGACTCAGAGCATCAAGACGAAGATGATGGAACCCTCGCGCTCAATTTATGAGCGTTGAGGGTCTAATCGCTATTTTCTTAAAGCACCCCTTAAGCCACGCCCAGAAAACCGTGGCCATACGTTCATGTTTCAGAAAAAATGAGGAAGACGACTCCGTGTCAAAACGTGATAGGCACATTTGAATTCTCGCGCGCTAATCCACTAATGCTTTGTTTTGTCCTTATAATATTTATTGATTATTTATATATCAAAGATGTCAATTGGGACAGGTGGTTGATGCAAGCGCTAGTAATCCACTTGACCTGGGTTCGAACCCCAGGTCTCACATATGCCCATGCTATTTTTCTATAAGTCTTCCCATGCAGGCACAACGTTGAAGCGTACCATGTTCCATCATCATCAAGCCAGCCACGCGTCCTGGGAGATCAATCAAAGGGTTCAGATTCAATGCATATGGTAAACGCTGGTCAACTTGGCCACATGCTACGCAAAAAGTCAAAAAGACTACAGCTTAATGGGCCAGGCTTTACCATCAAAACCTCACAAATTGGGACTACACCCCCACCCTGGTTTGCAAATATTTTCATTTTTCTCATATCTTTTTAATTATTATTTTTATTTGTTTATTGTTTTAATTTAATTAATTATTTTCTACAAAATATAAAAACATCCTAAAAATCAGAAAAAAGACAAAATGTAAATAAATATTTTTATTTTAATTATTTTTATAGATATATGGCATGTAAATAAATTTAGCTTTAATTAGGTAACAATTTTAATTTCTTTTAATAACAAAAATCCAAAAATATGTAGAATTAGGTTTAATGAATTCTTTTTATTCCTTTTTAATTTTCCCTTCTTTTTTTACAATAATAATGTTTATTTTATTTATTTTCTATAATTAAATTTTGCATGTAAATTAACTTAGATTTAAATTAGGTTAAAACTTAATATTTTCACAATAAACTTAAAAAAACATTAGAATTAGGGTTTGACGCTTCATTTTAAGCTTAATTAATTATTCTTTCTATTAAATCTTAAAAAATACAAAAAAATACTAAAAAAACATTTTCTTTTAAATTTTAATTCCTCATTAATTTTAATTTTTGCAAAAGGGTCCAACGCCCACATTTTTAATTATTTAATTTGCGCATTTATTTTATGTCATTTGTTATAATTATGTAATTCTCCCAAAGCGTTGTAATGATTATACTTTTCGCACTTTTACTTCGCTTTCTTTATTTTCCGTCAAATCGGGTCCGGTTTAATTTTGGCGATGTGGACCCGCGCCATTTGTAATAGTTGTAGATTTATTTTCCTCGCAAACTTTATAACTGTTAAAAAGCATGCAAGAATGAATGTCCTAATTAAAATCAAGCGTAGATCACAACAAACATGACGAGACAAATATCAATGAAAACGACACACGAATCGCACACACCACCCCTAGGGTACGCCTCACTGTTGCCTTTCGAAAGGTGATCGTCGAGTAGAGAACGTCTTAGTAAGTCCTCATGATCCGGGAACCTGGCATGAGGGTAGCTTCTAAGGTGTCTTCCCATTGCTCTGGTGATCACCATGTCCCTACAAACTCGAATTGACCCGAACACCTCCAACGGTGGTGCTACCTACCTCTCAATGGTGGGATGGCACTACTTTCAAGGACATTTACACAGACGAATTCCTTAGGGTAGGTAGGTTCTCGTAGATACTTGCTCTCTTCAAAAACAAACAAAAATCTTTTCACGCCGACACTTTTCAAAAGCTTTCAAAGCAATTTTTTCAAACACTCTGACGTACGAGTCGAACTGAAATTTTTCAAAGAAACTTTTTAAAACCCACAGTTGAAAAGCAAACAAACAATTTTGAAAACACAATGAGCAAGTATCTAAGAGCCCATGGATAACCATGGATAGAAAGGGTACTAACACCTTCCCTTTCTATAACCTACCTCCCGAACCGAGAGCAATCTCTATAAGGAATTTTTCTGTGCTTTTGTCCTTTCCATTTGGAGAAAATAAAAGACGGTGGCGACTCTTGCTTCCGCGACATTTCGCGAACCAGCGTTAAACAGTCAGTTCCAGATCCACCGATCACACTCAGGTACTCATGGCCAGCGGCAGAATCGGCTAGCATTTCCTCCACAGGCATAGGATATTCATCTTTGGGTGTAGCAGCATTCAAATCTCTGAAATCTATGCATACTGTGATCGGTGGATCTGGAACTGACTGTTTAACGCTGGTTCGCGAAATGTCGCGGAAGCAAGAGTCGCCACCGTCTTTTATTTTCTCCAATAGGAAAGGACAAAAGCACAGAAAAATTCCTTTAAAGAGATTGCTCTCGGTTCGGGAGGTAGGTTATAGAAAGGGAAGGTGTTAGCACCCTTTCTATCCATGGTTATCCATGGGCTCTTAGATACTTGCTCAATGTGTTTTCAAATTGTTTGTTTGCTTTTCAATGTGGGTTTAAAAAGTTTCTTTGGAAAATTTCAGATCGACTCATACGTCAGAGTGTTTGAAAAGTTTGCTTTGAAAGCTTTTGAAAAGTGTCAGTGTGAAAAGTCTTTTTGAGTTTGTTTTGAGATTAGAGCAAGTATCCTTGAGAACCTACCTACCCTAAGGAATTCGTCTGTGTAAGAGTCCTTTAAAGTAGTGCCATCCCACCATTGAGAGGTAGGTAGCACCACCGTTGGAGGTGTTCGGGTCAATTCGTTTTTAGGGACATGGTGATCACCAGAGCAATGGGAAGACACCTTAGAAGCTACCCTCATGCCAGGTTCCCGGATCATGAGGACTTACTAAGACATCCTCTACTCGACGACCACCTTTCGAAAGGCAACAGTGAGGCGTACCCTAGGGGTGGTGTGTGCGAATTGTGTGTCATGCTTCAGTTATTTGTCTTGTCATGTTTGTCGTGTTCTACGCTTGATTTTAATTAAGACATTCATTCTTTCATGCTTGGTTAACAGTTAAATATTTTGCGAGGAAATAAATCTAAGGCTATTACAAAGGCGCGGGTCCACATCGCCAAAATTAAACCGGACCCGATTTAGCGGAAAATAAATAAAGCGATAAAATAAAGTGCAAGAAATTTAAATTACAATGCTTTGGGACAATTACATAATTATAATAAACGAACATAAAATAAATGCGCGAAATTAATAATTAAAAGTATGGGCGTTGGACCCTTTTGCAAACAATTAAAATTAATAAGGGAATTAAAAATTAAATATTAAATGAAAATGGTATTTTTGTGTTTTTTAGATTTAATGAGAAAAAGGAGTTAATTGAAATTTAAATTAAACGGCAAACCCTAATTCTATTGTTTTTTAAGTTTATTATGAAAATTAAAATATAATCTAAATTAAACCCTAATTTATTTATGTACAATTTTTAATTATAAAAATAAAATAATAAATAAATAGTATTGTGAGAAATAAAAATTAAAAAGACATTAAAACTATCAATTAACCTAATTCTACATATTTTGGGTTTTTATTAAAAAGGAATTAAAATTAAAACCTAATTAAACTAAACAATTTACATTCTAATTTATTCATGGCAATAATAAAATAAAAAATGTATTTTTTGTCTTTTCTGTATTTTTTAATGTTTTATATTTTGTAGAAAAATAAGTTAATTAAATTAAGACAATAAAATAAATAAAACAATAAAAGTAAAAGGAAAGAAGAAAAATATAAAAATGCAAACCAGGGTGGGGTGTAGCCCCAAATAAGGAGGTTTAGGCCCAGCAATTTAGGTCCAGCAAGCCTTGAATTCGTTGACTTTTCATGATTCCATATGATGCGTTTGACCAGGCGTAGGTGTTCTTCAGCTTCCAACCTTTAGATTGACCTCCAAGCAGACGTGGCATGTTGATGATGGAGGGACTATGGTGTACCTGGATATTAGCGTAGCATGGAATAACATATTGAAAAATAACATTGAGATTTTGCCAGACCTGGGACTTGAACCCAGGTCTTGAGGATTATTCACGTCACATGTTACCAACTGAACCAAGCGCATTTAGTTAACATATAATATAATACAAATAATATAAAAGAAAAGTGGATTCACGCTTGGAACGCGCGCCAAAATTTGAAACGGCCACTCAGATGATGCCATGTATTCGTCTTCCTCGTGTTTCTTTCTGCCTGAAAAAATAACAAACGTTTAACGGGGGTTTTGAACCCCCTCAATATACGCATGTTTCCAAAATAGCGATTAGGTTCTGAATGCTCATAAATTGAGCGCGAGCATCCTGTCTTCTTCGTCTCAACCTGTAGATTTCAATCATAGCATTGGTATGTCTTAATTTTACAAGAATTGAGAACGCCCAATTTGGAAGTTTCGGAACCCTAGGACTCTCTAATGGTGAATTGGCATATAGGGCAAAATAACATAATTAAATGTAGTGGTTAGCTTAGAAACACATTTATGAACATGAATCAACAAAGAAAAATGCAAAAAGATGATGGAATCATGCTGTTCAATTTCAAAAATTTCAAGGTATAATCCGGATTCTTGATACCAATTCAAGGCGTCTGAGTTGATGCCAATGGTTGGAATATGTCCAGGAATGCCTGAGAATGCTAATGGGATCAAGATTGAAGCTTGAATCGACCTAAAACCTTGATTTCAGTATTTGAGTTTTATGAGAATTTTTCAATATGCAAAAGCCTGTTTATGCGCAGCTTTTAGTCCTCTTGGCTTAGGGTTATGATCTCATACTTGTATGGAAGCAATTAGGTTAAAAAGATTCAATAAAATCCATGTCCATAATTGCTTTCAATCTTTGATTTGTTAAGGATCTTTTACAATCTTTTTTCATGGTTCTTGTGTCAATTAGGTTGCAATCAAGCCAAAACCTTCTATATCAGCATGTGCACGAAATCTCAAGTCCAAATCATGCATAAAAAGATTTGTTTAGGTTAAGGTTATATTTTTCATGAATTAAAATGATTTAAATGAATATAAATTAATATAAATTCAAATAAATAATTAAAAAATATGAAAATACTTCCCTTTGGGCCTAGTGGTCGTGCATAGGCTTGGCATGAAGAAACTTGGAAGAAAATTGGGCCCATTTGCATTTTTAGGCCTTTTGCATCAATGTTGACTTTCAAAAATTTCCAAAAATTTCCCAACTTCCACAAGGCATAACTTGGTCAATTTTTAAGCTTTCCACATGTTCTTGGACATTTTGGAAAGGTCTTTGAGTCCTTTAACCAATGCCTTTGGTCCCATGTCATTTTGATTTACCAATCTCAAGTTATGGTCTTTGACTTAAAGTCACTTTTTGTTGACTTTTGAAAATGACCTATAATGTTGAAATTGATAACTTTTTGTGAGAGCATTACTTGGACTTGGAACATGAAGATGAATTGTAGGAAATGTCTTTCTCTTCAAAATGAGCTTTGGATGGAATTTTTCTGATAATCCATGTGAAAGTTATGCCTTGGTCAATTTCAGTTGACTTTTTTAGCTGTCCAAATATAGCAACTTTTGCATCTTTGATGATTTCTGGGCCAAATTTTGAGAATCATGATCAAGCATTGATCAAATGATGTTTGTGGCTTCAAAATGATATGTTGACCAAAAATTTGAACTTTTGACTGCCAAATGACCATTTTGCCCCTACAGTTGACTGTAGTGCAATCTAGGGTTTTGACTGTGCAATTTTGAGCTGAATGCCTTGAAACTTGACATGAGGATGCTTGACCACATTTGTAGGCATATGAGACTTGATTGGGCCTTTGAAAAGTTCATTTGCTTGACCAGAACTCAAACCCTAGTTTGGACTGTATAGGAGACAGTTGAGCTGCACAACCTTTGGGGAATTTTGTGACTTTGACTTTGACAAATCTTGATGAATATGGGAGGGCAAATTTTGGGGTGCAACAGTTGCCCCTGTTCAATCTTCTTAGACCTGAGGATGCAGATTGGCTGGCGTGCCTTTCGTAATCCGAGGGTAGAAGATGATTGGACACTAGAGTGCCCAGAAATTTGCGCTCACATAGTAGCAGTGATGATGAGGGAATGGGCTTATAGATGCCATTTTAGAGGTTGCTGGATAGGATGATGGGCTTATAGATGCCATCTGGACGTTGATCGCGTAGGAGATTCCTTAGCGAGAACCTGCATACCTGCAAAAACAGAAAAATGAGTACCTGACACGTCGCAGGAGCTGATTTTAGATGCTTGATATAGATATGTCCTGATTGGTTACAGGAGCTGAGTCTGGAGCTTCAAACGCTGATGAATGAACCAGGGATGGTTACTGCCTTAGCATGAATGGTAAGAGAGTCCTGAACGATTTCAATCTCAACAACGCTCGTTGAGAGAATCTTGATGAGAATTACCATCTTCGTAGTGTCAGGAAGAGAACCGAAGGACATTATAATCTCAAAGGGAGTCACCTCACTCACCGTTGGAGAGGGACTATAGGAAATTATAATCTGGAAGGAAATATCACCTCACGCTCATGCCGGAGAGGGAAACATCTGAAGAAGGAATTACCACCTCACACGCCGTTGGAGAGGGGACCATAAGAGAATATCACCTCACGCTCATGCCGGAGAGGGCAACATCTGAAGAAGGAATTACCACCTCACACGCCGTTGGAGAGGGGACCATAAGAGAATATCACCTCACGCTCATGCCGGAGAGGGAAACATCTGAAGAAGGAATTACCACCTCACACGCCGTTGGAGAGGGGACCATAAGAGAATATCACCTCACGCTCATGCCGGAGAGGGAAACATCTGAAGAAGGAATTACCACCTCACACGCCGTTGGAGAGGGGACCATAAGAGAATATCACCTCACGCTCATGCCGGAGAGGGAAACATCTGAAGAAGGAATTACCACCTCACACGCCGTTGGAGAGGGGACCATAAGAGAATATCACCTCACGCTCATGCCGGAGAGGGAAACATCTGAAAAAGGAATTACCACCTCACACGCCGTTGGAGAGGGGACCATAAGAGAACTTCTACTGAGTCTTTATCAGAAAAATCTGTTTGGAGTCGATTTAACTGGACTAGAGAAGTCCTTGAAATATGTTTGAGAATCTCAACTGCATCTTTCCTGCAAGGTAAAAGTTAGTTATATGCAATGCATGATATGGATCAAGCAATGATGTTCTCAATATGGATGCGATTTATATGATATGATGCGTACATGCATGCTATAATGATATATGTGATGATTCATGTATGTTTTTGTCTAGGAAAATAAATCCTTGACGGGTGCCGGGAAGTCATATCCTGGGCTGATGTTTGAGGAAGAGATTTTGCTTCCGCTGTGGATGATTCGTTGCAAGAATACCGGTAGGAGGAGATAACTCCGTTGAGGAATGAAACAATTCTGCGGGAGAAAAGATACTCTAGCGATCATGCTGGGGAGTGCTACTCTGTGGGGATAGCGATGCTTTGCTGAGTTGATGAAGATACCTCCGCTGGGGATACCGTTGATGAGTTATGCTGGGGATATCCTTGTTGTGCTAGAAGTGTTGATAGGCTTCGCTGGGGGTAGGAAGATACTTTGCCGAGGACGCTCTTTCCGTGGCTTTTGGCTGAGGATAACCCAGTTATATCCTGTTACGGAAATAACTCTTTAAATCAAGCCGGGACGACGCGGTCGTGCTCTGCGAGGGGTAAGCTTCCAGAATCTACTGGGGATAAGCTTACTGCTTGGGGAGATATGAATTCCAACTTTCCTGGGGAAACTGGATTGGACTCTCCTGGGGGAAGTTTTAGGCTGCGGGGAAGTGATTCCTTTGAATGGTGGTATACCGCCGGGGAACAATCTTTAGACCAAGACTGCCGGGGATACTTGTTAAGAATATATGTATTGCTGCTGAGGAATGTTTGAGAGCGGCTGGAGGATACTCGATTCCCTTGATATTTGACAATTTTGCTTGGAGAGAGATGTACTGCTTTACTGAACTACTCTCTGGGGAATTAAGATACTCGGTCATATTTTTTAGCTGAACCTATCTTGGTACCTTGGAGGACAGAACAATTAGACTGCTCAGACAACTCTTTATTGCCCCTGTTCCCAGTGTCACCTGCAATGAATTCCTTTGTTTCGTATGCAAATATTCATGAGTTAGCAAATTATTGTCAATGCATACATCACAAATTGAACCTTGGACGTTCTTCGCAAAACAAAAAAAGAAAAACACTTGGCACGTTTAACTGAAAATGTATTTTTATTGATTTTGAATGGCCTGAATAGGCGTTTTTATGTACAAGAGGCTGACGTCCTAGTAAGAGGTACGTTGCCGATCAAAAAAGTTTATACAAGTTTTGTACAAAAGAAAATAAACAGCTGTGTGAAAGATGGAATGATCCACTGGGTTTCAACTCTGCTATTGCCTTTATAACTCCGAGCGTCTCATCACTTGATGACCTTGGTTGAAGGTGAAGCTGACTGATTGATGCCGTTTTGAACTTGATGCAGATACCGGATTCTGGATGCAAAGTGATCAATGAGACATAGTTTTACGCTTTTATCCCTAACTTTTGCCTGGACCGCCCTTTCGGGTTTTCAGTCCACCGGGATACCCATTTTTGCCCAAGCCGCCCTTTCAGGTTTTCGACTTACCGGGTGTACAAATTTTTCATTTTCATCCCTACATTTTGCCCGAACCCTTTTGGTTCGACGGGAAGCCCTAATTTTTGCCTAGGCATGTCAGCCTAGCGGGTCTTTTTTATGCGTAGTATTTTTTAACTATGTCTGCATTGGCGGGGTGAGGAAGGTCGTCACCATCCATGTTAGTTAAGATCATTGCCCCTCCTGAGAACACATGCTTAACCACAAATGGCCCTTCGTACGTAGGGGTCCATTTGCCCCTTGGATCACTCTGAGGTAGGATGATTCTTTTGATAACCAGATCCCCGACTTGGTATTCCTGTGGCCTGACCTTTTTGTTAAATGCCCTGATCATCCGTTTCTGATACGTCTGACCATGGCAGATAGCAGCAAGTCTCTTTTCGTCAATGAGGTTGAGTTGGTCAAGTCGTGTCTGGATCCAATCATCTTCGTTCAGATTTGCATCCTTCATTATCCGGAGAGAGGGAATTTGCACTTCGATCGGCAAGACTGCCTCCATACCATAAACCAGAGAGAAAGGAGTTGCCCCGGTTGACGTCCTTGCTGAGGTACGGTACCCATGCAGAGCGAACGGTAACATCTCGTGCCAATCTTTGTAAGTCACTGTCATCTTTTGCACGATCTTCTTGATGTTCTTGTTAGCTGCTTCTACAGCCCCATTCATCTTCGGTCTGTAAGGAGAAGAATTATGGTGCTGTATCTTGAACTGTTCGCAGAGCTCAGCAATCATCTTGTTGTTCAGGTTGGTACCGTTGTCTGTAATGATCCGCTCAGGGACGCCGTATCGACAGATCAGGTTGTGCCGAATGAACCGTGCCACAACAGTCTTGGTTACTGTAGCATAGGATGCTGCCTCAACCCACTTTGTAAAATAATCGATCGCCACTAGGATGAAGCGATGTCCATTGGATGCCGTAGGTTTTATCTCGCCGATCATGTCTATGCCCCACATTGCAAACGGCCAAGGCGCAGTCAGAACATTCAGGGGAACCGGAGGAACATGCACCTTATCTGCGTAGATCTGGCACTTGTGGCATGTCCTAGAGTGTTGGTAGCAGTCCGCTTCCATTGTGGACCAGTAATATCCTGCCCGTAGGATCTTTTTTGCCATAGTATGTCCACTGGAATGCGTACCAAAGGTCCCTTCATGTAACTCTTCCATGATTCTTTCTGCTTCAATTTTGTCCACACAACGTAGTAAGGTTGAATCATGGTTCCTCTTGTACAAGATGCCGTTGCTTAGGAAGAACTTGGCTGCGAACCTCCTCAGGAATTTCTTATCGTTGATAGAGGCACCTTCAGGGTACTCCTGAGCTTCCAGATATCTCTTCACTTCATGGTACCAAGGCTTCTCAGTTACCAATTCAGTTTCGAGATCACAACAGTATGCCGGTTCGTCCAGTTTCCATATGATGATCCGGGGAGCTTCATTATCCCATTTAACCTTGAACATCGAAGACATTGTAGCTAACGCGTCCGCTAACTGATTCTCTTCTCTTGGAAAGTGTTCAAAAGTTATCTCTGTGAAGTGGGGAATCATGGTCAACACACATTCTCTGTAAGGAATCAAGTTTGGATGTTTCGTATCCCACTCTCCGTTGATCTGGTTGATCACAAGGGCGGAATCTCCGAAAACACTGAGGAACTTGATCCTTAAGTCGATCGCAGCTTGAAGACCCATGATACACGCCTCATACTCTGCCATGTTGTTGGTACAGTTGAAACACAGCCGGGCAGTGAGTGGAGTATGAGTACCTTGTGGAGATATGATAATGGCGCCGATACCATTTCCCAAAGCGTTAGAGGCTCCGTCAAAGTGCATAGACCATCGGGATCCTGGTTCAGGTCCTTCATCCGGTCCAGGTACTTCACAATCAGTTACAATCATGATGCTTTCATCCGGAAACTCGAAGTTCATTGATTGGTAGTCATCTACAGCTTGATGAGCTAAGTGGTCTGCCAATACACTTCCCTTGATGGCTTTCTGGGTTGTATACTGAATGTCGTATTCCGTCAAGATCATCTGCCATCTTGCGATTCTCCCAGACAGAGCAGGCTTTTCAAATATGTACTTTATCGGATCCATCTTTGAGATCAACAAGGTAGTGTGAGTCAGCATATACTGTCTCAGCCGGCGAGTAGCCCATACCAAAGCGCAGCAAGTTTTCTCAAGCAGTGAGTATCGGGTCTCACAGTCGGTAAACTTTTTGCTAAGGTAATAAATGGCATGCTCTTTTCGGCCAGACTCGTCATGCTGCCCCAGCACACACCCCATTGAGTTGTCAAGCACTGTTAGATATAGGATCAGAGGTCTCCCTTCAACCGGTGGCATAAGGATAGGTGGTTCTTGGAGATACTCTTTGATTTTGTCGAAAGCAGCCTGACATTCCTCGTTCCAACGTACTACCTGATCTTTCTTCAACAGCTTGAAGATTGGCTCACAGGTAGCAGTTAGATGAGAGATGAATCAAGCGATGTAATTCAGGCGTCCTAAAAAGCCTCTGACTTCCTTCTCTGTCTTAGGAACCGGCATCTCTTGAATAGCCTTGACCTTAGCAGGGTCCACTTGAATACCTTTATCACTGACCACGAAGCCTAGTAACTTTCCCGATCTTACCCCGAAGGTGCATTTGTTCGGGTTCAATCTCAGCTTGTACAGTTTCAACCGATCGAACAACTTCTGCAGATGATCTAGGTGCTCTTCCTCAGTCTGGGACCTAGTGATCATGTCGTCCACATATACTTCGATCTCATGATGGATCATATCATGAAATAAGGCAACCATGGCACGTTGGTAGGTTGCCCCAGCATTCTTTAACCCGAACGGCATGACCTTGTAACAGAAGGTGCCCCACTGAGTAACAAATGTAGTCTTTTCCATGTCTTCAGGTGCCATCTTGATCTGATTGTAGCCTGAAAAGCCATCCATGAAAGAGAATACTTTGTGTTGAGCTGTATTATCCACAAGGACATCAATGTGAGGCAAGGGGAAGTCATCCTTGGGGCTGGCCCTGTTCAGATCCCTGTAATCAACACACATTCTGACCTTACCGTCCTTTTTAGGTACCGGCACCACATTAGCAACCCACTGAGGGTAAGAAGTCACTGCAAGGAACCCGGCATCAAACTGTTTCATGACCTCGGCTTTAATCTTCTCTGACATCTCTGGACGCATCCGACGGACCTTTTGTTTAACTGGAGGGCAGTCTTCCCTAGTCGGCAAATGATGGACAACAATATCGGTATCCAACCCTGGCATGTCTTCGTAGGACCAGACAAAGATCTCCATATAGTCATGCAGCATCTTGGTTAACCGTTGCTTCACGCTGAGCTCTAGGTTAGCACCAATCTTTACTTCTTTTCTGTCTGCTTCAGTACCCAGGTTTATGGTTTCCACTGGCTCTTCATGGGGTTGAATTGCCCTCTCTTCCTGAAGCAACAGTCTAGCAAGCTCGCCAGGCACTTCGCAATCATCTTCACCTTCGTCTTCGGCTAAGTTGATCGGATTTTCGAAGTCATAATTGGCAGTAGCAGAGTTGTTGTCAGTGAGATCCAGAGTGGATTGGAACCTGTATGAGTGAGTGTGTGTGTAAATACAGCTGTTTTTGAAAATTATGTAAAGGAAAGGAAAGATAGAAAAGGAACACAATATTTGTAATGCGAAAAACGTCCAAGATTTGCATTCATGATGTATAAAATGACAGTTCATATGCCCTCACAAATAGAACCACGGTGCCTCGGGTAAGACACCGGGCCATAGAGTTTATCATTGTTTATTACAAAATAACAAAACATGGGAATTCATTACTGTGTCACAAAGGTAACAGGGGTATGATCCTTTGCACTCCAATTGTTCAATCCTTCTTCGGCCGTCGGATAAATCCAGCTGTTGAATTCGGCTTCGTCCACTTCAAGGTCTTCCCCGACAGCATTCGCTTCTGAACCTTTAATAAATACCGGAGGCCTTCCGATCTTCTCTTTTCTCATAGCTCTCTGCCCTTCTGAGGTGAAACCCAGCCCAAGTTTATCAGTCTTCTGGATGAAGTCTGGAAGTTTGCCCCAGTTGGCACCTTCACCCTTCTGCACCACAGCCCTGGCATCTTTTAGGGAAGCCATCTTCAGAGGACCACCTGTTTCTGCTGTTTCTGCTGCGATTGGAAACACCTCCTCGAAATGCTGAAAGGGGGTCTCAATGAACTCCCCATCCATCTCAATGTATCTGAACGAGTTTAGGTGGCTCACCATGTATTCTTCCTCACCTTGCACGGTGACGATCTTCCCTCTGACGGGGTACTTCAGTTTTTGATGCAAGGTAGAGGTCACTGCCCCAGCCTTATGTATCCAGGGTCGACCCAGCAGACAAGAGTAAGATGGACGGATGTCCATCACATAAAAAGTGGAGTCGAACACCTGGGAGCCTACACGAATCGGAATGTCCACCTCCCCATGGACCATCCTCTTTGAACCATCAAAGGCCCTGACGATAATGTTGCTGGGTTTCAAATCCAGGCCCTCACAATCTAGACGATCCAGAGCCTTCTTGGGTAGCACATTCAAAGATGACCCAGTATCAACCAACACATGTGCCAAGGTGGTGCCCCTGCATTCGATTGAGACATGCAGAGCATCATTATGATCTTTCCCCTTTGTGGTTAAATCAGCATCTGAGAAACCCAAGCCATTATCTGCCGTTAGACTTGCCACGCAATCAGTGAATTGGACTGCAGAGGTTTCATGTGGCACATGGGCCTTCTTGAGGAATGAGATGAGGGCCTTTGCATGGGCCTCAGAGCACAACAGTAAAGAGAGCATGGATATCTTGGAGGGCGTATGCCCCAACTGTTCCACAACATTAAAATCGCTCTTCTTTATAATCTTCAAAATCTCCTCCATCTCTTGTGGGGAGGCCTCAGCAGCTATGGGTATGGGTGCCTCCATCTGGGCAGGCTCGGTTTCAATTCCCTTGCCCCGAGCATTGGATGACTCGGCAGCAGGAGAAACAACTGGATCAGCAGCAGGAACAACAACTTGATCAGCAACGGGAGTAGGTGTACTTGCAGGAATTATCAGGAGCGGTCTTCTAGCAGCAGGTGGCGCAATGTCAGGCGAGAAGAGCCTGCCACTGCGGGTAACTTTGGCCGGGCCAGTGATATCACAGATGCTGGCGCCAGCGTTGAGCTCTTGTTTCACTCCGTTTATATATACATCTGCCCCATAGTGCCAAGGGACAGCTTTGTTGGATACATAGGGCAGGGGCCCAGGAACAGTGATAGTAACAGGTGCAACGGTCAGAATTTGGATGGGCTTCTTCTGGAGAGCCGGGATCGGATTGTTGAAGATAGTCACCACAGAGACCTCTTCCATTGGAACCATACGAACAGCAGACTTCTTGAATAGAATCTCCTTACTATCCATTAAGCTTTGGATGCCTAACTTTAGCAAGGGACAACCGGATGGGGACACAACACAGAACAGGCAATCCTCACTACAACCCGGAAATAAACCGGCCTGCAGTAGGTTCTTCTTAATGATCTTTAAAGGAGTGGCTAGATCATCCACAGAAACAGCATAAACCTCTTCATCAATAGCATTTACCCCGTGTTGAGGCATAGGGGCAGTAACTACGTTCGGCTTTGCAGGCGCTTCGAATTGTATCTCTTTAGCATCGATAAGGTCTTGCACCTTATTCTTTAACGCCCAACAGTCATCAGTGGCATGCCCCGGGCTGTCTGAATGGTAAGCACAACGGGCATTCGGGTTGTACTTAGGAGAGGTAGTGTTTGAGAACTTTGGCGCCTCCTTGACAGTCACCAAATTGGTGGCTAGTAACTGTGGCAGGATTTGCGATAGGGTCATGCTTAACCGGGTAAACTCTCTCCGGGGTCTATCAGCCCTTTGAGGATTGTTTGGCCGGGGAGCGGCAGCAGGCTTAGCGATCATGACCGCACTGATAGATTGGCGGTGTTCACTTCTCTCTGATCTCCTAGAGCCATACACGGCACTAGACTCCTTTTTAAACGGCTTCTTTTCTGAACTAGAGGATGATGCCCCCTTTGCAATCTTCCCAGATTTCAGCCCAACTTCGATTCTCTCTCCAGTCAAGATTAAATCAGTGAAACCAGCAGAAGAATTCCCAATGAGATGGTTAAAAAACGGCCCAGATAGGGTCCCCAAGAACATGTCCACTAACTCTCGATCAGTCAAAGGTGGCTGCACCCTGCCAGCCAGATCTCTCCACTTCTGCGCGTACTCTTTAAAACCTTCACTTGCACCTAACGACATACCCTGGAGTTGAGTACGTGTGGGGGCAAGGTCGGCATTATACTGATACTGCTTATAGAAAGCAGTAGCCAGCTCCTCCCAGTTACGAACTTTGGTCCCATCCAGCTGATAGAACCATTCGAGATGAGTCCCTGAAAGACTCTCCTGGAAGAAGTGGATCCATAGATTCTTGTCCGCAGAGTACGGCTGAATCTTCCGAACATAGGACCTCAAATGCAGCTTGGGACAGGATGCCCCGTCATACTTGGAGAAGGTGGGTGCTTTGAATTTATGTGGAATGATCACACCAGTCGACAAACCTAGATCTCCGAAATCCAGCCCAGGTACCTGTTGCACCTCCATAGCCTTCAACCTGTCTTCCAGTTGTTTGTACCTGTCATCTGCAGGAGGATACTGTTCCTCATCAAAATCTGTCTCGTTGTCGGAGACTTCTGGAGTAGGAAGCTTTACTTCTGCCTGAGAAGGACTCTTTCCAACAGAAGAAACAGCCTCTTCTTGGTGCAGAGTATTACCCAACCTTCGGCCCGAGTTGAATAGAACAGTTCTTCTTTTCTTCTTCTTCTCCTTCTTCAGGAGCATAGTCTTCAGTTCTTCTTGGCCTTTAGCTAGACCCATGATGAGTTCTTGAAACTGCGCATTCTGCGCCTGGAGAGCCTTGATTGATGTCTCTGTTGATTCAGATCCGGGATTCATGATGCTGAAATAAACAGCGAAGAACTGTAAGCAACCTGAAAAGGGAAAAACCTGCTATGCACATGATGTATGAAATGCGTATGCAATGCATTCAAGGGTTCGAAAGTTCAAATTCATTGTAGACAAGAAAAGAAACACACGTTATCATTAAAGAAATCATTGTTTAATACATCAAGGCCTCATGGGCAAAAGTACAAAAATCAAGTCAATCCCAAAATACACTGCGCATCCTCTTCGGAGCTATGTAGGTGTTGAGATTCCTCTCCTCATGCAACAGACGGGTGAGCTCCAAGACTTTCTTTTCACTGGCATGCAGACTAGTCTCGAGAGAATTCCTTTCCTCCTTAAGCTGGATCCAGCTCTTCTGCATCTCTTCCCAGGATGTGGGCATATCAGGGTGCTGAATAACATGAGACACTTCCCCTTCCAAGACAGGTTCTTTGATTACTGGAAGCATGTGAGGATAAGGCATCACTAACTTCTGAGAACGGGCGCGTACCCATTTGAGATAAGGCTCCAAAGGGATGGAGTTCCTGTGTCCCAGTGTCTTGCTGTCTATCCTACTGGGCATCCTCCAGGCTCTGATAAATCTCTGACGAAGTCCTTGAGTATCATTGTCGAAGTCAAAAACTATGTCAGGAATTAACATGTCATGAGGACCGTCCCTCCGAGCATAGCCAAACTGTCTCCAAGCCAGGCATGGGCTATAAGTAATACCTCCTCTGATTCCGAGTAAAGGAACATTAGGGTACTCCCCACAACGATCAATGATAGTGACGTCTTCTCTGGATCTAGGACACCAATGTATATCTGCATGTGTGAGAGTCATTAACCGTTGTGACCATCTCAAACCCCGCTCATTCTTCAGGACTGATTGCGGAAGGTGCGAAATAAACCACCTTCCCAGGAGAGGAGTGCAACACATAAGGACACCTCTTTTTCTCATGGTTCGAGTGTAACATGAGTGAAGGATGTCCCCCAGCAACGTAGGTATAGGATTCCTGGACATAAAGATCTGAACGGCACTGATATCAATGAGCTGATCTGGGTTAGGGAACAACACCAAACCATAAACAAGGAGGGCCACAACCTCTTCAAAAGCTTGCAAGTCAAGGGAGTTCCAACATTCAAGGGCTTTTTCAAACAGAAACCTGGCTAAGAACCCTTTGACACCACTTCTAACTTCCCAATGTCCCTTGAGGTCAGATGACTGTAGGTGCAAGGCTTTAGCAATCTCTTCAAGCTTAGGCTCCTTTTCTGTACCGTTGAAAGGTAGCTGATCAAGGATAGGGATCTTCAGGAGCCGGGAGAAATCCTCCAGTGTAGGTACCAACTGATAGTCCAAGAAGGTAAAGCAGTGATGTAGAGGGTCAAAGAACTGGAACAAGACCTTAATCATATCTTCCTCAATGTTGGTGTTGACCAAGCTGATGAGGCTTCCATGCCTGTCACTGAATGAAGAGTTCTCGGGAATCCTGGATATAAGCTCCTTAAGCTGAGGAGGGATCCTTACAAGATTGACCTGAATTGTCTTTCTACGAGCAGTTTCCATGTCCTACAAAACAAGAACAAAGATGAAAATTCGAACCCCTGAAATGGTTAGTCAATGCATATGATGCTGGATGATGTCATGATGCTATGATTAAACACACCACAGATATTTACAAAGACAAACATGTAGGGCAAACAAGGCACACAAGACAAGCCCTTAAGGTTTAAGGCCAGCATGGGGTCTGGGTAGTACCCTCTTGAGTTGGTGGGTTCAACCTGTCCTAATGAAAGTAACCGGGTTCTAAGGTTCCCAATATCACGGGATTGCTTTCATTGTTCATCGTTTCGATTTAGCCACTGAACTGGCGACCGAAATATTCCAGGAAAGCAACCCTCAATTGAGCGTAGTATCGAGTATCAACCAACCTCGGACTGCACCAAAGTCAGTTATCTCACTACCCTAAAGAGGCCAAGATAGTTCAATTAAGGTTCCTAAGGTCTGTTGATGCTTCACGACACCACGCGGAGGCCCCGTACTCTCCTTGACTGAACTCAAGGGTTATCGGTACACACCAAAGTGCCACATCAACGTAGCAGACTGTTTCAACCGTGTCGGTATACCCCGCACAGTTCCCTCACAGCCTTGTTGCTACTTTCTAAGAAAGGTATCCCCCAGATCCGGGTGTAGGATCTATAGAACTCCCAAGCAACCCACAATTTAAAGCACACAAGGAAAACAATTGAAAACATAGTTATGAGCTAGCCCTAAGGTACACCTCACTTTAAGAGTATTCCCCAGCAGAGTCGCCAGTTCTGTGATCGGTGGATCTGGAACTGACTGTTTAACGCTGGTTCGCGAAATGTCGCGGAAGCAAGAGTCGCCACCGTCTTTTATTTTCTCCAATAGGAAAGGACAAAAGCACAGAAAAATTCCTTTAAAGAGATTGCTCTCGGTTCGGGAGGTAGGTTATAGAAAGGGAAGGTGTTAGCACCCTTTCTATCCATGGTTATCCATGGGCTCTTAGATACTTGCTCAATGTGTTTTCAAATTGTTTGTTTGCTTTTCAATGTGGGTTTAAAAAGTTTCTTTGGAAAATTTCAGATCGACTCATACGTCAGAGTGTTTGAAAAGTTTGCTTTGAAAGCTTTTGAAAAGTGTCAGTGTGAAAAGTCTTTTTGAGTTTGTTTTGAGATTAGAGCAAGTATCCTTGAGAACCTACCTACCCTAAGGAATTCGTCTGTGTAAGAGTCCTTTAAAGTAGTGCCATCCCACCATTGAGAGGTAGGTAGCACCACCGTTGGAGGTGTTCGGGTCAATTCGTTTTTAGGGACATGGTGATCACCAGAGCAATGGGAAGACACCTTAGAAGCTACCCTCATGCCAGGTTCCCGGATCATGAGGACTTACTAAGACATCCTCTACTCGACGACCACCTTTCGAAAGGCAACAGTGAGGCGTACCCTAGGGGTGGTGTGTGCGAATTGTGTGTCATGCTTCAGTTATTTGTCTTGTCATGTTTGTCGTGTTCTACGCTTGATTTTAATTAAGACATTCATTCTTTCATGCTTGGTTAACAGTTAAATATTTTGCGAGGAAATAAATCTAAGGCTATTACAAAGGCGCGGGTCCACATCGCCAAAATTAAACCGGACCCGATTTAGCGGAAAATAAATAAAGCGATAAAATAAAGTGCAAGAAATTTAAATTACAATGCTTTGGGACAATTACATAATTATAATAAACGAACATAAAATAAATGCGCGAAATTAATAATTAAAAGTATGGGCGTTGGACCCTTTTGCAAACAATTAAAATTAATAAGGGAATTAAAAATTAAATATTAAATGAAAATGGTATTTTTGTGTTTTTTAGATTTAATGAGAAAAAGGAGTTAATTGAAATTTAAATTAAACGGCAAACCCTAATTCTATTGTTTTTTAAGTTTATTATGAAAATTAAAATATAATCTAAATTAAACCCTAATTTATTTATGTACAATTTTTAATTATAAAAATAAAATAATAAATAAATAGTATTGTGAGAAATAAAAATTAAAAAGACATTAAAACTATCAATTAACCTAATTCTACATATTTTGGGTTTTTATTAAAAAGGAATTAAAATTAAAACCTAATTAAACTAAACAATTTACATTCTAATTTATTCATGGCAATAATAAAATAAAAAATGTATTTTTTGTCTTTTATGTATTTTTTAATGTTTTATATTTTGTAGAAAAATAAGTTAATTAAATTAAGACAATAAAATAAATAAAACAATAAAAGTAAAAGGAAAGAAGAAAAATATAAAAATGCAAACCAGGGTGGGGTGTAGCCCCAAATAAGGAGGTTTAGGCCCAGCAATTTAGGTCCAGCAAGCCTTGAATTCGTTGACTTTTCATGATTCCATATGATGCGTTTGACCAGGCGTAGGTGTTCTTCAGCTTCCAACCTTTAGATTGACCTCCAAGCAGACGTGGCATGTTGATGATGGAGGGACTATGGTGTACCTGGATATTAGCGTAGCATGGAATAACATATTGAAAAATAACATTGAGATTTTGCCAGACCTGGGACTTGAACCCAGGTCTTGAGGATTATTCACGTCACATGTTACCAACTGAACCAAGCGCATTTAGTTAACATATAATATAATACAAATAATATAAAAGAAAAGTGGATTCACGCTTGGAACGCGCGCCAAAATTTGAAACGGCCACTCAGATGATGCCATGTATTCGTCTTCCTCGTGTTTCTTTCTGCCTGAAAAAATAACAAACGTTTAACGGGGGTTTTGAACCCCCTCAATATACGCATGTTTCCAAAATAGCGATTAGGTTCTGAATGCTCATAAATTGAGCGCGAGCATCCTGTCTTCTTCGTCTCAACCTGTAGATTTCAATCATAGCATTGGTATGTCTTAATTTTACAAGAATTGAGAACGCCCAATTTGGAAGTTTCGGAACCCTAGGACTCTCTAATGGTGAATTGGCATATAGGGCAAAATAACATAATTAAATGTAGTGGTTAGCTTAGAAACACATTTATGAACATGAATCAACAAAGAAAAATGCAAAAAGATGATGGAATCATGCTGTTCAATTTCAAAAATTTCAAGGTATAATCCGGATTCTTGATACCAATTCAAGGCGTCTGAGTTGATGCCAATGGTTGGAATATGTCCAGGAATGCCTGAGAATGCTAATGGGATCAAGATTGAAGCTTGAATCGACCTAAAACCTTGATTTCAGTATTTGAGTTTTATGAGAATTTTTCAATATGCAAAAGCCTGTTTATGCGCAGCTTTCAGTCCTCTTGGCTTAGGGTTATGATCTCATACTTGTATGGAAGCAATTAGGTTAAAAAGATTCAATAAAATCCATGTCCATAATTGCTTTCAATCTTTGATTTGTTAAGGATCTTTTACAATCTTTTTTCATGGTTCTTGTGTCAATTAGGTTTCAATCAAGCCAAAACCTTCTATATCAGCATGTGCACGAAATCTCAAGTCCAAATCATGCATAAAAAGATTTGTTTAGGTTAAGGTTATATTTTTCATGAATTAAAATGATTTAAATGAATATAAATTAATATAAATTCAAATAAATAATTAAAAAATATGAAAATACTTCCCTTTGGGCCTAGTGGTCGTGCATAGGCTTGGCATGAAGAAACTTGGAAGAAAATTGGGCCCATTTGCATTTTTAGGCCTTTTGCATCAATGTTGACTTTCAAAAATTTCCAAAAATTTCCCAACTTCCACAAGGCATAACTTGGTCAATTTTTAAGCTTTCCACATGTTCTTGGACATTTTGGAAAGGTCTTTGAGTCATTTAACCAATGCCTTTGGTCCCATGTCATTTTGATTTACCAATCTCAAGTTATGGTCTTTGACTTAAAGTCACTTTTTGTTGACTTTTGAAAATGACCTATAATGTTGAAATTGATAACTTTTTGTGAGAGCATTTCTTGGACTTGGAACATGAAGATGAATTGTAGGAAATGTCTTTCTCTTCAAAATGAGCTTTGGATGGAATTTTTCTGATAATCCATGTGAAAGTTATGCCTTGGTTAATTTCAGTTGACTTTTTCAGCTGTCCAAATATAGCAACTTTTGCATCTTTGATGATTTCTGGGCCAAATTTTGAGAATCATGATCAAGCATTGATCAAATGATGTTTGTGGCTTCAAAATGATATGTTGACCAAAAATTTGAACTTTTGACTGCCAAATGACCATTTTGCCCCTACAGTTGACTGTAGTGCAATCTAGGGTTTTGACTGTGCAATTTTGAGCTGAATGCCTTGAAACTTGACATGAGGATGCTTGACCACATTTGTAGGCATATGAGACTTGATTGGGCCTTTGAAAAGTTCATTTGCTTGACCAGAACTCAAACCCTAGTTTGGACTGTATAGGAGACAGTTGAGCTGCACAACCTTTGGGGAATTTTGTGACTTTGACTTTGACAAATCTTGATGAATATGGGAGGGAAAATTTTGGGGTGCAACACATACCCTCAATGTACCATTTTTCTTAATCACTGGCACAATATTTGCAATCCATTCGACATACCTCGTAGCTCGTATGAATTTGCACTTCAGCAGTCTTTCGACTTCTGTTTTGATCTTCGACAGTATTTCTGGAGCGAAGCGTCTTGGACTTTGCTTGACTGGCTTCTTCCCAGGTTTGATTGGCAACTGAAGTTCTACCAATCCTCTGTCGTAATCCCATGCAAAGCAGTCCTTGAACTCCTTTAACAAATGGATCACTTCCAACCTAAGTTCTGGGTCTATTTTTGCGCTAATGTAAGTTGGCTTTTTCTCTAACCCTTCGCCCAAGTTGATTTCTTCTAAAGGATCCTGCGCTAACATTTTGATGTTGTTCGCTAAGGGGTCCTTTTCGAATCCCAAAGGCCCATCGTCGTAGATGGCGTCGAGCCTTTGTTCCTGCATTTCTTCTGGCATGATATCAGGGGGTTCTGGATCAAAATCCTTTCCAGGACCTGCAGAAGGTAACTCTTGATCATTGGCCTGTGTGGCCATATATTTTACTTCGGCTTCGAGAGCCGTTATCATCCTTGTTTCGGCTACATAAGCCGAAATTCGCTGTAGTGATTGTGACTCAGTCATTGTCACTGAATTCGCTTCCCCAACCAGTTGGCTGGATGTCAGTTAGCCCACTGAAATCAATGTGGGATAAGTCTTCTCTGTCCCATTGAAAACCATGCTCAGGGTGCAGGTATAAGGAACAAAAAGCATTTGGCGTTGGCGCCAAGTCGAAGTCAGGTGCTGGGCATGGCCCAATGTGAGCCAAATTTTTGTCGAAGTCTGCTCTCCCTAGGTGATTTACTTCGCCCAAGTAATAGCTCCGATCCGCTTCTATGTGTTCGACCATTCCATCAGGATGCCATAGTATCAACCTTTGGTGCATTGATGATGGTACTGCTCCAACACCATGTATCCATTCTCGGCCCAACAAAAGATTATAATTTGGTTTGGCCGATATGACCATAAACATAGTTGGTCGAAGGATGGATCCCACTTTGATGTCTAGTTGGATCACACCCATAGTGGTCCCTATTCCGCCTTCATAATTTGACAGGACCATGTTGTGAGGCTTGATGTTTTCATCGCTCTTGCCTATTTTTCTCAGCATAAAGTGAGGGATGATGTTGATGGTTGCCCCACAGTCCACCAAGATCTTATTTACGGTGGTTTCTTCGAGTTTTGCCCTTATAAATAAAGGCTTGAGGTGATTTTTCATCGCCTCTGTAGGAGGTTCGAAGAAACCATTTTGCTCTTCAGTAGCGCCATTATCCATGACGAAGTAGCATACTGGCCTATGCCTGGCCATTTCTTGTTCGACTTCCCAATAGTTTGATTCGACTTCCACCTGGCAGTTGAACTCTCTTGGCAAAACTGAGACTATGTTCACCATGATATCTAGGGTGTCATCAGACTCAGAGCCATCTTCTTCATCAACTTCACCCTGGTTAGGCCAGACTAGTCTATTGGTCACTGGTTGTCTTTCCAGAGGCTTTCTCTGCTTTCTCTGAGGGACATTTGAACTTGATTCTAGCTTTGGTTCATTGGTAGCTTCCCTCTCAGCCTTTCGCCGCCTCTGGTATCTTCTCCATTGGGATCGAGACATGGGATTCCTTCCCTTGTAGTTACTTGATACCTGGGTCACTTTAGGGGTGACAACCTGAGGTTCTTTCTTATGTGTCAAAGATGAACCTCTTGGCACTTCGAAGGAGTGCCACCTTTCCTCGCTAGGCCTCTTTCGACCTGATGTTTTATACCATGTATCAACTGGCACATTGGTTGGAGGCTTGAACGTCAGTGGCCTCTTCTCTTGATTTGGACCCTTTTGGTAGGTTCTTCTGGGGTCATGTCGAGTATCAACACTTTCCCTTCTTCTGTTTGCTGCTCTTACACCTTGGATGTGTTCAGCAGCTTTTTTGTCGAAAATCGAGCTGCATCAAGGACACAGCATCACTTCTGACTTCTTCTTCTGGCATCTTTGTAGGAAATCTGCCAGATTTTCATTTTCCCGAGGGAAAGCTGTTTTGTTGGCCTGTTCTTGCCTAATGGCCTCCTCTGATGCTTTTGGTTCAGAGATTTAGACCATGTTGACGTTCATGGTGTCTTTGGTGGCAAGAGTCAACTGCTTCATCTGAGCCTCCAGGTCCTCTGTCTGGCCTTGGACTGCAGCCAAGTAGGAACTGGGTTTTGCTCCAGATTTTGGGGCTCCAACTATCTCCAGTTTTGGGCTTTCAACAGCTTTTTGGACCGCTTCAATTGTTTTTCTAGAAAGGCTCCCAGAAAAACTGCCAAAGATTGGCATGTTGACATGATCCTTGGTGACTTCGACCATAGTTATTCCTGGCCTCTTCGCCTGGCTTCTGGATGCCTCAATCATGTTCACCTCTGAAGGTTCAGCATAATGGGCTTCAGCCTGCAAAGGGTTAGAGTCCACAGTCATGGAGGTCTTATCAGCAAATTTCAGCCTCCCTTCTTCGATAGCATCTTGCACGAGATTCCTGAAAAGAAAACATTGAGATGTTTTATGGCCCAGAAAATTATGATATTTACAAAAGCCTCTTTTCTTTCTTTGATCAAGACGAGGCACTTTTACCCCTGGGGGCACTATCATTTGGCCATCTTTTACAAGTAAGTCAAAAATTTCATCACATTTTGTAATATCAAAACTGTAAGTCTTTTTGGGGAACCTATCGTTGGCCCATTCCGGACCAGTGGGATTTTTCCCACTTGAGGGGACTAGCAGTTTGCAAGAGTATGGTGGCCCTTGTTTTAGCTCCTCTAAATCGACCTCGCTTTCTTCAACGGTTATAGTTTCGTCGAAGGTTTCTGGATCTTCATCGTCCATTTCGACATATGCTATCCTTTCTCTTTTATGAGTTTTTGTCGCCTTGGCTTTTTCAGCTTTAAGGCGTTCTACCTGTCGAACTCTATCGGCCAATTGGGCCATGTCTCTCAGGTATTGAGTATCTAATTTCTTCCTAATGGAATAATCTAAGCCTCCTGCGGCTATTTTGACTAACTCATGTTCTGGCACTTGTGTAAAGCATCTTGCTTTGAGCAACCTAAACCTATTTAGATATTCGTCTATAGGTTCAGTGAATCGCCTCTTTACGCTGGCCAATTCTTTCAGGCTTATCTTGGTTTGTCCCATGTAGAATTGCTCATGGAAAAATCTCTCCAACTGGGTCTAATGGTGGATCGAATTAGGGGGGAGAGTTGTGAACCAAGTAAACGCGTTCTTTGTCAGGGAACTTGGGAAATACTTAATCCTCAGGTTTTCGTTGTTTGAAATATCTCCTGCTTCAATCAAGTATCTCGCCATGTGTTCGACAGTGGATTCTGTCGTGTCCCCTGAAAATTTAGTGAACTTAGGGACTTTACATCTAGGAGGTAAGTCTGTTTGTAACACATATTCTGACAGTGGGGATGTAAAGTTGGGCCTACGGAAGCCCGTATTCATCCCATTCTGCGTCATGATTCTTTCGATCATGGCTGCCAGGTTATTTTCCAAACCCATGTTCTGGTATTGGATGTGCTGAACCACTATGTCAGCATTTTGGTTTCTGTTGACTATCCTTACCTCCGGGGCTATGACCCTAGGTTCTTCGACCCCGGGTTGTTCCAATCGCGTCCTAAGGTTTTCTTCGACAGGCTGCTGGACTTGGTTAATAGTGGTTTCTTCCTCTAGAAGTATACCTTGGTTTCCCCTTATTTGCGCCCTTTGGGGCTGTCGAATAGGTTGGGGTACCCCAAAGAAATCAGCCAGACGCGCCATTTGCGCTGTCATCTGCTGATTCGACTGGGTGGTGTTTTGTATTAGAGGATTTAGCACTGTACTTAAAGTTTGTGCCAACATTTGAACCATATCGTGGTTGCTTTCGTCCATTTGCTGCCTCAAGACTGCTGTCGAGGCATTCGTAAGGCCATGCGCTACTTGGGACGTTCCTCCTAAGAGTTAGGTCCTATTTCTGTTCTCCATACCAACTCCAGAACCTTGGAGTGGCGAAGAGGCACTCACTAAAGGGTCTGAAAAGGTGGACGCAGCGTTCGTCAGGCTAGCCAGTTCAGAAGTTGGCATGCCATAGAGTGGTTCTCGATTTAGACCGCTTGTCGAAAATCCTGGGGGAACATAAGGCCTAGTTCCTGGGTTTCCCCTTGGTGGGGGAGTTCCCAAAGGCATTTTGGGGCCAGTGAGCGGAGGTAATGGCCCCGTTTGTGTGACCGTTACTGCTGGTGTTGAACCAGCGGTTAGCGCTTCACTTACGGTTGGGATAACCGTTGTTACCACATTTGTTTGTGGGATTTCGCTATTGTTTGGCGGATTCGCCATCGCTTCTCTTCTTCTCATAATATTGGTATCGTTAGTGTATATTTTACCACTTCTCAATAACATGCAATACTTCTCGAAAAAGATGATATTCTATATAAATACGATTAACCTTAAAAATCAACACAAGGTCCCACCAGGTGTGCCAATTTGTTTACCGTGGAAATTTGTAAACAACCGCTGATCTTCCAAAAGGTTACTTATTTGGTGACTCGCAGGATCGATCAGATTGATCCTAAGACATGGTTGATTTTTGGGGTTTGACTAAGTCTAATGATGGTTAATGACAGGAAAGTAAAGACACTTTATGTAACTTGCATGAAGAAAAACTTGGTAGAATAAATGAAAGCGTTAAATAAAGGCTTCGACAAGGAAAGGTAAATGAAAAGGCAATAGAGTGCTGGAATATAAAAGACTTTGATTAATTTAAATGGTGTTTCACACATACAATCTCAACAATTCTTTCGCTCACACTGGGTACTTGAATCTAAATGAGTGACTTGTATATAATGATGAACACACGCGAAAACTACGTGAACAACTAGTATTTATACTAAACGCATCTCAAGTAACCGTTGGGAAGTTACGCTGCTTCGAGATGACACCACTTGGCATGCTCACAGCATTCGACGCTCCTGATCTTGGCACGTTGCACTTGGTAACTGATGGGAACCGTTTTCCCTCCAAACATTCGAATCTCAAACCGTTCCACTCTGAGCATCAAATACCTTTTGTCGAGAAGCTCCTTCGACGTCGAAGGCAACAAGATTCCTACTTAGAAGAAATTCTCTAAGTGCCTTGCCACCTTCTGATGAGCATTTCGACAGGATTAGCTGGTCGAAACATTCCCTCATGATTAATGGTCTATATTAATAAAAATAAGGGTGTCGAATTTAGGAGCCAACACTATTGCACCAACTTCTCTCGGAAAAAGTATGAAACCTCATGGGGATAACAACTTGGGGAGTTAAGAACTCAAACATTACAACAAGAAATCACACTTATGGGGATTTTAAATCAAACCCAGCACTTGGCGGGTGAAAACCCAAAAAGTTGGCAACTGTCTCAACACTTCTTAGAAAAGATATTGCCCTGGCCTAGTTTCCTGGGAAAATAAATAACAACAATAATGCCAACACTGCCAAAAAGAGCGACATTTTGCAAATAGTTCCATCTCAGCATGCAAGGGGAGAAGGAACTTTCATCATATGAGTGAAGACCTCACTAAGGAATATGGGATAGAGGCTTCAGACCATGCAAACCCAAAATAAAAAATGAACCAAGACTTGACTGGGGACAGTGGGATCACAAACCCGATACCGCACCATAAACCAATTGATATCATCATCAATTACCTGATAAATACAAGAAGATCATGCACATACCAGCAGAAACGACCTGACAAAACCTTCTTGGGGAAAACAAAACTTCCCAAAATAACTGGAGTTCGTCCATTACTGGGATCACCACTTTTGTTTTCCTCTTGAATCATAAAATCTAAAGTAAAAATAATTTGTAAATTCTTTTCGAGAAACAATTTTGTTATTTAATCTTTTTTCTTTGAAAATTACTATCAATAATAAATGGAGTCTTTGTAAGCAGAATAAAATAAGAATTACAAAGAATTGGATAAAAGCTCAAACTTTATTAATAGAATGGTAGCCAGCGAATGGCGAGACTCCACAAATGATTACAATGTTTGGAAAACGGTAATATATAATGGAAAAGATACATTGAAATACAATGACCACTATTCTCTCTAACAACTTTGAAATCCTGAGCAGCAACTTCTGTCGAAGTATGGTGAGGATCCAAGAAGATTGTTGTTTCAATGATCAAGTCTTGTTTGATGTAGTTACTTTCCAAGAAAGTCCCTAACTTTTTCCTAAGTTGCCATTGCAGGTTTTCAATTTAGAGGGAAAATTTATTCTGTTTATGTCTCTAATTTTTGCCTAGACCGCCCTTACGGGTTTTTGGCCTACCGAGATGCTCCTTTTTGCCTAAGCCGCCCTTTCGGGTTTTCGACTTAGCGAGCTGTTCTTTTATTTATTTAAGTGAAGTATTTATTGACTACATCAACATTCATGGGACGTGGGAACTCCTCGCCATCCATAGTTTCAAGAATTAATGCACCGCCAGAGAAGGCTTTCTTGACAACATACGGGCCTTCAAAATTAGGAGTCCACTTGCCCCTAAAATCAGTGTTAAAAGACATGATCTTCCTGAGCACGAGGTCACCTTCTCTGAATTCACGAGGTTTGACCTTATTATCAAATGCTTTCTTCATCCTCTTCTAATATAACTACCCATGACAAAAAGTCGTCATTCTCTCCTCTTCAATAAAATTCAATTGGTCAAACCTGTCCTTGACCCATTCAGCCTCTAACAACTTGGTTTCCATTGTCACACGTAAAGAGGGAATCTCAACCTCGATTGGGAGCACTGCTTACATACCATACACAAGGAAGAACGTGGTTGCTCCTGTTGAAGTGGGGACATATGTCAGATACCCAGTAAAGCAAGAGGGAGCATTTCATGCCAATCTTTATAAGTAACAACCATCTTCTGGATGATCTTCTTGATATTCTTATTAGCAGCTTCAACAGACCCATTCATCTTTGGCCTGTACGAAGAAGAATTGTGATGGACAATCTTGAATTCTTCACAAAGTTCTGTCATTATCTTGTTATTTAGATTCAAGCCATTTTCGGTGATAATTCTGCTCGGCACACCATACCGACATATGAGATTATTCTTAATGAAGCGCACTACCACCTGCTTGGTGACATTAGCATATGAAGAAGCCTCCACCCATTTGGTGAAGCAATCAATTGCTACCAAGATAAAACGGCGTCCATTCGAAGCTTTGGGTTCAATCATTCCAATCATGTCAATACCCCACATAGAGAAAGGCCACGGGAAAGAAATAACATTGAGAAGTGTCGAAGGCACATGAATTTTGTCCGCATAAATCTGGCCTTTATGGCTCTTCTTTGCAAATTTGTAACAGTCAGATTCCATTGTCAGCCAATAATAACCTGCCCTTAGCATCTTCTTAGCCATCGAATGTCCATTGGCATGAGTGCCAAAGGAACCTTCATGAATTTAATGCATCAACATGTCTGCTTCGTATCTATCCATGCATCTGAACAAGACCATGTCATAATTTCTCTTGTACATCACATTTTCACTGAGGAAGAAACTGCCATCCAATCTTCTCAATGTCTTTCTATCTTTATTCGATGCACCAATCGGATATTCCTGCGCCTGGAGAAAATGCTTGATATCATAATACGAAGGTTTCTCATCTGCTACCTCCTCTATTATAAACACATGACCAGGCCTATCCAGTCGCCGAACTATAATTCGAGGTATATCATTCCAAGTATTCACTTGATGCATAAAAGCCAAAGTATCCAGAGCATCCGCCATTTGATTTTCATCTCTGGGGATGTTATGAAAGTTTCCAAAGCATCCACCATTTTATTTTCATCTCCGGGGTGACGAGTATCCCACTCTCCTTTAATTTGATTCACTACCAAAGCTGAATTGCCATACACATCTAGAATTTTAATTCTGAGATCAATAGCTTCTTCGAGACCCATGATGCAAGCCTCATACTCTGCCATATTATTGGTGCAATTGAATGTTAACCTTGTAGTAAAAGTTATATGTGATCCATGAGGAGTGACAATTCCTTTACCATAAGCATTCACAGCTCCATCAAATATCATGCTCCAACGAGACTCAGGATTAGGATCTTCCTCAGGTAATGGTTCATCACAATCTTTCACTTTCAGAAACATCACATCCTCATCAGGGAAATCATACTTCACAGACTGATAATCATCAACTGGTTGGTGAACAAGATAATCTTCCAACACGCTGCTTTTAATAGCTTTTTGAGTGCGATATTTGATGTCATATTCAGATAACAACATCTGCCAATAGGAAATTCTCCCAGTGAGAGAAGGCTTTTCAAAAATGTACTTGATTAGATCTATTTTGGAGATCAACCAAGTGGTACGATTCAACATATACTGCCGCAAACATTTTGCCGCCCAGGCCAAAGCACAACATGTATTTTCAAACATAGAATATTGTGACTCACAGTCAATGAACTTACTGAGATAATAAATGGCATACTCTTTCTTCCCTGTTTCATCTTGTTTTCCTAGAATATAGCCCATGGAATTATCTAACACTGTCAGATACATAATCATTGGTCTTCCTTCAATAGGAGGGAGCAAGATAGGAGGTTCAAGTAGATATTCTTTAATACTTTCAAATGCCCTTTGGAAGTCACCTGTCCACACACAACCTTGATCTTTCTTTAACAACTTAAAGATCGGTTCACACGTTGCAGTAATTTGGGAAATGAATCTGGAGATGTAATTCAAACGCTCGAGGAAACCTCTGACTTGTTTTTCAGTTCTCAGCGCTGGCATTTCTTGAATTACTTTGACTTTATCAGGGTCAACTTCAATCCATCTTTGGATGACAATGAAACCCAACAACTTCCCTGATCGAATACCGAAGGTACATTTATCTGGATTCAAGCTGAGACAATACTTCCTCAAACGCTGAAACAATTTCAACAAATCTTCTACATGTCCTTCTTCAGTCTGGGATTTAGTAATCATATCATCAACATATACCTCAATTTCCTTGTGAATCAGATCATGGAATAGGGTTGTCATAGCCCTCTGGTACGTTGCACCAACGTTCTTCAACCCGAAGCGCATCACTTTGTAACAGAATGTTCCCCAGGGTGTGATAAACGTTGTTTTTTCCATGTCCTCAGGAGCCATCATTATTTGATTATATCCAGAGAATCTGTCCATGAATGAGAAAATTTGGAATTTTGCTGTGCTATCCACTAACATATCAATGTACGGAAATGGAAAATCATCTTTTGGACTAGCTTTATTTAGATCTCTGTAATCTACGCACATGCGAACTTTTACGTCTTTCTTAGGTACTTGGACAATATTGGCAATCCACTGAGGGTACACTAACGTCACAAGAAAACCGACATTAATCTGCTTTAGAACTTCTTTTATTTTTACTGCCATATCTGGGTGAGTTCTTCGCAACTTCTGTTTGATTGGTGGGCACTCTGGCTTCAGCGGAAAATGGTGCTCTACAATATTTGTATCTAAACCAGGCATGTCTTGGTAAGACCAAGAAAAAATATCCACATACTCTTTCAACATCTCAATCAACCTGCTCTTCACATCGAGATGCAGCAATGCTCCAATCTTGACTCCCTTCGAATCTTCTTCTGAACCCAAATTGATTACTTCTAATGGCTCTTTGCATGGCTAAATGGAATTCTCCTCACTCTCAAGCAACCGTGAGAACTCTTCTAGAATCTCATCATAGTCTTCTTCTTTGGTCCTATACACAAGACATTCAAAGTTGGGAGAGGGTGCAGGGTCATTATATTCAACAGGTTTTTTAATTAATCAGCACATACAATTTATTATTGCTTTTTTAGAAATTGACACATATAACAAGTGACTATGCAGATTCAATTTCATTTATTATTTATTTTGAAAGGTTTTTTCTGGTTACCATTTCCCAAGAAAGCGCAGAAAATAAAAAACATAACTTAGGAAACAAAGACAACTTTTATTATTTATTTTAAAGATCAAAGCAAACAGATAAGCCCATACAATATCAATACTTTCACCTTGGGCAGAGTGAAAGCTTCTCGAAAATATTAACAAAAACAAATTACTTTGAGACATGTATGCAAGAGGGAACATCGATGGTGATCCAGTTCTGAACCCTAACTCCGTTCGTCACATAATTTGGCATTTCAGGCTCTACTTCATCTTCCACAATGGCATTAACCCCGGAAACAGTTGGATGAAGATAACCCCTGCTACGAAAGATATCCTGATACTTGCCTGCAACAAATTTCAGCTTCATGTTCTTACCTTTATCATTCTTCACAGAGAATCCCAAGCCAACTCTATTCTTGTTTACAGGTGGATCAACAATTTGTCCCCATACTTCACTATGGCCATTATGCACAACCTGCTTAGCATCCTTAAACGAAGCTATAAAATTCTCATTTCTTCCTATATTATCAATGGATAAAGCCTGGAACTAGGTTTCAACAGCAGCTTCATCTGCTTCCACAATACTGAAAGATGACAAATGAGATATCAATAATGCTTGTTCTCCATTTATGATGACCACTTTTCCTTCACGCATAAACCTCAACTTCTGGTGTAAAGTCAAAGTGACAAACCTTGCCTCATGTATCCACGGTTGTCCCAAAAAACAACTGTAAGCGGGTATAATATCCAAGACCTAGAAAGTAATCTGAAACAAATGTGGGCCTATATAAATAGGCATGTCCAGTTCACCAATAAAAAATTTCCTTGATCCATCAAAGGCTTTCACAATTATGCCACTCGGGCGCATGGGTGTTCCTTGATATTTCAACTTCATGAGCGTGCTCCTCGGTATGATGTTTAATGCAGATCCATTATCAAATAGCACATTGGATAATGAATCATTCTTGCAGTTCATAGAGATGTGGAGATCAAGATTGTGATTCCTTCCTTCATCAGGCAGTTCATCATTACAGAAAATCAAGTTATTATATGATGTAATGTTCCCTAACACACTACTGAATTGGTCTACTGGCATATCACTTTCCACGAAAGTTTGGTCCAACACCCTCATCAAAGATTCTCTATGAGAAGAGGAGTTCATAAGCAAGGCCCGAATAGATACTTTTGACGGAGTCTGCAATAACTGATGTATGATCCTGTAGTCGTTCATCTTTATAATCTTCAAAATATCATCCACCTCTTTTTCTAGCATAGCTCCACTAGATTCCCCTACTGCCTTCTTCGGTGCAACATCTTCAACAATTTCCTTATCAGCATCAACACTTATTCTAATGACAGGCGCGAACACACGACCACTACGGGTCACTCGGCTGGCCTCAACAATATTTCCAACATTGGACATAGGCTAGATGGGAACTTCCACACCATCCTCTAAAATTGTAGCATTATACTTGTAGGGTACAACCTTGTCTGACTTGTAGGGAACATGACCCGACAAGCTAATCACCAATGGAGAAATAACTGGCCTACCATGATATTCAACTTCAAAAGGGGTGGGTGCACCAAAACAAGGCACAATAACATTAACTCCCTCTTTAACACATTTATTCAGTAGAGTCATATCTGGAAAACATATCTTCATCTAAGGAGAAGAACTTATATGCAGATTCATACTCATTATCTGACGCGGTCTCATCCAATAAATATTTAATCATATTAACATAATCATCCCTATTTCCTGAAACCTTGATGGTACTGTTGTCCAACAATAACTGAATACCCTTTCTCACAATGGAACAACCACACGAATCTCTGTAGTAGATCCGACAAGATCTGTAATGGTGCCTTTCTTGACCTTCCATATGGCAGAAGGTGGCATGAAATTGCACCAAGTCATCGTTCATATATTTCATATCAAAGATTCTAAACTCTCCAGGACATCCAGAAACCATGTTTACTACCTCCTCATACTCTGTCCTAGGCCTGATTATATGGATGAGGCCCTCATCCATCATCTCTTGCAAATAAGCCGTTATATTGTCACAACCCTGTATATATGTGCTGCAAATACCACAACCAGCATGGTCATGCGTATATTAACTAAACTCGCAAAGGTCTGCTTGCATTTTTACCAAATCTCCTATAACCAAATTAATATCGAAAACCTGGAAGTCGCCCGGACAACCAGCAACCATATTCACAACATTTGCTCCTCCATGCTTTGAAAGAGGATTATCTTTCATGTTAGGGCCAACATCTTTAAAGGATAAGATACCAGTCCTCACCAATTTTTGCACTTCGGTTTTCAAAGGATATCAGTTATCAACATTGTGCCCTGGTGCACCCTAATGAAAACCACATGTTTGGTCTGGCTTATAATACCAATACAATGGTGATGGTATAGCGGGAGGTGGTCTGATATGAACCAACTTCTTTTGAATTAACACTGGGAGTAATTCTGCATAGCTCAAAGGGATAGGGTCATAATTCTCCCTCTTCTGATTACACCCTTGATTCCCCTGATGGGATGGTCTCTGATAAGGAACAGTGGTTGGAGCCACACCAACAATTGGAGTTACTGAGGCGACCTGTTGAGGACGCTGATAATTTCTTCTAGGGGGATTAACCCTCCTATCTTGAATAACAACATTTGTATATCCTTCCTTCTTTTTGGAAAACCTATATGATGGCTTCTTCATGCTTCCAGAACTTTCACTTTTTGTTAGACGACCCTCTCTTACAGCCTCTTCCAAACAGATACCCATGCCCACCATTTCAGTAAAGTCATTTGGCGCACTCGCTACCATCCTCTCATAGTAGAAAGCACCCAGAGTCTTCAGGAAAATCTTAGTCATCTCCTTTTCTTCCATTGGAGGAATCACTTGGGCAGCTACCTCACGCCATCTCTGTGCATATTCCTTAAATGATTCTCTGTCTTTCTGGACCATGGCCTTGAGTTGATTACAGTCAGGCGCCATGTCCATATTATACTTGTACTGTCTGATAAATGCTTCTCCCAAGTTGTTGAAAGTATGAATATTGGCACTATCCAAACTCATGTACCACTTCAACACAACACTAGTCAAGCTATCCTGAAAAAAGTGAATCAGAAGACGCTGATCATCAATGTGGGTAGACATTCTTCTTACATACATCACAAGATGAGCATGATGACAAGTATTAACCTTGTACTTCTCAAATTTTGGAACCATAAACTTTGCAGGTATTTTCACATTCGGAACCAAGCACAAATCATTCACATTCTGCCCGAACAATTCCTTTCCTCGGAGGGCCTTCATCTCCCTCTACATCTTGTCAAACTGATCCTGAAAATCATCTATTCGATCATAGATATCCAAGCCTTTGCTTGTTGGAAGAAAAGGACGATAAGCTTCGCCATTAACAAATGACTCAACATTCACCAAAGGAGGTGCAGTAGGAGTAACATGCACCACATGAGGTGCGGGAGTAACAATAGTCTGAACAACTGGAGTAACTTGAGGACCAAGATTGAAACCTTCAGGCACAAAGTTCTCTGGCATTCCCCATTGATAACCTTGAAGAATGCAATTCAGAACACCGGCTGGAATATCAGACAAAGGAATAGTCAGAGCTTCAGTAGTAATCATTGTCCGTTGAGGCTGAGCAATCAGTGGCTGATTCTGAGCACCCACCAAAGATTCCATCATCAGTGAGATTCGCCATACCGGCCTTCAGAGCAAAAACTTCCTCGCGCAGCTCGCGATTCTCTTGTTCTAAGTTGTCCATATTCCTTCTAAAATTAGCTCAAGTATTGTACTAGTGAGACAACTTGCTGAACAAAGTAAAGAAGCTTGGTAAGACACCTGAATATGCACAAAAAATGCAAGAAGTATGTACAATATGAGGCATGATGTGCAACGCGCATGATTTATTATATTATTAATATTTCAAGGGACTTAGATAATTTTGCAAATATCAAAGTAATAATACATTTGAAATATTAAATTTTTTTATTATAATAACTTCAAAATGAATTACAAGTTTCAATAATCCCAAGTACAAGATGAAATTAAAGTATAAAATCCTAAGAAGCAAACTGATGGAGATCACTCTATACACTGACGCTTCGCTGTAAGTCTTGAAATCTAAGCTTCAACTTTTGGTTTTCTTCTGCATATCTAGTGGCAACCTCCTTCCAATCACCTAAATCAGGAAGCGAGCAACCAGCATCCAACTGAGGCTTAGGGGAAAGTAAATCCCCTTGCCTTTCCATCGTCTCTACAACCCGACTCTCAAGAATCTCAATCAAGTCGTCTTTTTCCTTCAAATCTGCGCTGTAGGAAATCTCTAGAGTTTGGAACTTATTCTTCCAAGCTTCCTTTTCCTACAGCATCCTGACTAAAGTAAGTTATAGCTCTTCCACATCATCCAATAAGGGAGGAGTGGTCTTCAAAAACAAATCAGGAATTGGTGCTTCCCAAGAATACGATATCTTCAATTGAATAACTCTCGCTTGTACCCACTGAAGATTAGGCTCCAAAGAAACAACCCCTCTAGGTCCTAAGTCTTTCTGACTCTTCCTGTGAATGTGACGCCAGGCCTTCGCAATCTACTCCTTAGCTTCCTTATGGTCTTCTCTATCCTTCAGGAAGAAACTACTTAAATGAATACTATTTGGTTTATCCCTCATCGGATATCCAAGCTGTCTTCGTGCAAGAACATGGTTGTAGTTAATTCCCCCCTTTGTACCAAGAAGAGGTACATTGGGGAAACTAACATAACTGTGGATAATCTCTACATCATGGTAAGCTTGATAATACCAAACAATATCTGAGTGAGTAAGTGCCAAGATCTTAGGAGCCTAACGGGGTTCTTTTCTGATATCCCAGAAAGCATCAGACTGAGGCAAATGATAAGTAAACCAACAGTATAACAGAGGCGTGCAACAAATAATCATTCCCCATGATAAGAATCCCGAAGATGAATAGAGTAATAAGCATCACCCAACTGTTAGAACAAGATTAGTTCTGCTCTATCTCAGAGTTTTGATGATAACAATAAATTATATCTTAGATAATTTATACTCTGACGAATGTATTTGAATGTTTCAGATAATGTTTTGACAGAAGCATTCTGAAGTGCTAAGCTAAAAATTATATGAAGAAGTTCTTTAATGAAAGAACCTTTTCTGTTTTAAGTGCATCTGCTGACTCTAGTAAGACAATTTATTTTAAATGTATCTTCTAACATTTAGCAGGATTCCTTGCTGTTCAGAAGATTATTTTTGAAAGCAAGTGATGATCAAGTTATTGGAAAGAAAAGCACTGCCTAGAAGATGAGTAAAGCATGTTCTGATTTCAAGACATTGAAGCAAGTTCTGAAAGAACGTTAAAGCCAACTTATCTTGTCAAGCGTAGGAAACATGTTCTTACATTTTGTCATTTGCTCATTAATGCAAAGACGGCTGAAAGCACTCAAGTGTCTAAGCTAGTTTATTGGAAAATGGAATATTGCAAGGAAACACACAAGCATTTAATGCTCTCCATTTTTCTGAAAGCAGCAACGGTCTTATTGTTCCTACTATAAATAGAAGGACATTTATTGCAATCCAAAAAACGAATCAACAATTTTCAAAAAGAGAAGCAAGAAACTACGTGAAAAATTCTGGGCTTACAAACTCTTTGTTCATACACTTTGTGCAATTTATTTTAAGTGAAAAATCATAGTTGTGATATAGCTTGATTAGAAGCAAATTTCTATTTCACTTTTTGTAAGACTAAACTCTTGTAATTGTTCCTTGAGAGACCAAGTTTGGTCAGATTTCTCAAGTAGACTAGGACTAGATTTAAGTCTTAGTGGTGTTAGTCACTTGTAAGATTACTTGTGCATTGTTAGTCACAATAGTTGTTGTGTGTTTGTAATCATTTGGTTATAGTGGATTAAGTCCTTGTTGAGAAAGGAGAAATCACCTTGACGGGTGGACTGGAGTAGTTTGAGTTCAAACGAACCAGGATAAAAATAACCATGTCCTTCCATTATTGTTCAGCTTTGTTATTGAAAAGAAAAAGAGTCACTTATTCAACCCCCCCCTTCTAAGTGTTTTCTTACCCCTTAAATTGGTATCAGAGCCTGACTCTGAGCACAACACTTAACCGTGTCAGGAAAAGATCCAGAAGAAAACACAATGGCCGCTGAACAAAACAATAATAGTTACAACAAACCTCCTATATTTGACGGAGAAGATTTTGAGTACTGGAAAGATAGACTAGAAAGTTTCTTTCTAGGTCATGGTAGTGATATTTGGGATATAGTCTTGGATGGTTACAAACATCTTATAGATTCAGAAGGAAAAAAAGTGGATAGAAAAAATATGGATAGACAACAAAAACCTGATTTTAAAAATCATCATAGAGCTAGAAATATTTTTCTAAATGCTATCTCTAAAGTAGAATATGAAAAAATCACTAATAGAGATACAACGCATGATATGTTTGAGTCTCTTAAAATGAATCATGAAGGAAACACTCAAGTGAATGAATCTAAAGCTCCGGCTTTAGTTCAGAAGTACGGAGCCTTCAAAGTTGAAGAAAATGAGTCAATAGAAGGAATGTTCTCTAGGTTTCAAACTCTGATCGCTCATCTGAGAGTCTTGAACAAGGGATGTACTAAAGCAGATCATGTGAAAAAGATCATCAGAAGCTTACCCAGAAGATGGGAACCAATGGTCACTGCTTTTAAAGTTTCAAAAGATCTGAACAATGTGTCTCTGGAGGAACTCATCAGCGCTCTTAGAAGTCATGAGATTGAACTGGATGAGCACGAGCCTCAGAATAAAGGTAAGTCTCTGGCCCTTAAATCTATTAAGAAATTTGATACTAATGCTTTTCAGGCTGAAGAGGAAAACTCTGAAGAATCAGCGTCAGAAGAAGACGAACTATCCTTGCTCTCCAGAAGGATCAACCATCTGTGGAAGCACAGACAGAAGAAGTTCAGGAACTTCAAAAAGTCAGAAGATAAACTAGAATCTTCTGGACACAAAAAGTCAAACAGAAGAGAGATCATTTGTTATGAATGCAAAGAACCTGGTCACTACAAGAGTGATTGCCCAAAGCTTCAAAAAGAAAAAATAAAGAAAAGGTTTGGTAAGAAGAAAGGGATGATGGCAACCTGGGATGACTCAATCATCTGAAGATGAATCTGGTTCTGAAGATGAGAATGCCAACCTAGCTCTGATGGCTACCACAGTAGATGACTCAGACTGTGAGTCAGAACCAAGAGAGGTATTTTTTGAATTTTCTAGAGATGAACTTGCTGATAGTTTATCAGAACTTCTGGAAAACTATAGTCAGCTCAAAATCAAATACAAGAAACTCAAGAAGAGTCTTGCATCTGATCTTGAGAAACTTGAAACAGAAAAATCTGAACTTTTAGAAAACAATTTTAAACTTAAAAAAGAAATTCAAAATAAAATTTTAGTTCAGAGTCTGTGTCTAGTTCAAAAGATATTCTGAAAGAATATGACTATAGCTTTCAAACTTTTCTAGCTAAAGGCATAGATAGAAGCAAAATGGCTTCAATGATCTATGGAGTTAGTGGAAAAACAGAAGAGGAATTGGATATGAACCTCCCAAAGGGAAGGAGACATACATACCAAAACCTGTTGCTAAAATGACTTTCTCTTACAAACCTCTGAATAGACAATTCAAGTTTGGACACTCTCATGATATAAAATATACATCACATTCTGAAAACTCTTATGCTAACCCAAAGTTCAAACAGAACTTTAAACATTCTAACCCCAAAGGACCCAAAAAGATATGGGTACCTAAGGATAAAATAATATTTGTTGCAGATGTCCTTAACAGCTCAATTGAGACACCTGTCATGGTACCTGGACTCTGGGTGCTCATGACACATGACGAGAAAAAGGTTTATGTTCCAAAGCCTGGGACTTAAAGCTGGAGGAGACGTGAAGTTTGGAGGTAATCAAAAAGGGAAGATTATTGGTTCTAGAACCATTGGAAACAGTAACCTTCCTTCTATATATAATGTTTTATTAGTAGAAGGATTAACTCATAATCTATTGTCCATAAGTCAATTAAGTGACAATGGTTATGACATTATCTTCAATCAAAGCTCATGTAGAGCTGTAAGTCAAAAAGATGGATCAATCCTCTTTTCTGGAAAAAGAAAGAACAACATATACAAAATTGATTTATCAGATCTTAAATCTCAGAACGTTAAATGCCTTTTGTATGTTAGTGATGAGCAATGGGTATGGCATAGAAGATTGGGACATGTCAGTCTAAGAAAAATCTCTCAACTAAATACCTTAAATTTAGTCAGAGGACTTCCCAATTTGAAGTACAACTCAGAAGCTCTGTGCGAAGCATGTCAAAAAGGAAAATTTTCAAAACCTTCCTTTAAATCCAAAAATGTTGTCTCTTCCTCTAAGCCATTAGAGTTACTTCATATTGATCTGTTTGGGCCAGTTAAAACTGAATCCATCAGAGGCAAGAAGTATGGATTGGTCATTGTTGATGACTTCAGCAGATGGACATGGGTAAAGTTTTTAAAACACAAGGATGAGTCACATTCTGTGTTCATTGACTTCTGTACTCAAGTGCAAAATGAAAAATATTTTAAAATCATAAAAGTCAGAAGTGATCATGGTGGTGAATTTGAAAATCATTATTTTGAAAAATATTTTAAAGAAAATGGTATTGTTCATAATTTTTCTTGTCCTAGAACTCCCCAGCAAAATGGAGTTGTAGAAAGAAAGAATAGAACTTTACAAGAAATGGCCAGAACCATGATCAATGAAACTAATATGGCTAAACACTTTTGGGCAGAAGCTGTGAACACAGCGTGTTACATTCAGAATAGAATTTCTATAAGACCTATTCTTGAAAAGTCTCCCTATGAATTATGGAAAAACAGAAAGCCAAACATTTCTTATTTCCATCCTTTTGGATGTACTTGTTTTATTCTGAACACTAAAGAAACTCCAAACAAGTTTGATTCTAAAGCACAAAAGTGTTTTCTTCTTGGATATTCTGAATGCTCAAAAGGCTATAGAGTATACAACACATAAACTCTGATTGTTGATGAATCAATCAAAGTCAGGTTTGATGATAAGCTTGGCCAGCAACAGCCAAAGCAAATTGATTTTTCTGTAGGTACAGAAGATCATCCCTTAAACTCTAAAACTTCATTAGCAAAGGAAAACTCTGAAGCAAAGGAAGACTCAGCTGATCATCCTCTTGACAATGCTATGGACAACCTCAGAATCTCTGACCAACCCACTCAGAAAAGGTTTCCTAGAATCTCTTCAGCTCACAAAGAAGATGTAATCATTGGAAGAAAAGAATATCCCATTAGAACAAGATCCTCTCTCGGAATCATTGAAGAATCCTTGTTTGGTTTGGTTTCTCTGATTGAGCCAACTTCCATTGATGAAGCTCTGGAAGATAATGATTGGATCTTAGCAATGCAAGAAGAACTAAATCAATTCTCCAGAAATGATGTATGGAATCTAGTTCCAAGACCCAAAGGATTCAACGTTATATGAACCAAATGGGTTTTCAGAAACAAACTGAACGAGCAAGGAGAGGTGATCAGAAACAAAGCACGACTGGTTGCACAGGGTTATAGTCAACAAGAAGGAATTGATTATAATGAAACCTTTGCCCCAATCGCCAGGTTAGAATCTATAAGATTATTAATTTCTTTTGCTGTACAAAATAACATTTCATTATATCAAATGGATGTTAAAAGTGCATTTTTAAATGGCTACATTGAAGAAGAAGTTTATGTCCATCAACCTCCTGGATTTATTGGTTCAAAATATCCAGAACATGTTTTTAAATAAAAAAAGTCTTTGTACGGTTTAAAACAAGCTCCCAGAGCTTGGTATGATCGTCTGAGTAATTTTATTTTAGAAAAAGATTTTACCAGAGGGAAAGTGGACACAACTCTTTTTCAGAAAGACATTTAAAAATGATATTTTAATTTGTCAAATTTATGTTGATGATATAATTTTTGGAACATCTAATATCTCCCTTGGAAAAGAATTTGCTGAGACCATGCAAGCAGAATTTGAAATGAGCATGATGGGAGAATTGAAATTCTTTATGGGAATTCAAATCAACCAGACTCCAGAAGGTACTTACATACATCAGACAAAGTATGTTAAAGAACTTCTGAAGAAATTTCAGAAGTCAGAAAGCAAAGATGCCAAGACACCTATGCATCCAACCTGCATTCTGGGAAAAGATGAGGTAAGTATGAAGGTAAATCATAATCTCTATAGAGGTATGATTGGATCCCTTCTCTATCTGACTGCATCTAGACCTGATATACTATTCAGCGTGTGCTTATGTGCTAGATTCCAATAAGATCCTAGAGAATCTCACTTAACAGCAGCTAAGAGAATTCTTAGGTATCTGAAAGGTACTACTAATATGGGTTTGTGTTACAGATGATCACAAGATTACAGACTAGTAGGTTATTGTGATGTTGACTTTGCTGGAGATAGAGTTGAAAGAAAAAGAACCTCTGGAAGCTATCAGTTTCTGGGTGAAAATCTTATCTCGTGGTACAGCAAGAAGCAAGCAACAACTGTACTTTCCACCACAGAAGCTGAGTATATATCTGCTGCTGGATGTAGCTCTCATATGATTTGGATGAAAAGTTAGCTAGAAGATTTTAATCTTTATGAAAGTAAGATTCCTATCTTCTGTGACAATACCTCTGCTATTTATCTTTCTAAGAATCCAATTTTACATTATAAAGTCAAACATATTGAAATTAAATATAATTTTATAAGGGACTATATTCAGAAGGGTATTTTAAATTTAATTTTTGTAAAAATAGACCATCAATGGGCTGACATTTTTACCAAACCCCTTTCAAAAGATAAATTTAATTTCATCTTGAAAAATATTTGTATGGAATTATGCCCTGAATAAAATAATATTTATCTTCTGTGTTTGACCTCAGAATATTCTGAAATGAATGTTCTGATTAACAACGCTTCAGAAGTTAGAAGAGAAGTTACATCAGAAGCTATATGAAAAGTTCTGAAATGTTCTAACGTTTCATTTCTAAGTATAGTTCAGAAATCCATTTAGAACAAACAGCTGTTACATGCATCCTTCAGGAGCTGAACACGTGGTGTGTTTCTGAAAGGTCAAGCGTGCAAAGGCTACTGACGCCGTTCTAGGTAACTGTTAATGATTAGCCATAATCTCACGTTTTCCCTCATTTTTAGCAAAATCATTAAATGCATGTAATGATTATATTCGTTTTAAATTCGTTTTAAATTCATTTTAAATTCTTTAATTTTTTTTTAAATTTTATTTCTAAACCTAATTCTGAAACTTTTGCATATAAATACGTTTTTTAAATAAAAAAACCCTTTTTCATTTTTTTACCGTCTCTTTCAAACTCAAGCGTTTTCTGTACTTTTTCTCTAAAAACCCTTTTTCTTCATCTCTCAACTCTCAAAGAACTTCAATAGCTTCTTCCTCATCCCACTCTGAGCAATACATCGTGCCTGAAAGAACTACCCCCATTCTTATAGACAGTTTGGAAGTTTTAAGTGAATTAATGGTAGACTTTGAGGAATCTAAGAGAAAATGGCTTTGACTTGTTTCCCGCTGTTAAGTTTCAAGGATGGGAAAACTTTTTTGATCGTCTCATTGGTCCAGTCTTTCCACATCTGGTGAAGGAATTCTGGATTCATGCTATTGCAACGCCTAAGGTTATTCTCTCCTTCGTAATGGGCAAGGAAATATCCATTACTGAAAACCTAATCAGAAAGTTGCTAGGGTTTAAAGGACTTGGGGTTACAGGTATGCCAAGTGGAAGAATGGAGATGTCACAGGTCTATTCAGAGAATTTCACAAATGGTCAAGGTTCCTCTAAAGTCAGGGACTTGAAAGATAAATACAAGATTTGGGAAAGGATTATCCATGGATGTATTCACCACAGGAAAGACACCAGCTCTCCAGATTACATTAACGCTGATCAACAATACTTGTTGTTCTGCCTTGGAAATAATGTCAAAATTGATTTTCCTTACTTGCTATTTGAACATCTCTGGAACCATGTAAAAGAGACTAGGGAAGCTGAAAGGTTGAAAAACCCAAAATTCAAAAGGAATTGGATTCCTATGGGTAGATTAATCTCATACATTCTGACTGAGAATGGTCTGATTGCTCACCTAGATGAAGCCAATCTTCTGGGGGAGCTAGAACCAACTTGTGGTAAAACTATGACTGGGAAGAATTTGCTGAAAAGGAAAATAATTGACAAGCTGCTGGTGGAACCAACTCCATATGTGTCAGCTGCTGTGAAGAGAAGAAGGATACCTATTGCTGATTTCCCTCTGTTCAACTCAGGAGATCACCCACGTATCATCCTGCACTACATTGAAATCTGCAAAGAAACTGGAACACCTATTCATCCAGCTTGGCTTCAAGGAAGAAATCAAGCTGCTCCAGATGTTGTTCTTCAGGAATCTTTGAAAAGGAAAGCAGTAGAAGGATCTTCTGCTAGACCTCAGAAGAAAAAGAAGACAGGTAAACCTGCTGAAACTGTCACTGTTTATGATTCTGTCAATGTATCCACATCTTCTAAACCCTCCCAAACCTTAGGAGATATAGATGTAGATATTGACCTAACCTTACCATCTGACTCCCTTGCTGATAACCCTCATAAAAATCAAGTTTTATCAGATTTGAGTGACTTTGACTCTGATGAACACTCTGATTCCCAATCAGAACCCTCGCAATCAGAACCCACACACTCAGAACCCTCTCAATCAGAACCCTTACACTCAGAACCCTCTGAACCATCTGTTTCTCAACCCATTCCAACTGAAATTTTTTTAAGACATCCTCCTAGACCCCTAACCCAGACCCTCTGGATGGTATGACGTTAGATCTTGGAGAATTCCTGGAATCACCGTTCCTATGACAACACAAAAACCACCTTTCACCTTACCATCTGAAAACATTTTTCCATGAACCAACCATCACATCAGAACCCCACTCCCACTCCTGAAAATACTATAATCATTTCACCTGACATCACTCCACCTACTTCACCATAACATCCAACACCAAACTCACCTACACTCTCACCCCCTCATATTCCAGAACAACAATCTGTTGAACCACCTGAAATTTTTGAATCGTCTGAACCCCATGAACAAACAGCACCACCTAACTTTGTTGACCAACCTGATCTTTCACCCACTCCTGAACCAACCAAAAATCCTGAACCTGCTAGTTTTTTAAGAACTATAGTGGATTATGAATCTCTTCAATTTTTGAAAAATAAATCTTTCAAGAAGGCTGTCCCAAAACCTGTTCATCCAGATGTGAATACTTTGTTTCAGAATTTTATAACAGATGTTCAAGCATGGTTAAATCTGCTGAAAGAAGATTGTGCCAGAAGTGTGAACCCAACTGCAACAGATCTTCTGTGGGAATCTTTCAGAAGAACTTTGGATGCTGAGTCACTGAAGTTACAGGACTTATGCCACTTTCAGGTGCTGGACAACTTTACCAAACATCTGCATGCTTTCAAGTCAGAAGCTGCTGACATTGGGAATAAGAAGTCTTATTTAATGAGTGCTGATACACCAGCTGATACAATGGACATATCAGAAGATGAATCTGAAGATCCCTCTGAAGATTCAAATCCTCTGGCTATTGTTATATTGAATCAACCTTCTATTAAGGCAGCTCCTGAACCTGTGCAACCCTTGTAATGGATCTGGGCACTATGCTTTCCACCTTTGTGCATTCTGACTCATCGGTTGCTGCTCCCAAGCCTGTTTCTGCTGAAGCTTCGTCATCCTCTGCCCCTACCTCACTTATCATGGACACTTTGAATAAGATCAAGAGGGAGAATGAAGTCATACATGAATGCTTGGACAAGCAAGACCAAATAAATCAAGAAATCCAAAGCTGGATGATGAAACAAGAAGAATCTTCCTGTGAGATCAAGAATCTTTTGATGGCTATTGTTACTAAGAAATCCTAGTTTCTTTCTGTTTCTTGTCTTTTGTTTGGGTGTTTTGCACTTCTGGATATTTCTTTTACCTTTTTATGAAAACTTTTAAGTTCTTCAACTATTTTATTTATACACTTTTTGATTATGCCAAAAAGGGGGAGAAAATGAGTATTTTGAACTAATCACTGTTTAACAGTTATGGGACTAAGTCTCAGACATTCTAACAAAATACAAGATTTATTTCTGTGCAAAAGAATTTATTTTGCAGGTATCACTTAAACTCAAAAAGTTTAAGGGGGAGAAAATCTTCTTAAAGAAGTTCTGAAGAAATCCAAGAAGATATTTTTTTATATACTCTGATAAATAATCTCAGGAAGTTTTATATATAGAAATATTCATTTCAGGGGGAGATGCTTATCTCTTATCGTATTTTATTTCTATATCTGAATAATTTTTTTCATCATCAAAAAGGGGGAGATTGTTTGAACAAGATTAGTTCTGATCTATCTCAGTGTTTTGATGATAACAATAAATTATATCTTAGATAATTTATACTCTGATGAATGTATTTGAATGTTTCAGATAATATTCTGACAGAAGCATTCTGAAGTGCTAAGCTAAAAATTATATGAAGAAGTTCTTTAATGAAAGAACCTTTTCTGTTTTAAGCGCATCTGCTGACTCTGGTAAGACAATTTATTTTAAATGTATCTTCTAACATTTAGCAGGGTTCCTTGTTGTTCAGAAGATTATTTTTGAAAGCAAGTGTTCATCAAGTTATTAGCAAGCAAAACACTGCCTAGAAGATGAGTAAAACATGTTCTGATTTCAAGACATTGAAGAAAGTTCTGAAAGAACGTTAAAGCCAACTTGTCTTGTCAAGCATAGGAAACATGTTCTTACATTTTGTCATTTGCTCATTAATGCAAAGACGGCTGAAAGCACTCAAGTGTCTAAGCTAGTTTCTTGGAAAATGGAATATTGCAAGGAAACACGCAAGCATTTAATGCTCTCCATTTTTCTGAAGGCAGCAACGGTCTTATTGTTCCTACTATAAATAGAAGGACATTTATTGCAAGCCAAAAAACGAATCAATAATTTTCAAAAAGAGAAGCAAGAAACTATGTGAAAAATTCTAGGCTCACAAACTCTTTGTTCATACACTTTGTGCAATTCATTTTAAGTGAAAAATCACAGTTGTGATATAGCTTGATTAGAAGAAAATTTATATTTCACTTTTGGTAAGATTAAACTCTTGTAATTGTTCCTTGAGAGACCAAGTTTGGTCAGATTTCTCAAGTAGACTAGGACTAGATTTAAGTCTTAGTGGTGTTAGTCACTTGTAAGATTACTTGTGCATTGTTAGTCACAACAGTTGTTGTGTGTTTGTAATCATTTGATTATAGTGGATTAAGTCCTTGTTGAGAAAGGCGAAATCACCTTGACGGATGGACTAGAGTAGTTTGAGTTCAAACGAACTAGGATAAAAATAACCTTGTCCTTCAATTATTTTTGAGCTTTGTTATTGAAAATAAAAAGATTCACTTATTCAACCCCCCCTTCTAAGTGTTTTCTTACCCCTTCACCAACAATGTAGGAACTGGGTTTCCAATCATGTAGATCCTGATAGCATTAATGTCAACAAATTTGTCTATATTAGGAAATAAGAACAACCCGTAAGCAAGTAGAGCAAAGATGGCCTCAAAAGCGATTGTACTCTTCATCCTAGCAAAGTAACGAGCTAAATGGATCAAAGCAGCAATCTCGTGTGGTTTTGGCTCACCCTCCAAACCAGTAAAAGGAATACAATCAATAATAGGAAAACCCAGCAGATAACAATAATCCTCTAGTGTAGGTGTTGTACCCCAAAATTTTCCCTCTCATTTATCAAGAAATTGCTCACAAGATCTCCTTTGGCTCAAGGTTGCACTAGGTTTGATCAGCTCAAGACACCTCCTTCAGCACTAATGACCAAAATTAGGGTTTGAGATTTCACAAGGATATTTGAACTTCCAATGTCCCATATTACTTTCTGGGTCATTATGTACCCTCAATATTACTCATGTCAAGTTTCAAGCTTTGGATCACACTTTTGCTCAGTCAATTGAGCAGTTGACCTAGAAATCAGTTGTATTGGGGAAAAAGTCAACTGTGGCCAATTTACAGTCAAACTTCATAATTTTTTATCCACATCAAATTTTTAAACTCATATGTATCATTTGATCAAGTTTGGACCATAATTCCTTAAGAATTTTGATCAAATCTTCAAAAGGGCAAAATGGTCAAAATTAGGGTTTTGACTGGGAAAAGGAAATTTCTGATTTTTGACCTAGCAAATGATCAATTGGTTTAAGGCATGATCTCAAGATTCCAATTGCATCATTTTGACCTAATGACATGGCTCAAAACATTGCTCAAGTCTAATAGATTGACAAATGAATTTTCAGTCAACTGTATACTTAAAAGTCAAACTTTGACTTTTTGGTCAAAATCAAATGTCAAAGATCACAATTCATCAAAGCATGTAAAAATATGAAACTTATTCATCAAGAAATAAAAAATTCAAGATTTCCTTTTGAAAAGTTAAAATTTCTAAACATAGAAATTTTTCTAAGTGTTGGAAATTTCTTATTTTTTTACAACTTTGAGCAAAATTTTCACCATGATGCAAGATGATTCAAAAGAAACTTTCAACATGAAAGTTGTATATCTCCTTGAATTCTAAAAAATTTCTTTACACAACTCCTTCCAAAATTTTATGGATCTCAAGTTATAATGTTAAGAACACATGGTCATGAAACAAAACACTTATTGAAATTTTGCCCTAATTTGATTAAAATTTTGTCCTAACTTCTGACCAGAGTTTCACCTAGTTCCAAGGGGAATTTTCAAAAGTGATTAAAAGAGGGGTTGTATAGCATATTACAAGCTTTCTAAAATGTTCAAGAAATCCTTGAGATCATTTATGAGCAAGGAGAATCGAAATTCAGAAGTTGAGGTTTCAAGTTGTTTTACAAGGCAAGTTTTTTGATGAACAAGATTCAAAATTCAAACTTATGCTACATAATCTCTACTTTGCAGGCCTCAAGCTTGTTAGGCACACCATAATTAATTTCTTGCACAACTGTTATAGGTCTCAATTCAAGCATTCAATGCAAGACCATGCTTTATATCCATTTTGGGAAGAAAGTACACAATGCCATTTTGATAAAGTAGCTTTTTGCACAAAACTTGTTCTTGAGCCTTGCACTTGTTCTCTTCTGATCATACATATCCTATAACTCAAGATAAGTTGATCTCAACACTTACAATCACCCAGCCCATGCTTGTACTACACATTGAAACTTGTTTTCCCACATTTCTTCAAAATCAAGTAACATAGCAATCAGTCTATAACTTGTACTTCTGACTCTCTCAAGCACTAAGACCTTTTGCTTATACATACACAAGTTATTTGCCACAAATCCCACACATGCTTGTGCCCTGAAAACACCAAGAACATAAATTTGCATCTCACACTTCCATTATTGCAGATTCTGGCTAAAAATCCCAAACCAAAAGCTATTCGTGCGTTTCTTGGCTTCTTGCTTCCAAAAGCTTCTAAACATCATTTAGAAGTCATCTCTTCCCCTGTTACAGTTCTGTAACACCATCTTCCTCCATTTACAAGTTAAAAAATAGAGCACTATAAGTGGACTTCTCCAGACCATTTCAACCACTCTCCAACCAAGCTAATCATTACATTAGCTTCCTGGGACCTCAGTGGAGCTTTTCTGATCATCACAACACCTTGAGGAGTGCTCATTTGCAGAACACGATTTCCAGTTTTGAGGTAAGTTATCTCAACTTTGAACTCTTCATACAAGCATCATTAATGGTTTATTTGTTAATGAAAAATGTAGATATCATTGCTCTAAAGCTAACCATGTCCATAGTTTTCATTTATGTTGCTTGAGCTTAGAGAATTTTAAGATTGAAGTTTCTGAAATTTTAAGGGTTCAGGTTAGGGACATTAAAATTCATGTTTGTGTTTGATCTATAATTTTATTGCTTTGCATTTCTGAAAGGGTGAGGAAATTTGCCACAAGATTCATATTTACATTTTTGCAAATGGATGAGAGATGAACAAGATACAGGTACTCTGGCTGGGTGTGAGGTTGAAGATGAAGTTCAGGCTATGGACTTGATTTCTAATATATATTTATTGTTTTTTTATATAAAAAAATGTATAGCCACCTTAGTGGTAAAGCGTGCGCCTGTTAACCTTTGGGACCTGGGTTCGAGCCCCAGTGATATCCTTTTGCTTGTTTTTCTCACATTTTCTCATGTTTTTGTCACTTGTTTGCAGCGCTGGGCTCCTTTTGTTGGGCCCAGTATTTTTTGCTTATTTTTGCCTCCCCTGCTGACTATTCACACCCTTGGCCCATTTCATTTTCTTTTTCTCATTTTTATTTTATTTGTTTTCTTAAATATTTTATTTAATATTAAAAAAGTCATAAAATTATATAAAAACTTAGATTTATATTTTTATATAGTTTATTTATTTTTTTTACAATAAAAAGTTTATTTTTATAATCATACTTTAATTATTTCACTAATTAATTTTTAATTTTAATTAGAAACTAGGGTTTTAGTTTATTTCTTTCACAATTAAAAAAAATACTCTTCTAAAATAAAAAAAGACCAAAAATATTTATAATACCATAAATTATTTTCAAGACAAAAATACCAAAAATATCATTCTTACAAACTTAATTTCTTTTTTTAATCAATTAATATTTAGATTAGAGTTTTATTTAAAGCTTTTTCCTAGTTAATTTAGGTTTACTTTTCACTAATTTAATCAATTATTTTTTTTAGTTAATTAAGTTAAAACCAAACCCTTTCCTAAAAAAATCCAAACAAAAATCATATTTGCTTTACATTTATATTCTTGTATATTTATTCATTTTTGTACATCATTTATCCAAATTCAATATGGCTGTAATAGATAATTAGTTTTATTTTCTTGCAATCCCCATTTGAAATTTGTACACCCCCTCCCACAAGTATTGTAATAGTGTAGTAATTATAAATTCCGCAATTTATCGCTTTATATACAAATGCTAGTGATTAGGGTTTGTATGGAAAGACTAAAACCAATCAATTAGAAAACCCTAATCAAAGAAAAAACCAAGCATGAAAAACAATACACTTCCACACAAGCACCCTTAGGGTAAAATCCACTTGGTTGCCTTATAAAAATGGCCATATTATGCATGTGAGGTATCTTAGCAAAAACAAGCAAAATATAAGATCATAGTCCCTCGATGACGCTATCTATGTTGCCTTTCAAATGATCTTAGTCCCTAAAAGAGAATCCTAAGATACCTTGCAAGATTGCTAATCATGGTCATACGATGACCCACGCCCGTCCCTTTTACATCCAAAGATAAGGTTACTTACTAAATCAGTGGTAAGATAAAAATGTCAAAGGAAAAGGAAATGAACAAGAAAGTCTTTTGAGTAGGTAGAATGTTCCTAGTTACTTGCTCCATTTCAAAACAAAAAATCCTTGCTATTCTCAAAATAAACACAAACACTTTCAAAAACATCTTTCAAACTTGAAAACATTTTCAAAAGATCAAACACTTTGTATACATTCTTACGAACGAGAATCATTACAAAGTTTGCCTAAACAAAGGGTCTCTTTTTAAAAAAAAAACTTTCAAAACCACACAAGGCAAAATTTCAAACAAAAGCAAGTGATCTAGCAAGTAACTAAGAGCCCATGGAAAACCATGGATGAAAAGGGTGATAATACCTTCTCTTTTCATAATCTACCCCCTGAACTCAAGAAGCAATCTTAAAGGTCTTTCCTGTGGTTTTTCACCTTTCCTTTTGGATAAAAATAAAGTCGGTGGCGACTCTTGCTAACTGCAACATTTGCAATAAAACGCAAAACACCCAATTCAGTTCTCCCATCGTATCACAGAACTAGCGACTCTGCTGGGGATATTATAAAATTGGGGTTACCTTAGGGTTAGATCACATTTATTTGCTTTCATTGTTTGACTTGTATGCTTTACATTTTTGGTTCTTTGTTTGGGTTTGAATCCTCTACCCGAATTTAGGATACCTTATAGGTAAGTAGGAATACATTGTGGAAACTGTGCGGGGTATACCGACATGGTCTAAACAATAGCTACGTTAGTGAGACATATTTGTGGGTACCGATAGCCCTTGAGTTAATCAAGGAGAATATGGGGCCGTTGAGTGATGTCATGAAGCACTAATGAACTTTTAGAACCTTTACTTGACCAACTTGGCCATTAGGACGTAGTGAGATGACCGGCTTTGGTGCAGTCCAAAGTTGGTAGATACTCGATACTACACTCATTGAGGTTTGATTTTTTTGGATATTTCAGTTGCCTTTAAAGAGGCTTGTGCTGAAACAATGACCAAGGAAACAAACCAGTGATATTGAGCTCCTTAGAACCCGGTTACTATTGCTAGGACTGGTTTTAAGCCAACTAAACTTCAAGAGGGTACTTACCTATGAGACTCCATGAAAGCCTAAACATAAGGACTTATTTTCTTTGTTTGTGTATATTTACTTGTACATAACATCATGAACACCATAACATCATACTCTTACTCACTAACCATTTCAAGGATTTCTGGGATTTATCTTTGTTTTTGTTTTGTAGGACATGGCTTCTATTCGCAGGAAAACCATTCAAGTCAATCTCGTAAGGATTCCTCCTCAACTCAAAGAGTTAGCATCAAGGATTCCTAATAATTATCCATTCACCGAAAGACATGGTCATCTCCTAAACTTGGTTACTTCCAACACTGATGAAGATATGATGAAGGTGCTCTTCCAATTCTTTGATCCTCTACACCATTGCTTCACATTTCCCGATTATCAACTTGTGCCAACTTTGGAAAGAATTCTCCCAACTCTTGAGGATTCCCATTCTCAACAAACTACGTTTCAACGGTACGGAAAGAGATCCAATGCCAAAAGAGATTACTCAAGCTTTACACTTGCAACCATCTGATATCACAACCAATTGGGAAACAAGGAGTGGTGTCAAATGTTTCTTAGCCAAGTTCTTATTTGAGAAAGCCCAGAACTATTGGAACTCCTTGGACTTGCAAGATTTTGAAGAAATTGTAGCTCTCCTCATCTATGGGATGGTTTTGTTTCCAAATCTTGACCAACTCATAGATGCGAACACCGTCAAAATCTTCATGTCCCACAACCCGGTGCCTACTCTGTTAGGGGACATCCTACATTCTTTTCACACTCACACTATGAGGAAAAGAGGCGTCCTTATGTGTTTCACTCCTCTCTTGGAAAGATGGTTTATTTCACATCTTCCCCAATCTGTATTGAAGAACGAGCAAGGTTCAAGGTGGTCACAAAGGTTGATGACGCTCAAACATTCAGACATCCATTGGTGTTCCCGATGTATAGAGAATGTTATCATCATCGACCATTGTGGAGAGTTCCCTAATGTTCCCTTACTTGGCATTAGGGGAGGTATCACCTATAACCCATGTTTGGCTCTAAGACAGTTTGGTTATTCCCGAAGGGATGATCCATATGAGATGCTAATTCAAGGGTTAGTGTTGGACTACGAAAGTGACAATCAAGGTTATCGCCAGAGGTTTATCCGAGCTTGGAGGATGTTAAACAAGGTAGATAGAAAGACCTTGGGGTGCAAGAATTCCATCCCTCTTGAACCTTACCTCAAATGGGTACGAGCTCGTGCTCAGAGTCTTATGATGCCTTATCCCTCCATTCTCCCGGTAATCATTGAGCATGTTATGGAAGGAGATATTCCATACACTATCCTGCATCCTGACATGCCCACCTCTCTTGAAGACTTACAAAGAGATTTGATACAACTCAAGGGGGAGCGAGACACTTTCGAGGCCCAGTTCTACGCCAGCGAGAAGAAGAATCTGGAGCTCACCAAACAACTTCATGAGGAGCGGACTCTTAATGCCTACATCGCACCAAAGAGGATGCGTACAACCTTTTTATCTTAAAGTTTTTGTATTTTTTTGCCCAAAGAGGCATTGCTGTACTCAAGCTTTAATTTACTAATATAACATGTGTTTCCTTTTTGTCTAAAACGAATTTGAATCTCTAAAAATCCTTGAAATCATTGCATATGCATCTACCATTCATCATAACATAAGCAGGTTTCTTGCAATAAGTCTCCTCATCTTTCTACTGTTTATTTCAATAAGATGGATCTCGAGCAGACGGTGAAAGACCTCCAAGCGCAGAATGCTCAGTTCTAACAGATGTTCTTAACTCTAGCCAAAGGACAGGAAGAGTTGAAGACCTTACCGGTTGAAGAGAAGAAAAAGAAAACAAAGAAAATAACCAGAGTTCTAAATATGGGAAGAAGGTTTCAAGGATAAGCTAGACGGACCTTAGACTATGCAACGCCATCTGGTGAGAAAGATAATCAAGAAGTGAAAGGCAAGGAAACAGTGGCCCATCCAGATTCAGAAGAGGAAGAGGAAGAAGAAGATTATTCTGAAGAATAATATCCTCCGACCGACGACAAGTATAAGCATCTAGAAGAGCGTTTAAGTGCAATGGAAATTGAAAAAGTGCTTGGACTGGACTTTGAGGAGTTGGGTTTAGTATCTGGGATTGTCATTCCTCCAAAATTCAAGGCACCGGTGTTCTCTAAATACGACGGAGTTTCATGTCCCAAAATGCATCCCCGGTTCTATGTGAGGAAAATACAGCCTCACACTGCTGACAAGGATTTATGGGTACACTTCTTTCAAGACAGTCTGTCCGGAACTCAACTTGATTCGTTTTATCAGCTAGAAAGAGCCAATGTTCATAATTGGAAGATCTTGCCGCTGTCTTTTAAAAACTATACCAATACAACACAGACCTTGCTCCCACCCATACTCAAATCCAGAGTATGGCCATGGTTTCAAGTGAAGGCTTCAAAGACTACGCTAAAAAATGGAGGGACTTAGTAGGAAGATTCCAGCCTCCCCTATCTTAAAGAGAGTTAGTAGACATGTTTTTGGGTACCCTGTCCGGTCCTTTCTTTAATCACTTAATTGGGAGTTCCTCAGCAGGTTTTACCGAATTGATATTGACCGGAAAAAGAGTGGAAGCCGGGATAAAGAATGGGAATATTCAAAAAGACGCATCCTCTGCTGCTGTAAGAAAACCATTTATTGGAAAAAAAGAAGTTGTTGCTGTATATCCTCAGAGAAATCAAGATAGGACTGAACGCCGTCCTATGGTGGGGGCTGTCATGATTCCTAAACCTGCACCTGCTCAACAAAGAAGTAACCAACCAAGAACAGAAAGACCAGTAAGACAATTCACCCAAATTAATATGACACTATCTCAAGTATTGCCACATTTTTTAAGATCCAATCTAGTGACTTTGAAAGAAGCTCCAAAGAATCCTAACACAACCTCTCCTTATTATCATCCTAATGCCCGCTGTGCATACCATTCTGAGAGTCCCGGCCATGACACTAACAACTGTTGGGCTCTGAAAAACAAGGTACAAGACCTTCTTGAAGCCAAAGAGATTGAATTCGATGCGCCAAAAATTCCCAATGTTATCACTGCCCATATTCCTAAGCACGACCGTGATGTCAACGCTGTTGATAAAGATATGTTTGTTACTTTAGTTGATGAACTTGTGACCCCACTCCTGACTATCAAAGAGAACTTGTTGAATGCTGGTGTATTCCCAAGCTGTGATGAAATCTGTCATTTCTGTTTATCCTCACCAACCAGTTGTCATTTGTTAAAAGCAGGCGTTCAATGCCTAATAGACGACAATGAGATTTTGTTCGAGAAGACTTCTATTCCAACTATTTCTTATAATGATGTTTCCATAGTGGCCATTTCCTCTAATTCTTCCAGGGTCTCCACCAAAAGACCCGTTAGAATTACATCAGTTCCTAAAGTAGCTCCGTTGATAATTACAATGCCTGGACCAATCCCGTATTCGTCAGACAAAACTGTCCCATGGTATTATGGAGGTGATGTCTACTATCACGGTATCAAGCAAGATTGGCCAGCTGTTGAAAATTCAAGTTCTGAGAAAGTTGACTCCGATATCAATAACATCGCAAGGACTAGCAAGATAACCCAAAGTGTAAGGGTATTCTCTCCAGAAATTTCTCCTCCAAAAGTTATTTCTGGACCTGTAATCACTCATGTTGTTATTGCTCCTCCAAAGGCTATTCCCAGTCCTGCAATCATCTCTGCTGATACTCCTGTTGAAAAAACTATTGAAGTCCCTGTTATCACCCCTACTGACATTCCTACTACCGAGTCAATCGAGACTCGAGGTAAAGGTATTCTGGTTGAGCCTGTCCGAATGAAGGCATAATCAGTATCTATCCCTGAGACCTCCCAAAAAGAGGTGGAGGAAATTCTAAATATTATAAAAATAAGCGACTACAACGTAGTCGAACAACTGGGGAAAACTCCATCAAAAATTTCCATGCTGGCTTTATTGTTATATTCCGAGGCTCATGCAAAGTCCTTGGTAAAATTCCTTAAAACTGCCCATGTACCCCAAGAAACATCTGCCGATCAGTTTCAAGACTGCATAGCCAGCTTGGCCGCAGATAATGGTTTAGGTTTTCTGGATGCTGATTTAATGCCAAGGGGGAGGAAGCATAACGAGGCATTGCATGTCTCAGTCGAATGTAGTGGCACGACTTTGGCTCATATCTTGGTTGATACCGGTTCATCTCTGAATGTGTTACCTAAAAAGGCTCTTGATAGGCTTGACTCTGAAGGATTGACCTTGAAACCTAGCAACATAGTGGTGAGGGCCTTCAACGGCTCAAAAAGGATGGTGCATGGGGAAGTGGACATCCCCATAAGAGTTGGAACCCAAACATTTGATTCAACTTTTTATGTAATGGATATTCGCCCTTCATATTCCTGCTTATTAGGCCGGTCGTGGATTCACAATGCTGGTGCTGTTACCTCTACGTTGCATCGAATGCTGAAATATCCAACTCAGGGGAAAATCATCACTGTTCATGGAGAAGAAGAGTATATGGTCAGTCATCTAAATTCCTTCAGATATGTGGAATTAGATGGTGAATTTATTGAAACTCCATTCCAGCACTTTGAAGAAGTCCCGCAAATTGTGGTAGTAACCAAAGCTGTTTTCCAAGTCCCAAAGATTACAAGGCCTCCGCTCAAGATGTTTTCTTTGAAAGATGCCAAAGCAGTGATCGAAGAAGGTGGGTGCACTATTTGGGGCCAACTCCTAGATATCCCATACAAATCTGACAAATTTGGTTTGGGTTTCACTTCAGGAGCCCAGAAAGCTGTACGTCGTGCTCGTGCCGGAGGACCACCCTTGAAGATCAGCAACCACGAAGTCAACGCAATGGAGGATGATAAAGACAGCTATAACCTGGAGGATTAGATTTTCGCAACTGTCAATGGAGGGCTCAGTAATTGGGAAGCTAGAGATTTTGTCCCAATCACTTTTATCCAACAGTAATTTGTCTAAATTTTGTCGGATCTGTAATATTAAACAATTCAGACTCTTAAAACCTTGTGTCTTACACGAGGCACAATGGTCCATTTATAAGGGTTATTATCTCATTTCCATATAACATCAATGAATCATGGACGTTTTTGCATACAAACTTTGTGCTCATTGTTTTTCTTTTTACATTTTCATTTCTTTCAAAGATAGATATACTCTTACACACACTCACATTCAAATTGAAGATCTACATCCATTTGGGATCCCATGGGTAACGATCCTGCTATGGCCTTCTGTGATTCTGAAAATATAATCTACCAAGTCGAAGACGAAGGTGAGGAAGATTGTGAAGTACCAGGGGAACTCGCCAGGTTACTACAACAAGAAGAGAGGACCATACAACCCCACGAAGAACTAGTGGACACAATTAACCTAGGTACCGAAGAAGATAAGAGAGATCAAGGTGGGTGCCAATCTGGAACCCAATGTCAAAGAGCGTCTGATTCAGTTGCTACATGATTATGTTGATGTCTTTGCCTGGTCGTACAAAGACATGCCAGGACTAGATGCAGATATCGTGGTACATTGTCTACCAACAAAAGAAGACTGCCCATCGGTAAAACAAAAGGTCTGTCGCATGAGACCAAACATGTCAGAGAAGATCAGGGCGGAAGTCATGAAACAATTCAACGCCAGATTCTTGGCTGTCACCTCCTATCCTCAATGGGTCGCCAATGTTGTTCCCGTGCCCAAAAAGGACAGAAAAGTATGAATATGCGTGGACTACAGAGATTTGAATAGGGAAAGCCCTAAGGATGATTTCCCACTTCCCCACATTGATATTCTAGTTGACAATACGGCATATCATAAAGTGTTTTCCTTCATGGATGGTTTCTCAGGCTACAACCAAATCAAAATGGCGCTTGAGGACGTGGGAAAACAACCATTGTCACACAATGGGGCACATTCTGCTATAAGGTTATGCCATTCGGATTGAAGAACGTTGGGGCAACCTATCAGCGTGTCATGGTAGCTCTATTTCACGACATGATATGTCACGAAATAGAGGTCTATATGGACGACATAATAGCCAGATTTCAAACAGAAGAAGAGCATCTTGGTCATTTGCAGAAATTATTTGAGAGGCTAAAAAAGTACAAGTTGAGGTTAAACCCAAATAAATGCATATTTGGGGTGAGGTCCGGCAAACTCCTAGGTTTTATTGTCAGCGGTAAAGGTATCAAAGTGGATCCTGCCAAGGTAAAAGCGATACAAGAGATGCATGCTCCTAGTACTGATAAGGAAGTCATATGATTCTTGGGACGGTTAAACTACATTGCCAGATTCATTTCTCACCTGACAGTTACTTGTGAACAATTCTTCAAATTACTGAAGAAAGATCAAGTAGTCAAATGGAATGATGAGTGCCAAACTGCCTTTGACAAGATCAAAGAATACCTGCAAGAGCCTCCGGTTTTGATGCCACCAGTCGAGGGAAGACCCTTGATCATGTATCTAACCGTTTTGGAAAATTCAATGGGGTGTGTGTTGGGGCAGCATGACGAGTCTGGCCGAAAAGAGCATGCTATTTATTACCTGAGAAAAAAGTTTACCGACTATGAAACCAGATATTTACTGCTCAAGAAAACTTGTTGCGCTCTGGCATGGGCTGCTCGCCGGCTAAGACAGTATATGCTGACCCATACTACCTTATTGATATCCAAGATGGATACAATAAAATACATATTGAAGAAGCCTGCCCTCTCTGGGAGAATAGCAAGATGGAAGATGATCCTGACGGAATATGACATCTAGTATACTACCCAAAAAGCAATAAAGGGAAATGTACTAGCCGATCACCTGGCTCACCATGTTGTGGAGGACTACCAATCCATGAAGTTCGAATTCCCAGATGAATACATCATAATGGTAAACAATTGTGAAGAACTCAGACCATATGACGGTCCTGAACAAGGATCCTGATGGACCCTGGTTTTTGATCGGGCATCCAACACACTCGGCAATGGTATTGGTGTTGTACTTATATCCCCTGAAGGATGTCATACTCCCTTTACTGCAAGACTCTGCTTCAACTGTACAAACAACATGGCAGAATACGAAGCGTGCATTTTTGCTCTCAAAGCTGCCATAGATTTGGGAATCAAATCCTTAAGTGTATTCGAAGATTCAACCTTGGTCATCATCCAGATCAAAGGAGAGTGGGGAACTAAGCACCCAAACCTCATCCCATACAAAGAACATGTATCGACATTAATCCCATATTTTGAGAAGATTACAATCGAGCATTTCTTGCGAGAAGAAAATCAACTAGCGGATACGCTAACCACAATGTCATCCATGTTTAAACTCAAATGGGATAACGAGGCTCCCTAGATCACCATTGAACGGATGAACGAACCATCTCACTGTCACGAGATCAATACTGAAGAAGTAGTGGACCAACCTTGGTTTCACGAAGTCAAGAGGTATCTCGGGGCTCAAGAATATCCGAAAGTAGCTTCAGTCAATGATAAGAAGTTCTTAAGGAGATTCTCTGCTAAATTCTTCCTTAGTAATGACATTCTCTAAAAACGCAACCATGACTCTGTGTTACTTCGGTGCATAGACAAGGTTGAAGCGGAAAAGATCATAGCTGAGTTACATGAAGGCACTTTTGGCACCCATTCCAGTGGGCATACGATGGCAAAGAAGATCCTACGAGTAGGATATTACTGGTCTACCATGGAAGCAGATTGCTATCAACACTCTCGAACCTGCCATAAGTGTCAGATCTATGCTGACAAAGTGCACATTCCTTCGGTTCCTCTGAATGTCTTGACGGCTCCTTGGACTTTTTCTATGTGGGGGTATCAATATGGTTGGGGAAATCAAACCAACAACCTCTAATGGACACCGCTTCATCTTAGTGGCCATTGACTATTTTACAAAGTGGGTTGAGGCAGCCTCTTTCGCTTCCGTTACTAAGAATGTTGTAGCCCGGTTCATTAAACAGAATCTATATGTCAGTACGGTATCCCGGAGAGGATCATCACAGACAATCGTACGAATTTAAACAATACTATGATCACCGCCCTGTGCGACCAATTCAAGATCCAACATCACAATTCTTCCCCTTACCGGCCAAAGATGAATGGTACTATCGAAGCCCCAAATAAGAACATCAAAAAGATCATACAGAAAATGACAGTCACATACAAAGACTGACATGAGATGCTACCATTCACTCTCCACGGTTATCGTACCACAACGCACACATAAACGGGGGAAACACCTTACTCTTTGGTATATGGCATGGAAGCTGTCTTGCCTATTGAGGTCCAGATCCTCTCTCTGAGAATCATGAAGGATGCAGGTCTGAACAAAGACGATTGGATCCAGACTCGACTTGATCAACTGAATTTAATTAATGAGAAAAGGCTTACTGCTGTCTGTCATGGTCAAATGTATCAAAAACGGATGATCAAGGCTTTCAACAAAAAGGTCAGATGCCAAGTGTATCAAGTCGGGGATCTAGTTATCAAACTTATCATACTACCGCAGGGTGATCCCATGGGCAAATGGACTCCTACATACGAAGGACCATTTGTAATCAAAAGCATATTCTCTGGTGGAGCCATGATTCTGACCACCATGGATGGCGACGACCTACCGCACCTTATGAACGCGGGCATAGTCTAAAGATACTACACATAAGAGACCCGCTAGGTTGACACACATAGGAAAAATAAGGGCATCCCGACAAACCAAAAAGGTTCAGGAAAAAATTAGGGATAAAACATAAAAAATCTGTACACCCGGCAAGCTGAAAACTCAAAAGGGCGTCTTGGGCAAAAAAGGGTATCCCGGTGGACTGAAAACCCAAAAGGGCGGTCCAGACAAAAGTTAGGGAATTAAAGCGTATGACTATATCCCGTTGGATCACCTTACAGACAACCTGCAAACTCGACGGTTCTGATCAATTCAATCATCTTCGGACAAGACAAGAAATAGATAAGATGCTCAGAGACACGAAGGCTATAGCAGAATGGGAACCCCATGGGATTATTTCACATAGCTATCTTTTCTTTGTATCAAAATTTCATTTTTTACGACGACATTCTCTTACTAGAATGTTTGTCTCATTGTACAAAAATACGTACTCAAAGTCAATACAAAGATATCCATTTGAAAGTGAAAAACTATCTGTTTTTCTTTACTCTTGTGTTTTGTTTACGAAAACGTCTAATGATTTATTTTTGAACATATGCATTTGAACGTAACTACCGTTTACAAATGAACAAAATAGAAAGACAATCACTAATGGCTTTAAGAAATAGGGAAATCTCTCTAAGCTATTTCCATAAAATCCCCCGTAGTGTGCAGTTTAATCCCCAATGGAACAAAACTTCTAGTTATCACTCCCCGGTAGAAGTCGCCAAATTTCTCAGGATTTCTCAACAGGATTTAACAAGTAGTACACGACATTTCCCTTACAACAAAGTTTATTTCTCTAAGTGAAAATTCATCAACACTTCAAAACATGAAGACTTGCACTCCGTATCCTCAGCAGCAGTCGGGGACTTATTTTCCCCAATCCAATAAGCAGTGCAGCAGATTAGCTCACATACGCACATCGCATCCATATATCATAAACATCGATAACACGAATGGATGTATCACAATCTCATTATACCATGCATTTCATACAACATGACATTGCATATTAGCTAACATTTTACCCTTTTCAGGATAAGGTTAATCAATAGCTACCATTAACAATGTTCAAAGGCTTTTCAGATACAGTTCAGATACACTCCAGATACGGATGCCATCCTGATACTCATTCAGATTCAGCTCTCAGATACAGTTCAAATACGCTTCAGACACAAATGCCATCCTGATACTCATTCAGATTCAGCTCTCAGATACAGTTCAGATACGCTCCAGACACGGATGCCATCCTGATACTCATTCAGATTCAACTTTCAGATACAGTTCACATACGCTCCAGACATGGATGCCATCCTGATACTCATTTAGATTCAACTTTCAGATACAGTTCAGATACGCTCCAGATATGGATGCCATCCTGATACTCATTCAGATCCAGCTCTCAGATACAGTTCAGATACGCTCCAGATACGGATGCCATCCTGATACTCATTCAGATTCAGCTCTCAGATACAGTTAAGATACGCCCCCGATACGGATGCCATCCTGATACTCATTAAGATTCAACTTTCATATACAGTTCAGATACGCTCTAGATACGGATGCCATCCCGATACTCATTCAGATTCAGCTCTCAAATACAGTTAAGATACGCCCCAGATACGGATGCCATTCTGATACTCATTCCAATTCAACTTTCATATATAGTTCAGATACGCTCTAGATACGGATGCCATCCTGATACTCGTTCAGATTCAACTTTCAGATACAATTCAGATAAGCTCCGGACACGGATGCCATCCTGATACTCATTCAGACTCGGATCTCAGTAATCATTTTTGAATGGCATCTTTAAGCCCATTCCCTATACCATCACCCATCACATCACCGAGTGCAAATTTCTGGGCATTCTAATGTCCAATCATCTTCCACCTTCGAGTCACGAATGGCAAAACTCGCCAATCTAACTCTTCAGGCTTAAGAAGATTGAACAGGGGAAGCTGTTGTACCTCAAAATTTTCCCTCTCATTTATCAAGAATTTTCTCACAAGATCTCCTTTGGCTCAAGACTGCACTAGGGTTGATCAGCTTAAGACACCTCCTTAAGCACTAATGACCAAAATTAGGGATTGAGATTGCACACGGATATTTGAACTTCCAATGCACCATATGACTTTAATGGATCATTATGGACCCTAAATATTACTCATGTCAAGTTCCAAGCTTTGGATCACACTTTTGCTCAGTCAATTGAGCAGTTGACCTAGAAATCAACTGTATCGGGGAAAAGTCAACTGTGGCCAATTTACAGTCAAACTTCATAATTTTTGATCCACATCAACATTTTAAACTCATATGTATCATTTTATCAAGTTTGGACCACAATTCCTCAAGAAATTTGATCAAATCTTCAAAAGGGCAAAATGGTCAAAATTAGGGTTTTGACAGGGAAAGGGCAATTTTTGATTTTTGACTTAGCAAATGATCAATTGGTTTAAGGCATGATCTCAAGAGTCCAATTGAATAATTTTAGCCTAATGACATGGCTCAAAACATTGCTCAAGTCCAATGGATTGACAAATGAATTTTCAGTCAACTGATCAAAAGTCAACTGTATACTGAAAAGTCAAACTTTGACTTTTTGGTCAAAATCAAATGTCAAAGATCACAATTCATAAAAGCATGTCAAAATATGAAACTTATTCATCAAGAAATAAATAATTCAAGATTTCATTTTGAAAAATTAAAATTTCTGAACTTATAAATTTTTCTAAGTGTTAGAAATTTCTTATTTTTTCACAGCTTTGAGCAAAAGTTTCACCATGATTCAAAAGAAAATTTCAACATGAAAGTTATAGATCTCCATGAAATATACAACATTTCTTTACACAACTCCTTCCGAAAGTGCTTGGATCTCAAGTTATAATTTTAAGAACACATGGTCATGAAACAAAACACTTAGTGAAATTTTGCCCTAATTTGGTCAGGATTTTGGCCTAACTTCTGACCCAAGTTTCACCCAGTTCCAAGGGGAATTTTCAAAAGTGATTCAAATAGGGGTTATAGAGCATATTACAAGATTTCTAAAATTTTCAAGAACTACTTGAGATCATTTGTGAGCAAGGAGAATCGAAAGTCAGAAGTTGATGTTTCAAGTTGTTTTACAAGGCAAGTTTTTTGATGAACAAGATTCAGAATTCAAACTTATGCTGCATAATCTCTACTTTGCATGCCTAAAGATTGTTAGGCACTCCATAATTAATTGCTTGCACAGCTGTTAGAGGTCTCAATTCAAGCATTCAATGAAAGGTCGTGCTTTATATCCATTTTGGAAAGAAAGTGCACAATGCCATTTTGATAAAGTAGCTTTTTGCACAAAACTTGTTCTTGAGCCCTGCACTTGTTCTCTTCTGATCATACATGTCCTATAACTCAAGAGAAGTTGATCTCAACAGTTACAATCACCCAGCCCGTGCTTGTACTACACATTGAAACTTGTTTTCCCACTTATCTTCAAAATCAAGTAACATAGCAATCAGTTTATAACTTGTACTTCTGACTCTCTCAAGCACTAAGACCTTTTTATTATACATACACAAGTTATTTGCCACAAATCCCACGCATGCTTGAGCCCTGAAAACACCAAGAACACAGATTTGCATCTCACACTTCCATTGTTGCAGATTCTGGCTAAAAATCCCAAAACTAAAAACTACTCGTGCGTTTCTTGGCTTCTTGCTTCCAAAAGCTTCTAAACATCATTTAGAAGTCATTCCTTCCCCTGTTACAATTCTGTAACACCATCTTCCTCCATTTCCAAGTTCAAAAATAGAGCACTGTAAGGGGACTTCTCCAGACCATTTCAACCACTCTCCAACCAAGCTAATCATTGCATTAGCTTCCTGGGACCTCAGTGGAGCTTTTCTGATTATCACAACACCTTGAGGAGTGCTCATTTGCAGAACACAATTTCTAGTTTTGAGGTAATTTATCTCAACTTTGAACTCTTCATACAAGCATCATTAATGGTTTATTTGTTAATGAAAAATGTAGATATCATTGCTCTAAAGCTAACCATGTCCATAATTTTCATTTATGTTGCTTGAGCTTAGAGAATTTTAAGATTGAAGTTTCTGAAATTTTTAGGGTTCAGATTAGGGCCATTAAAATTCATGTTTGTCTTTGATCTATAATTTTATTTCTTTGCATTTCTGAAATCGTGAGGAAATTTGCCACAAGATTCATGTTTACATTTTTGCAAATGGATGAAAGATGAACAAGATGCAAGTACTCTGGATGGGCGTGAGGTCGAAGATGAAGTTCAGGCCATGGACTTGATTTCTAATATATATATTTATTGTTTTTTTTATATGAACGGATGTATAGCTACCCCAGTGGTAAAACACGCGCCTGTTAACCTTTGGGACCTGGGTTCGAGCCCCAGTGGTACCCTTTTGCTTATTTTTCTCACATTTTCTCATGTTTTTGTCACTTGTTTGCAGCACTGGGCTCCTTTTGTTGGGCCCAGTATTTTTTTTCTTATTTTTGCCTCCCCTACTGAGTATTCACACCCCTGACCCATTTCATTTTCTTTTTCTCATTTTTATTTTATTTGTTTTCTTAAATATTTTATTTAATATTAAAAAAGTCAGAAAATTATATAAAAACTTAGATTTATATTTTTATATAGTTTTTTTTACAATAAAAAAATTTATTTTTATATAATCATACTTTAATTATTTCACTAATTAATTTGTAATTTTAATTAGAAACTAGGGTTTTAGTTTATTTCTTTCACAATTAAAAAAAATACTCTTCTAAAATCAAAAAAGACCAAAAATATTTTATAATACCATAAATTATTTTCAAGACAAAAATACCAAAAATATCATTCTTACAAACTTAATTTCTTTTTTTAATAAATTAATATTTAGATTAGTGTTTTATTTAAAGCTTTTTCCTAGTTAATTTAGGTTTACTTTTCACTAATTTAATCAATTATTTTCTTTTAGTTAATTAGGTTAAAACCAAACCCTTTCCTAAAAAAAAATCTAAACAAAAATCATATTTGCTTTACATTTATATTCTTGTATATTTATTCATTTTTGTACATCATTTATCCAAATTCAATATGGTTGTAATAGATAATTAGTTTTATTTTTTTTCAATCCCCATTTGAAATTTGTACACCCCATCCCACAAGTATTGTAATAGTGTAGTAATTTTAAATTCCGCAATTTATCGTTATATATACAAATGATAGTAATTAGGGTTTGTATGGAAAGACTAAAATCAATCAATTAAAAAACCCTAATTAAATACAAAACCAAGCATGAAAAAAAATACACTTGCACACAAGCACCCTTAGGGTAAAATCCACTTGGTTGCCTTATAAAAATGGCCATATTATGCATGTGAGGTATCTTAGAAAAAACAAGCAAAATATAAGATCATAGTCCCTCGATGACGCTATCTATGTTGCCTTTAAAATGATCTTAGTCCCTAAAAGAGAATGCTAAGATACCTTGCAACATTGCTAATTATTGCCATACGATGACCCACACCCGTCCCTTTTACATCCAAAGATAGGGTTACTTACCAAATCAGTGGTAAGATAACAATGTCAAAGGAAAAGGAAATGAACAAGAAAGAATTTTGAGTAGGTAGAATGTTTCTAGTTACTTGCTCCATTTCAAAACAAAAACATCCTTGCTATTCTCAAAATAAACACAAACACTTTCAAAAATATCTTTCAAACTTGAAAACATTTTCAAAAGATCAAACACTTTATATACATTCTTACGAACGAGAATCATTACAAAGTTTGCCTAAACAAATGGTATCTTTTCAAAAAAAAAACTTTCAAAACCACACAAGGCACAATTTCAAACAAAAGCAAGTGATCTAGCAAGTAACTAAGAGCCCATGGAAAACCATGGATGAAAAGGGTGCTAATACCTTCCCTTTTCATAATCTACCCTCTGAACTCAAGAAACAATCTCAAAGGTCTTTCCTGTGCTTTTTCACCTTTCCTTTTGGATAAAAGAAAAGTCAGTGGCGACTCTTGCTAACCGCAACATTTGCGATAAAACGCAAAACACCCAAGTCAGCTCTCCCACCATATCACAGTAGGCATCAACTGATAGTCAGGAAATGTAAAGCATTGATACATCGGATCATAGAACTGGACCAAGGTCGATAGAATACCCTCCTTCATCCTAAGCTTCGTGAGAGAAATGATGGACCCATACTTCCTCCAAAAATCTGCAGAACACTCAATCTTGGGAATCAGACTCATCAACTCATCTATCTTGGGATCTTTTAAATTGTATTTTTCGGTATTTCTTTTTCCAGAATCCATAGTATAAAAGTACCTGAGATATTCATAGATGGTCAACTTTTAAGTCCCTTGAAATAAAATTTCTTCAAAAGATGCTTATGAGTGCATGGATGCATGATACAACAATCACACACAAGATCACAAACACAGGGTTCATAGGTTCAACATCACGAGCATGAGGTAGAAGGTACTATCCATAAGGTGTGGTCTAAAAGTTATCACCTTCCAAACAAGGTTCTAGAGGTTCCCAGAGTCTACATCCTTCCTTCGGATATTACCAACTTCCCAATTAACTCAGTAATTAGTAATATTCTCAAGAAAAACTTATCTGAGCGTAGTATCGTGTGACCACTATTTCTGGATTACTCTGTCATAGCTTCCACACTACACCTAAAAAGCCAAGATGGGTTAGGTATTCTACAGTCCTCAGCTTCAGAAGGCTCCTAAGTCAAAAGCAGTACGTCTTCCCGATTATTCGGTAAATGACACTATAGTCAAAGGGGCCTCCACTGAGTGGGGGATCTCATGCCTCCTTTTTTGGGATTACTCCCTCAAAGATAACATGACTATAACCCGTCCTATCTGAAGTTTGCCCAAGTCTTGGTATAGGACTCATGAGTAATCACCAAGCACCCTGAAAACTAGAAAAGGCCAGACAAACATTTATACAACATATAACATATAACAAACAATAACACATCTACATATATAAACAAAGATAGGTTTAACCCACTTAGGGATGGACCAACAAGGGGTCAATCTTTCCCCAGTGAAGTCGCCATTTTTTTCTGTAGCGGTAGAAATGTTTAAGACTAAGCCATTGGATTGACTTGACTTATACATATCAAAATAAAAATCTCCACCGTGCTTTATTGTTTCCAAATGAATGGGAAAAAAGCGAATAACCCAAAAGAGGGGGAAAGATTCAAGGTAAGGGGGTTGGTTATGCAAAAGGAAGGTATTAGCACCCTAGACATCTATGGTACTCCGCAGGAACCTCTTTGTAAAATCTGTATAATTTGGCTATAAAATGTTGTATAAAAATAGATGGTAGAGGTTAAAAAATAAATATTTTTTGTGATTTTTGCACCCGCCGCGGTTGCGAACCTTTAGTGCCTATGTACCATCTTTTATGAAATAGGGGATCAGGGTACACGTAGTTCGTCTTTAAAATTTTTAAAACAAGTGTGTTGGTTAATTTCATGAGATGAGACATCATCGTCATTGTCCGTGTGGAAAACATACTTACTACCTACAATCATGAGAAAGGAGAATTCACATCATCTCAAAGTGGAGTATATGGCTTGGATTTTAAAATCAATAATGCCTCACTCAACACCCAAGTGGAAAATATCTCACTTCACTACATATTATATAAATATAGTTGTTTGCATCACTACAAGGATTGAAAAGAGTCCAATCTTTTTAGAAAATTTTAAAGTAAAATCCAAAATGGAAAAATGGTTTGAATGAGATTGATTGACTTTTAGTCTTCTCACAAAAATGTCAAGGTATTTTTAAGTTGATTGAAGTTTATTTATGAAAATGTTTTGAAAATGCATGGACCTAAATCCAAGTTTATTATGGAAGTGGTTCAAGTTTAGAAACAAGAAGAGTTTTCAAAAGGAGGGAGAATATTTTTGAAATTAAAGAAGATGGGAGGAGACGAAGAGACTATCCTAAAGCATAAGAAAAAACTAAGGAGAAGAACCATCTAACTAACAATAACCAACACTTGACATCATGAGTCAAGATAGAATTCCCATTCTTTGGATTGAAACCAATCAAGGATACTAAACCTCTTGAGAAGACCAAACTTCAAATGCATTAAGTCTTCACAAAAATTGGGCAGAGTAACGGCTGTATACAGATGAATTCTAGATTACAGAAAAAGTGTGTAATCCCAATAACCTGCACACAAAACAAACAAACAACCCAATATCTTGAGGTAAACTTCAAGATCTCCAGACAAAATATCAATTAAGGTCACAAGGTCTCCAACATAGGTCAAGGTCTCTAATCCTAAGTCTAAGAAGTCAAATACTCCATAATGCCAAGGATAGTAACCAAATAGTCCAAGCATCATTAATGTTTTTATGGTTCATGTTGATCATTAACTATCTTTAAAAGGAAAAGAAAAACTCAAGTGAGAAAAATAAAAATGGCATAAAAGTAAATGCTCAAGTGAGCAAAGATAAAAATAACATTAAATATAAATGCTAAAGTAAATGGTACATAAAGTAAAGAGCATAAAATAAAAGCATAAGATAAAGTCAATTGATAGAAGTTAATGGTTAGTTAGATGAACATCTTGAAACTTGCATTCGGAACTCATTAGAGGATTGGTAGAACCAAAGCCTCTCAACAACAAGTTGCATTTTCTTTTTGTGAAGTATATCATCCATTTAAGAATCCTCAAGGCCACATTTAATGATCAATGATGTTTAAGTGATTCACGTTGACCAAAATTGATGAAGATCCATTGGAGGATTGGTAGAACCAAAACCTCCTAACAATTAAGCTCAAGGTTATTGGGTCAAAGGGTTCAAATTAACATACTTGAGCTTGCAAACATAAGTTTGGGCCATGAATGATCAATTTTCTCAAACCGGGACAAAATTTAGCGCTATGTTAAGCAATCGTTAGTGGACTTATGTAGAAGTCGCACCTATTTTGAGGCTGGTCAATAACAATCTATGTACTTCATGTTTGGATAAATTATATAGAGATCATCATCCCATAACATGTAATACAATAAGAAAGGGAGATAAGATGAAGAGGGAAGGGATTAGAGTTTCAAATATCATCAACATCATTCGTCCATTTTAGTGGATTTGGTTTATCAACCTATCAACACCCAAGACCCAATGAGGTTGAAGAATTTGTCCTCAAATAAGCCTCAAGTCAGTATCACATGCTATTTCAAGAATTAAACAAGAATCATGTACAAAAGTTTTTCAATTACAAGCATTGGTCAAAGGTAAAACCCTAAATGCAAACCTAAGTAAAAAATTAGTTTTAAAATAGGAAAATAACTTGAAAAATTATGAAATTAAAACCCTAAATTCCTAAAGTCCCACAAAAGTCAGAAATAAAATTTAGAGTCCCTGGATTAAGGTGGAAATTTGCTTTAGAAATGCAAACATAGAAACTAGCAAGTAAGTGACTTAAACTAGATGGTTTTGGGAAATAATTTTTGAAAAATATGAAATTATATTGTAAAATTCCATAAAAATATTTTTTATGAACTCAACTTATTCAAGCACTCTAAACGACTTCATCTATGATTTTATAGGCATGGGAAGTTAGAACTTTTAATCAATTAGTGTGAATGATCAAGCAAAAACCCTAAAAAAGGAAATTAAGTTAAAAAATTAATCAATTAAATCTAAATTTCAAATAAATTTGATGTAAAATAACCTAAATGTCAAGAAAATCCTAAGGATCAGAAAGCATTTTTTTTTTGAATTTTATCCCAAAAGAAAAAAAGAAATGGAAATTATTTACACAATTCATCCACTAAAATAAAGAAATATGATATGTCCAACAAATGATTTAATTTAAGATCCAAAATTTTATTAAAATAGGACAAAAAATATTTTCATGTAACAAACTCAAAGAGGAGCCCAAAAATATTTTTTATGGATTTTTTGATTTAATAGAAATAGGAAAATAAAATTCAAGATTTAAAAGAATATTAAAAACCCTAATTATCTACATGAATTTATTTAATCAAGAAAAATGATAAACAAATGAAATAAACATGCAAATACGAAAATATATTGAAAAAGTAGTCTAAAATATTTTTATGATGATTTTTGAAGTGAAGAAAATATTAAAAGAAAATTGGAGAAAAACAAAGAAAATTAATATACAAAGGTTATTTACACCTGTTATTACCAAATGCGTTGTAAAATACATCAAAGGCCATGTTCAATCAGGGACTGCCGCACAGTCATCCCTACCAAGTTTCCATATTATTTTCATTTTCCAGTTTTGAAACATCATTTTCAGGCCACGATAACTCACACATCTCTTGATGAAAATAAAAAATTCCAACACGGAAGTTCAAGAGGAAAATTAGTAGAACATGATAAAATTGAAAATTTCATGAAATGATGCATTGGTGATTGAGAAAAACGCGTGTGAATATGACTGCATGAACACTTTTTTGATTTGAACATTTTAATAAACATTTTCATGATTCACATATCTCCTTCAATTCTCCACCAAATCACTCGATCCAAAGACTAAAGTTGATCATAAAAATGCAAGGTTTATGAATATGCTCTTGGATTTTTCAAAAGGTTCATGAATTTAAACAACATGCAAGGCTGTAGTTAGAGTGAGAAATATGGATTATCTACCTTGAAGTGAATTTGATGGTGCTTGAGCTAAAATAAAGAGAAATTAATGGAGAGAAGTTTTCTTTGAAGATTCAGGGATGATAGATAAGAGAGATGCGAAGGAAAGCTTGCTTGGATATTAAGAAAATTTTATTGACAATGGTGGAAGTGAAGCTTGAAATTTAAAGAGAGAGAAGAGAGATTTGTGAGAGAGAGAGATGCTTGCTTTCTAATTTTCTTACTCCAACCCTTTGCTTGTTGAATCACTTTCCTTTTATAGAGTGTGGAAAGAGAAAGTGAGGAAAAATATTAGAAACGAGGAGTGAGTATTGAGGTGCTAAATTTTGTGTTGGTTTGAGATGAAAAAGTGTGCGTTTTGGATAAGTGAGAGAGGCTGGGGTGTGAGCTGGCAAGTTGAACCTTGTTGCTATAAAATTTTCCATGCATTCCCATGCACATATTTCCATTTCATGAAAATATCTTTACCTCTTTATATCTCTCTTCATAATGCATGAAATGTCACAAAGTTTGAATGACAAATGAAGAGGACATTTCATAATCCAACTTTCATGTTAAAATTTTTTCAAAATAAAGCTTGAATCAATGAGATAATTGGCTATGAACACGTGCTTACAAACTTTTTGATGAACTGCCAGGCCTGACTGGGCATCCTGCGCCTGCGTGAGGCCTTGTGTTGGGCAAAAATTCAGCATGCGTGATACCTTCTTCTCTCAATTATATCTCAAGATGGGAGAATTTGGAGAAACTTCCTGAAGCAAAGTTGTTCCTCACATTTAGGGATTGATCTTTGATGTTGGACATTTTCCAAAATAATGAATATTTCACATAGAAAAGTGATGATGAATGCGCGTCCACAACATGTTTGATGAAATGCCTTGCCTAGCGCGCGTGACTTGCCTTGTGCTGGGCTAAATGACATTTGAAGCATCAAAAACTTAATCACCATATCTTTCTCTATACTTAACCATTTGAGATTATTATTGAATGAAAAATTAAGAGAAAACTTAAATATTCCACTATCATGTTGCCAACTTTTTGATTTGAGTCCAAATGGTCATTTAAAATTGAACATGAATAAGTCAGATTTTTGCATTTTTAACCAAAATTTCACTAAGTGTCCAAAACTTCCAAGCTTCATAACTTTTTTTCCTTTCACTTTTTGGACTTGTGGCCTTTCCTTCAAAGTTAGATAATTTTTTACCCTCTTTCTAGGTATATAAAGTATGCACATTTTCAATAAAAATTGAGAAAGTTATGGCCAATAAAAATTCAGCCCTATGGATACTTAGAAAAATTCCAAAACTTCAAATGACTTTCTTGACAAGTTATCTCTAATTCAAACTTCCTCTTGATATTTTTTCCACTATTGACCATGAAATATGAGATTAGGGATATTAAATTGATAGTTAACCAAAAGTTCACTTGGTCAATTGTTGATTTCAGCTATCTCTTGACAAAATGACCATTTTACCCCCTTTCATCAATTGAACCTTTTCAAGCCAAACTTGATGATCAAACTTCTAATTATAGATACTAATGACCATGTAGAGAAGTATGGGATCAAGTATTGCTCAAAAATCCAAAGATCTCTTGATTAAAATCCAAACCCTAGTTTTGATCCTCAGTGCTAGGAGATGGTGATATGAATGCAATTGTGCCATTACCTACAATATAATATTCCAAGAGACAAATATACACATCTTGAGGTTAGTTAAAAGAATACAAGTACAAAGATATACTATTCAAGTTGCTTCAAGATGCTTGGTGATTCTCATAGGAAAACCTAAAGACAAGATGCAGTAGGAGAAGAGCCTCAAACCCTAGTTTGTGATCTGGTTGCATTGTGATGGTATGAGATGATAGAAGAATATTAGGGGCAAAAATTGGGTTACAAGACACAAATAAATGCAGGTTGTTTGAAACAACTCTGAGAAAATGAGCAATGTCTTGGTACAAATACCTCCCTAACAAATCCATCAGCTCATGGAAGCAGTTGGGAAAGATGTTCTCAAGGCACTTCACTGCCTCTCACCGACATCAGAAGATAGAGGCCTCGCTAGAAGCGATCATACAAGGAAAAGAAGAATCTCTTCGATCATACACCAAGAGGTTCAACAGAGAAGTCGTTCAAGTCTCCACGACTGACAATATGAAAAGTACTTGCTCGTGCGAGGGTAGTGCCCCCACAACGATTTTGCCAAGGCAGTTGGCATACAAACAACGACCACACTAGACGCCGTCCTCCTCAAACCCCATGCATACATCATGTACAAGGAGAAAACGACATATAAGTAGAAATGACCTTACAAGCCTCCCCGATGAGAGGAGCGCATAAACAAACCATGTTCCCCGTGAACACAACTGCTCAACAGACACATGTTCCCCGTGAATATAATTTCTCAACACACATATGTTCCCCGCGAACACAAATTTTGAGCAGGCACATGTTTCCCGTGAACACAATTATCGAGAAGGCACATGTTCCCTGTAAATACAACTGCTCAGCATACACATGTTCCCTGCGAACACAACTTCCGAGCCATCACATGTTCTCCGCGAGCACAACTGCCGAGAATTCACATGTTCCTCACGAGCACAATTGACGAGCATGCACATGTTCCCCGTGAATACAACTACTGAGTAGGCACATGTTATTTGCGAATGCAACTTCTGAGCAGATACATGTTCCACGGGAACACAACTGTCAAGCAGGCACAAGTTTCTGGCGAACATAACTGCTCAACAAGCACATGTTCCCCGCAAACACAACTGCTGAGAAGGCATACGTTACCCGCAAACACTCAAGCCTAGCAGGCATATGTTCCCTGAAACACAACTTCCGAGCAGGCACATCTTCCCCGTGAACATAGTTGTTAAGCAGGCTCATGTTCCCCGTGAATGCAACACTGAGAAGACATCCTATCGAAGCTCGCAAGAACAAAGAATAGAGGCGGATGATGTTCGTCATCCAAGAGATACTATAGTGTCCAAGAAAAAACGAAAATGGGGCATACTATCTCGAAAACCTATATGGAGAACAACTTGCCCGACCTTGGAACACCGAAAAACTAAGGCAATATTACAGTTAAGACATTGAAATAGTCGGCGTGTCTCGTCAAAACATTAAACACAGTTTGCCCGATCACATATGCATGCTCAGGTACAAGTATGACATTCCAAATAAAACAAAGAGGCGAGTCTCCACTCTTTTAATAAGCAGATTCTTAGCCTGACGTGGAAAATTCAAACAAACTCCACCATCGTTGTACCACGATGGCAGAACACCCAGCTCACTATGGGAAGTTCACACCTCCGAGCTTGGGCCCTCAAAATGAGACTTGGGTTCCGGCCCATGCCAGGTGATCACCCTAGTAGTTCGACTAGTCACCCAGATTGGCGGTCTCAAACTAACGAGAAAACCCCCGAAACTCTTAATCAAAATAAAACATCTCGGGTAGACAAGCATACAAACATGCATAAAGCTAATAAATAACAATATACCACGTACAAGCATGTCCTCGTAAAGATCACGAAACGTCCATGTTGTGAACAACAAGCGCTAATAACACATTTTCCTCCTCGACACTTAGGTTGGTTCTAAGTCATCACTCCTAGGCCTAGAAGCAGCCACTTGGGGGCTCCAATTCTAGACTGGTTCAACGACTAAAGTGGGCCCAGTCTATACTCCATATTCACCATGGTTCGTACGACCATAGCCTGAAGTCCACCGCCATCCATCGGGCACCATCAGTCACTTGCCCTTCTAGACAAGCGACACCGATGGTATCTGATGGACACTTCTTTGTCTGTCTGACATCAGGTCGACCAGAAAACCAGGAAGCGACCAGATCAATGCCCATAACCACCTCCTCCTCGGACCAACGGATAGTTACGGGCACTCTTCCGGGTCTGACCGAGTCCTGGCAGTTCCTATTTTTACTGGCCCAGATATCTAGGCCCAAAAATAAGAACCAATGGCTACACGTCAGAGGTATTATATAAACCCTCACGTTTGTGAGGGCCAAGTATTCATTACTCATCTTTGAAACCCTAATACTTTGCTTGTATCTTTCTGCTCCCACACTTAATTGACCTTCGGAGTGCCTTGTAGGTACAATCCCTTTTTCTCCTAAACGTTTAAGCCCGTCAAAGATTTTCTTTAACCACCTTATAGGTTCTTATCAACCGGTAAGATCAGTGGCGTCGTCTTGCGGGAAACTATCTTCCCCATTTTAAGTTTCCTGGAATCTGAAGACAAAAGATCCTTCTCATTCATCAATCATGGCCGACCATGATGATCACCAACTATCTGGAAAGTCTGTGCTCTCCCCGGCATGCAAGACCGATGAAAGCCATGGGCACCCTCACCTTGAGGATAACTTTGGCGCTCATGATAAACATACTGCATCCCCGGATTCCATTGCTGATCGCGACAACAACCTATTCTTGGATGAACAGTTTCCCAAGAATCTTGTCGAAGACCAGCCGGAGATTCTAGAACCGGTCCCCATTCTGCAGAACACTGACCCAACAATAGCAGCACTGATCGCCGCCCTTAACCAAACTAACTCCCTCATCCTCCAGCAGAGCAAAAGGATGAGGGCTCTGGAGAAAAAATGGTCAAGGTCTCCCCCTCAGAGATACCGACGAATAACTCCTCCAGCATATCGCCTCCCCAAGGTGGGCTTCCTCCAAGAAAGGAAAGGCTCGACGTTTATTTCCACAAGAAACATAATCGAGCATCTCCCAAAAAGGATAAAGACTCTCCACTATCCAATAAAAATAAGAGCAACTGCAAAGACGATCGCAGCAGGTCACTATTTCCCAAACCGAGGCGATGAGGGCGGAGCCCCTCCCTTCAACGAGATAAAGACGCCCGACGAGGAAGAAACCATCGCTCCCCACCATTAAAATCAAGAGAGACCAATGAAGAATAACCCCATTGTTGTAACCCAAAATTTTCCCTCCCATTTTACTCAACATATGTTCATGGAGATCCTTAACTTGCTCAAGGATGCCCAAGAGTTGACCAGACAAACCCTCTCCTAAGACAAGGAACCTCCAATTAGGGTTTCTATTTTCATCAAAATGGGGAACTCCAAAGGCCTAAAATCTTTTCCATGGTCCTAATATGTTCTCAAGAACATCCATGTCAAGTTTCATGCCTTACACAAGAAGTTTGCTCAGTCAACTGCTCAGATGCTTGAAAATCAACTATATTAGGTCAAAAGTCAATTGTGGCCCACATACAGTCAAACTTCAAGATTTTTGGTCAACATCAACATTTTGAAGTGATATTCATAATTTGATCAAGGTTTGATCATGATTCCTCAAGGAATGCTCCTAATTCATCCAAACTCAAAAGTTGCTAAATTAGGGTTTCTTAGGAAAAGACAACCAAACTTTGACCAAGCATAACTTTCTCATACTTTATCATAAATTTCTCATCCAAAGCTCATTTTGAAGAGAATCCAATTTCTTACAACTCATCTTCATCCCTCAAGTTCAAAAAATGCACTGATAAAAAGATATGAATTTCTACATTATAGGTCCTTTTGAAAAGCAAACAAAAACACCTTTTGGGTCAAAGCTTCTTACATGACAATGGAAGACCCAATTGAGATGAAACCAAAAAGGTTGTTTAGGGAAAATCCTAAGCCTTCTAAAAAGTCACAGAACACCTTCCTAGGGTCAAAATTGGAAGAGATATGCATTGTTAAAGTTGACCATTTTTGGAAAATTGCCAAAAGACAAATGTGCTCAAAAGTGCATTTGTTTGTCAAATGGGCCTAGCATTTCAGGATTATATCTTGTTAAGGACATGGTCCACGACCCAAATCAGCATCCATATATTATTTTCTCTATTTATTTATTTTATTTTGATTTTTATTTATTAAAAATCACATTAAATCAAATAAATGACAAAAAAATATAAAAGATTGATTTGTTGATCTGATTTTTGTGAGAATCAAATCTAATTAAGCTGGCCTCATCAGATCAAATCGAATCAAGGCAAATTGAGGAAAAAATAGCATGATTTGGATGGTTTTGGAAAGATATCATATGGCAAGCAAATCACATTCAATATCCATAATTCCAAAGGATTCAGGTCGTTTTTGTTACCCTAATTAATCATACTACATATAATGAACAAAAACAATGCAAAAGAACAAGGGTTGCAGACGTGAGAACAAAGAAAGAAAACTCAAGTTTTGGTAAAAAAAGTGGTGGATCATTTTCTCACATAGAGGGTGATTCAAGCCATTCCAAAGCTTCAAATCGCTTCCTGAACATCTCCTGAAGCTAGCAAGATCCATTGCAAGCATTCCCAAGCCCATAATCGTCCTATAGTCTTCACACGGTTTGCCTCTTTTTTCAAAATTGATTATGACAATTCTTGCATCCTAAGCATGTTCTAATGATATATTTGTGATTGTTAACATATTTGCAACATGTTTGAATGGTTTAATTGATGTTTTGATGCATATACTGATGATTAGGGTTTAAGAAGTTGTTTTGGGGCTTCTCTATACAAGTAATATTAGGCCAAGAAAATGATGCCATGATACTCGTGAGATCAAGACGAGTTGATTGGTGTATTTAGAATTAATTTATCATGCGTTGTGTGGATTTTTGAAGATTGCAGGTTTATGGCTATGGAGCTTTGTCCGTAGGTATAGATCTGATACCTAAGACAACGAACATGGAAGAAGATGATGACTCGTCACCACTCCATTGGTCCGTTTGAATAATCGTGTGTTTTTCTTTATTTTTCAGCCTATCCACTTTGTTTTATATATTATAATTGGATCTTATTATTATAACAACTAACCAACATAGCGCAGATGGCAGGGGTAGGAACATGTGAAGCAAAGGACCGATCCCAGGTCCAAACATTTTCTTATTTTCTGAACATTTAAATGCAGATCCAGCGTGCCTCATAATTTAGCACCCACCGTGTACCTCATATCTCAGCCCTGAGATCCATCATCAGACAAATCTCATGTTCCAACATTGAGGGACTACCATGCATCATCTGGGGAGAGAAGCACAGGATCTGGCGCAGGCATGGGCTCAGTGTGCATGAGCCTAACAAAAAATCAGAAACAGCCCCCCTGGGTTGCTTATGCAGGCCCAAATTCTATTCTTTTTTATTTTCAATTTTTTATTACTTATTAACCATTCTTTTTTTCAAATAAAACCAAAAATTATATATTTTTTATTTAATCAAAAAATCATAAAAATATCAAAAATCATTTTTTTTCATAACAATATTTTATTAATTAATTAGTTTAATTAAATTTAGGCAATTTAATTCTCTTTTTATTATAATTTTAAATAATTAGAATTAGGGTTTAATTTTGTACATAACCTAGTTTTCTCCTAAAAAATAACATAAATATTTTCTCAAATTAGATTTTTTAGGTCGTCCAATTATTTCTCGCATTTAATTCACCGCGCGCTTTTAATTTCCCTTTTTTATTATTATTGTAACTGCTCCCAGTTTGTAATAGATTTAAGTAGGGATTTAATTCCGCATTTTATTTTCAGTCAAAGATAATTATGTATCTGCCCAAAACCTTGTAATAATTAGGACTCTAACTTCTCATATTTTTATTTCCGTAAACTATAAATTGCTTAGATGTATGTATAGGATTGTATGGAAAGAAAAGTTGAAATTAAAACAGTAGAAAACCCTAATTGTGAAAAGATAATTAATTGAAAAAATACACTTGCACATGCTCACTCCTAGGGTTTACTCCACTCCGGTTGCCTTCGGTAAATGGTCATGAAGTATAGGGAATGTTAGTGGTTGTCCTCTAGTCCCAAAAGATCTAAAATGACCCAATCGGATGTTCCCTCGGAAAAAGATCTTTAAGGCTTTAGGATGATTACTAAAATTTCCTAACATTGCCTTTGTGATCGTATTTGTCCCTTCAAACGTCCCTTAAAACTCCAACGACGGTGCTACATGTTCCTTAATAATAGGATAACGTTGTTTAAAGGAAAACGAACAGATTTTTTTCGAGTAGGTAGATTAGCTTCTAGATGCTTGCTCAAACAAAACTTTTCACACAAACACTTTTCAAAATAATTTTCAAAACAACTTTGTCACACTCTTGAGGACTAATACAAGGGTTATTACGAAGTAAAACTTTTTCAAAACAAGCACACAAAAGAAATTTTAAAAATGAGCAAAGTATCTAAGAGCCCGTGGAAAACCACAGATAGAAAGGGTGCTAACACCTTCCCTTTCTATAATCTATCCCCTGTACTCAGAAAACTCTCGAAAAAGGTTTTTTTGTTCTTTTTCCTTTTCCTTAGTTATATGAAATAAAAGTCGGTGGCGACTCTTTCTTACCGCAACATTTGCGAACACAAAATGCAAACTAGTATAACAGTTGGTTCTGCCACCGTATCAGAGAACTGGTGACTGTGCTGGGGAAATTTAATAAGTGGGGTATACCTTAGGATCTAGGTCATTTAATTGCTTCTCTTGCTTGTCTTGATTGCTTTACTTTTAAGGGATTGTTTGGGTTACTATAGATCCTACACCCGGATCTGGCGAACACCTTTTAGGTAAGTAACAATAAACTGTGAGGGAACTGTGCGGGGTATACTGACATGGTTGAAGCAGTAGCTACCATGATGTGGAACTTTGGTTGGTACCGGTAACCCTTGAGTCAATCAGGGAGAGTACGGGGCCACCACATGGTTTCGTGAAGCATCAACTGACCGTAGAACCTTTAATTGCACAACTTGGCCACTAGGACGTAGCAAGGTGGCCGTCCTTGGTGTATTCCCAAGGTCGACAGATACTCGATGCTACACTCATTGAGGTTTGACTCTTGAGTTTTGTTTGGTTGTGAGTCAATCTCCTATTGAACGAAGCTGGGGGAAATATCGGTGATTTTGAGATCCCTTAGAACCCAGTTACTATTTATAGGACAGGTTGAACCAATCCAAATTCAAGAGGGTATAACCTTAAAACTCATGCATTCCTTAAACCTAAGGACTTGGTGTGACTTGCTTGTTGTTCTCTATACCTGTGATTTTCTAACATAATCATGACATCATAAGCATGGCATATCATGACTAACCATTTCAAGGATTTCCTAGGGCTCATTTTTTCTTTGTTTTGTAGGACATGGCATCCGCCTGTAGGAACACTATACAGATTAACCTTGTGAAAGTGTCTCTCCAACTTAAGGACCTGGCATTAAGGGTTCTTGAAAGTTATCATTTCACTAAAAATCATGGTCAGTTGCTCAATTTGGTCACTGCAAAACCTGATGAAGAATTATTAAAAGTGTTGTTTCAGTTCTTCAATCCTGTGCACCATTGTTTCACCTTCCCGGATTACCAGCTAGTACCTACAATGGAGGAATTTTATCAGTTGTTAGGGGTACCTATTCTTGACCAATTACCTTTCAACGGTACAGAAGAACATCCAAAGCCTAAAGAGATTGCTAGAGCTCTGTCCTTACAACAGTCTGACATAGTGACAAATTGGGAGACTAGAAGGAATGTCCAAGGAATTCCGGTTAAGTTTCTATTCGAGAAGGCTTACCATTTTTGGGATACCCTAGATTTACAAGCTTTCGAGGAGGTGCTAGCACTTCTCGTTTATGGGACAGTACTTTTCCCTAATGCGGATCAACTCGTAGATGTGAACACTATTAAGGTTTTTCTGTCTCATAATCCAGTGCCTACATTAATCGTGGATATTCTACACTCTCTGCATGCTCGTACTCGAAAGAGAAGGGGGAACCTCCTGTGTTGCACTCCTCTATTGGCTAGGTGGTTTATTTCGCACCTACCCAGGTCTGTTTTGAAGAATGAGCAGGGTTTGAAATGGTCTCGTAGGCTGATGTCCCTTAAGCATTCAGACATCCATTGGTGTTCACGGTTCTCGGAAGATGTTACCATCATCAATCGTTATGGTGAATTCCCTAATATCCCTCTCTTAGGTATTAGGGGAGGAATAACTTACAACCTATGTTTGTCCTTGCGTCAGTCTGGTTATGCAAGAAGAGATGGTCCACATGATACTCTTATCCAAGGAATTTCCTTCAACTATGAGAATGATGCTCAGGGATACCGCAAAAGGTTCATAAAAGCTCGGGGCATGGTGTATAAAATTGATAGCAAGACGCTAGGGCATAAGAATTCCATTCCTCTTGAGCCTTATCTCCGGTGGGTATGAGCTCGCACCCAAAGTCTAATGATGCCTTACCCTGCTGTCCTACCAGAAACTTTGGAGCCAATTATTGAAGGAGAAACTATTTCACTTGATCATCATCCTGACATGCCAACTGATCATGAAGAATTACAGAAATCCTGGGTTTAACTCACTATGCCAACGAGAAGAAGGTCTTGGAGCTCACTAGGCTACTTCATGAAGAAAGGAACATAAACGCCTACATTGCACCAAAAAGGATGCGCTCCTAGGAGACCTAGTTTCTTTTTTGCTTTAAGTTTTATGTTGTTTAATTGTAAGCCTAAAGGGAATTCTTTGTAACAATTTGAACTTATTAATGCAATTAACGTGTGTTTCTTTTGGTTAAACAAATCTGAGCCTTTAAGAATCCTTGAAATGATTGCATACGCATCCCATTCATAACATCGCATAAACAGGTACCGTTAGAGGTTTCTTATCTTCTTCGCTGTTTATTTTGGCAGAAATGTCTTCCGAACAAAGCATCAAGGATCTTCAGGCACAAAATTCCAAATTCCAACAGATGTTCATAAATATGGCGAAAGGGCAAGAGGATCTGAAATCCCTCATCCTGAAGGAGAAAAATAAAAAGAAGAAGGTCGATGGTATTCTGAATATGGGCAGAAGGTTCAGGGGGCCGTTAAAGCAACAAGTCGATTTGACCTCTTCATCCAAGGAAGGGGAGAATCAAGAAGGAGAGACAAGGGAAAAGGACCCCAATCCTGAAGTTTCTGACAATAATACAGACTACAATGATGAGCAGTATCCTCCTACTGAGGATAAATACAAGCAGTTGGAAGATCGTCTGAGTGCTATGGAAATCCATAGGATACCCGGGTTGGATTTCGAAGAATTGGGATTGGTGTCAGGAGTGGTCATCCCGCAGAAGTTCAAGGCTCCAATTTTTGCAAAGTATGATGGGGTGTCTTTCCCAAAACTCCATCTCCGCTCCTATGTTAAAAAGATCCAGCCCCACACCGCTGATAGAAATTTGTGGGTTCACTTCTTTCAAGACAGTCTGTCAGGGACTCAACTTGAATGGTTCTACCAACTGGAGAGAGCCAATGTCCGAAATTGGGAAGATCTGGTTGCTGCTTTTTATAAGCAGTATCAATACAATGCCGACCTTGCTCCTACTCATACTCAACTCCAGAGTATGTCCATGGGTGCAAGTGAAGGCTTTAAGGACTATGCACAGAAGTGAAGAGACTTGGCTGGAAGAGTCCAACCCCCATTATCTAATAGGGAGTTGGTCGATATGTTTCTAGGGACGCTATTTGGTCCATTCTTTAATCATTTGATCGGCAGCTTGTCAGTTGGTTTCATCGAGCTGATCCTAACCAGAGAGAGAGTAGAAGCTGGGATTCGGAGCGGTAAGATACAGAAGGATTCCTCTTCGAGTTCGGTAAAGAATACTTTTACTAGTAAGAAGGAAGCTAGTGCCCTCTATAGTCTGAGAGGCCAAAGCAGAGCTGAAAACCGTCAGACAATAAGTGTCGTAATGATACCTAGGAATGCAGTTTCTCCATAATGCAACAATCAACAAAGGGAGGAAAGACCACAACAACAGTTTACCCGAATCAACATGACGTTGGCTGAAGTTATACCCTATCTATTGAGATCTAACTTTGCAACCTTGAAAGAGGCTCCCAAGAATCCGAACACCACATCTACCTGATATAACCCAAATGCTCGGTGTGCCTATCATTCTGAGAGTCCTGCCCATGATACCAATGACTATTGGGCTTTGAGAAATAAGGTACAGGATCTTATCGAAGCCAAGGAAATTGAGTTTGATGCTCCGGAAAAGCCCAATGTCATAACTGCTCCCATGCATAAGCACAATCGTGGAGTTAATGATGTTGATATCGATCTGTTCGTGACCTTGGTGGATGAAGTTTCTACTCCTCTTATGATAGTTAAGAAGAATTTTTTGTCGGTCGGTTTATTTCCGGGTTATGGTGAAGGTTGCCACATGTGTTCATCTCTACCCTCTGGTTGCCATTTGCTAAAGTCAGGTGTTCAGCGCCTGATGGACAACAAAGAAATTTTGTTCGAAAAAACTTTGATTCCCGTTGTTCCATTTGAAGATGTTGCTATTATGACCATTTCCACCAATCTTTCCAAGGTCTCCTCGAGAAGACCTGTTAGGATTACATCTGCTCCAAGAGTCGCTCTGCTAATAATCACCTTTCCTGGTCCTGTCCCATATGCCTCGGACAAAGCTGTCCCCTAGCATTATGGTGTCGGTGTATACTATCATGGCATTAAATAAGATCTAAAGAATGAAGAGGCTGATCCCGATGTCAGTAACATTGTCGGGGACCAACAAGGTTACCAGAAGTGGAAGGGTTTTCTCTCCCGAGATTTCCCCAAAGACTGTCAATAGGCCTATTGTTCTTCCATCTGCTATTCCTGCTTGTACATCAACTACTACTCCTGTGCTTACTCCAATTATCACTCCCGCCGTCGAGTCATTTGGGACCCGAGGCAAAGAAGTTATAGGTGAGCCTGCCCGGATGGAGGCACCTAGAAAAATTGTCGTGGAAGCCTCTAAGCAAGAGATAGATGAAATACTGAAAATAATCAAAAAGAGCGACTATAATGTGGTCGAACAGCTGTGGCAGACCCCCTCAAAGATATCCATGTTATCCCTGTTGTTATGCTCCGAGGCCCATGCTAAGACTTTAATTGCATTCCTTAAGAATGCGCATGTGCCGCAGGAGACCTCAGCTGATCAATTCAAAGATTGTATGGCCAACCTAACGGCTAACAATGGGCTGGGTTTTTCAGATGCAGACTTGACACCGAAGGGGAGGAAGCATAATGATGCTCTGCATGTCTCAGTCGAATGCAGGGGCACCACTATGGCTCATGTGCTGGTAGATACTAGGTCTTCGCTGAATGTTCTTCCTAAGAAGGCATTAGATCAGTTGGACTGTGAGGGTTTAACCTTAAAGCCTAGTAACATTGTGGTGAGGGCTTTTGATGGGTAGAAGAGAATGGTGCATGGGGAAGTCGACATTCCCGTCAAAGTAGGTTCCCAGACTTTAGAGCTACTTTCTATGTAATGGACATCCGACCGTCATACTCTTGTTTATTAGGTCGTCCTTGGATCCATGAAGCTGGGCAGTTACTTCTACACTGCACCAAATGATGAAGTATCCAGTGAAAGGGAAGATTGTCACTGTGCATGGTGAGGAGGATTATGTGGTGAGCCACCTCAATTCCTTCAGGTATGTAGAGATGGACGGGGAATTCATAGAGACTCCTTTCCAGAACTTTGAAGAGGTTCCCCAGATCTTGGCATCAGCTGAAACTACTACCAACAAACCTCCTCTGAAGATGGCTTCCCTCAAAGATGCCAGAGCAGTGGTTGAAGAAGGTGGGTATACCAATTGGGGACAACTCCCTGATTTTACTCACAAAACTAACAAGTTTGGTTTTGGCTTTGCTTCAGGAGCTCAAAGGGATGTTAGACGCGCTCAGGCTGGAGGACCTCCCCTACGCATTAGTAATTGGGGAATTAATGCCATTGAAGACAGCGAGGAAGACTCAGACAATGACAACTGGATCTACCCAACTACCAACAGTGGACCGAGTAACTGGACGGCTAGGGACTTTATACCAGTTTCTTTTATTCCGCAGTAATTGTCTTACTTGTTTTGAGATTTGTAATAAACAATTTAAACTCTACAGCCTTGTGTCTTGCCCGAGGCACATTGGCTTTGTTTGTGAGGGCTATTATTTGTCATTTCATATATCATCAATAAAACATTAGACGTTCCTTGCATACAAATTTTATGCTCTTTGTTTTTCTTTCTTGTTTTCACTTTATCAAAACAGTTATGCTCTTACACACACTCACGTATCATACTACAGATCCATATCCACTATGGATCCCATTGATAACAGCTCTGCTACTGTCTGTTATGACTTCGAAAATCCGATCAACCAAGCCAAAGACGAAGGTGAGGATGATTGTGAGGTTCCTGGAGAACTTGGTAGACTATTACAGCAGGAAGAAAGGGCTATACAGCTTCATGAAGAGCCATTTGAGACAATAAACCCGGGCACAGAGATGGACAGAAAAGAGGTCAAGATCGGCGCAAATTTGGAAGTTAAGGTCAAACAGCGGTTGATACAAATGTTGCACGACTACATTGAGATCTTCGCCTGGTCATATGAAGACATGCCAGGTTTAGACACTGATATTGTGGTTCATCGTCTGTTCACCAAAGAAGACTGTCCTCCGGTTAAACAGAAGGTCCATCGTATGCACCCTGAAATGTCAGAGAAGATCAAGGCAGAGGTCATGAAGCAGTTCGACGCAGGGTTCTTAGCTGTCACCTCCTATCTACAGTGGGTTGCTAATGTCGTTCCGGTACCTAATAAGGACGGTAAGGTACAGATGTGTGTGGATTATAGAGACCTGAACAGGGCAAGCCCCAAGGATAACTTCCCACTTCCTCACATTGACGTTCTGGTTGACAACACCACGCAGCACAAAATCTTATCCTTCATGGAAGGTTTCTATGTCTACAACCAGATCAAGATGGCTTCTAAAGACATGGAGAAGACAACCGTCGTCACGCAGTGGGACACCTACTGTTACAAGTGATGCCTTTTGGGTTGAAGAATTCTGGGGCAATTTATCAGCGCGCCATGGTCGCTTTGTTCCATGATATGATTCACCACGAGATCGAAGTTTATGTTGATGACATGATAGCCAGGTCTCAAATGGAGGAAGAGCACCTTGATCATCTATAAAAGTTGTTCGACAGGTTAAAGATATACAAGCTGAGGTTGAATCCGAGCAAGTGCACCTTCGGGGTAAAGTCTGGTAAACTCCTGAGTTTCATTGTCAGTAACAAAGGCATCCAAGTAGATCCTGCAAAGGTAAAGTCCATACAAGAAATTCCAGCTCCCCGTAAAGAGAAGGAAGTTAGAGGTTTCTTGGGACATTTGAATTATATCGCCAGGTCCATTTCACATCTAACTGCTACTTGTGAGCCCATCTTCAAGCTTCTGAAGAAAGATCAAGTGGTAAAGTGGAATGGCGAATGCTAGACAACTTTCGAAAGAATCAAAGAATACCTACAAGAACCGCCGATTCTGATGCCTCCGGTTGAAGGAAGGTCTTTGATATTATACTTAACAGTGCTAGACAATTCAATGGGTTGTGTATGTTGGGGCAGCATGACAAGTCTGATCGAAAAGAGCATACAATATACTACCTTAGCAAAAAGTTTACCGACTGTGAGACAAGATACTCACTGCTCGAGAAAACTTTCTGCACTTTAGCATGGGCTGCTCGCCGACTAAGACAGTTTATGCTGACCTACACTACTTTGTTGATATCTAAGATGGATCCAATCAAATACATCTTCAAGAAACCCGCTCTATCCGGAAGAATAGCAAGATGTCAGATGATCTTAACTGAGTACGATATACAACATACAACCCAGAAAGGAATCAAGGGGAGTGTATTGGCTGATCATTTGGCTCATCAGGACGTGGATGACTACCAGTCCATGAACTTTGAATTCCCGGATTAGAATATTATGCTAGTGATTGACTACGAAGAACCTGGACCGGATGAAGGACCCGAAGAGGGATCCTGATGGACTATGGTTTTTAACGGGGCTTCGAACGCACTTGGTAATGGCATCGGCGCTGTAATCATATCTCCTGAGGGCGGTCATACTCCTTTCACTTCCTGACTATGTTTCAACTGCACTAACAACATGATGGAGTATGAAGCTTGTATCATGGGTCTCAAGTCCGCTATTGACCTCAGGATCAAGTTCTTGGACGTTTTCGGGGATTCAACCTTAGTAATAAGTCAGATCAAAGGAGAATGGAATACGAAGCATCCAAATCTCATCCCATACAAAGAATATGTGTTGACATTGCAACCACACTTTGAGGAGGTAACTTTTGAACATTTCCCGCGAGAGGAGAACCAGTTAGAGGACGCGCTAGCTACCATGTCTTCTATGTTCAAAGTCAGGTGGGACAACGAAGCTCCCCAAATCACCATTGAGAGGTTGGATGAACAGCACATTACTGTGAAATTGATACCGAAGAGGTGGCAGACAAACCCTAGTTTCATGAAGTCAAAAGGTATCTCGAAGCTCAAGAGTATCCCGAAGGGGCATCTGTCAATGATAAGAAGTTTTTGAGAAGATTCACTGCGAAGTTCTTCCTCAGTAATGGAATCCTCTACAAGTGCAATCATGACTCTACATTACTACAGTGTGTAGACAAGAGCGAAGCAGAGAGGATCATGACAGATCTACATGAAGGTACCTTTGGAACCCATTCCAATGGACATACTATGGCTAAGAAGATCCTACAGGTAGGATATTAGTGGTCCACTATGGAAGCCGATTGTTATAAGCACTCTCGAACTTATCATAAGTGCCAAATCTAAGTTGATAAGGTGCATGTGCCTCTGGTTCCCTTAAACGTCTTGAGAGCTCCGTGGCCCTTTGCAATGTGGGGCATCGACATGATCGGAGAAATCAGGCCCACTACTTCCAATGGACATCGCTTCATTCTAGTGGCCATTGATTACTTCAGGAAGTGGGAGAAGGCGGCCTCTTTTGCTACTGTAACCAAGAACGTGGTGGCGCGGTTTATCCGGCATAATCTGATCTATCGGTATGGTGTGCCAAAGATGATTATTACTGACAATGGTACAAATCTCAACAACACAATGATAACCAAGCTCTGTAAACAGTTCAATATACAACATCATAACTCTTCTCCCTACCAACCGAAGATGAATGGCATTGTTGAAGCGGATAACAAAAAAATCAAGAAAATTGTACAAAAGATGACAGTGACGTACAAAGACTGACATGAGATGTTAACATTTGCTCTTCATGGATAACGTACCTCAACACGGACGTCGACAGGGGCAACACCCTACTCTCTGGTATATGGCATGGAGGAAGTCCTACCCATCGAAGTCTAGATACCTTCTCTCAGGATTATGAAGGATACGGGTTTGAACGAAGACGACTGGATCCAAACTCGACTTGATCAGCTAAATCTAATCGATGAAAAGAGACTTACTGCTATCTGTCATGGTCAAACGTATCAAAAGCGAATGATCAAGGCTTTTAACAAGAAAGTCAGACGTCAAGAATATCAAGTCGGGGATCTAGTGATCAAGCAGATCATATTTTCGCTAGGTGATCCCAGGGGAAAATGGACCCCCACATACGAAGGGCCATTTTTGGTTAAAATATTTTCTCAGGTGGAGTTATGATTCTAACCACCATGGACGGTGACGACCTTCCTCACCCTGTCAATGCAGACATAGTGAAAAGATACTACGCCTAATTAAAAGACCCGCTAGGTTGACTGGCCTAGGCAAAAATAAGGGCTTCCCGGCGAACCAAAAGGTTTCGGGAAAAAATAAGGGATGAAAATGGAAAAAATTTGTACACCCGGCAAGTCAAAAACGTGAAAGGGCAGCTTGGGAAAAAAAGGGTATCCCGGTGGACTAAAAACTCGAAAGGGCAGTCCAGGAAAAACTCAGGGATATAACGCGTATCACTATGTCCCATTAGATCATCTTGCGACTAGACTTCAGTATCAATTATCAAGCTCGAATGGCACCAATCAATCTAACCAACCTTCGGCCAAGTAGAAAAATAATGAGACGCTCGAAGACATGAGGGAAATAGCAGAGTTGGAACTCGATGGGATTGTTTCACATAACTGTTTTCTTTTACACAAAATTGTATAGTTTCTATTTTTACGGCGGCGTTATCTTACTAGAGCGTCAGCCTCCTTGTACGAAAACGCCTATTACAGGCCAACTTCAAAAATCAATACAAAATCATTTTCACAAGAAACTTCAAGTTTTTTTTCTTTTTCTGTTTTATTTTTCAAGAAAGTCCAATGATTTATTCTTGACATATGCATTTGAATATGATTGTTGCTCATAAATATTTACATAAGAAACAAAAAGACAATTACTCGTAATTCCATAAACAGGGGCAAAAACAAGAAGTGTCAAACTCGACAGTTACTCTGCCCAGCAGGTACCGGGATAGAGACAACTTTAGAGCACAATCATCAGTACATACACTCCCCACAGAATAAAATTATTCAAAAGCATTGATGTCAGCTTTCCTGAAACAGGAAGTAATCTCCCCATCCAGGGTCATTCAGAAACCTGACAGCTATATCCATCAGCCGAATTTCATAATCGCGAGCGGGTCGGTAAATTTTTTCTGGAGATGATTGGACACTAGAGTGCCCAGAAATTTGCACTAGGTGATGTGATGGTAGAGGTAATGGGCTTAAAGATGCCATTTGGAGAGGTGATAGAAAGTTGTTGGAGATGGGCTTGTAGATGCCATCCAAAAGTGATTGCCGAATCTGAAAGAGAAACTGAATGAGTATCAGAATGGCATTCGTGTTTGAAGCATATCTGAACTGTATCTGAAAGTTGCAACTAAATGAGTATCAGAATGGCGTCCGCGTCTGGAGCGTATCTGTACTGTATCTGAGAGCTGAATGAGTATCATAATGGCGTCCGTGTCTGGAGCGTATATGTATTGTATCTGAAGGCTGAATCTGAATGAGTATTAGGATGGCATCCGTATCTGGAGCGTATATGAATTATATCTGAAAGCTGAATCTGAATGAGTATCAGGATGGAATCCGTATCTGGAGCGTATCTGAACTGTATCTGGACTTGAAGTCTGAATGAGAATCATAATGGCATCCGTGTTTGGAGTGTATTTATAATGTATCTGAAGTCTGAATCTGAATGTGTAACAGAATGGCATCCGTATCTGGAGCGTGTCTGAACTGTATCTGGACTTGAAGTCTGAATGAGAATCAGAATGGCATCCGTGTCTGGAGCGTATCCGTACTGTATCTGAAGTCTGAATCTGAATGAGTAACAAAATGGCATCCGTGTCTGGTGCGTATCTGGACTGTATCAAAAGTTGAATCTGAATGAGTATCAGAATGGATTCCGTGTCTGGAGCGTATCTGAACTGTATCAAGAGGTGTCTGAGTATTAGAATGGCATCCGTGTCTGGTGCGTATCTGGACTGTGTCAAAAGTTGAATCTGAATGAGTATCAGAATGGCTTCCGTGTTTGGAGCGTATCTGAACTGTATCAAAAGTTGGGTTGTTTGATGATGAGTCCGTGTAAAACTGCATCTGGAAAGGAGTAACCTGTGTAGGGTTCCTTTGATGATGAGTCAGTGTAAAACTGCATCTGAAATTTCCTGAGAAGGAACCTGTGTAGGGTTGCTTCATGATGAGTCCGTGTAAAACTGCATCTTGGAATTTCCTGAGAAGGAACCTGTATAGGGTTGCTTCATGATGAGTCCGTGTAAAACTGCATCTTGGAAAGAGAAGGAACCGGTGTAGGGTTACTTCATGATGATGAGTCCGTGTAAAACTGCATCTGGAGGTGAGAAGGAACCGGTGTAGGGTCCCTTCATGATGAGTCCGTGTAAAGCTTCATCTTTGAAATGGAAGGAACCGGTGTAGGGTTGCTTGATGATGAGTTCGTGTAAAACTGCATCTTGGAAAGACAAGGAACCGTGTAGGGTTACTTCATGATGAATCCGTGTAAAACTGCATCTTGGAAGGAAGGAACCTGTGTGGGGTTGCTTGAGTTGGTCAAGTAGATAGCTGTCCTGTCTGGTTTCAAGTATTAATCTCTGACCTGAGAAAGAAAGATAGTTTTCCTGGCTTGTTAGAGGTATTAATCTGGAACTTAAAAAGGTTGATGGTAACCATCTGTTGATCGATCTTTCCTGAAAAAGGTAGAACGTTAGTTGTATGCAATGTCATGATGTATGAAATGAATGATGTCATGATGTTCTCAAAATAAATGAGATTGTGTCGTATGCACTTATCATGTATGTAAATAGGATGTATGAAATGTTTAATGAATGTATTTTTGTCTGGGAAAATAAATCCTTGACAAATGTTGGGGAGTCGTTAAATCTTGGACTGCTGTTGAAGAGTTGGTGTGTCTTCAAACTTTGCTTAGAATGTTTCCACCGGGGATTCCTGTTTGTTTGAGGAGAACTCCGCTGGGGAATATTGAAAACTCTGTGGGGAGTATGTTTATTCCTGCTTGGGGGAATGAGTTCAGGAGTCTCGATTGTCCGTTGCTCTTACTGGGAAATCAGATTTGAACTGATATCTGGTCGGGTCCAGACATCACGGAACCTTATACTGTTATCTGGTTGAAATCCAGGCTTCATGGTGTTTTGGAGAAGGGAATTACTATTTGGTTGAAATACAGGCTTCGCAACACCTTATACTGTTATCTGGTCGAAATCCAGGCTTCACAGTGTCATGGAGAAGGGAACTACTATCTGGTCAAAATCCAGGCTTCGCAGCACCTTATACTGTTATCTGGTCGAAATCCAGGCTTCACAGTGTCTTAGAGAAGGGAACTACTATCTGGTCGAAATCGAGGCTTCGCAGCACCTTATATTGTTATCTGGTCGAAATCCAGGCTTCATAGTGTCTTGGAGAAGGGAATTACTATCTGGTCGAAATCCAGGCTTCGCAACACCTTATACTGTTATCTGGTCAAAATCCAGGCTTCACAGTGTCTTGGAGAAGGGAACTACTATCTGGTCGAAATCCAAGCTTCGCAACACCTTATACTGTTATCTAGTCGAAATCTAGGCTTCACGGTGTCTTGGAGAAAGGAACTACTATCTGGTCGAAATCCAGGCTTCGCAGCACCTTATACTATTATCTGGTCGAAATCCAGGCTTCACAGTGTCTTGGAGAAGGGAACTACTATCTGGTCGAAATCCAGGCTTCGCAGCACCTTATAATCTTATTTGGTTGAAATCCAGGCTTCACAGTGTCTTGGAGAAGGGAACTACGATCTGGTCGAAATCTAGGCTTCATAGTACCTATACTGTTATCTGGTCGAAATCCAGGCTTCACAGTGTCTTGGAGAAGGGAACTACTATCTGGTGGAAATCCAAGCTTCGCAGCACCTTATACTGTTATCTGGTGGAAATCCAGGCTTCACAGTGTCTTGGAGAAGGGAACTACTATCTGGTCGAAATCCAGGCTTCGTAGCACCTTATACTGTTATCTGGTCGAAATCCAGGCTTCACAGTGTCTTGGAGTAGGGAACTACTAAGTGGTCGAAATCCAGGCTTCGCAGCAACTTATACTGTTATCTGGTCAAAATCCAGGCTTCACAGTGTCTTGGAGAAGGGAACTACTATCTGGTCGAAATGCAGGTTTCGCAACACCTTATATTGTTATCTGGTCGAAATCCAGGCTTCACAGTGTCTTGGAGAAGGGAACTACTATCTGGTCGAAATCCAGGCTTCGCAGCACCTTATACTATTATCTGGTCAAAATCCAGGCTTCATGGTGTCTTGGAGAAGGGAACTACTATTTGGTCGAAATCCAGGCTTCATAGCACCTTATAATGTTACCTGGTTGAAATCCAAGCTTCACAGTGTCTTGGAGAAGGGAACTACTATCTGGTCGAAATCCAGGCTTCGCAGCACCTTATACTGTTATCTGGTCGAAATCCACGCTTCACAGTGTCTTGGAGAAGGGAACTACTATCTGGTCGAAATCCAGGCTTCGCAACACCTTATACTGTTATCTGGTCGAAATCCAGGCTTTACAGTGTCTTGGAGTAGGGAACTACTAAGTGGTCGAAATCCAGGCTTTGCAGCACCTTATACTGTTCTCTGGTCGAAATCCAGGCTTCACAATGTCTTGGAGAAGGGAACTACTATCTGGTCGAAATCCAGGTTTCGCAGCACCTTATACTGTTATCTGGTCGAAATCCAGGCTTCACAGTGTCTTGGAGAAGGGAACTACTATCTGGTCGAAATCCAGGCTTCACAGTAACTTGTTGGGGAATCATCCTATGAGGAGAATTTTGGGGAGATTTTACACTGCCCCTAGTAGCGAGTGTTTGTGGCTTTGCCAGGAAATGTTTGACTATACGTAACACTTTGCCGAGATTGGCGTTCAATGCCCCAAGTAATGGAGATGGAGACCTGCCCCTGGTTATTCTGTACTTCTTGCGAGATTTCTTTGAATCTTGATTGAACTGCCCCAGGTGTGCTAGATAGTGACATGTCATGCCCCCTTGTTTATAGGAGATTTGTCGTTGAAAGTGTCATCCCACTTGAAGTGATTTTGTTCACTGGGAGAGCTTTTGTTCACTGGACATTCATTGTGTGAATTTCTCCGCTGTCAAACAATGAGCCATATGCAAACAATGATATTTAAGTAATGCAAAGTTTATGCTTGTCTTGAAGTTTTGAAAAATGCGTTTTTAGCAAGTAAAGAAGTTTTGTAAGAAAAATTCAACTCAGGATTTTGAGTAAAGCCCTACAGGATTCAGGATACCTTTTGTAACAGTATGCTTTCGAACTAACCCGTGCTTCAATTAGGACTTTTGAAAGTTTGTAACGTGGCTTGGTTCACGGTTTAAGAAACAAAGGATAAAGGCTCAAAGTGTATTTGTACGCGCCCGTCCTTCGTGATGTTCTTCGGTCCTACACTCAGCTAATTGTGTGTTTGAACTCCAACTGAGTTTGGAATGACGTTTCAGTGATGGTTCATACAAGTTAAGTTTATCGAAAGGCAATCATTTTTTTTTGCAACCTTTTTCATGTTGTTGAGGATTTGTATTGACCCCTTTTTGATTTGTTATCCCTGATTTTTTCCTGACTGTTCTTGTTTTGAGATTACAGTCAGCGGGATGCCCCAGTTCTCTTAAGTCTCCTTTGTAGGTTTTGACTTTGTGGGCCTTTCTTTTTTTTTTAGAGATAATGATTGCCTATGTGATAGGGAACCATCACCGTCTTTTGATTTCAGAGGAATGTTTTTGATGTCATTCGTTGTATGAGAGTTTGCGGCTAAACGCGCGTTTGAATTAACTGAGAGACTACCCTGCCCCATGTTTTGATTAAAGGTTTCAATTTGTATACAAAAAACTTCTACTTCTTTGGCTCGAAGGGGTTGACTAGGGATTATCTTCCTTATAACTCCAGTGTTTAGGATTTGAAAGAACGCTTGTACATCGTCAACAAGGTGTGTCCAAAAGCATACTGTATGAGATTATGGCATTGTTTTCGTCATCCTCCCTCTAAAGGCTTGTAACTTTTAGCAAGAGTTGAATGTCATAAAGAGAATATAAACATAGCTTAAATATAGTGAAAGCGAATGGATGAATTCAAGACAAACATATGTAATGCATTAATGAAATAAAGTTTGACATTAATAGATAATTATTTGCATAACAAAAGGAATTACAATTGAAAATTCAAATGAACAGAAAATTTCCTCGCCCAGATCCTTGCTTCATGTGGATGCCCTTGAGGGGTGATAGAAAATTTCTAGTTGATCGTCTTGTGTAAACTCCAACACTCCTTCGTCAATTAGGTCTTGAATCCTGTTTTTCAGAGCCCAACAATTGTTCGTGTCGTGCCCAGGACCATCAGAATGGTATGTACACCTCTCATTGGGACAGTAACTAGGAGCAGCAGTGTTGGGATTCCGGGGAAGAGCCTTTAAGGTAATTAGCTCCGCCTTCAACAAGTGTTATAGCACCTGAGCTAACGACATGCCAACCCTGGTAAATTGTCTCTTAGGTGTGACCTCCTTGCACTGATTCCTTTATTGTTGTTGGCGAGGTTGTTGTTGGGCTCGCGATGTGGCAGCAAATTGGGAAGGTCTTCCATCTTCTTGTCTCATGGGAGGCTGAGCAGTGACTTAATTTCCAATCCTGATTGTTTTCCCCATACGGTTGCAACCGTCTTGACAAAGCTTGTTGATAAGGACTCTTAGCTCTTCTTGTCTTTGAGCCAGATTTTGGATAAGAGCCATCTGGCCCACCAGTCGTCCCATCATTTGGACCCTTATTATGGCTATTTCAGTTTGTATCCTTTCCAATTGGTCATCCTTGGTGCCCTCCGGATTCCCCATGACCATGCCCCTTGTGAGGAGATCTTTCACCTCTACTTGCCTCTTGGATAGGTTCAAGAACATTTCTCAGAGTTGAGCATTTTGAGCCTAGATGTCTTTCACTGTTTGTTCCATCTTACTGAAATAAACAGTAGGAAGATAAGGAGACTTGTATGGTAGAAACCTATCATGATATGATGCATGATATGTGGATACAATGTTTTCAAGGATCTCGCGAGGTAAACACAAGAAAAAGTTAGAAGTTTGAACTTTGATCAACATATTTGATTGGAGAACTTTGTATCGGTGGATGTCCTTCCACGAGAATCAAGCTCACCATGTCAAGTGGGTCATAGCCCTTGACTCAAGTTTGTTGTAATTGATCTTTGACGGTGTTTGGTCATAGGAAAATAAATCCTCTTTCCCCTTGATAGATGTCTGGTTTATTGTGAACCTGCATCAAAGACCCTCGAGATCCTTGAAATGGTTATTGAAAATGCTATGGTATGATGTTATGATGTTATCCAAAAGTATGCGAAGTAAACAAGCTTATACAAATAATCATGTACATGCAAAGCAGACAAGTCCTTAGGTTTTGGCTTGCATGGAGTTTGTAGGTAAGTACCCTCTTGAAGTTTAGTTGGCTCAACCTATCCTAGTAATAGTAAACGGGTTCTAAGGAGCTCAATATCACCGGATTGTTTCCTTAGTCATTGTTTCAGCTCAAGCCTCTTTAATGGCGACCGAAATATCTCAAGAAACCAAACCTTAATGAGTGTAGTATCGAGTATCTACCAACTTCGGACTGCACCAAATCCGGTCATCTCATTAGTGCTTCATGACATCACTCAGCGGCCCCGTATTCTCTTTGATTGACTCAAAGGCTACCGGTACCCACAAATATGTCACACTAACATAGCTATTTCTTAGATCATGTCGGTATACCCCGCACAGTTTCCACAACGTATTGCTATTTACCTATAATGTATCCCAAATCCGGGTAGAGGATTCAAACCCAAACAAAGAACCAAAATGTAAAGCATACAAATGAAACAATGTAAGAAAGTAAATGTGATCTATCCCTAAGGTAACCCCACTTTTAGAAGATTCCCCAGTAGAGTCTCCAGTTCTGTGATACGGTGGAGAACTGACTTGAGGTTTTTGCGTTTTATCGCAAATGTTGCGGTTAGCAAGAGTCGCCACCGACTTTTCTTTTATCCAAAAGGAAAGGTGAAAAAGCACATGAAATACCTTTAGAGATATTTTCTTGAGTTCGGGGGGTAGATTATGAAAAGGGAAGGTATTAACACCCTTTTCATCCATGGTTTTCCATGGGCTCTTAGTTACTTGCTAGATCACTTGCTTTTGTTTGAAATTGTGCTTTGTGTGTGGTTTTTGAAAGTATTTTTGAAAATGGAACTTCGTAATGATTCTCGTCTTTATAAGAATGCATACAAAGTGTTTGTTTCAAAAATAGTTCAAAGAGGTGTTTGTGAGATGTGTTTTTGAAAGTGATTTTGAGAAGGTGTCTTTGTGATGGTTTTTGAAAGTATTTTTGAAAATGGAACTTCGTAATGGTTCTTGTCTCTATAAGAACGCATACAAAGTGTTTGTTTCAAAAAAATTTCAAAGAGGTATTTGTGAGATGTGTTTTTGAAAGTGATTTTGAAAAGGTGTCTTTGTGATGATTCTCGTCTCTATAAGAATGCATACAAAGTTTTGTCTTTTGAAAATGTTTCAAATGAGAGTGTTGGTGTAAAAATGTTTTGTTGTGAGCAAGCAAGCAACTAGGAGCGAATCTATCTACTCAAACATCTTTCTTGTTCATTTTCTTTCTTCTTTAGACATTGCTAACTTACCATTGTTTTGGTAAGAAGCCCCATCGTTGGATGTGAAGGGACGGTCGCGGGTCATCGTATGACCATGATTAGCAATGTTGCAAAGTATCTTAGCATTTTGAGGGACTAAGATCATTTTTTGTAAGGCAACTTTGAATAGCGTCATCGAGGGACTATGATCTTGTTTTGTTTGTTTGTTTTGCTAAGATACCTTACATGCGTAATATGGCCATTTTGTTCAAGGCAACCAAGTGGAGTAACCGTAGGGGGTGTTTGTGTGCAAGTGTGTCATTTTCATGCTTGATTTTGTCTTGAATTAGGGTTTTCTATTTGTTGTTTTTATTTTGCCATACACACCTAATTACTAGCATTTGTACAAAAGTAATAAAAAGTGCAAAAAAAATAAATCCTACACTATTACAACCATATTGAAGTGCATAGAAATGTAAATGAAAAAATAAGATAAAAAGAAGTAAAAAAGAGATCCTTCGATTCAGGCAGGAGCACCCTTTGATTTGCATTCTATTGGCCTCCTTCGATTGGGGCTAGCACCAGTGAGGTCATGGCCTTCGATTGGATACGTATGTGTATGGCGAAGCCTTCTGGTTCTGCCTTGTTGCCTTCTTCGACTGGAGGTTGAAAGAAGTGAGGGAATGTCTTTCGACTGAGCCTAGAATCAATGAAGGCATGCTTTTCGTCTAGGCCTAAAAGTCAACATGGTTTTCCTCCTGGTTGTCTCTTTCGTTTGACCTGGAGAAAGAGGGTAGAAGCCAGAAGCTTCGTTTCCTATTTCATGTTTCCTGTTTCTTTCATTTAAAGCATTAAATGGCAACATGGCCTGAGGCCATGCTAGTATTTGTCTTGTAAACAGTTTAATAATTAAAGCAAGTTCAGGTAAACAGAAAGCAAAACGAAAGGGTTAGCTCTGAAAAATATGTTAAAAAGGGTGGAATCAAAAGGAACAATGGTATGTACATGTTTCAAACGAAAGGGAAATTACTATGCCATGAAACCAAAAGTTCAAAGGTAAGAATAACTTACCTTGCTTCAGGCCTTGAATGGATGTGGGACCTTGAGTGGAGGCCCAGGATGCTGGATTCGAAAGAGGGGGTCAATAGTTGTGCTTGGAACACTGGATTCGAAGGAAGATAAAAAGCAAGTGTGGTGCTTCTTTGATTCGAAGGAGACTGAAGTGTGGTTGTTCTTCAGAATTGAAGGAGATGAATCTGATTCTGGGATTTTTGTGATTTCTCAAGTGTTGATGAACTTGAGAGTTTTGTTGTGTTTGAGAAAAATTGGGGGATTCGTTCCTCTGGTCCAAAGATCCTCTCTTAGCTTTGCAAATGTTCCTCTATTTATAGAGAAAAGAATGGACATATTTGAAGTAGACAGCCTTACAAAACAATAAAATAATAGGTAACGTGAAAGGTACAAGTGGGGGGCCTGTTGGCAGTTGATTAGACTTGTGCCTCTGGCCCTTCTTTTCGTTCAGACGAAATTCAGGTGGAAAGCTGCTTTTGTGATATAAGTACTTTCTATGAAAAGAAATGGTATGTAGCCTTTAACCAAGGATAGTATTATCCAAAAGCCAAAGTTTAAAACCCTTGTACAAACCTCTGATTATGTAAAGATTCAGAAGCAACATAACCTGGAAAATGATATTTGGTCTTGAGTCGAATGAAAGAATGAGATCGAAGTTCACTTGTTCGAAGGAAGCCTTTTCCTCAGTCAAAGCTTGTGGTCGAAACAAACTTACTCGAAGGAAGCTAATGCCCAGTTGAAGCTTGGATCGAAACAAACATCTTGCCCAATCGAAAGCTCGTGTTTGAAGGAAGCATGTTTCCCAATAGAAGCATGTGGATCGAAACAATCATAAAGGGAGTCATTTCCTTTTAGCGCGAGGGAAGTTCCTAGCTTCTGAATCGAAGGGTGTTCCTTCAAGGGAAGCAAGAACTTAGTCAAATCTTGTATGAAGATATCTCTTGGCTCAAACAAAACTTGTGAGAGGCAAAGTCTGCAAGAGGCCATTGGTGCAAGTGGATTCGAAGGAGGTTTCAAATCCAAACGAAAGATGTACCCAAGTTGCATTCGAAGGAGGTTTCAAACCCAAACGAAGGATGTACCTAAACTTGCATTCGAAGGAGGCTTTAAGTTCAAAATGAAGGACATACCCAAGTTGCATTCGAAGGAGGCTTTAAGTTCAAAATGAAGGACATGCCCAAGTTGCATTCAAAGGAGGCTTTAAGTTCAAAATGAAGGACATGCCCAAGTTGCATTCAAAGGAGGCTCTTGCTCAAAACAAAGGATGTAATCCAAGTTGCATTCGAAGGAGGCTCTTGCTCAACTGAAGTTTGCATACAGGCACACAGAAGGCGGGTGCCCAAACGAAGACTTGCATGCAGGAACTTGTGTCCAAATGAAGACTTTGCCTTGCAGGGGGTACATGTGGCCAGTAGGTCATGGCCTTCGATTGCAAGCATGCAGGCAGCATACTTGTCCAATCAAAAGGCTTTCCCTGCATGGGACACTCGTGGCAGCAAAAAATTGGTTTTCAAAGCAAGCATGCAGGCAGCAAAAGACACAAACGAAGCCTGCAACAAGAAGTCACATGCCCAGGCGAAAGAGGCACGCTAGCAGCCATTTTTAGAAATCGAAGGAGGCCAAGAGTCAATCGAAGGGTGCTGAATCGAAGGAGACCTGTTTTCCTCCAAATTTGTCAAAATGTTACTTTTATCTGTTTTCTCCATTTTTGATAGTTTCCTTTTAATTTTGGTACTGGAAAATTCCAAAGTACTTGTGCAAGCTTGAACCTTGAGAATCCTTGTGAGAAAGGCCTTGAAGAATGAGAGGGCAAATTTTGGGGTACAACACACATTATTTCCTTTTCGTGGCCTTGATTTCAGACATGTTTGGCGTGTTGACGGGGGTAAGTTGTTTCCTTCGGTATCCATTTTTAAAGACAGTCACCAAGATCTTAATTTTTTTGTACCCCGTGAATAAGACAAAGAAACAAGTGACGAATATATGACGAATGTATGGCGAATACATGAAATATATGAATGCATGGATGTAAGGTTGAGTAATAGGACTTTTTGTAATAAGCACCCTTATAAGGTAGGTTCCTTAGTCTTAACCTACAATTGATCTACCTTCCCCAAAAGGTGGCTTCCTTAAGGGTGTCATGAATAACACCAGAGAGGAAAGGCGCAAGGGCCTCCCTTAGGTGGAGCCTCCTTACGGACTGAGTCTTTCGTCTCAAAGTCGCGAGAGATCTCGTCATGAGATTTTAGGTTAAGGTCGTTACAAATAGTCATGGGTGACCTTCCAAAGTCCTACTCGTCAAGAGGATATCTCTTGATAAGTATTCCTTTTTCAGAAGTTCACCAACTCTAGGCGAATTCGTCACATAAACTCGTAGGGATGATGTACCCCCTAAGCTAATAGACGAATCTTCTTTCTAAGGGTTATCAAAAATATTTTTTTGAAATAAAAACCCGCCACATAGTAAATATATAATAATAAAGAAAAATAAACAAGAAAAATAAAAGAATGCCATAAATAAATTAATGCAAATAAATAAATAAAACAAAAAACCCAAAAGAGACCTAAAACATAGGGTTAAGGAGAGTCCCCAGCAGAGTCGCCAGCTGTAGCAACTGGTTTTTTCCCAAGAGTCACCACTATTAGCTTTTATCCTAGGGAAGGGAATCTAACAAAAAACCCTAATTCGCAGACAAAGATTCTAGGTTTCGGACTCAATTAGACGATAGGAAGGTGTTAGGAACCTTTCATCTACCTTGTTCACAGGGATACTAAGCTTTAGGTTTAGGTTTGGGGTAAACTGGATTTTAAGTTTTAATTGGAAAGACTCGCCCTGATTTTTGATCGTATGCCTACATATCCTCTTATGAGGAATCAGAGTCCCAATTCGTAGTTCTTATGGTTGGTGTTTTTAGGGGTTTGCAAATATATTTTGAATCACCTCGCACTCGGTCGGGAGTAGTGATTGCGGAGATTTTGACTGAATGTGCAGCAAGTCAAAATTAGTTTGAAACCCTTTTGCAAAAAAAAAACAGTTGATTAGTTTAGTTTATTGCTAAAATAGTTTGATGGTTTGTTTTTGTTTTTTAATCGTATTATTTGCGAAGATCTTCATTAATGCATGGTTAGAAAATTTTTAGTGCAAATGATATATAAAATAATATATGCAATTTTTAAATAAAATAGATTTATTTGATAATATAATAATATTTAAATAGTAAATATATTAACAATAACATTCACATAAAAAAGGATTATAAATAATAAGTTATAATTATAATAATAAAAAATTTATGTAACTACAACAATATATAATAATTATTATAAATAAATAATATGTGTATATTTATAAAAAATAGAAAAAATAATTGAATTATAAAAAAAAATAATAATAAATAAATTCATCGGGGTGTAAATCCTAACTAACGAGTAAAACTGGGAGGTGTAAAAAAGAGATCTGGGCTAAGCCCATTGGTTGTTCAGACAGGGGGGTGTAGTTCGTTTTGTGTTTTAGTAAAACAATAAAAGGGGGTGTCAAAAACAATCGGGCCTGGCCCATAAGCAAAGTGAGAAGGGGTATGGGTGAATTGGGTGTGTTAGGGCGTATGCTAACTAACATGTGACTTGGCTTAATGGCCGCCAGATCAAAATCATGCGATCAGAGTTGAGGAACCATGTTTGTTAGGGTAGGCATGCGTGCATGTGATCTAAACGGATTAACATTTTTTCTTAATGTTCATTTCACTAGTTTTACAGCCACTCTTTCTTCCTCGCCTCTCAACCCTTTCTTTTTCTTCAAACCCTAAAACACCATCTCCCGTCAGCGCGACACATCACCTCTTTTCTTCCTAAACCAAACCATCAACCCAAATAACAACACAAAAATCTAAGAATGTTACCCTTTTTGCGATTCTGTTTGATTTTCCGAGCTTCCTAGATTCAGGACTAATCGTCTTCTTCCCTTTTCTTTGCAAGATATGGTGGCAGTGGAGCTTGAGATGGTGGTGGACGCGGTTGTCAGCGACGGGGACGACAAGGAAAAAGTTGTGGCGGACAGCGATCTAGCGATTAGGTTTGCAACGGTGATTGTGGTTTCCGATAGTGAAACCCCAATCGCCCATTATTGTACCTTTTTTCTCTTTCTGTATCATCCTTGTATCTTCCTCTGTCTCCTTCACTTCTGTAAAATTTTCTGTATTTATACAGTTTAGTATTTTAGGGTTTTTGAGTTTTTTCAGTTAGCCTTAGATTTAGGGATCCCTATAAAAAATATTTTGTAAGATAGGATTCCTTGATTTAGAGATTGAGATTGATTCCTGTAATTGAGATTATTTCTGAGATTTGTATATTTGATTCGATTTGTAAAAGAAATTTGAACTATAATCTTAGATTGATATTGATTTTGTATGTGATTTAATTTACTGAAATTTGATTTAATTTGGTAAAAGATTTGTTTTAGTTGAAAAGTTTAATTTCAATAATAGTTGCTATTGTTAGAAACATGCGTAAATTTCGTTTAATTTGCACAATGGATGTTCTTTGATTATGAGCCAGAATTATTATTGTTAGACTGGGCCTAAGAAACTTGATTCAAAACCCATTTTTTTAACAACAAAAAAATCTTTAATAATAAAAACAATAGTATAATAACTTTTAATTACAGTTAATTTTTTTTAATAAACAAAAAGTTTAACAGTGATAGCTCTAATTCGCTAATTTTGCTTACCCAGCAAAATCAACTTCAAAGTATATTTTTTTATTGAAACAACAAAGTCCTTTTTTCAATTGGGCCTAAATGGCCTTAACAATTTGATCCAAAATCCTTTTTCCCCAAAAATTTCTTATTAGTTTTTTTATAACAAAGCAGTTATATAATTAAACATCCTTACGATAATAGAAAAAGTTTCTTATAACAAATCTTTTTTCAATACCAAACAGCAAAAAATTGGGCTAACTTCTCTTAACAAGAACCTTAATTGGCCTTTAATTGAAATTCCACACCCTCTCTTTACTAACCGTAAATAAACCTTAAATGGGCTTGTATATTACACACCCTTCTTTTCCATAATTTTTCAAATGGGCCTTATTAATTAAAACTTAACTTCTCCTAAATCAAAACAACAAACGGACTGCTAAAAACACAATGGGCTTGTTATTCGTAATTGCACCTCCTATTCTTTTTACTAACAATACTAACACCTAATTGGATTAATAACTAATTTGGAAATGATTTTCCCTTTTCGAATCGCATGGGCCATTGGCCAACATGCTTCGCGAATGGGTTCACGGATGCATGGGTCTTTCTGCTTTAGAAAGCCCCATTTTCGCGAATTATTATACACCCCCTAGTCTTGGATAAAGATGGGACATCAGATACCGATGTACCATCCTTAATTAAATATTTCTTCTATTTTAATCTCGAAAAATAAAATCATCGAGGTAGGACAAATTTGGGGTGCGACACTATGAAGTTGGAACTGACGGAGTAGAAGAGAAGCCTTGGTTTCATGAAGTGAAAAGATACCTTGAGGCTTAAAAGTACCTTGAGAGAGAATCTATCAATGACAAGAAATTCCTACAGAAGTTCTCTGCTAAGTTCTTCTTGAGTAACGAAATTCTGTACAGGTGCAACCATGATTCAACTCTACTTCGTTGTATGAACAAGAAAGAGGCGGAGAATATTATGGAAGTTATGCATGAAGGTATCTTTGATACTCATTCCAGTGGACATACTATGGCTAAGAAGATTCTGAGAGCGGGTTACTATAGGTAGACTATGGAAACCGACTGTCACCACCACTCAAGAACTTGTCACAAGTTCTAGATCTATGCTGACAAAGTACATGTGCCTCCAGTACATATGAATGTCTTGACTGCTCCTTGGCCATTTGCAATATGGGGTGTTGTTATGATTGGATAGATCAAGCCCACTGTTTCTAACAGACATCACTTCATCCTCGTCGCCATTGATTACTACACAAATTGGGTTGAAATAACCTCGTTTACCTCTGTTAGTAAGAATGTTATCGCACGGTTCATCAAGCATAACCTTATCTGTCAGTATGGCATCCCCGAGAGGATTATCACAAACAATGGTACCAATCTTAACAATACTATGATCACAGAACTCTGCACACAGTTCCAGATCAAACACCACAATTCTTCTCTGTATTGGCCGAAGATGAATGGCACCACGGAAGCCGCCAATAAGAACATTAAGAAGATTATACAGAAGATGATGATGGCATATAAAGACTGGCACGAGATGTTACCATTTTCTCGCCATGGCTATCACACTTCAGCTCAGACATCAACTGGAGCAACCACATTCTCTCTAGTCTACGGTATGTAAGATGTTCTACCTGTCGAGGTTCAGATTCCTTCTATGAGGATCATGAAGGATGCAAATTTAGACGAACACGAATGGATTCATACTAGGATGGACAAGTTAAATTTGATTGACGAGAAGAGGCTTGTGGTTATTTGTCATGGTCAGATGCATCATAAGCGTATGATCAAATCCTTCAATAAAAAGATCAAACATCAGGTATATCAGGCTGGTGACTTAGTAATAAAGCGCATCATTCTACAATAGGGTGACCCAGGGGAAAATGGAATCCTAATAATGAAGGGCCATTCGAGATCAAGAAAATATTTTTGGGCGGTGCTATGATACTTACTACCATGGACGGTGACGATTTTTCGCACCCTGTGAATGCAGACATAGTCAAAAAATACTACGCATAAAAACGACCCTCTAGGTTGACTGGCCTAGGAAAAAATAAGGGCATCTTGGTGAACCAAAAGGGTTCGGGAAAAAAATCAGAGATATATATAAAAGATTATACACTCGACAAGTCGAAAACCTGAAAAGGCGACTTGGGCAAAAAAGGATATCCCGGTGGACTAAAAACCCGAAAGGGCGGTCCAGTAAAAAATTAGGGATTATAGCGTGCGACTATGTCTCGTTGGATCATTTACAGCCAGATTTATTACCACCATCAAGTTCGAATGGTGCTGATCAAATCAATCAACTTCTTCCGACAACAAGGGATGAGATGCTCGAAGACATAGGGGCAATATCAGAGTTAAAATCTGATGAGATCATTTACACATAGGTATATGTTATGTTTTACATTGTACTCCTTTCATTTCATGACGGTTTCCTCTTACTAGGATTTCTATCTCTTTGTACAACAATCGTCTGTTTATAGGTGTGATACGGTGGGAGAACTGACTTGAGGATTGCGTTTGTGTTTGCAAAATGTCGCGGTTAGCAAGAGTCACCACCGACTTTTATTTTATCCAAAAGGAAAGGTAAAAAAGCACGGGAAAGACCTTTGAGATGTCTTCTTGAGTTCGGGGGGTAGATTATGAAAAGGGAAGGTGCTAGCACCCTTTTCATCCATGGTTTTCCATGGGCTCTTAGTTATTTGCTTAGATCACTTGCTTTTCTTTTGTTTGAAATGGTGTTTGGTGTGATTTTGAAAAGTATTTGTAAAAGAGGCCTTTGTTTAGGCAATCTTTGTAATGATTCTTATTCGTAAGAATGTATACAAAGATGTTTGTCTTTTTGAAAATGTTTTCAATGTTTTGAAATGTTTTGAAATGTGTGAGTGCTTATTTTTGAAAATAGAAAGGATTGTTTTGAAATGGATCAAGCAACTTAGAAGCTATCTACCTACTCAAAATGTCTTTCTTGTACATTTTCATTCCTTTGATGTTGTTAACTTACGATTGATTTGGTAAGCAACCCTATCTTTGGATGTTAAACGGGACAGGCGTGGGTCATCGTATAACCATGATAGAAATGTATGCTAAGTATCTTGGCTTTTTTTTAGGGACCAAGATCATATGTTTAGGCAACCTTGTCTAGCGTCATCGAGGGACTATGATCTTATTTTTGTTTTGTTTTTCCAAGATACTTCGCATGCGTAACATGGCCATTTTTGTTTTAGGCAACCAAGTGGGTGAAACCCTAAGGGTGCTTGTGTGCAATGTGTGTCATTTTTCATATATTTGATTTTCTCGTATTAGCTCTTTTCTATTTGTTTTGTTTTTGGTCTTATCATGCAAAACCCTAATTTACTACACATGGTATAAATGCGATAAATTGCGTAAATGTAAACTAAGCTATTACAACAATTATTATGGGAGGGGGGATACAAGTTTTTGAATGGGGATATTGCACAAAATAAACCCTAAAAATACTATTACAACCCAATTGAATATTGTGCGAAATAAATAAATATACAAATATTTAAATATGCAATGCAATGTATTTATGCAAAAAATGTTTTGTAATTGTTTAATGTATGAAAAAAATAAAATTAATTAACCCCAGAAAACAAGGAAAAATAATATTATTATTTTTGAAAGGGGGAAACCCTAATTTTTTATTAAAAGAAATATATGTTTCTTATTATTTATTTTGTTCATTTCTGTACAAGAAAATAATAAATAATATTACATGTCAATATTTAAAAATTAAATATGTATGAGAAAATGAATATTTTATGTGTAAAATAATAAAATAAAAATGTATGATATTTTTAAATGTATTTACAATTTATATAAGAAAATAAAATCCTATTTATTCTAATAAGCTATTTTCTATGTAAAAAATAAAAAAATTAAAATTGCAAAAAATTATTTAATTATTTTTTAGGATTTTTAATGCTCAGAAAAAATGATTAAAAGCAATAAACATGAAAATATAAAGAAAAATGCAAAAAATATAAAATAAGAATCAGGGGGTGCAAATAGTGGTCAGGGGGGTGCAAAGATCAAAACAGAAGGCCCAGGCGCGCCAAGGCCCAAGACAAGTCATCCCTGTCCTCCAGCTTCTTCTCCTTCGCGCGTTCTTAGTTCAAATCTGTATCTTGCTATTTCTTGCACAAAACCAAAAACCCATAACATAAAACATGTAACATTTTATCTCACGATTCCAACCATTTAAAATTTGTAATCTAACTCTCAAAGATCAGAGAGAATTTAATCAGCCCTAATTTGTGACCTAATTATTTCATGAACTTCAAGCTTCAAATTCTCACAGCATGGTGAATATAAATGGAAAGTATACATATGTACAGCTTCACCATGTTATAGACTACATCTTTTCTTCACAAATCGTGGCTTGAGGATGCCTAAATAGAGAGATAGAGTTTTGAAAAATACCTCCTTCAGCTGGATTTGGATATGACAATGTGGAGACTTTGAGTGAGGCCTGAGGATCGTGTGAGCTTCCTTGAAGTTCCTTCAAGCTATTCCAATGCCTAGCTTGCTTTATGGATGGCCAAAAGTCTCTGCACAAGTCAAGTTGCAAGCTCCAAATTTGAAAATGGAAATGGACGAAACAGAGCTCACAGAACCAGGACAAGGGCTTGGACAACTTTGGTAGGATATATGGAAGGTGTTTGAAGTGTTGAAACAAGAAACGCACGAGCCAAAAATGAAATGGTTAGAGTTTTGCAGCAACTGGATGTTTTGGCAGAAAAATGAAGTTTCTGAGTTTTATGGTGTTTTGGATGTTAACCATTTGTATTCAGCATTGTAATGACTTGGTATATTTTTATAGAATGGATACAAAGTCCACTCTCACTAGCTGTACAAGTTCTAGCACTTTTTGCAACTTTTCTTGCATTTGAAGAAAAGTTGAAGTGACCATGCTAACAGGCCTGTCCTTGCTTGCTTGTGAGCTGAAAATGGCTTGTATAAGTTACTTAAGATCTATGGAAATTTCCTGCACCAAAGGGACAACTCCAAGGCTCAAGAATGATAAAGTTGCAAAAGCTTGCCTTTATGAAAATGACATTGTAACCTTTAAGCCTAAAATGGAAATGCCTCTTGTACAATGCTTCAAAAGTGAAAATAAAGCCTTTAACCTATAAGTTTGCATTTAATTATGGAGTGTAGAATGAGTTTAGGACCTGTAATGCAAGGTACAAGCATCATGGATCTGGTTTGCAACTTGATACTTTGTAAAAATGGCATGAACAAAAGTGATAAACTGCCAATTTCTCTTCTTCGATTCTCCCTAACCACAAATGATCTTGGAGAGTTCTTGGACATTTTGGAAAGCTTTCAATGTGATATATAATCCATCTTTGAAATTCAACTTGAGATACCCCTTGGAACTAGGTGAAAAGTTTCCATGAAGTTAGGTCAAAAACCTGCCTAAATTAGGGCAAAATTTCACTAAGTTATTTAGTTCATGGACCCCTATTCACAAATTCATAACTTGAGATCCAAGCATCTTTTTGGAAAACTTTATGAAGAAAAGTTGTAGATTTCACGGAGGACTACAACTTTCATGTTGGAAGTTTTCTTTGAATCAAATTTCATCATGGTGAAAAAATGGTGAAAAGTTGGGAAAAAATAAGAAAATTTCCATACTTAGAAAAATTCTAAGTTATGAAAATTTTCCAATTCCAAACCCTAATTTTAAAAATTGGTTTTATTGATGAACAAGTTTCATATTTTGACATATCTTGATGAATTATGACCCTTGGAACTTGATTTTGACCAAAAAGTCAAAGTTTGACTTTTCAGTGTATAGTTGACTTTTGATCAATTGACTGTAAAATTCATCTGTCAATCCAATGAAGTTGAGATCTTTTGAACTATGCAATTAGGTCAATATGATTCTATTGAATTATTGAAACCATGCTTGAACTCAATTGGTCATTGGATAGGTTAAAAATCAGAAATTGCCCTTTCTCAATCAAAACCCTAATTTTGACCATTTTGCCCTTTTGATGATTTGATCAAATTTCTTGAGGAGTTGTGATCCAAACTTGATCAAATGGTTCATATGATTCTAGAATGTTGATGTGGATAAAAAATTATGAATTTTGACTGTAAATTGGCCATGGTTGACTTTTTCCCCAATACAGTTGATTTTTAGGTCAACTGTCCAATTGACTGGTCAAAAATGTGATTCAAGGCTTGAAACTTGGTATGAGCAATCTTAAGGGTCCAACATGATGTATGAAAGTCACATAAAGCATTGATGGTCCAAAAATTATTGTGCAAACTCAAACCCTAATTTCAGGTTATTAGTGCAAGATGAGGTGTCTTGAGCTGACCAAACCCTAATCTTGTCTTGAGTCCAAGAAGTCTTGTGAGAAAAATCTTGATAAATGATAGGGAAAATTTTGGGGTACAACAGCTTCCCCTGTTTAATCCTTTTGAACCTTAAGTGTTAGATTGGCGAGTTTTGTCGTTCGTGACTCGAAGGTAAAAGATGATTGGACACTAGAGTGCCCATAAATTTGCACTTGATGAAGTAGTTGAGGGAATGGGCTTAAAGATGCCATTTGGAGAGGTGATAGAATCTTGTTAGGGATGGGCTTGTAGATTCCATCCAAGAATGTTTGTTGTAAGTCAAAAGAATGAGCATCAGAATGGTGTCCGTATCTAGAACGTATCTGAGCTGTATCTGAACTTGAATCTGAATAAGTGACAGAATGACAACCATGTCTAGAGCGTATCTGTACTATGAGAATCTGAATAAGAGATCTGAATGAGCGACATAATGGCTTCCGTGTCTGGAGCGTATCTAAGATGGGGAAAATCAGAATAAGTGACAGAATGGCTTTCGTGTCTGGAGCGTATCTGAACTTGAAAATCTGAATGAGTGACATAATGACTTCCGTGTCTGGAGTGTATCCGTACTATATATGAAATTGAAATCTGAATAAGTATCCGAATGGCTTCCGTGTTTGGAGCATATCTGAACTGTATCTTGACTTTGAATTCTGAATGAGTAATAGAATGACTTCTGTGTATGTAGTGTATCTTTACTGTATCTGAAGTTAAAATCTGAATGAGTATCAGAATGGCATCCTTGTCTGGAGCGTATCTGTACTGTATCTGAAATCTTTTGAACGTTTGTTAAAGATAGCTGTTAATCTTATCCTGAAAAGGGTAAAATATTTGCTGAAACACAAAGTTATGTTGCATGAGATGTATGATGCAATATATGTGCTTTATCAATGTTTATGATATATGAATGTAATGTATGTGCATGTAAGCTGATTTTATGTATTGCTGAGGAAAATAAATCCTTGGCTACTGTCGGGGAAAATAAATCCTTGACTGCTGAAGGTAAGAAATCCTTGACTACTGCCAGGGAAAATAAATCCTTGATTGCTGAGGATAAGAAATCCTTGACTGCTGCAGGGGAAAATAAATCCTTGACTGCTGAGGATAAGAAATCCTTGGGAACTTCTCTAGGGATATAAGGATTCTTCATGTCTTGAAGTTGGAGTATTGACAAATGTCCGTTGTGAGAGTAATGCCAAGTACCGCTTGAGAAACCTGCTTGGGGAATCCCGAGAACTTTGATGATTTCGGTTGGGGATTAAGAATGGAAATCTTCATTCTGTTGGGAATTAATAAGAATTCTGTCGGGAAGAAAACGTATTCTGTTGGGGAGCAGTAAAAACTCTGGGGAATAGCTTATTCATGTTTGGAAAAGGTTCAAGAGTTTGGGTTGTATGCCACTCTACTGGGGAATCATCTGAAGTTGTTGTCTGGTTAGTTTTCAGGCTTCAAAGCAACTTGCAGGGGAATTTGAAGAAACTGGATGGTCTCCACTGGGGATTAAAGGTTGAAGTTTCAGCTCCGCTGGGGATCTTAATGATGTACTGCAGGGATTGCTCATAGAATAGCCTAAAGACGTTTTCCTATTCTTTCAACCTGTCAGTAATTATTCTTTTCCATTTCGTTTATTTGTAAACAGTGGTTATATTCAAATGCATATGCTCATTAATAAATCATTGGACGTTTTTGCAAATAAAACACAAGTGTAAAAAGAAAAGACAAATAATTTTCTGTACTTTAAAGAGATATCTTTGTATTAACTTTGAGTAAGTATTTTGTACAAATGAGACAGACATCCTAGTAAGAGGATGGTGTCAAGAAAATAAAAATTTATACAAAGAAATATGGCTATGTGTAAAGATCCCATGGGGTTCCCATTCTGCTATAGCCTTCATATCTCCGAAAATCTTGTCCATTCGCTGCTTCGTCCAAAGGTGATTGAATTGATCGGAAGCCCTGAGTTTGTTAGTGAAGAGGTTGTCCTTAAAGTGATCCGACGAGACATAGTCATACGCTTTAATTCCCTAACTTTTTCCTGGACCTCCCTTTCGGGTTTTCAATCCATCGGGAAACCCTTTTTTTTCAAGTCGCCCTTTCGACTTTTCAACTTGCCGGGTGTACAATTTTTTTATTTTTTTATCCCTAACTTTTGCCCGAACCTTTTGGTTCGCCGGGATGCCCTTGTTTTGCCTAGGTGTGTCAACCTAGAGGGTCTCTTATGCGTAGTATATTTTGACTATGTTTGTGTTCGCAGGGTGTGGCAGGTCTTCGCCGTCCATGGTGGTTAAGATCATTGCCCCACCAGAAAAGATGTTCTTGATTACAAATGGTCCTTCATAGGTAGGAGTCCATTTGCCCCTGGGATCACTTTGCGGCAAGATGATGCGCTTGATCACTAGATCTCCAACTTGATATATCTGGCGTCTGACTTTTTTGTTGAAATCCTTGATCATCCGTTTCTGATACATCTGACCATGGAAAACAGCAGTAAGTCTCTTTTCATCGATCAAGTTCAGTTGGTCAAGTCGGGTCTGGATCCAATCGTCTTCACTCAAACTTGCATCCTTCATGATTCTTAGAGAGGGGATCTGAACCTTAATAAGCAAGACAACCTCCATGCCATAAACCAAAGAATAAGGTGTTGCCCCTATTGACGTGCGAGCCATGGTATGGTACCCATGGAGAGCAAACGGTAGCATTTCATGCCAGTCTTTGTATGTGACTGTCATTTTCTGTATGATCTTCTTAATGTTTTTATTCGCAGCTTCGACTGCACCATTCATCTTTGGTCGATAGGGGGATGAATTGTGATGTTAAATCTTGAACTGCTCACACAAGGCAGTGATCATAGTATTGTTAAGGTTTGTACCATTATCAGTGATGATCCTTTCGGGAATACCATACCGGCAAATGAGATTCTGCTTGATGAAGCGGGCAACAACATTCTTAGTAACGGATGCGAAGGAAGCTTCTTCGACCCACTTTGTAAAATAATCAATGGCCACTAGAATGAAGTAGTGTCCATTGGAGGTTGTAGGCTTGATCTCCCCAATCATATCGATTCCCCACATAGCAAAGGGCCAAGGAGCTGTTAAGAGATTTAGAGAAACTGGAGGCACGTGAACCTTTCTGCATAGATTTGGCACTTATGACTTGTCCTGGAGTGTTGATAGCAGTCAGCTTCCATGGTAGACCAATAATAACCTTCCCGAAGGATTTTCTTTGCCATCGTATGCCCGCTAGAGTGAGTGCCAAAGGTACCTTCATGCAGTTCAGCCATGATCTTTTCAGCTTCAATCTTGTCCACACAACGGAGCAGGATATAATCATGATTGCGCTTGTACAGGATACCATTGCTCAGGAAGAACTTAGCAGAGAATCTCCTCAAGAACTTTTTATCATTGACTGAAGCTCCTTCTGGGTATTCTTGAGTCTCGAGATACCTTTTGACTTCATGAAACCAACGCTGGTCCACTACTTCTTTCGTATTAATCTCGTGACAGTGTGCTGGTTCATCCATTCGTTCGATGGTAATCTGGGGAGCCTCGTTATCCCAATTAAGTTTAAACATAAATGACATTGTAGCTAGAGCATCTGCTAGCTGATTTTCTTCTCGTGGGAAATGCTCGAAGGTAATCTGCTCGAAATGTGGTAACAATGTCAAAACATGTTCTTTGTAAGGGATAAGGTTTGGATGCTTAGTGTCCCATTCTCCTTTGATCTGACTGGTGACCAAAGCTGAATCTCCAAACACAACCAAAAATTTGATTCCCAGGTCTACGGCAGCCTTGAGACCAAAGATGCAGGCTTCGTACTCCGCCATGTTATTCGTGCAGTTAAAGCACAGTCTGGCAGTAAAAGGAGTATGGCATCCTTCCGGAGATATGAACACAGTGTTGATACCGTTACTAAGTGCATTGGATGCCCCATCAAAGAACAGGGTCCATCGGGATCCTTGTTCAGGTCCGTCATATGGTCTGATTCCTTCACAGTTGTTCAAAGTCATGATGTCCTCGTCCGAGAATTCAAACTTCATGGATTGATAATCTTCTACAGCTTGATGAGCAAGATGATCAGCTAGCACACTGCCCTTTATAGCTTTTTGGGTCGTGTACTGTATGTCATATTCTATTAGGATCATCTGCCATCTAGCTATCCTTCCAGACAAAGCAGGCTTCTCAAAGATGTACTTTATCGGATCCATCTTAGATATCAGCAAAGTGGTATGAGTCAACATATATTGTCTTAGCCGGCGAGTAACCCATACCAAAGCGCAACAAGTTTTCTCGAGCAGTGAATATCTGGTTTCACAGTCGGTAAACTTTTTGCTAAGGTAATAAATGGCATGCTCTTTTCGGCCAGACTCGTCATGCTGCCCCAATATGCACCCTATTGAGTTTTCTAAGACGGTCAGATACATGATTAGCGGTCTTCCTTCGACGGGTGGCATCAAGACAGGAGGTTCCAGCAAATGCTCTTTGATTATGTCAAAAGCAATATGGCATTCATCATTCCATCTGACTACCTGATCTTTCTTCAACAGCTTGAAGATTGGCTCACAGGTAGATATTAGGTGTGAAATGAAGCTAGCAATATAGTTCAGGCGTCCCAAGAACCCTCTTAATTCCTTCTCAGTGCGGGGAGCATGCATTTCTTGTATCGCTTTGACTTTGGCAGGATCAACCCTGATGCATTTGTTGCTGATAATGAAACCCAAGAGTTTACCGGACCGGACTCCGAATGTGCACTTGTTAAGGTTTAACCTTAGCTTGTACTCCTTCAATCTGACAAACATCTTTCATAAGTGATCAAGGTGTTCTTCTTCCGTGTGTGATCGGGCTATCATGTCATCTATATAGACCTATATCTCATGATGTATCATATCATGAAACAAAGCTACCATACCATGGCACGTTGATAGGTTGCCCCGACATTCTTTAGTCCGAATGGCATCACTTTGTAGCAGAACGTACCCCACTGTGTTACAAAAGTAGTTTTCTCCATGTCTTCAGGTGCCATTTTGATCTGGTTATAACCTGAGAATCCGTCCATGAAAGAAAATACTTTGTGCTGAGCTGTATTATCAACCAGGATGTCGATGTGTGGAAGTGGAAAATCATCTTTATGGATGGCCCTGTTTAAATCTATATAATCCACGCACATCCGTACCTTTTCGTCCTTTTTAGGCACGAGAACAATGTTAGCAACCCATTGAGGATAGGAAGTAACAGCTAGAAATCCAGCATTGAACTGCTTCATAACTTCTGCTTTGATCTTCTCTGACATGTCAGGTCTCATACGACGGACTTTTTGTTTCACTGGTGGACAGTCTTCTCTTGTGGGTAGACGGTGTACCATGATGTCTGTATCAAGTCCTGGCATGTCTTCGTATGACCAGGCAAAGATCTCAACATTATCATGTAACAACTGAATTAGACGCTCCTTGACGCTTGGCTCTAGGTTGACACCCACATTGATTTCCTTCTTACCTTCCTTGGTACCCAAGTTGATTGTATCCAATAGCTCCTCATGAGGTTGAATAGCCCTTTCTTCCTGCTGTAGCAGTCTAGCCAATTCCCCTGACACCTCACAATCTTCCTCACCTTCGCATTCGGCTTGGTAGATCATGTAGTTGTTTAGTTATTGGCTTGCATTTTTGGTAAAACCAAGTGTGTGTGAATGTCATGACTGATGTCATAACATTCTAGTTTAGTATGTACTGATTCATTAGGTACCTTTGCAGAAAAATATTGTCATACAGGTGCTGCTGTTTATAAGTGTGTATCTGAGCATTTTGCAAAAAGATCACATTTACCTAAATCAGTAGACAGGTTTTCAGATGTCATAACAAATGTTAAGACATCCTGTTCTGAACTAACAGTTATGCAGTTTGGGTAATTCTGAGTTTTTTCAGGATTATGACTCAGTCTTTCCAGAACAGAAAATCTCATGGACTTGGGGTTAACCTAGCTCAACCCTAACTTGGTTGATAAAGTCCTGTGACCTAGTCTTAAGGTCAAACGGAATTAACCCTAGCTTTTTGTGGAAACCCTAACTGAAGATGCAACTACTATATATTCAACAGAGCTGCTGTTTTGGAAGTACCCCTTTTTGACAGAAGATTATTTAGAAACTGTATAGTTTTAACTATTGTAATCCAAGCAATTATCATTGTGATAAGTGACTTGGAATAGGTTTAAATTGTAAGGGTTGTGTATCACTCAAAGCTTTGAAGCAAGAGTGTTTGTATGTCTCTTGACTAAAGCTTTGAAGCAAAGTCAAGTTAGGTTTGTGTATCACTCAAAGCTGTGAAGCAAGAGTGTTTGTGTTGCTTGATTAAAAAGCTGTGAAGCATAATCAAGTGTATGTTTTGAAGAGTGTCTTCATCAATTCATTAGTCAAATTGTTTTATGTATCACTGCTGTGATTGAGGGGGAGTGAGTAGGAACTCAGGTTTAAGTTGTACTTAGATTGAAGTTGCATTGGGTAGGTCTTAAGTGAAGGAGATAAACTGGTTGGTTTATTCCTGAATTAATATCTCCTATAGTGGATTTCCTCCCTGGCTTGGTAGCCCCCAAAGTAGGTGTTGTTGCACACTGAACTGGGTAAACAATTGACTGTGTTCTTTACTGTTTTTGTATTTACTGTCATATAGAAAGTCAGATACGGTGTCATAACATTGAACGTGACATTGAGTATCTGCAGCTAGAATTTCAGATCAGATCTTCAAAGTCACTGAAGGCCATAGCAGAATCGTTACCCATGGGATCCGGAATGGAAGGGTACCTGCATTTATGAGTGTGGGTGTGTGTAAGGGTATAGCCACCTTTAAAAAAATAAAAACGAAAAAAGAAAGACAATGAACATAAACGTTTATATGTGAAAACGTCCATGATTCATTAAATGGCATATGAAGATGAAAAATAAAAACCCTTACAAATGGACCTTTGTGCCTCGGGTAAGACACAAGGTTAAAAGTGTACGAATTGTTTTTGAATTATTACAAGCCAACAGAAATGTTTGAAAGATAAATTACTGAGATATGAAAGTAATCGGGACAAAGTCTTTTGCTTCGCAGTTGCGGATTCCCCCGTCGACAGTAGGAAATATCCAATCTTGCATGCTGCCCTCTTCCTCACTATCTTCCAAAGCATTAACTCCTTGGTGGATGATCTTCACAGGTGGCCCTCCAGCACGGGCGCGGCGTACAACCTTTTGAGCAGATGAAGTGAACCCCAAGCCAAATTTGTCTGATTTGTAGGGAATGTCCGGAAGCTGCCCCCAGATGGTGCATCCACCCTCTTCAATCACTGCCTTTGCATCCTTGAGAGATGACATCCGAGGCAGAGGTCTTGTAATCATGGGTACTGAGGACACTGTCTTGGTTGCCGCTATCTCCTGAGAGACCTCTTCAAAATGTTGGAAAGGAGTTTCGATGAATTCTCCATCCAATTCTACATATCAGAAAGAATTCAGATGACTAATCATGTATTCCTCTTAACCACGGACATTTATGATCTTCCCTTGGACAGGGTACTTTAGCATTTGATGCAGAATGGAAGTGACAGCTCCAGCATTGTGGATCCAAGGTCTTCCCAACAGACAAGAATAAGAAGGACAGATGTCCATCACATAGAAAGTGGAGTTGAAGGTTTCAGTTCCCACCTTTATCGGGATGTCCACTTCCCCGTGGACCATCCCTTTGGAACCATCAAAGGCTCTCACAACAATGTTGCTGGGTTTCAGGGTTAGGCCATCACAATCCAATCTATCAAGGGCTTTCTTTGGAAAGACGTTCAAAGACGAACCAGTGTCTACCAGTACATGTGCTAGGGTTGTTCCTCTGCACTCCATCGAGACATGCAAAGCGTCATTGTGTTTTCTCCCTTTTGATGTTAAATCTGCATTGGAGAATCCTAGACCATTGTCACCTGTTAAACTAGCCACACATTCTTAGAATTGATCAGCGGAGGTTTCTTGTGGCACATGGGCCGTCTTCAAAAACTTTACCAGAGCTTTTGCATGTGCTTCTGAACACAGCAACAAAGCCAACATAGAGATCTTCGAGGGAGTTTTCCCCAGCTGTTCCACCATATCATAATCGCTCTTCTTGATTATTTTCAGGATTTCTTCCATCTCTTTTTGAGAGGTTTTAGGGATGATCAATGGTTGAGCCTTCGTCCTGACAGACTCTTCTTGGATCCCTTTCCCTCGAACATCAGCAGCAACAGAGGGGATAACCACATGGGTTGTGACTTCTTCAATGATTAGAGTACTTGCGGATATGTTTATCGGTGTAGAGGTAACCTTGGGAGCAACTGCGGGTTCAAAAGTTGCCTTTGGAGGGGCAATCTCTGGAGAGAAAATTCTACCACTGCGAGTAATTTTACTCGTTCCAGAAATGTTGCCAATGTCAGAATTGTCTTCTTCAGAGCTCACTTCAGTTAATTTAACTTGTTTAACACCATGGTAGTAGATTTCTCCACCATAGTTCCATGGTACTGTTTTATCGGACTTGTACGGGACTGGCCCGGGCATAGTTATCTTCAAAGGAGTAGTCTTCGGAGCGGATGTAATCCTAACAGGTCTTTTAGGGACCTTGGAAGGATTGGCGGAAATGGTTAATATCGAAACATCTTTAACGGGAGTTGGCAAAACAGGAGCTTTCTCGAACATAATTTATTGGTTATCAATCAAGCGTTGGATGCCTGTCTTCCACAATGGGCAGTTGGTTGATGAGGATGAACAATGGCAACAATCTTCTTTACAACCTGGGAAAATCCCAGCTTTCAACAAGTTCAATTTGATTATCGGGAGCAGAGTTATCAATTCATCTACTGAGGCAACAAATAGATCTTCCTCGACAGCATTGGCATTGTGGCCATGCCTTGGCATCGGGGCAGAAATAACATTTGTTTTTTTAGGTGCGTCAAATTCAACTTCTTTGGCATCTATCAGATCCTGAATTTTGTTCTTCGGGGCCTAACAATTGTCAGTGTCGTGCCCTGGACTCTCTGAATGGTAAGCGCACCTGGCATTCGGATGGTAGTGAGGAGAAGAAGTATTCAGATTCTTTGGGGCCTCTTTCAGATTTTCTAGATTCAACTTCAGGAGATGTGGTAGAACTTGGGCAGGAGTCATGTTAATCCGGGTGAATTGCCGAACTAGCCTTTCCACCCTTGTCTGATTAGTTCTTGGTTGACTGGCTCTGGGTTGATCAAATGTAGATTTTTGAATCATAACGGCCCCCACTGCTGGTCGGCGTTCAACTCTTCCTTGACCCCTCTGAGAGTAGACAGCAGACACTTCCTTCTTTCCCGTGAAAGGTTTTCTTATAGCAGCAGAAGCAGACGCATCCTTTTGAATCTTCCCGCTCTTTATACCAGCCTCCACTCTTTCTCCGGTTTAAATCAGCTCGGTGAACCCCGCAGATGAACTTCCAATCAGGTGATTGAAGAAAGGACCTGATAGGGTACCCAAGAACATATCTGCTAGCTCCCTCTCAGATAGAGGTGGTTGTACTCTTCCGTCTAAATCTCTCCATTTCTGAGCATATTCTTTGAAGCCTTCATTTGAAACCATACCCATACTCTGAAGTTGAATACGAGTAGGAGCAAAATTTGCGTTGTATTGATACTGCTTATAGAAGGCAGCATCAAGGTCCTCCCAGTTATGTACATCAGTCCTCTCCAATTGATAGAACCAGTCAAGTTGGGTTCCGGATAAACTGTCCTGAAAGAAATGGACCCACAAGTCTTTGTCTGCAGAGTGCGACTGTATTTTCCTCACGTATGAATGGAGGTGCATCTTGGGACATGACACTCCGTCATATTTAGCAAATAGCGGCACTTTAAACTTGGGTGGAATCACAATTCCTGTCACCAGCCCTAATTCTTCAAAATCTAGCCCATACACTCTTTGTATCTCCATAGCAGCTAGACGCTCTTCCAGATGTCGGTACTTGTCATCTGCCGGAGGATACTGCTCCTCAGAATAATCCTCTTCTTCTTCTTCTTCCTCAGACTCAGATGGAACAACTGTCTCCTTCCCTTTTCTTTCCCCTTCATCAGAAGTTGTCGGGAAATCCAAAGTCCTTCTAGCTTGGCCCTGGAATCTTCTACCCATGATTACCACTCCAGTTGGCTTCTTCTTTTCTTTCTTTTTGTCTTTTGCAAGCAGAGTCTTCAGCTCCTCCTGCCCCTTGGCTAGGGTTGTGAGCAGCTGCTGAAACTGCACGTTTTTATTTTGTAGATCTTTGACCGTCTGCTCTAGATCCATCTTAATGAAATAAACAGTGGAGAGATGAGGAACTTATTGCAAAGACCTGTTATGTTATGATGAATGTTGTTATGCATATGCAATACATTCAAGGATTTTAAGAAAATAAAATTTGTTTAAACAAAAAGGAAAAACACGTTATATTAATAAAATATAGGTGAGTACATCAATGCCGCCTGGGCAAAATAATACAATGCTCTAAGATAAAAAGTGTTGTGCATCCTCTTTGGCACAATGTAGGCATTTAGAGTTCGCTCCTCCTGAAGTAGCCTGGTGAGTTCCAAAACCTTCTTCTCGCTTTCGTAGAATTGGGCTTCAAAAGTATCACGCTCTCCCTTGAGCTGTATCCAATCCCTTTGAAGGTCTTCAAGAGATGTTGGCATGTCAGGATGTAGGATAGTGTATGGAACTTCTCCCTCCTGAACAGGCTCAACAATCACCGGTAGAATAGAAGGATAAGGCATCATAAGATTTTAGGCGCGAGTTCGTACCCACATGAGGTAAGGCTCAAGAGGGATGGAATTCTTGTGTCCCAAATTCTTGCTGTCTACCTTGTTTGGCATCCTCCAAGCTCAGATTAATCTCTGGCGAAGAGCTTGATCGTCGTTGTCGTAGTCGAAAACCAAGCCTTGAATCAGCATATCATGTGGGCCATCCCTTCAGGCATAACCAAACTGTCTCAGAGCCAAGCAGGGGTTGTAGGTGATGCCTCCCCTAATGCCAAGTAGAGGGACATTAGGGAACTCCCCACAACGGTCGATAATGATAAAATTCTCTCTGGATCGAGAACACCAATTAATATTAGAATGCTTAAGTGTCATCAGCCGTTGTGACCACCTCAAGCCTTGCTCATTCTTCAAGACTGAATGGGGAAGATGAAAAATAAACCATCTTTCCAGAAGAGGAGTGCAGCACATGAGAACACCTCTTTTCCTCATTGTTCGAGTGTGAAAAGAGTGTAAATATCCCCAAGCAATGTAGGCACCGGATTACGTGACATGAAAATCTTGACAGCATTCACATCTATAAGCTGGTCAGCATTTGGGAACAAGACCATCCCATGGATGAGAAGAGCTACAATCTCCTCAAAAGCTTGCAGGTCCAAGGAATTCCAACAGTCTTGAGCCTTCTCAAATAAGAACTTTGCCAAGAAGCCTTTGACACCACTTCTAGTTTCCTAATGGGCCGTGACATCAGATGGTTGCAAGTGCAGGGCTTGAGCAACATCTTCTGGCCTTGGATCTCTTTCCGTACCATTGAAAGGTAGGTTATTGAGAATAGGAATCCTCAAGAGTTGATAAAATTACTCCAAAGTAGGCACAAGCTGGTAGTAAGGAAATGTGAAGCAGTGATGCAGGGGGTCAAAGAACTGGAAGAGAACTTTCACCATATCTTCTTCTGTGTTGGAGTTGACCAAGTTGAGTAGACGACCATGCCCTCAGTGAATGAAGAATTCTCAGGAATCCTGGAAGCAAGCTCTTTGAGTTGTGGAGGAATTCTCACAAGGTTGACCTGGATAGTTTTCCTACGAAGTGAATCCATAACCTACAAAACAGGAACAAAGATGAATTTCCACAATCCTTGAAATGGTTAGTGGATGCAAATTATGCTTCATGATGTCCATGATGTTATGCACAAGTATATATGTACAAGCAAATCACACAAGTTCCTAGTTTAGGCTTGCATGGGGTTTCATAGGTAAGTACCCTCTTGAAGTTTAGTTGGCTCAACCTGTCCTGGCAAAAGTAACCGGGTTCTAAGGAGCTCAATATCACTGGATTGTTTTCTGTGTTCATAGTTTCAGTTCAAGCCTCTTTACTGGCGACCGAAATATCCCAAGAAATCAACCCTCAATGAGTGTAGTATCGAGTATCTACCAACTTCGGACTGCACCAAAACCGGTCATCTCACTACATCCTAAATGGCCAAGTTGTTCAAGTAAAGGTTCTAGAAGTTCATTAGTGCTTCATGACATCACTCAGCGGCCCCGTATTCTCTTTGATTGAATCAAAGGCTACTGGTACCCACAAATATGTCGCACTAATATAGCTATTGCTTAGACCGTATCGGTATACCCCGTACAGTTTCCACAACGTATTGCTATTTACCTATAATGTTTCCCAAATCCGGGTGGAGGATTCAAACCCAAACAATAGAACCAAAGTGTAAAGCAATCAAGTCAAACAAGATAAGAAAATAAAGGTGATCTAAACCATAAGGTAACCCCACTTTTATATTATTTCCCCAGCAGAGTCGCTAATTCTGTGATACGGTGGGAGAACTGACTTGAGGTTTGTGTTTGTGTTTGCAAAATGTCGCGGTTAGCAAGAGTCGCCACCTACTTTTATTTTATCCAAAAGGAAAGGTAAAAAAGCACAGGAAAGACCTTTGAGATGTCTTCTTGAGTTTTGGGGGTAGATTATAAAAAGGGAAGGTGCTAGCACCCTTTTCATTCATGGTTTTCCATGGGATCTTAGTTACTTGCTTAGATCACTTGCTTTGCTTTTGTTCGAAATGGTGTTTCGTGTGATTTTGAAAAGTATTTGTAAAAGAGGCCTTTGTTTAGGCAATCTTTGTAATGATTCTTATTTGTAAGAATGTATACAAAGATGTTTTTCTTTTTGAAAATGTTTTCAATGTTTTGAAATGTGTGAGTGCTTGTTTTTGAAAATAGCAAGGATTGTTTTGAAATGGAGCAAGCAACTTAGAAGTTATCTACCTACTCAAAATGTCTTTCTTGTACATTTTCATTCCTTTGATGTTGTTGACTTACCATTGATTTGGTAAGCAACCCTATCTTTGGATGTTAAATGGGACGGGCGTGGGTCATCGTATAACCATGATAGCAATGTATGCTAAGTATCTTGGCATTTTTTTTGAGGGACCGAGATCATATGTTTAGGCAACCTTGTCTAGCGTCATCGAGGGACTATGATCTTATTTTTGTTTTGTTTTGCCAAGATACTTCGCATGCGTAACATGGCCATTTTGTTTTAGGCAACCAAATGGGTGAAACCCTAAGGGTGCTTTTGTGCAATGTGTGTCATTTTTCATGCATTTGATTTGTCTTATATTAGGTCTTTTCTATTTGTTTTGTTTTTGGTCTTATCATGCAAAACCCTAATTTACTACACATGGTATAAATGCGATAAATTGTGTAAATGTAAACTAAGATATTACAACAATTATTATGGGAGGGTGGATACAAGTTTTTGAATGGGGATATTTCACAAAATAAACCCTAAAAATACTATTACAACCCAATTGAATATTGTGTGAAATAAATAAATATACAAATATTTAAATATGCAATGCAATGTATTTATGCAAAAAATGTTTTGTAATTGTTTAATGTATGAAAAAAATAAAATTAATTAACCCTAGAAAACAAGGAAAAATAATATTATTATTTTTGAAAGGGGGAAACCCTAATTTTTGATTAAAAGAAATATATGTTTCTTATTATTTATTTTGTTCATTTTTGTACAAGAAAATAATAAATAATATTACATGTCAATATTTAAAATTTAAATATGTATGAGAAAATGAATATTTTATGTGTAAAATAATAAAATAAAAATGTATGATATTTTTAAATGTATTTACAATTTATATAAGAAAATAAAATCCTATTTATTCTAATAAGCTATTTTCTATGTAAAAAATAAAAAAATTAAAATTGCAAAAAATTATTTAATTATTTTTTAGGATTTTTAATGCTCAGAAAAAATGATTAAAAGCAATAAACATTAAAATATAAAGAAAAATGCAAAAAATATAAAACAAGAATCAGGGGGTGCAAATAGTGGTCAGGGGGTGCAAAGATCAAAACAGAAGGCCCAGGCGCGCCAAGGCCCAAGACAAGTCATCCCTGTCCTCCAGCTTCTTCTCCTTCGCGCGTTCTTAGTTCAAATCTGTATCTTGCTATTGCTTGCACAAAAACAAAAACCCATAACATAAAACATGTAGCATTTTATCTCACGATTCCAACCATATAAAATTTGTAATCTAACTCTCAAAGATCAGAGAGAATTTAATCAGCCCTAATTCGTGACCTAATTATTTCATGAACTTCAAGCTTCAAATTCTCATAGCATGGTGAATATAAATGGAAAGTATGCATATGTACAACTTCACCATGTTATAGACTACATCTTTTCTTCATAAATCGTGGCTTGAGGATGCCTAAATAGAGAGATAGAGTTTTGAAAAATACCTCCTTCAGCTGGATTTGGATATGACAATGTGGGGACTTTGAGTGAGGCCTGACGATCGTGTGAGCTTCCTTGAAGTTCCTTCAAGCTATTCCAATGCCTAGCTTGCTTTGTGGATGTCCAGAAGTCTCTGCACAAGTCAAGTTGCAAGCTCCAAATTTGAAAATGGCAATGGCTGAAACAGAGCTCACAGAACCAGGACAAGGGCTTGGATAGCTTTGGTAGGATATATGGAAGGTGTTTGAAGTGTTAAAACAAGAAACGCACGAGCCAAAAATGAAATGGCTAGGGTTTTGCAGCAACTGGATGTTTTGGCAGAAAAATGAAGTTTCTGAGTTTTAGGGTGTTTTGGATGTTAAGCATTCGTATTCAGCATTCTAATGACTTAGTATATTTGTATAGATGGATACAAAGTCCACTCTCACTAGTTGTACAAGTTCTAGCACTTTTTGCAACTTTTCTTGCATTTGAAGAAAAGTTGAAGTGACCATGCTAACAGGCATGTCCTTGCTTGCTTGTGAGCTGCAAAGGGCTTGTACAAGTTGCTTAAGATCTGTGGAAATTTCCTGCACCAAATGGATAGCTCCAAGGCTCAAGAATGATAAAGTTGCAAAAGCTTGCCTTTATGAAAATGGCATTGTAACCTTTAAGCCTAAAATGGAAATGCCTCTTGTACAATGCTTCAAAAGTGAAAATAAAGCCTTTAACCTCTGAGTTTGCACTTAATTATGGAGTGTAGAATGAGTTTAGGACCTGTAATGCAAGGTACAAGCATCATGGATCTGATTTGCAACTTGATACTTTGTAAAAATGGCATGAACAAAAGTGATAAAATACCAATTTCTCTTCTTCGATTCTCCCTAACCACAAATGATCTTGGAGAGTTCTTGGACATTTTGGAAAGCTTGCAATGTGCTCTATAATCCATCTTTGAAATGAAACTTGAGATACCTCTTTGAACTAGGTGAAAAGTTTTCATGAAGTTAGGTCAAAAACCTGCCTAAATTAGGGCAAAATTTCACTAAGTTATTTAGTTCATAGACCCCTATTCACAAATTCATAACTTGAGATCCAAGCATATTTTTGGAAAACTTTGTGAAAAAAAGTTGTAGATTTCATGGAGGACTACAACGTTCATGTTGGAAGTTTTCTTTGAATCAAATTGCATCATGGTGAAAAAATGGTGAAAAGTTGGGAAAAAATAAGAAAATTTTCATACTTAGAAAAATTCTAAGTTATGAAAATTTTCAAATTCAAAACCCCAATTTTCAAAATTGGTTTTCTTGATGATCAAGTTTCATATTTTGACATATCTTGATGAGTTATGACCCTTGGCACTTGATTTTGACCAAAAAGTCAAAGTTTGACTTTTTAGTGTATAGTTGACTTTTGATTAATTTATTGTAAAATTCATTTGTCAATCCAATGAACTTGAGATCTTTTAAACTATACAATTATGTCAAGATGATGCTATTGAATTCTTGAAACCATGCTTGAACTCAATTGGCCATTGGCTAGGTTAAAAATCAGAAATTTCCCTTTCTCAGTCAAAACCCTAATTTTGACTATTTTGCCCTTTTGATGATTTGATCAAATTTCTTGAGGAGTTGTGATCCAAACTTGATCAAATGGTTTATATGAGTCTAGAATATTGATGTGGATCAAAAATTATGAAGTTTGACTATAAATTGGCCATGGTTGACTTTTTCTCTAATACAACTGATTTTTAGGTCAATTGTCCAATTGACTGGTCAAAAATTTGATTCAAGGCTTGAAACTTGGTATGAGAAATCTTAAGGGTCCAACATGATGTATGAAAGTCACATGAAGCATTGATGGTCCAAAAATCCTTGTGCAAACTCAAACCCTAATTTCAGGTTATTAGTGCAAGATGAGGTGTCTTGAGCTGACCAAACCCTAATCTTGTCTTGAGTCCAAGAAGTCTTGTGAGAAAAATCTTGATAAATGAGAGGGAAAATTTTGGGGTACAACAATAGGCAAACTTGTTTACTGTGGAAAATGGTAAACAACCACTGGTCCTCCAAGAGTCCTAAACTGAGGGTAACTTGCGAGATCGACCAATTGATCTCAAGACGCGTGCTCAGAGTTTTTACTATCACACCTATTCTATCGAAATATTAGTCAAGGGAGATGGTTGTCTTTTGACTGGGGGAACGGGTGTAATGGTTTTCCACACTATGATTTAATCGACTGGCTGGTGACTCATGACCGAAAGAAAGTATTCATACAAAAGCGAGACTCATTAAACTAACTGACTGGTGACTCGTGACTAACAAATAGTGTCGAATTGTTCATGTGAAATAGAAGATGACGTATATATCTTGCTCGACATTAAAGAGAAAACAAATAAAGTACTCAAAATATATAATTGAAAGACAAAGGATTTGCATTGAAATAAAAATGGTGATTCATGTACATCAAGCACTCTTCACTCTTGATTTCCTGACGCTCAGAATGACAGAGTTTGACAAGTGATTTCAGAGTAAAAGTGAACATACGCAAACTATACTAAATATGCCTATTTATTGTGTTTACAATGTAACTACCTAGATAAAATCTACGGCTAATATTAACATCTTGAGGTAACTTCTTCACTAGATGTTACCACCTATTTGGCGCTCAAACACACCGTGGATTGCTGGTAATTGCTCATGATTTTGAAGTTCCACCTATTTGGAGCTTGAACACATTGTGGGTTGCTGGTAACCGCCCATGATTCCTCTAGCCCTCTTGAACAAAAACTGCTTCTACCTTGCTTCGACACTTTCTTTCTGGTAAAGAATAACCATACTTCCTCTAAGTCCAAGAAACCCTTTTTTGCCGACTAAAACCATTTTTGACCAAGTCCTTGTCTTTTACCCTTTGGTTGAATAAACCAATTTTGACCTCTTAACATATGTTATTTTATTTCTTCCTAGTCGACGTAGTTCGATTTCGACAGATTCAGTGTGACTCCTTTCAAGCAGTAACTCTAACTTAATAAAACTAGCTCTTTAAACACTGGCTCCTGTTTCCCAGAAAAACCTTTATTTTGGTGGATGACTCTTAGCTTATGAGAATATCTTCATTTACTACATGTACTTGAATACCTTAAGATTTTACGTGGTAACAAAATTCCCCCCAGAGATTCCATTTTCAAATTTCGACTAATATGAGACAATGGCATGTCTGAAGCGCCGGTTTCACCATTTGACCAGATTGTTTCCATTTCTCTAAAAATGAACATTATTATTTTGTCTTTTCTGTGACGTCACATAATTATGGTAGCGTATCACGCTTTTCAGTTTCGAGACGTGTGACATTAATTGTTTTCCATCATTTCACTTTTAGTGGGAAATGTGGCCCACAAACTCACGTTGATCTTGCGGCACGCGTCCCATAAACTGACGTGATTTGGACTTGGGAAATCACAAAAGATGTTTCCCATTATTTCATCTTTCCTCGGGGTCTATAAATACCCTTATTTCTTATTTTTTCTATTTTTCTTCACTTCTTCAACCCTTGCTTTTGGAAAAACCCAGAAACTACACACCATCGTTGTTCTTCATCTTGATCCTCCTTCAAACCTTTTACAATGGCGAATGTTAAAAATCAAACTTCCTTTCTGTTAATCGATCTTCAAATGCGCCTTGTCGACGATAAAGCTTATGTACCGGAACCTCCATTTGCTTAGGAGAAAGCCAAAATCTGGCAATCTCGGATACTTATCCCTTTCTCTCTTGAGGAGAAACCCTTAGCCTTTTTAGGACCACTTCCTGCTGATGCACCCTCTGAAATCTATGTAGATGATAAGGAGGCGTTTTTTACTACCAGTACTACTACCAGATCCATCATCTCTTCTCCAAACCCTATATCGCTTAAATATATTGACATGAACTTTAGAACCGCTGCCCCTCTGGGTTGCCCTAAATTTCGTGCTTGGATGACACGTTTAGAAACTGCCAAAGGAGACTAATGGAAAAGGATGGGTATTTATACCTTGCTAGAGGTTTCTCGATGTGGTCAACCTTATTCTAGTGGCATGCTACTAGCTTCCATACATTTCTGGGAGGGATCGACCAACACCTTTCATACTAAATATGGTATGATCACTCCAACCCTGTTCGACGTCACTACCATCACAGTGCTAAAACCCTCTGGCACAGTTTTCAACTATAGAGATGCTGAACCTGTGCCTCTAAGGTTTGATGTGGGTGAAGCTGGAAAGCAAACATATAATAATTTCATTGACCATCATGCTCAAACCTCTGGTCCTGTAACTGATGAAGAGCATGTGGCGTTTCTAACCTTATGGCTGTCTCGCTTTGTTTTTTGTTCCAGGTCAATGCAGGTGGCCAAACAATTTTCTTATCTGGCTACCAAATTGCATATGGGTGAGAATTTTGCTTTAGGCCAGCTGATTTTTACCTCTCTCTATGCAGCTTTGACTGATGCTGCTAATCAAATAGAGAGTTTTGACCCTAATAATCCAAAGAAAAAGAACGTCTTAGTCCATGGTCCTTTTTTGCTTTTGCAGCAATGGTTGAATGCAACTTTCTCTGAGGAGATTAAGCCCTTTAAAAATAGAAAGGTAGCATGCCCTCCATATCAAAGCCATATCATTTTGTAACACCTTCTCCCTCTGACTCCTATCGACAAGGGCTCCCCAAATCCTGAAGTCTTTAGACTGCTGTTTACCATTATGTTGACAAGAGTCGATTTCACACCCTCGATGGACCCATTTCATGATAGACAAGATGGACCAAAGTGGTTTATTAGGGATTTTCCACCTGCAAGAGAAGAGGACAAGAAAAATTCCTTAGTCCTCTGGAGGCGTTACTTGACCCCCCCCAATTCTTATCTACTGTGATTGTCGGTGTGAACCTGGGTTTGGTCGCTTATCAGCCTAACTTGGTGGCTCGATAATTTGGACTCTGTCAACTTATTCCTAAGTCTTTGTTCAATTATCACGGGCTGCTGGTAGACATCATAACTGACCAAATCTTAGAAATGATCAAGGATGATATTCGGAATCTATGGGCACGAAGACCCATACTCACTCTCACTCATTTCCAACCGTCTTTCTACTGCACCAAAGAATTAAAAACTTGGTGGCAGTCATATTTTGTTACGTTCATTGGTGGTTCTAATGCCAAGCTGACTGAACTAACTATAGCTTTCTCAAATTTGCAAGAAAAAGCGACCAAGTGTAAGATTACTCACATTAAACAAATTTGAGCTTTGTAGAATTACTTCGGAATTGTGTATCGACCTAATGATCTTCGTCGGACCATCTATGAGGCCGCTGTCGAATTAAAGGAGAAGGTAACCGATAGAATCTCGACACTAAAAATCCCTAATTATGCTAAAGATAAATATATTTACGCTCTTCAGTTTAGAAACATCAAATTTCCTCCTTTTCCATCCATCCCTTTGGTCTTGGCCTTTGGCCCACCTATTCCTGATTGGTGGTATTTCTCTATACCGGATATGCAAAAATCCTATAAGACAAAGACCGACAGAGTGGTACCGACGAAGTATTACCTACCTAACTATTCGGGGCATATTCATTATGATCTTCGATATGTTAGAGTACTTTCGACTACACAAATTGGTAACAATTTCTAGAAAGCTTACCCCCCTGCCTATTTTACTTTGGTTGATTATCTGATTGTTTTACATTTGTCTTACAGCTATACTAATAGATCAGGTGGGTGCCGTTCCTGTCGGCAAACAAAAACATTCAACATGTCAGGTTTAAACTTCAACTTTCTTCCAGCTATCATTCTTCATTTGGTATATCTGACTTAGCTCAATTTTGTAGATCATTCCTGACCACACACTCTCTGAAGATGAACCCATTTCTTCTTCACTCAAGAAGGCTTCTTCGATGGATGTATTTATATACTTCTTGTTTCTATGTCGTTTACGCCCTAAACTTGTATTAATATTTTCCTTGTTTTCCAGAGTCAAAAACACTCAGCGGATTTGGCTGCTCCATCTGATAAATCCAAAAGGTCCAAGAAGGACAAAGAGCATAATTCTGAGAGGGCTAAGGTATATTCTGTCGATTCAAAACTTCCATTATCGACTAACACAATTACATCGACTTATATCTTTCTCTAATACTTAGTTGTCACCTGATGTTCAGCCCTCTCAACACTCCCAGAAATCCAAAAACCATAAGAGGAAAAAAGATTCCTCTACTAAAGGCGAGGTGGCGAAAAAGGAGAAGACAAAGGTACCTGTATCACAGGGTGCTGAAGAAAAGGATGGCTTGAAACTTGTTGATGAAATAGAGGAGCCAGCTGATGTCGAAATTCCTCTTATTACAAGAAGGAGACGTAACGTGGTCTTGGTCAAAAATCCTGAAGCCACTTCGGATTTAGGTGCTGACACCATTGTGGTCGACACAGCTCTGGTTACTCCGAATTGTGCTCCTAGGGTTGATGAAGTTCAAAGCCCAATGAGATACCTTATTGATTTTTCAGCTAAGGATGATTTTGTCGATCTTAATCCGTCGACACATGTATTAGCCGGTTGTTTTCTAGTTTCTTTCTTTTTTTGTTTGTTAAATTTGTTTTGGCTAATACCTTTTCTTGCTTTCTTTAGGTTAATATCTTTGGTCAACAACAACGTTTACCTAACTATACCCCTTTGTCAGAAGCTTCTTCCCCTCACCATCATGAGAATCTTGACATTGCTGATGGTGAGTTTATCGACCTAACTATTCCAGCTACTCTCATTGACTCTGACTCAGTCACTAGTCCTGCCAAACATAAGGGTCATAGTTTGACTAGTTTTGATTCTAGCCTTTCAGATTCCCTGCAGGGTTCAGAAGCAAATAAAAATGTCACCATCTCTCGAATTCTGCCCCTTCCTAAAAGCACGCAGGGCGCGCCTCTTGTTTCTTCTGGGAGAACAAAGGTCGACTCACCCACTAAACTAAAACACATGGGAGTCAATCCTTCTGGTCTAGAAGCAATTGCTAAGTTACGTTGCTTTGTGAGTTCTCGCACTCTTTCTTATGACTCCAACCCATCTCAAGCATATAATGACAAGATGAATCCTAAAGCAGTTAAAGCCAAAAATCTGATGAATAAAATTCAGACTTATGCTTTAAATCCTGATCTTCCTCATCTACTCCATTATGATCTAACTCTTGGCCCAGAACTCTCAAACGCTTTTACTCAAATGAAAGAACTCAATATGTCTGAATCAGCCAGGTTGGTGATAACGGAATTTGAGAAATTTTTCATTCCTCTATGCTAAAATGTTGAAAGTCTTCGGGCAAATGAGGAAGCAGTTGAGTCGAAGGAAGCCTTCGTGAAAGAGAAGTGGGATATGGTGGTGCAAGTTACTGGAGAAATTAATGATTTGTTAGCAATGATTGAAAAGAAGAAACAGGAACTGATTTCCAAATGAAACAGAGCTGCTGAAATACGTGACCAGATTTCCGCTCTCAACAAGGAATTAGAATTAATCTCCAAGCAATAGGAAGAGATTAACAATGTGATTAATCCAACCCAAGCAAAATCTGAGCAAATAGTTGTGGACACCGTGGTTGTAAGTGACATGATTTCTTCTGTCAAAACAGAGCTTGAAGCACTTAAGATTCAGGCAGAAAGTTTTGAATATCAGGCCACCAACCTCCATGGTGAACTGCAGTCATTCTAAGCCAAATTTAAGCATTTTTAATCATTGTACCAACAATATAGTAATTTCTTCATGGCTTTAAGCCAAATTTTAACGAACCATTTCTTTGTTTGTTTAATATGTATCTTCCATGTTTTATGTGTGTTTTGAATTTGCTGGTCTCAACAAAATTTTACCAGCTCGTTGGTTCGACGAATATTTATTCCATCGAGATTTTGATTTCTTGAAGAATGGGCTTATACTTTTTTAAGTACTTTCCATTTACCCTTAAGGTCCATCGATTTAGGGCTAACTCCTCAAGCTCATAGGCATTATTTGAAAAAACATGTATCACCTTAAAAGGTCCTTCCAAATTTGGGGACCATTTCCCTAAGACTCTATCATTTTTGTCCATAGGTAATATCACTTTGCATACTAGATCATCGACAACAAATACTTTATCTTTTACTTTTTTGTTATAAGCTCCGACAACTCGTTCTTTCTGTCTTATTAACGAATCAAGGGTCAACATCCTTTCTTCATCTATGTCAACAAGCTCGTCTTCCATCATATTTCGGTAATCCTCAGATGGTATTTCATGTTGTCTTTGGATTCTTATCGATTGAACATGAATCTCCACTGGTAACATTGCATCATGCCCATATGCAAGTCGAAATGGAGTAGTTCCCGTTGCATCCTTAGGGGAAGTTCTACACGCCCATAAGGCTTGATCCAATGTTTTATGCCAATTCCTTGGCTTCTTTCCTACATGCTTCTAAATTAGGCTAATTAGCACTTTATTAACAGCTTCGACTTGGCCATTTTCTTGAGTATAGTAAGGAGTAGAAGTTAACAATTTAATTCCAACTTCTTGTGAAAATTCATGCATTTTTCGTCTAGTAAACACTGATCCTTGGTCGGTCGTAATTGTTTTTGGAATTCCAAACCGACAGATGATGTGATTTTGTATAAAATCAATAACAACTTCTTGGTTGACGTTAGTTAAAGCTACTTCCTCGGCCCATTTTGTAAAGTAATCAATACCGACTAAAATATATCTTTGTTGTTTTGATGATGCTGGTTTTATTTCTCCAATCACATCTAAAGCCCATCCTCTGAATGGCCAGGGATTTATACTGCTTGTAACTCACTTGCGGGGACATGTTGTATGCCCCCACGCATTTGGCATTCTCGGCAACCTTTAGAAAATTCGATGCAATCTTTTAGCATTGAAGGCCAATAGACGCCTGAACGCACCAAAAGCCATTTCATTTTGTGTCCTGCTTGATGTGCACCACATGCTCCACTATGCACACTTGACACTGCCATGTATGCCTCACATTCTCCAAGGCATTTTAACAAAACTCCTTCAACAGTTTTCTTAAATAATTCATTCACTATCAAAACATAATTGGGAGCGCGATACTTGATCTTACGATCTGTTGACCCCATGGGGATGCGCATATAGTTAGCCAATGGCTTTCTCCTGTCATTTTCTTGTCCATTGACAATGGTTAAAATTGGAAAATTTTCGGCATTTATACCCCTTAACTTTACAATCGGCAAATTTGAAGGGGATAACAAAGTTGCTCGAACTTTCTCTTTTACATGGGTAAGTTCTTCATTTTGATCTCTCTTGTGAAAATTCTTGCATTTTTCGTCTAGTAAACACTGATCCTTGGTCGGTCGTAATTGTTTTTGGAATTCCAAACCGACAGATGATGTGATTTTGTATAAAATCAATAACAACTTCTTGGTTGACGTTAGTTAAAGCTACTTCCTCGGCCCATTTTGTAAAGTAATCAATACCGACTAAAATATATCTTTGTTGTTTTGATGATGCTGGTTTTATTTCTCCAATCACATCTAAAGCCCATCCTCTGAATGGCCAGGGATTTATACTGCTTGTAACTCACTTGCGGGGACATGTTGTATGCCCCCACGCATTTGGTATTCTCGGCAACCTTTAGAAAATTCGATGCAATCTTTTAGCATTGAAGGCCAATAGACGCCTGAACGCACCAAAAGCCATTTTATTTTGTGTCCTGCTTGATGTGCACCACATGCTCCACTATGCACACTTGACACTGCCATGTATGCCTCACATTCTCCAAGGCATTTTAACAAAACTCCTTCAACAGTTTTCTTAAATAATTCATTCTCTATCAAAACATAATTGGGAGCGCGATACTTGATCTTACGATCTGTTGACCCCGTGGGGATGCGCATATAGTTAGCCAATGGATTTCTCCTGTCATTTTCTTGTCCATTGACAATGGTTAAAATTGGAAAATTTTCGGCATTTATACCCCTTAACTTTACAATCGGCAAATTTGAAGGGGATAACAAAGTTGCTCGAACTTTCTCTCTTACATGGGTAAGTTCTTCATTTTGATCTCTCTTGTATCCTGAGGCTTCTTGTGCTAGGTCATTAGCCTTTTCGTTCTCTCTTCGAGGTATGTGTCGAATACTTACTTGCTCAAATTGTTTTAATAATCCGATGGTAATCACAAAATACATGATTAAATTTTCTTTAACACATTTGTACTCCTTTGATACTTGTTTAATCACTAATTTAGAGTCTCCCATAATTTTGACGTTCCTTGCCCCCAAATCTTGCAGTAGTTCAAGTCCTGTTATTAAATACTCGTATTCTGCTTCATTATTTGTGCACGTACTGTCGATTTTATACTTGAACTCTGCTGGAATTCGACTAGGAGAAATTATAATTCCTCCTATTCCAACTCCATTCTTATGGCTAGAACCATTAAAGTATAATTTCTATGGCACTAAATCTACATAATTTAGAGGTATACCAACCATTGAATGGTCGACCAAAAAATCTGCCACTACTTGTCCTTTCATTGCTTTTAAGGACATGTAAGTCAGAGAATACTTTGTTAATGCTAAAGCCCATTTACTAATTCGACTATGTAAAATTGGTTTGGATAACATGTGCTTAATAATATCGAAATGAGAAGATATATAAACATCAAAAGGCTTTATATATTTCTTTAGTTTAATACAAGATAAATACAAGCAAAGGCATAGTTTTTCTATATCATTATACCTAGTCTCGCGATTATTTAGCATTCGACTAAGATAATACACAGGTCTCTCGACACCTTTTTCATCCTGAGGGTGAAATATATAACCTCATAGGCCTATGTCTAATAGGAGGTTCCAATATTGGAGGCTTTACTAAGTAGTCTTTGATTTTGTCAAAAGCCTCTTGATACTCCTCTTGCAAAATGAAATCTTAATTTTTTAGTCAAAGTAGTGGAAAAATACTTTGGTTTTTCCACTTAAGTTCTATATGAACCTCCTTAGGAAATTTATCTTGCCCAACAAAGACTAAAGTTCCTTTTTGGTCGAAGGTGTTTTGATGTCCATGATGGCTTTGGTCTTACTTTGATTTACTTCTATGCCTTTTTTATGCACCACAAAGCCAAGAAAATCACTTGCCTGCACACAAAAAGCACATTTTAATGGATTCAATTTTAATCCATGTTTTCTCATACTTTTGAAAGACTTTCGAAGGTGTTGCAGATGAGTTGGTTTATTGTTCGACTTTATTACAATATCATCAATGTAAACTTGCATGAAATCTTTAATAAAATCATGGAACATAGAATTCATTACCCTTTGATATGTCGCTCCGGCATTTTTTAAACCGAATGGCATGACAACCCATTCATAGGTTCCCAGTTCCCCAGAGCAGCGAAATGCCGTCTTCGACACATCTTCGTCTGTAATAAAAATTTGGTTACAACCAGAATAACCATCAATCATATATAGATATTCAAAACCAGCAGCCGAGTCGACCAACATTTCTGCCATAGTCATAACATACTCATCTTTTGGGGTGGCAGCATTTAAATCTCTAAAATCTATGCACACCCTTAATTTTCCATTTTTCTTAATTACTGGCACTCTGTTTTCCAACCAGTCGACATAACTTGCAGTTCTTATGAATCTTCTTTTAAGGAGTCTTTCTACCTCCTCTTTGATTTTCGACATTATGGCTGGAGCGAAACGTCTGGGCGTCTGCTTTACTGATTTCTTTCCAGCTTTTATTGGTAATTTTAGTTCTACCAAGTCCCTGCTTAAGCCTGGCATTTCATTATAGTCCTAAGCAAAACAATCTTTAAATTCTTTTAATAAGGATATTACCTCCGATTTCAACTTTGGGTCAATGTTGGCGCTGATATAATTTGTTCTTTCATCCCCCTTTTCGCCAAGATATATTTCTTATAAAGGGTCTTGTGGCTGCATCTTTTATGGTGCCATTGGATCCTTTCCGAAGCCTAAGGATTCTTCATCATATATCCAGTCCAGATGCTGCTTATCGACATTTTCTTCGATCGTCTCTATTATATCTGGTAGCTTTAGATCAATAGCCAAAGTAGCTCTTATCTAGAACTTGTGTTTTATTGGCTTCGACAACCATATTTTCTTCAACTTCCAGTGCCTAATTTATTTTACTTTTGGCAATATATGCTGAAATCCTGTTTAAAGCATCTAGCTCAGACATCATCACTGATGTCTCCCCAGCCTGTCGGTCGGCCAGTACAGTATGGATCCTCAAGAGGTTCCACATCCCACATAAAACCATGGGTTTCATGTAACTTCAATAAAACAAATGCTTCATCATGGTTGGCATATACATCTTCAGCAGGTTGACATGGGGACATATTAGCTAATTTCATGTCGAACTACTTCTTTCCAACATTGTTCACGTCTGCCATAAAATACCCTTGATCAGCTTCAATATTCTCGACTATGCCATCTTCCCTCCAGATCACCAAACGCTGATGCACAGAGGATGGCACAGCCCGAACTCCGTGTAGCCATTCTCTCCCTACTAAGAGGTTGTAACTTGGATTGCCTTGAATCACCATGAAAATAGTCGGCCTAGTAACTGAGCCAACAGTAATGTCCACTTGGATCACACCCATGGTTTTTCTAGTTCTTCCTTTGTAGTATGATAAGACCATGTTATGAGATCTAACATCAGTGTCATATTTACGGATTTTCCGCAATAGGTGGTTGGGCATAATGTTTACCATAGCACCACAGTCTAC